>CM031608.1:10362713-10427713 GCA_018398815.1 Conus ventricosus
TAAAAAGCTAGCATGTCGTTCATTGCTATCAGGAGAAAAAGTTGGGGGGGGGGGGGGGGGGGGGGAGTTTCCTGAACATGGACAGGAGAATGGAAAAAGAGATAAAGGAAAAGAGACAAAGAGGTGGGAGTAATGGGGAGAGGGAGTGGGATAGGGGCCAGGGGATGGGTGAAGGCAGAAAGAAGAAAGAGGAGGGTGGGGCTACGGCTGGAGAATTGGGAGAGAGGGTGGGTTGAAAAAAAAGAGTATTAGAAACTCTGTCAAAAGAGTCGACCCTTCTTCTGAACATTTCTGTTGGTACACATTGCATTAGATCTTCATTCCGTGTTGTTCTAGTGTCCCGGAACAGAATTGTGAAGAAGCCGAAGAAGATTTGGTTTTTAATAAAAAACAGCCGAAGTCACTCTGAAAAGAACGGAAATTCTTCTTTCAACTTTCGCCATAATTATGTCGTGGGTGTTCGAAGATCCACAGTCATGATTTTCACTGCATAGCTGAAACAGTTTTCAAACTGCCGCCACAAAATGTTATGTCTTTATCGATAAAGCATGGCCCTATCTCGGAACGAAAACTAATTATTGTTCTTGTCCACAAAGAAAGAAGTGAACAAAACCCCAAAGCACAGCAAGGCTTCACTCCTTCCGTAAATTATGGGTTCTTCAAAAAAGCGGAGGTCACCGGAAATCCACGACTGACGGCACGCAAAATTGTTGTTGAAGTATGACAAGAGCTTATGTTGTCTAGGGAGGGAACCAGGTGTGTGTGTGTGTGTGTGTGTGTGTGTGACTTCGTTTTCATTTTTGTTCGTATGTTTGTTTGTTTCGTCTTTTTTCTGTTTAAGACCATTCATACACTTATTAGAAGCGAATTGACTCTCTCTCTCTCTCTCTCTCTCTCTCTCTCTCTCTCTCAATGAGTAAATTAATGAATAAATAAAATAAATAAATAAATAAATAAATAAATGAATACATGCATACATAAATAAATAATCGACTCACGTGTGCAAAAAAAAACGTCTGTGTAGCTAACCTGTTTCAGTAGTGTGTGTTGGGGGGGGGGGGGGGGGGGGGGGGAGGGGGGACGGGCTATCTGCCTCTGTGTGTGTGTGTGTGTGTGTGCGATCACAATGAAACGCCAGCTCTACCCATCTTGGCCGAACAATAATTATTATGTCTGATAAGACCTTGCCAGCCATCCCCAGCATGAAGATATCAGCGAATGGAGAATGCAGTAGATCTGCACTAAACATTCTCAGTGATAGTTTCTTTATGACAGAGTTTACTTTCCTTAGAAAGGGTGATGATTCACAATTAGTACTTGATAATGCTAAATGATGTTTAAAGCAAATATTGCAACACATAATTACCTTACAATATAATGCTGAACAATTAAATTAGTGGGGGAAAACAAGTGCAGGCTAACAATTCTTCAGTCATTATAGTAATGACTTGGCAAAGATTTGAACTTTTAGAAGAGAAAAAAAAAAATCGGAGAATATATTATAAATATGAGAAACCCTTCTCTAGCTGCCTGAGTGAACCATCGTAATCCCTCTTTAAGGCAGATCTATTTGTATTGCCTGCTCCTAGGCCTTTCGTCCGCTGGATCGGACTCATCAGGGAGACACGGCTGATTGTGTCTGTGCTCCTGGTGTCAAATAGAGACACACCACAGTCCATAATTCTGTGGTGTTTTCACCACCAAGGGTTGAAAAAAGAAGCCAACAGCACCTTCAAAGCATCACGAAGGATAATAATGGAATAAAACGAGAGTTGTGGAAGGAAAAAAAGTGCGGAAAAACTAAGGCAATATATGCAAACATATCAAAGTAGGGGATACATCTTTAGCCTATGCTTAGAGGATCCATTAAGATTGCAAGGGAATCAAAGGCATACGGAACGTCTGAGTGGTCAGCTCGTGGCTGCAATAACTCAGCATTGTCAGTGGCAAGAATTGTGCAGGACAACCTATACCTTGGATCTCCTAGGAGTTGCATCCCCATGATTGACAAAAATATAATGCGACCCAATTAAAAGTAGGGGGAAAAATGGATAACGAGAGTTGTGGAAGTCAATTATGCTGAATGACTTGCAAAGGAACTTTTAGAAGAGATAAAAAAATTCGGGGAATATATTAAAATTGAGGAAACCTTCAGTGCAGGGACAAACGATCGAATCACTCTGAGGGCAGCTTTTGTTTCAATACTCCAAGCTTTCGTGCTAAGAATTGTGCAGGACAACCTTACTTGGATCTCCTAAGGATGCAATCTCCCACTGATTGACAAACAAATAATGCTGAACAATAATTAGTGGGGAAAACAGGTGCAGGCTAACAATTCTCAGTCATTTAGTAGACTTGGCAAAGATTGAACTTTAGAAAGAAAAAAAAAAATCGGGAAGTATATTATAAATATGAAAACCCTTCTTAGCTGCTGAGTGAACCATCGTAATCCCTCTTATAATGGCAGATCTATGTTGATTGCCTTCCAAGGCCTTTCGTCCCGGATCGGACTATCAGGGAGAGCAGTCGTTGCTGCTCCTGGTGTCAATAGAGACACACCACAGTCCATAATTCTGTGGTGTTTTCACCACCAAGGTTCAAAAAAGAAATCCAACAGCACCCCCAAAGCAGCCAGCGAAGGATTAGTAAATGGAAAAAAACGAGAGTGTGGAAGAGAAAAAGTTGCTGAAAAACTAAAAGCATTATGCAAACAGTATCAAATGTAGGGCATAATCTTTGAGCCTATGCTTGAGGATCCATTCAAGGGATGCAAGGGAGATCAAAGATACGGAACGTCTGAGTGGACAGCTCTCCTGTTTCAATAACTCAGCATTGTCAGTGGCTAAGAATTGTGCAGGACAACCTTTACTTGGATCTCCTAAGAGATGCAATCTCCCACTGATTGACCAAACAATAAATGCTGAACAATTAAATTAGTGGGGGAAAACAAGTGCAGGCTAACAATTTTCAGTCATTATGAATGGACTTGGCAAAGATTGAACTTTTAGAAGAGAACGAAAAAAATCGGGGAATATATTATAAATAGAAGAAACCCTTTCTAGCTGCCTGAGTGAACCATCGTAATCCCTCTTTAAGGCAGATCATTTGTATTGCCTGCTCTAGGCCTTTCGTTCAGTGGTCGGAATCATCAGGGAGAACCACGGCTGATTGTATCTGTGCTCTGGTGTCAATTAGAGACACACCACAGTCCATAATTCTGTGGTGTTTTCACCTCCAGGTTCAAAAGAATCCAACCACCCCCAAGCAGCCAGCGAAGGATAGTAAATGGATAAAACGAGAGTTGGAGAGAAAAAGTTGCTGAAAAACTAAAAGCTTATGCAAACAGTCATCAAATTAGGGGATAATCTTTGAGCCTATGCTTGGGATCCATTCAAGGATGCAAGGGAACTCAAAAGAACGGAACAGTATGGAGTGGTCAGCTCTGCTGTTCAATAAACTCAAGCATTGTCAAGTGGCTAAGAATGTGCAGGACAACCTTTACTTGGATCCTAAGAGATGCAATCTCCCACTGATTGACCAAACAATATAAATGCTGATACAATTAAATTAGTGGGGGAAAACCAGTGCAGGCTAACAATTCTTCAGTCATTATAGTAATGACTTGGCAAAGATTTGAACTTTTAGAAGAGAAAAAAAAATCGGGGAAAATATATTATAAATTGGAGAAACCCTCTCTAGCTGCCTGAGTGAACCATCGTAATTCCCTCTTTAAAGCAGATCTATTTGTATGCCTGCTCCTAGGCCTTTCGTCCGCTGGATCGGACTCATCAGGGAGACACGGCTTATTGTGTCTGTGCTCTGGTGTCAAACCATAATTACCTTCGTTTGTTATAACAGTAAGGTCATTTTATTTACCTTTATCAACAAGAGGATCAGGAATGAAACAAGCAGATCAATGATACTTTATATCTAAAATATGCTAAACATTGGAAAGAAAGAGCTAATGGTGAATATCATATTAATCAACCTAGTGAAGCTACGCGGGCGGTAAATTAAACCAAATTTATTTGTTAATAACACCCATGAGACAAAACCAGTAGGGCCTTCATCATAAATTTGCCTTCGTGATCAGATTCATATTCTTACTCTGTGTTTAACTGGAGGGGGGGGGGGGGGGGGGGGGCTGAAAAGACACGTAAACACGTGAACTTACAAATCTGTACTGGATGTAGGTTTTTACTTTTTTTTCAGTGTCGACAAGCTGAATTTCCCTGTAGGTTTTACTTTTTCTCCGGTGTCGACAAGCTGGACGAATGTCAAAAGATTCGTTTCATTCACACTCAGCGTGATAGTCACAGCAGAGTGCACTCATGTGTGTGTGTGATAAAAGATGCTGTTGGTAAATCAAGTCTCCTAGGATGTTCGACTGTTTACTATTTTTATAAATGACCTTCCAGATGAGGTAAATAGTTTTTGTAAAATTTTTGCTGATGACACAAAAATATATGACAAATCAGATAACTATAATAGTCTGCAAGAAAATTTAAATTGCCTCCAAAACTGGTCAGACAAGTGGAATCTATATTTTAATGTTGAAAAATGTAAAGTTTTGCATGTTGGCAAAAACAATCCTGAACATGAATACAACATGAAAATAGATGGTGGAAATAGGCTGGTACAGAAATGTGAGGAAGAAAAGGATCTGGGGGTAATCTTTGATAAAGATTTACTTTTTGATACTCACATTCAAAAGTGTATAAATAAAGCAAACCAAATGATTGGATTAATAAAAAGAACTTTTATTTACCTAAATAAAGAAACGTTTTTAAAGTTATATAAAGCTATGGTTAGACCGCATCTTGAATATGGCAATATAATCTGGTACCCACACTTGAAAAGACAGTCAATAGCAATCGAAAGAGTACAGAGAAGAGCTACTAAAATCTTGCAAGAATGTACAAACATGTCTTATACAGATAGATTAAATTACTTAAATTTGCACTCTTTAAAAGGTAGACGTATTAGAGGGGATTTGATTGAAGTGTTCAAAATATTTCACCAGCAAACGGACATACAGTGGGACTATTTTTTTTAGGCTGTTAAAACAGATAGAACAAGAAATTCGGAAGGCAAAATATTTGTTAAGCAGTTTCATACTAATATGGGGAGATTCCAAGTTCAGTAACAGAGTTATTGCTAACTGGAACAGTTTGCCAACTGCACTTAAATTTGCTAAAAATACTAATGTTTTTAAGAATTTGCTAGTAGTAGTAGTAGTAGTAGTAGTGTAGGGACGTAATCAATACATAGGCCGTTAAGCCTTTCAATGTCCCCTCGTGTTATTTTACTTTTATGACAGGGTTGAAAATGCATGCAATATAAATTTTCCTTCTTATTCATCAAAGCTTCTAAACTGTACTTTAAATTTCAAGTCTTCATCCAGCAAATTCTTAAAAACATTAGTATTTTTAGCAAATTTAAGTGCAGTTGTCAAACTGTTCCAGTTAGTAATAACTCTGTTACTGAACTTGAATCTCCCCATGTTAGTATGAAACTGCTTAACAAAAATTTTGCCTTCCGAATTTCTTGTTCTATCTGTTTTAACAGCCTCAAAAAAGTAGTCCCACTGTATGTCCGTTTGCTGGTGAAATATTTTGAACACTTCAATCAAATCCCCTCTAATACGTCTACCTTTTAAAGAGTGCAAATTTAAGTAATTTAATCTATCTGTATAAGACATGTTTGTACATTCTTGCAAGATTTTAGTAGCTCTTCTCTGTACTCTTTCAATTGCTATTGACTGTCTTTTCAAGTGTGGGTACCAAATTATATTGCCATATTCAAGATGCGGTCTAACCATAGCTTTATATAACTTTAAAAACGTTTCTTTATTTAGGTAAATAAAAGTTCTTTTTATTAATCCAATCATTTGGTTTGCTTTATTTATACATTTTTGAATGTGAATATCAAAGAGTAAATCTTTATCAAAGATTACCCCCAGATCCTTTTCTTCCTCACATTTCTGTACCAGCCTATTTCCACCATCTATTTTCATGTTGTATTCATGTTCAGGATTGTTTTTGCCAACATGCAAAACTTTACATTTTTCAACATTAAAATATAGATTCCACTTGTCTGACCAGTTTTGGAGGCAATTTAAATTTTCTTGCAGACTATTATAGTTATCTGATTTGTCATATATTTTTGTATCATCAGCAAAAATTTTACAAAAACTATTTACCTCATCTGGAAGGTCATTTATAAAAATAGTAAACAGTACAGGTCCTAAAATGCTCCCTTGGGGAATACCACTCATAACATCTTTCTCTGTCGACATACAGTTACCCACTCTTACTCTTTGTTTTCTATTTGACAAAAAGTCTCTAATCCAGTTTAGCAACTCCTACTATATACCGTATGCTTCCATTTTTTTCAATAATCTCTCATGCGGAACCGTATCAAAAGCTTTACGGAAATCAAGGTAAATTATATCAACAGAGTACTTATTCTCTAGCATGTTAACTAAATCTTCCATAACTTCAAGTAGTTGTGATATGCAAGACCTTTTTTTACGAAAGCCATGCTGGCATACTGCAAACAAATTATTATCAGTGAAGTGAGATACTATGACATCTCTTATAATGGATTCTAGCACTTTGCATGCAATGCAGGTTAAGCTTACCGGACGATAGTTGCCTGGCTCAGATTTTGACCCTTTTTTAAAAATAGCAGTAACTTCTGCCGATTTCCAGTCGAGGGGTAATTTTCATGTCTCTAATGATTTATTATAAATCTTACTGAGCGGTACAGCTAACTCCTTACTTAATTCTGGATGAAGACTTGAAATTTAAAGTACAGTTTAGAAGCTTTGATGAATAAGAAGGAAAATTTATATTGCATGCATTTTCAACCCCGTCATAAAAGTATAATAACACGAGGGACATTGAAAGGCTTAACGGCCTATGTATTGATTACGTCCCTACACTACTACTACTACTAAGAGTTCTAGTAAGCTGATATGCGTAGGCCGCACGATGGTCTAATGGGTATAGACGCCATAGGAGACAACATTGGTGAATGAAATTTGAAAATAAATAAAGAGTAAAGAAAACTAATTTATAAATAGATAAAGAAATAAAGGGGAGGATGGGGTGGGATGAGGTGGGGAGAAATAGGGGGGAGAAAAAAAAAAATCGACGAGATAACTCTTACCCTTGACGCCGGCAATACGCATGACTTCCCTTAGCTTTAAGTGAAGATGGCTGAAGACGATATTCACTGTGCGAAACATGTAAAGTATCTGAAACGCATTCTGCAAGAATACCAGGACAATATGCGTCACTCGATAATCAAAGGTATTTTGAGCTTTATCATGTTATCATAGGGATATGCATGCGATGTGTTTTATAATGAATTACTTTCACTTTGGGAAGTTGTAGATACAGGAACTTAAAAGTGTGTCTGTGTGTGGGTGGGTGTGGGTATGAAAGAGAGGAGAGGAGGAGGAGGGGGGTTCCATAAATTAGCTTTAATTTAACTTGGAAGGCATATCACTGACCAAATTCCCTTCCATGTCTCACAATCAACGGCTGAACGAGTCGAACTTTCTTCTAGTTTGAGTTCCACCTGAAGTAGTCACATCATGCTCAGTGGAAGGCTTCAGCCGCCTTCAAATTCTCAAGCGAATACCTCCCCTCTAATTCATTTCCACCTTGAACTTTCCCTCAACTCATATTCTTCGCCACTCCAACCCGCTTCCCCCATCCACCTTTGTATCATACTGCAGTCTAAGAACCCCCCGCCCCATCCCCCAACAACATTCTAAGTCTAACCTCCATCTCCATGCTTGCCTTCCGTACCCACTCTTTCCAAAGGTGTTGGCATTGATCAGCAGCAAATTTGATTGTTCTCATCACCAGAATCATGAAATGTTAAAACCAATGGTATCCACAAGATAAAGGGATTCAAACAGACTAGCTACTCCATCTTCCCTTTTAGGTTTACATCAAACAGCAGTGTGCTAATGGCTAAGGCATTTTCTTGGTTGCAGCAGTTTTAGATGTCAGAGGAGCCTACATAGGCTATGGTATGATGGCAGAGAGAGTGGACTAGGATAAGTTTGTCCATTTGTGACTGATCTGTGTCATTTGCTACAGATTTGCCTTCCTTTTGCTTTCAACTGTGTGTATTCTCACTGAGGATCTAACGCAGCAGAATTTACTGTCGCAGTCAGGTAGGAGAAAGATACTGTTAGCCAGTTACTGAATCAGAATCACACTCTGGTAGCAGAAAGATAACTGCTGTAAATATAGCTAATAAGTGAATTATTGAATTAGAATCACAGCTGTAGTTGCTGTCCAGTTGACTGTGGTCTTAGAACCAGCTGCACTACAAGCCTGTCTCCACCGCAACCCCAAATCATGCAAAAAAAGTCTGAACACTTTAGAGTGACATCTGCGCTCTTTGACTTTGATTGGCTCCAGGATAAGCTGAACAGTTTAAACTGTTCATTGCTCTGCTGAACATGCATTATGGAGGTTTGGAGTACAGTAACTAAATAAGGGATTGTTGTTTTGAATGGACAGTTTGCATAGAAATTTACATGAACAACTCGGGGGGGGGGGGGGGGGGGGGGGGGGGGGGACAGGAAAGAAAAGAAAGAAAGATTAAAAGAAAGAAAAATAAGGAACATTATTAACACCCTTTGCCTGTGGAATGCAGTAACCAAATTTGAACCACATGATTTTGTTTATTGAGCCATGCAACTCAACGCATGCATGCATGCACGCACGCACACACACATGGGTACATATATGCGTGTATACAAAACAAGTAGGTACTGCAGATATGAGACCTCGTTACTCACATCGCACACAGAACACACATACTTATGCTATCATTAAATGAACACGAATGCGACGCACGACTGAACCCTACTCTCACGCACACACACACACATCCATATGCACCACGCACGCACACCACACCCCCCACACACACCACCACCACCCAAAACTAGTAATGCACACACACGCACACGCACACACACATGCTCAACAAGTATGGTCATCTTTGTGTACACTTAAGAATTCATGAATGTCTGTGGACATTGTAGACAAAGCCAGTGGGAGTAAATGAATTGTTGTAGTTTGGTGAACACCACAGGATGTCGTTGGCCTTTTTTGCCATCTCCGGCCTGGATCTCCTGGGTGCTCTCCATGAAATAGAGCAGGACAGGGCAGCCATCATCGAGTGGATCTATTCCTCCAGGTGCTTCCAAATGACTCAGGTAACTTTTTTCAATTCTCAAAATTTTCTGAACATTTTCTTTGGTCATTCAAGAAGCTATTTTCTCTGTCAGTGTGTCGTCTGTCCGTCTGGCTGTCTGACTCTAGAGCTCTTTCTCTTTCTCTCTCTCTCCCCCCCCCCCCCCCCCCCCCCCCCCCCCCCCCCCCCCCCCCCCCCCCCACCCCCCCCCCCCCCCCCCCCCCCCCCCCCCCCCCCCCCCCCCCCCCCTCTCACTACCCTCCCTCAGTTTCTGTCTCTTCCACTTTCTTTCTCTCGGTCGTAAGTTCCATTAATAAAACACTCTGTGTCAATCTATTTTCTGTTGCTGGCCTATAAAAACCAGATGTTTGTGTATTATATTAAATTAATGGGATAAGATTTTCAAAACAACAAATGTGAACATGTTTGAAATTTGGTATAAGGATGCAGTGCATGCTGTTTTCTGTCACTGCTAATAGTCCATAGTGTAGCAAACAAAGCAAAACCAAAACAGATTAAACAGCTGAAGGTGTGATCCACATACATAGACATTGTAAAACAAGCATTGTTAAAACAATGTCTGCTTAAGCGGACATTGTGAGGCAAGTGTTACAACTGTATCTGCTTATGTGGACATTGTAGAGCATTATCACAACAATGTGTGCTTATGTGAACATTGTAAGACAAATGTGCATATGTGGACATTGTAAGGCAGACATCATTACAACAGCATCTGGATATATGTGGACATTGTTGGACAAACATTACAATAATGTCTGCATGTGTGGACATTGAACTTACTTAGACTTACTTAGATGCTCCCGCGTCTTGCGATGCATGAGGCAGTCAAGGTGCTCCACTGTGCACGGTCCTCAGCCAGTTTGCTAGTGTCACTCCATTCTTCTGTCAATGAGTCTGAGGTCTCTTTCCACTGTCTGTTGCCAGCTCATCCTGGGTCGACCTCTTTTTCTCTGGCCTGCTGGGGTCCATTTAATGGCTGGTTTGCAGGTCTTGAAGAGGCTAACTCAAGACATGACCAGCCAGTGGAGGCGCCATCTGCATGATGATTGACACGGGAAGCTGTTTGGGCTTCTCCCTGACGTCTTTGTTTGGTATAAAGTCTGACCATTTGATGCCCAAGATCTTATGTAGGCACTTAGTATCAAAAGCGTTCAGTTTCTTCTCCTGGGTGGTCTTCAGTTGCCAGGTTTCACAGCCATATAACAGCGTTGAAATCACACTGGAGTTATAAAATTTCAGTTTGATTCAAAGGGAGAATTTCTTGCTGTTCCATATTTTGTTCAGCTGATTGAATGCTGATGTTGCCTTCCCAATACAACACTTCAGTTCATGGATGAGGTCATTGGCGTTGTTGTCTAGGTATGTGAAGTTCTGTACTTCTTCCACTTGTTTTTGGTCGATGAGAACATCTGTTGGCCTTTGGTGTTTACCAGTAAGCATGTTTTTAGACTTGTTGGCACTGATAATGAGGCCAGTGTTGCCTGCAAACTTGCTGATATTGTCCACAAGCACCTGCAGATCTTGAGTAGTGCTTGCAAGAGCGGCAATGTCATCAGCAAAATCCAGATCTGAGAGTCTGTTTTCTTCTGTCCACTTGATTCCCTTTCCTTGGGTTGCGTGTTTCAAACCCCAGTCAATGGCAAGTGCAAAGAGGAGAAGGGAGAGGATACAACCTTGCCTTACCCCGGTGACAACTTAAAACCAGTCACTGTAGCCATCTTCTGTCCTGACTCTGCACTTGGAGTTTATAAATCAGCTCTATGGCCAACACAACTTTCTCTGGGATGCCGTAGGTTTTCATGATTTCCCACAGTGATGGTCTGGGGACACTGTGAAATGCTTTGGTGAAGTCATTGAAGCTGATGGCCAGGGGTACTTGGTGCTATCCACACTTCACGATCTGTCTTAGTGTGAAGATCTGTTCTGCACAGGATCGTTTCGGGCAGAAGCATTGAAAGGCAAACATAATTCAACAGTGTTTGTTTATGTTTATACTTACACAGAGTGCAGAGAAGAAGGATTATGCAAAGAAGTTTTCCTTGGGGGGTATGAAAGAACTCTCTCGGTCAAATGTTTACAGTGCACAAATTTCTTTATGAAATTTCAGATGCTCTTTTGCGGATGAACTCATCACCTCAGAACAGCATGTTGTTTTTGTAGGGTGCTTATCGTTTACCTGTCAAAATGATTTTTTGGATGAGCTTTTATGAAAATTATTTGATGATGTGATGTCACAAAAAGAGTTTACCTGTTGATGAGTTTACATGTTGATGATGTGAGGTTTACATGTTGATGATGGGAAGTTTACATGTTGATGATGTAAAGTCACAAAATATTCTTTGTTTGAGGATAAGGTGAAGTGACAAGTGACATTCTTTGTTAGCATTATAAGGTATTCACTGTATTGTCACGTGTGTTCTTGTTTGTTTGCATTATATGAGGTGAAGTCATTTGTTAGCGGATGATTTGAAGTTACAAGTGTCTTTCTTTGTTAGCAGATGAGGTGAAGTCACATGTGTCATTTGTTAGCAGATGAGGTAATGTTACAAGTGTCCTTGTTAGCAGATGAACAGAAGACACAGTGTCATTTGTAGTAGATGAGGTGAAGTCACAAGTGTCCTTATTCCTTTGCAGATGAAATGAAGACTCAGATGTTGTTTGTCAGTATTAATTGTAGATGAGGTGAAATTACACGCATCTTTGCTTGTTTGGCAGAAACCAACTTATGGCAGTGTGGATTTCGGGGATCTGCAGCATTGGGAAATCCTTTCTGTGGAAAGGTTGGATACTTTATCCCTCTGTGTGTGTGTGTGTGTGTGTGTGTGTGTGTGTGTGTGTGTGTGTGTGTGTGTGTGTGTGTGCACTATCGTCTTCCTGGATAGTTTAGCCATTTTGCTTCGCTGTGTATTCCCAGTCTGACTTACCTTTGGAGATGGAATTGTCAGTGTATACTATAGAACAATATCTTCTTTTGTGACGAGGTTTTTCTGATGACTGAAGAGTTAACCAGTGTAAAGGAGACTGCCACACTGCTGACTTATGAAATAACTTGGAATAGTGAGTGTGGTCCAGAGCCTTGACAGGTCCAATTATTTTCAGTTAGGACCATGTTTCCATACTTCTCTCCCTTGCACAGGTTTCTTCAAAATGTTGAACGTACCTCTTCACTGCATTGAAATCTTAAGGGCATTACTCTTCAAAATGTTGAATGTACGTCTTCACTGCATTGAAATCCTAAGGGCATTACTTTCATCGCCTGTGCTGTTTTATCTGTTTTCTTCCATTCACTGCATTGAAATCCTAAGGGCATTACTTTCATCGCCTGTGCTGTTTTATCTGTTTTCTTCCATTCACTGCATTGAAATCCTAAGGGCATTACTTTCATCGCCTGTGCTGTTTTATCTGTTTTCTTCCATTCACTGCATTGAAATCCTAAGGGCATTACTTTCATCGCCTGTGCTGTTTTATCTGTTTTCTTCCATTCACTGCATTGAAATCCTAAGGGCATTACTTTCATCGCCTGTGCTGTTTTATCTGTTTTCTTCCATTCACTGCATTGAAATCCTAAGGGCATTACTTTCATCGCCTGTGCTGTTTTATCTGTTTTCTTCCATTTACTGCAAGGCACAGGTTTGAATTTGTTTTGGCTGCTGAGTCAGAAATGGGTTAAACTGCTTTGCCTGAAATCTCTCTCTCTCTCTCTCTCTCTCTCTCTCTCTCTCTCTCTCTTCTCTCTCTCTCTCTCTCTCTCTCTCTCTCTCTCTCTCTCTCTCTCTCTCTCCCTCTGCCTCCTCCCTCTCTCCCTCCCCATCCATCCCCTCTCCTCTCTCTCTGTCTCTTTCTCTTTGATATTAGATTGTCCTTGCATAACTTGTATTTCTCATATTATTTTTTTGTTTTAGCTCTCTCTCTCTCTCTCTCTCTCTCTCTCTCTCTCTCTCTCTCTCTCTCTCTCTCTCTCTCTCTCTCTCTCTCTCTCTAGAGTCTCTCTCTCCCTCTCTTCTCTCTCTCTCTCTTTCTCCTCTCTCTCTCTCTCTCTCTCTCTCTCTCTCTTTTCTCCTCTCTCTCTCTCTCTCTCTCTCTCTCTCTCTCTCTCTCTCTCTCTCTCTCTCTCTCTCTCCCCACCCCTCAGTTTCCCTCCAACTGGCTCATTCTCTTCCACCTCTCACTGTCTCAGAACGCTGACAAGGCCATCCCCTACGACAGCGGCCATGTGACCATGACCTACACGGCACTGGCCTGCTTGCTGATACTGGGCGATGACCTTTCCCGGGTGAACAGGGCAGCAGTGGCGGCAGGCCTGCGGAGCCTGCAGCAACCTGACGGATGGTGAGCATTGTAGGAAGTCTCTGTGTGGGTTCATCTCTTCGTCTGCTGCTCCCTTGTGTGTGTTTGTCTCTTCATCTGCCGCTCTCTCTCTCTCTCTGTTCATCTCTTTGTCTCTTTGTCTGCTGCTGTTTTCATCTTTCTTTCTTTCAGGGATGCCTACTCCAGAAGAGCCACATTTGTTTTACAAGAAAAATATAAACACTGATGGCTGTTCTGGGTGTTCATATAATAATAATAATAATGGTATTTATAAGGCTCAAAATCTTGATGAAATCAACTCTAAGCACACAACAACAAAAATCTGCACACACACGCACACACACTCACGCAGACACACAACTGCACATGTGGTGTGGCTCTAAACACTGTTACTTACACAAATGAAACAAAAAACGCTCACCCTTACAACAAATAGGACCACCTTTTTTTCCACATGGGGACAAAGCTGACAGCAGATGGGAAATTGAACAGTGTGTGCATTAATCCAGTGAGGGCTACAGAGGAGTTTAGAAAAAGCGCCAAATAGATATCTGACTGTGGCAAGCAAATCAGGGTGTGTGACACTGTTCAAGAAGCTGAACTGGGAATCCCACCTAATCACACACACACACATTTAGAGAACTTAGTTTTCTTGCCCAAATTCTAACGAACACACAGAACAAGGTGCAAAATCACATTTGAATTTTGACCATTTATCTTCGGCTTACAGCTGTCAGGAGAGTTTTTTTGTTGTTGTTGAGTGAAAGTGTTGTTTACGACAGCTGAAGACCGTATTTGTTCTAAGACTGTCAAAATTTTATTTTTGTCATATCATATACTTTATTTGTCCGAAGATCATCAGAATTTCAATTGTCACATCATGTATAATAATTATTTGTCTCTAGACAGTCAGAATTTCGCTTTCTGTCATATCATGTACTATATTTGATCCAAGGCTCACAATTTCTATTTGTCCCAAGACTCAAAATTTCTATTTGTCCCAAGACTTAAAATTTTGCTTTCTGTCACATCATGTACTGTATTTGTCTCTAGTCTGTCAAAATTTCATGTTCTGTCACATCATGTACTGTATTTGTCTTTAGTATGTCAAAATTTCACTTTCTGTCACATTATGTACTTTTTTTTTGTTCCTAGACTGTCAAAATTTCACATTCTGTCACATCATGTGCATTTGTTTGCACTATGTTTTGTGTGCTGATTTATATTTTAGCTTTTTTTCTTCTTCTCAGTAATGCTGTACTCTGTCTTATCTTCTTTCTGGATGTAAATCTTTTATACAATTTCTGTACGTTATTGGTGTGTGGATGATCTACAACACTGCTGTATATCTGTGGCTAATGTTCTGTGACAGTTTCAGCAGTGTTCCGGAGGGCAGCGAGACAGACAGGAGGTTTCTGTGGATGATCTACATCACTGCAGTATATCTGTGGTTATTGTTCTGTGACAGTTTCAGCAGTGTTCGGAGGGCAGCGAGACAGACGGGAGGTTTCTGTGGATGATCTACATCACTGCAGTATATCTGTGGTTATTGTTCTGTGACAGTTTCAGCAGTGTTCCGGAGGGCAGCGAGACAGACGGGAGGTTTCTGTGGATGATCTACATCACTGCTGTATACCTGTGGCTATTGTTCTGTGACAGTTTCAGCAGTGTTCCGGAGGGCAGTGAGACAGACATGAGGTTTCTGTACTGTGCCTGCTGTGTCTGCTTCATGCTGAACGACTGGAGCGGAATGGACATGGAGAAAACCATCAGCTACATCACCAGGAGCCAGGTAGGCTGCTGTGCTTGTGGCTGGGGCTTCAGGTGTGGTGAATGGACTGGCTTTGTGTGTGTGTGTGTGTGTGTGTGTGTGTGTGTGTGTGTGTGTGTGTGGTGTGTGTGTGTGTGTGTGTGTCTTATGTGTTGTTGTTCGTCAATTTAACGTCTTCCCACTTGATGTGATTACAGACATAGTGCGTGTGTGTGTGTGTGTGTGTGTGTGTGTGTGTGTGTGTGTGTGTGTGTGTGTGTGTGAGAGAGAGAGAGAGAGAGAGAGAGAGAGGGAGTGTGTGTGTGTGTGTATGTGTATGTGTGTGTGTGTGTACTCTCTGTGTGTGTGTGTGTGTGTGTGTGTGTGTGTGTGTGTGTGTGTGTGTGTGTGTGTGTGTGCGTGCGTGCGCACATGTGTGTGTGCGCATATGTGTGTGATTGTGTGTGTGTGTGTAATTTCTTTTTGTATATGAGGGGTTATTGAAAGTTAAAGATAAATTCCTACTGGACTATGTAATTAATGTGGGCATAACAAAGAAAAGCATAATTATTTAACATTTTAGGTAATGTCAGTGGTGTCGATCTATCATGTGAAATATTAGTACCAGCCTTGTGCACTGTATTCTTTGCTCTTGGACAATCTAGTAATAGGTGACTTACACTAAGAATTTCCCCACATAGGCATTTAACATTTTTGCTGTATTTGGTTCGAAGTGAATTTAAACGCATCCTATGAATTAAGGATACTATGAATTAAGGATACTACCTCTCTAGATATCGGACTTTCGAATTTGTCTAATTGCATCTTGGGGTGAATGTCAGGATTTGGTCGTATACAATTTTGATAATATTGACTATCTGTGTCTTTCAATAACCTTTTGAAACTGTTAAGAGATGCTTTATTAATCAAGGTATAACATTCTGATAGGTCTAGCGGAATGTTCAGTGCAGTCGTGCCTTCAATATTTCGAGCTGCTCTCCGAGCAGCTTGATCAACTTTCTCATTTGTTGAGATTCTACAATGTGAGGGCACCCAACGAAGTCACATTTATTCTTTTCATCGATAGGAGGGAGATGTGTCACGTAATTAATTTCTGTAATAGTCTTACAACAAATTTTTGAATTTAAAGACTGTAAGGCAGAAAGAGCTGACTTTGAGTCACTGCACAGTAAAAGTGGACAATTTTCTATTGAAGAATTTAAAACATGCTTCAGGGACATCAGAACAGCAACTAATTCTGCAGTAAAAATTGACAAGTGTATCCCAAGATGATATAATTTCTCTACTTTTAATTTTGGTATTATAAAAGCTGCTCCTGTTCTATGGTCATCTAACACTGAGCCATCTCTAAAAATTTGAAGATGGTTCTTATATTGATTTTCCAAATGAGAATTGACATAATATTTTAAGAGATATGGTGGATCGTTTTTGTTCAGTTCAGTATAGTTTGTGTCATAATTTGCTTTGGTTTGTTTCCATTTGGGAATGGGTGGAAAGGACAAGTGACAGCTATTTTACTTTGGTTAATGTTGGTTTTTTTAAGAAGAGTAGATGTGTATGACTGAATAGATTTAGTTGATTTTATGTCTTTTGCTCTTTTAGCAAAATCTGTCTCTGAATTGAGAGATACTTCATTTGTACAGAAACTTTTCTGTGAAAGGTTCTTTAAAAGAAATTTAGAGGCATACACTTTTCGAAATTCGTTCAAAGGTAAGATTCCAATTTCATTATAAGTCCCAATGTTACATGCATGTGTGGGAACTCCAAGAGCAAGTTTATATGCTTTGCAGTCTACACTTTGTAACTTATTAAGTAGATGCTGTGGAGCACTAAAGAAACTTCTTGAGCATAAATCAGTCTAGAGCGCTTAAGAGCCGAAGATAGGAGTGTTAAACTCTCTTTACTTTGTCCCCATTTTTGTTTGCTTATGATCTTTAGAAAGTTTAAACTTTTTCTTGCTTTATTCAAAATTATTCAATATGTTAGTTCCATGAGAGTTTTGATGTTAATATACTCCTAGGAATTTAACAGATTTGACGTATTGTAAGACTGACCCATTCAGGGTAAATTGTGGAAGTTTCTCTGGGTCATATCCAGAGTTAAAAAGCATTAGATTTGTTTTTTCTGCCGAAAGTGTCAATCCATTTTCATGTAAGAAACTACTGATTTTGTTTAATTCATGTTGATATTTGATCTTTATGTAATTTAAGGATCTTAATGGGGTTTTTCTTTTCATAGTGACTTTCATCCACAGACATATGTCGTCAGCAAATTGTACTAAAACTATGTCTTTGGATAAGCCTTTTGTTATATATGCAATTAGGATATTAAATAAAATTGGAGATAATACTGATCCTTGTGGAAGACCCATTTCCAGTGTTCTAGTGGTGGAATATGTATGCTCTATTCTTGTTTGAATAATTCTACTTTGAAGGAAAGCTTTGACATAGTTATACATGGTTCCATTTATTCCAATAGTTTTAAGTTTATACAAAAGTCGTTCATGCCATACTTGTTCGTACGCTTTCCTTATGTCAAAGAACGTTGCCAGGATGTTTTTTCGTCTTGCGAACTGTTCTTTAACATGTGTTGTGAGTTTTACTAGATGTTCTGTTGCTGATCTGCCTTTCTGAAAACCAGCTTGATTTATAGGGATAATTTGTTTGTTACAAAAATAATCTGTTTAGGTCAATTCTTTCCATTAGTTTACATGCGTGTGACGTCAGGGCAATTAGGCAGTAGCTGTTTATGTTACTTCGAGGTTTTCCTTGTTTATATATAGGAACTATGATAGAACGCTTCCATAATGAGGGCAAATTGCCGTCTTCCAGCATTTTTGAATGAATACTGAGATAAAGCGTTTTACATTAGATGGGACATGACGTAACATTTCATTAGAGATACCGTCTTAACCCACTGATGTTTTTTTGGTGCCCAGATTAGCAAGACATTTTTTTACTTCTTGAATTGTTATGGGAGCATTCAGATAGTGGTTTATTACAGGGTCTGGATCGTTGTACATGAGCTTTCCTTCTTCTTGCTCTCTGTGCAGTCTATTTCCTGTTGATAACTTATCTCTACTGCCATTTTTGGCGAATGTGTCAACAAAAACTTCGACCTTTTCTAGATTAGAAGGGAAATCAGAGTTGCCTTATGTGTGTATCTGTGTGTGTGTGTACTCTGTGTGTGTGTGTGTGTTGCACTGGATGTTTGTCTGAAACATGAAAAACGTGTTAGTGCCCTTCATTGTGGCCTGGATTATTACCAACATGAATTGAATTTGGGGTTTGGTGGCTTGCGTGTTGGTGTGTTGACGTGGAGGAGAGACAAAGTCGGGGACATGTGAGGTATGCACTGTGTCTGATTGCAGAGTGATGTGCCCTTTGTTAGCACAGAAGTTTTTGAGTTGTCTTGAAGTACTATTGAAAAATATGCTGTCATCTTCTTCTTCTCATTATTATTATTATTATTATTGTCATGTTGATGTTTGGCTGAGCTTTGTCTTACAACATTACTGTCAGGCAACTATTATCAGGAAATACTATATACAGCAGAATACAAGATCTCACAGGTTTTCCTTCTCATGCTGTACACATGACTAAGAGTTAGTGCAATTGCATAGAAATGAATGGAGTGCGTGTTTTTTAAAGTAAAAGACACCAGAATAATTCAGACTTTGGTGTTGAATAATGTTTTTTGGAATAGACTGGTCTAATTTGTAACCCAGTTTCCTAGATCTATGTTTCGAAAAATGATAAACTGAAAGTATGATTAAGAAGGGAGAATACAGGTGAACACAGAAAATAAGGAATAGAGTACTACACAATATGAAACAGACGTATGAATTTTTATCCAATATATCTTCTTTCGAAACAACATATAGAGTACAACTCAATATGAAACAGACAAAGGAATTTAATCTAATGTGTCTTCTTTCAAAGGACGTCACAACTAACAGACAGGAAAATGCCCCAAACAATCCTTCGAAGATGTGTATCAACAGTAAATCAGCCCTCTGTGGAGAATCGTTTGGGGCATGTTTGCGTCTGTTAATTTATGATGCATCAAAAAAAGATATTTGTCAAAAATTCAGATGTCTGAAAAAGATATTTGTCAAAACTTCACATCTTTTGTATTTTGAACCCCCCCCTCCCCCCCCCCCCCCAAAAAAAAAAAAAAAAAAAAAAAACAGTCCCTTCTCTTTGTCTTGTGTGTTTATGATAGTATTTTGGCTTGTTTTTCTTTTCCAGTAAGGTTGCTGTGTGTGAGAGTCTCCAGGTGTAATGAAAGGATTGTGGATGGATTTCAGACCTATGAAGGTGGAATGGGCCAGGGGCCGGGAGCAGAGGCGCATGGTAAGTTGTCAGGGGTCATAACCTTCACCGAGGAGACTGTCTTGTCGTCTGTATCAGTTTGTTTGTTTGTTAGTCAGATAGCAAGAATAGTGGGAGACTTCTGAACCATTGAATGTGTCATGAATGAACCATTGAATGTGTCATGAATGAACCATTGAATGTGTCATGAATGAACCATTGAATGTGTCATGAATGAACCATTGAATGTGTCACAAATGAACCATTAAATGTGTCATGAGTGAACCATTGAATATGTCACAAATGAACATGGGATGTGTCATGAATGAACCATTGAATGTGTCACAAATGAACCATTGAATGTGTCACAAATGAACCATTGAATGTGTCATGAATGAACCATTGAATGTGTCATGAATGAACCATTGAATGTGTAATTCGGCAAGATTAGTGAACAACTACTGAACTATTGTTTGCCCGTCATTATTGCTATAATTTTTATCGTCATCACTATCATTGTTATAATTACTACCATGATCATCCGCTCCTTATTCATATAGCGCTGTTAGCTTTTTACTCATTAGTCATTTCTATTCCCGTTCCGCCTACTATTATTATTATTAATATTACTTTTATCATTATTACTATCATTACTATTGTCATTACTATCATCATCATCATTATTGTCGTCGTTGCTGTTACCATTATTATTATTGTCACTATGATTATAACTACTATTGTCCTATTATCATAATCCTATCATTATCACTATGAGTAGTAGTAGTAGTAGTAGTAGCAGCAGTAGTGGTAACAGTGGCAACACTAAGCATTTTTTCATTACTATTCTTAATAGATTATTAGTGTTAATGTTATTATTATTATGATCATCATCATTATCATTATTATGTTACTATCATTATTATCATGACCAGTATCAATACTGTTAACATTTTTACTATTATTATCGTGTTCTTATTATCTTCATAACTGTTAACAACTGTAATTATTGGTATTGTTATCATCATTAATGTTATCCGTATGCACGAGTGTATTGCACAGATTTCAACCTACTATCTTTAAAATTTTTCTATCATTACCATCATTGTTTATGATTTGATCATGACTATTATTATTGCCATCTTAGATTCTATCTTTCCCATAATTCATCTCCTCCTCCTCCTCTTTCTTCTTCCTCTCCTCTCGGGGGTGCTCCTCGTTTTCCTCTGTTCTCCCATTATTGTGATTTATCATCATCATCATCATTGTTGTCACAGGGAAGGAGAAAACAGCATCCATTCAATCCATGGATCTCTGTTTACTTTTAGAGTATTCTAGACACAACACTGACGTCACAAAAATTGCGTGTTAACTTCTTTGTAAGAACAAACATTTCCCCATTTTGTGTTCCCATGGGCTGGTATAGCTGGTGGGCTGGAATATCTCAGTTGCTAGAGCGCCGGACTCGTCATCTTGGTGATCCTGGGGTTGGTTCAAATCTCTGCCAGGCTGTTTCGGTACAGGGGGATTTTTCTCTCAAAGTTAACATTAATTCTACTCCATTTCCCATACAATCCTTCGGAGGAGACTATAAACCGAGGTTGTGTGTGTGAATGCATGCATAACATCTTGCACACACATAATATCCCATCACTAACCTTCGGAAGAGAAGGCCAGTTTGGCCATTGGTATGGATGACGTTACACATAATATCACCATGCGTAAGAAATGGAAAGAATAAAGGAAGTAAGGAAATGGAGTGAATGATTTTGACTGGATGACTTATCTTATATGGGAAATGATTGAATGAAGCGGCAGCATGCAGCTCTTCAGTCAGCTCTACCCAGGGAGGTAGTCCGTTATGTAACCGAGTGTGGATTGTAAAGCGTGTAGAGCTTGGTCTCTAGCTGAAGATAGGGGCTGTGTAAGTATTCTTAATAATAATGATAATTATAAAAAAAATAGTCAGGCATTGATGACATATGGTACAAAGGTGAGAGAAATTGAGAGAAGCAGTATAAACAGCAGGTGCTGGTAGTGATTGGACTGGAAAGGGGATGGTCACCACTGGATGTTCCGATTGGTGTCCCATTCAACCAGTTTGACAGCGAGTTTCAGCATGCTTCTGAGTGTGGAGTGGATTGGGGGGGGGGGGGGGGGGATGGAGGAGGGAGGGACCAAGGGATCATGCCTGCCAGAGCCCTGAGAACTTCATAGAGTTTATGTTTTTCCTGGATGGAACCCCTGGGTACAGTGAGGACGCAATCAGTTGGACACCATGACCGTGGGTGACTTGCAGACCTGTTTACCCTTGCAATTTTGACGTAATTTTTACAGAAAAAAAATCGAAATTACAGGAATTATGAATTTGGGGTAAACAGGTCTGGACTTGGGTAACAGCCTGTTTCTGTGTGTCACCATGCTTTCTTTGGTCTGTGTGAACTTACCAAGACAGTGGCAATGAAGTAGCCAAGTTTGGACCCATTTGCCACTTCTGTCGGCATCTGACCAACATGGTGCAGGATGGGTGACCATTTTTGTTTTCTGCCTTTTTCTTTCTTTCAGCAGCATGACCAAGTTCTAAATTTGAAAAGAAAAAGAAAGAAAAAAAATTGCGTTTGAATTCTCAGTGTCTCTCAGTTTGACTGTTATGATTTATTCTAAGAACATTACTTTTTTTTTCTTGATTTGATTTGCACTCACACCATGAACTGTAGAACATGGGGAGTTGACAGGTCTGCTGGGCTATCTTTGTCTTGCTCATTCAGTAGTAATGACTGAAAGGGAGGTAACTAGTATGGCAGGGGAGGGAAATCATCTACTTTCTGTCGGAAGAACAAGTGAGACTGGTCATGGGAAACTGGAAGGGAAAAGAGGAAGGCTGCTGGTGGGGAGGAGAGAGGGTTGGAAGGGGGGGGGGTAGGGAAGTGTTGGTGGGAGATGGGCTGAGGTCTGCTTACAGTCCAGGAATACCACAATGTAAATCACCAGAGATGAGGTGTGGAGGTCTGTACTAGTCAGCTGCTGGTCTCCACTTGAACCATTCTCACACGCATGCACCACAGACAAACAAACAAAAAAAAAGAAGGGGCAAGGGGGTTTGTTAACCTTGATTTTTTTGTGATTAATGTACAAGTCTCCAGGTGTCTGACTTTCGGAGGCCGTTTCAGAGGTGTGTAAATGACTGCTTTCTGGTAACATTGCAGGAGGTCCCACCTTCTGCTCAGTGGCCTCCCTTTACCTGATGGAGGCGCTGGATACAGCTCTCTCCCCCAAGCAGCTGGCGCGGCTGAAGCGATGGTGTGTGTTCCGTCAGCTGTCTGGTTTCCAGGGGCGACCCAACAAGCTGGTGGACACCTGCTACTCCTTCTGGATCGGCGCCACGCTGAAAGTGAGTGGGACTGGTGGGCTTCATTGTAGAAGACGATAGATGTATATCCTACTGAGAAGAGAGAAAGAATTTAGTTTTTTTCACTGGAAGTTAAATGTTTTCACAGCCAAATGCTTGATGACAGGAAGAGCTGAAACTTCACTAAAAAGATACAAAAATTTGTTATGTGGAGAGGGGGGAGACACCGTCAAAGACCTCAAGAATAAATCTCTGAATTTGTTGTTCATTAGAGCGAAAACAAAGAAATCCAATAAATCATTGAATTTGTTGTTCATTATAGCGAAAACAAAGAAATCCAATAAATCGTTGAATTTGTTGTTCATTGTAGTGAAAACAAAGAAATCCAATAAATCACTGAATTTGTTGTTCATTATAGTGAAAACAAAGAAATCCAATAAATCACTGAATTTGTTCATTATAGCAAACACAAAGACATCCAATAAATCATTGAATTTGTTCATTATAGTGAAAACAAAGAAGTCCAATAAATCATTGAATTTGTTGTTCATTATAGCAAAAATAAAGACATCCAATAAATCATTGAATTTGTTCATTATAATGAAAACAAAGAAATCCAATAAATCATTGAATTTGTTGTTCATTATAGCAAAAACAAAGAAATCCAATAAATCACTGAATTTGTTGTTCATTATAATGAAAACAAAGAAATCCATATGTTCCGAGAAATGTTTCTGTGTCTATGATGTGGTGACATTTGGTGTAGTTCCAACAGCAGATGGATATGTGTGGTCTGTACAGTACTTTGGTGGGCACACTAAAAGGTTGTCATTAATTACATGGAACCCTCAGGAGTGACTAACACAACATCGGAAAAGTAAGGCGCTACTTTTTCCCTCAACTCTAGCCCCTGCTGCATGCTACTATGCCGGTAGCTGTCGATTTATCGAATTTTTTTTTCTTATTGTATCCTTCTCTTTTGTTTCTTGTCCAAATAGTTATCTTCACCTGATCTGCAGTTGAATGAACAAATTGGAAACTGGTTTTTGCAGAAATCAAAGTTGGCCAGTAAGCAAAATTTATGCATGAGCGACAGGTAGAGAGAGCATCGTTAAGAATAGCTGAACATTATTTTGGCTTGATCACCTATCAGCGCTACACAATCTAGTCAAAAATGCTGAAATGTATAGTCATTAGTGGTATGATTGAAATTATTCCAGAGTTTGTAATATGAGTAAAAAAAAATGCAATCAACATCGAAGATTTACTTATTGTTCTGTTATAAAATCAAAATCCCCAGATGCTGAAGATTATTGAATAAAACACATTTTTGTTATCTCCCTGAAATGCCTCCTTTCCCTACATGGCCGATTGTCATACCAGCTGTCCATGAGACCCATCATCATTTGAGGTGCTTTCTTTTTCACAGGTTTTGTTGTTTAGGTCCTTTCCTGCACATCTTCTCTCACACAATCAGTCTCTGGTGTGTGCACCAAATTCAAATTATAGTGTTTCCTTGCATGTACCAGTAATGCCCCGAGGTCACAGGGTTGTTGAGGCTGTGTAACATTCCCAGCTGGGGTTTCTGTTCCTGAATGGAATGCAGTTGCAGCCTTTTTGGGAAACAAATCAAGCTTGCTGTACATGAAATGGGTCCTTCACCTTGCCGAGGAGAGCGACGTTTGACAGCGTGTGATGATAGGAAAAATGTAGAGGGCTGCTTGCGTCCCTCTGCATGCTTGTGGCGGCATCCTATGCACACCTTTTATCAGTACCCACTTTCTGTCAGTAAATTAAGTGCATAATCAGGAAATGTCTGGAGGAAAATAAGCAAAAGAGAAAGAAATCAGAAACAAAACATGAAATAATAAAGCAAGCATGATGAACACAATGGTTGGCTATGCATTCATTCTCTGTGTATGTCGTGAAATAACATCACATAATGACGCATCATTTATGTTTTCCATTAGTAAATTACATTATCATTATCTGTGAAAAATTGATTTGCTCAACCAGTGCCGTTAAGTTATAGAGTACCATTTACAATGTTTTGGATTGGAAAACAGGTTTATTTTTGCAGTCATTAAGAAGAAAAGAGAGCAGAGGCACAGAAGTAAAGCAACTCATGTCTAGAGTCTGATTTTATTCCTACAAAGTCATGGCTGTTTATTCCTCATGGAAAACATGTTTGCTAAATACATTTCATAGATGACAGTGGAAAATGTATTTGATATTGTTAAGTGGGGTATGTACGTTTTGTTAAGATTCTCATGCATTTGCTTGAGAAAGTTTTGGTATTTCCAGTCAACAAACATTCACGGAAATGCTACTGGGACCAAAGCATAGAGCTTAAGATTATATCTGTTGCAATTCATGGTCCAAAAGCAGATTTTTGACTGCTGGGAGATTCGGTTCATTTTGTGAACAGACGGGCAAGAATCAAGAAGAAATTAGTCACCTTGAAGAAGAGATTTTTGTTTTGTTTTAATAATGTATGCCAACCATTAATATTCTGTCAAAATCTTTTTAAACTCATCGTTCAAACTGGAGAGACAGCTGATGTACCAAAGGATGACTCCTTATTTGGAATGAATGAAAGAAAGATGAAAACTCCTCTGATGTATGGTTTCAGTTGGTGGGGTCGCTGGATCAGACTAACCGCCTGTTCAACCGTTCCTTCATTGTCAGCACCGTCTCGCCTATCACTGGGGGCCTGGCCAAAAGTCCTGAGGACTCTCCAGGTGAGCTGATGGTAGCACAGTGTGTAGGCGTGCTGGTATTGTCTTTGAAGGTGTATGGGGTGGGGAGAAGGGTGGGGAGGAGGGGAAGAGTGGGTTGATGAGGGCAAGTGTGAAAGACGCAGGTGCGTACACGTTTGTCTGTGTGTGTAAGAATGAAGATGGACTTTGATGATGCGTAAGTTTGCAAGTTGATGCTTAATACTTTTTGTGTTGACTTTTTTCAGGTTTTTTTTTTAATGTTTTTCAATTTATTCATTCATTTTTTGTGACTTTGTTTGTTTTGCTGTGTCATCTTCTGTGCCCCCTTCAGTGGCATTACTCCCACTGTGACTTTGTTTTGCTGTGTCATCTTCTGTGCCCCCTTCAGTGGCATTACTCCCACTGTGACTTTGTTTTGCTGTGTCATCTTCTGTGCCCCCTTCAGTGGCATTACTCCCACTGTGACTTTGTTTTGCTGTGTCATCTTCTGTGCCCCCTTCAGTGGCATTACTCCCACTGTGACTTTGTTTGTTTTGCTGTGTCATTTTCTGTGCCCCCTTCAGTGGCATTACTCCCACTGTGCTCGTTCTGTCTCCCCCATTCAGCACCACACCCAGGCTGTTGGTGTGACTCTCCAGCTCCAGCAGGTCACAGGGAGCTGTCATGGTCAGGTCAGCATGAGCCCCCCCACCCCCCCCTCCCCCCCACATACACACACACACACAGATGAGACGCTGCCGAGTGACTTGGGTGGTGATGGATTGTGCTTGTCCTGATCAAGCATTTGCACACCACCTCCTGCAAAGCGGTTCAGTTCTGGGTTAGGCTGAGCGAGTCGGAAGACTGCCACCATGTCATTTCAGTGACAGCACCCATGTTTGTTGTGAGACTATCTGTCCGTGGGTCCGCTTCCTTTCATAACTTCACCCTCACCCTGACATCAAACAGATGTGAGAGATTCAGGCACATGCACAATTAATCATGAAATTTGAACCGTCTTCTGAAAGATTGATGCAGCAGACGAAACTCTGGCTGGAATAGCTCAGTTGGTAGAGCGCTGGACTCATGATTCTGGGGTTGCGGGTTCGAATTTTGGTACAGGGGGATTTTTCCCTCGGAGTTAACATAGATTCTGACTCCATTCCCCATACAGTCCTTCGAGTGAGACTATAAACCGAGGTTCCGTGTGTGAACGCACGCACAACATCTTGCACACACGTAAAATCCCATCACCAACTTTCAGAAGAGTAGGCCAGTTTGGCTGTTGGTATGTATGACACGTTACAAATAGCATGCACCTTCCCCGAAGATGGAGTATGGCTGCCTTAATGGCGGGATAAAAAACGGTCATACACACAAAACTCCACTGCCTGTCTATACAGGCAGTGTCCGCAGGAGTATCAGCCTGTGTACGCAGAAAGAAAGAAAAGAAACTCAAGTGTATGGTCCCGGCCTTCCATTTCTGAGTCCATAGTTGCATCTCATGTGATGAACGTCTCAGCATCAGATATATTCTAATGGAATGTAGGGAGCTACATGATGTCAGACATAAAACACTTTACAGCAAGCTCAATGAACAACTTGTTCAGAGATGTTCCCAGGATTTGATATTTCAGTTTTTGATAGAAATCAGCGTTTTTAAGATTTGATTTTAACTTGAGTGCGACAGACTCTCTTTTTGTAGGTCTTATGATGTAGATAAATAACTGGTATTGAGTTTTAACTTTGCATTTTGACCCCTACGCTGGATGTCGCAACATATGTCATGCCATTATGTCATGGCTGTCACTGCTTGTTGTGACATTTGTCGCACTGTAGGGTGAGCCTTGCAAGCCTAGTTTTACCAGCCTTGCAAGCCTAGTTTTACCGACACACACAGATACGAAACTATGGCTCAGTGACAAACTGATTTGCCTGAATGACTGAGCAAGCCCCAGGACATGGATTTTCAGCATTTTAGCTTAGTTTATAGTTAGTAGCAGCTTGTAATGCATAGCAGGACTCGACTTGTCTGGCAAACAAAAATGGCAGTGCCCAAGGGAGAACGTGATAGAATTTGAAACTTGTTTGAAGATGTTTTAGCAGAATTTGTTGTGGAAAAAGCAGGTGAATAAGAAGTTATGGACATTTTGAATGAGGTGGGTGTGGTGGGTGATAGTTTTGATTTAGATCAAGCACCATGTAATGGTGATTTTGAGATCGACACGGACAGTGACTGGATGAGTGCCTAAGGGTGAGGGGAATCTCAAGATGCCGTTCAGTGGGGAAGAAAAACTCAGTGTAGCACTTCCAGATGACCCTAAACCTTTCAAACGTAAACAACGACAGTGCGGGCTAACTATTACATTTGTTGATCGTGACCATTTTGTTTTTTGTGTGTGTGCGTTATCAGCACGTGATTTCAATGGGAAAACTGAACTGTACCCTATTGATTCTTACATGGATCACCTGCGTGGAAGACAGGTATGATCCACACCGACTTTCCTTTGAAAAAGGCTGTAACTTATTTCTGGATACTGTGGAACATCATTGACTGGATTATTTGTGAAAAAGCTCTTGAGAATGACAAGCAGGATGTGCCCCCTGTTTTCACCTGTCATTTTCACATTATAGACAGGTAAGCACATAATCAAACACTCACAAGCACACCAGTTGTTTTATATTATTCTTTATTCAATTACTAACAATTTTTATTCTGCATGTTATGTTCAAATACTAACCGTTGAAAAGTTATGCATATTATACAAACATAACTATTTTTTCAAACTTTCCTGCTGTTGTTAATTCACCAGATAACATACTTAATGGTACGTTGTTAAAGCAGAGTAAGGGTTAATTCTCTCACATTGTTCTTTTTTTTTTCTTTAATATTTCAGCCCTGATATGGCTTTTGTACTTTGCAGGGCTTAAAGCAACATGATTTGATTTAAATGCATAGTAATTGTAGGTTTTGGCAGCAGGTCGAAAACATTTTCAGTGATACATTACTCAGGTGGTGCTAGAACTGCGATGACTGTGTCAGGTGTTGCTAGAACTGTGATGACAGTGTCAGGTGTTGCTAGAACTGTGATGACAGTGTTAGGTGTTGCTACAACTGTGATGACAGTGTCAGGTGTTGATAGAACTCCCATGTCAATGTCAGGTGTTGCTAGAACTGTGATGACAGTGTCAGGTGTTGCTACAACTGTGATGACAGTGTCAGGTGTTGATAGAACTCCCATGTCAGTGTCAGGTGTTGATAGAACTCCCATGTCAGTGTCAGGTGTTGATAGAACTCCCATGTCAGTGTCAGGTGTTGCTAGAACTGTGATGACAGTGTCAGGTGTTGATAGAACTCCCATGACAGTGTCAGGTGTTGACAGAACTGTGATGACAGTGTCAGGTGTTGATAGAACTCCCATGACAGTGTCAGGTGTTGATAGAACTGTGATGACAGTGTCAGGTGTTGATAGAACTCCCATGACAGTGTCATGTGGTGTTAAAACTCCCATGACAGTGTCAGGTGGTGTTAAAACTCCCAAGACAGTGTCAGGTGGTGCTAGATCTTCCATGACAGTGTCAGGTGATGCTAGATCTTCCATGACAGTGTCAGGTGATGCTAGATCTTCCATGACAGTGTCAGGTGATGCTAGATCTTCCATGACAGTGTCAGGTGATGCTAGATCTTCCATGACAGTGTCAGGTTATGCTAGATCTTCCATGACAGTGTCAGGTGGTGCTAGAACTCCCATGACAGTGTCCATGGTGTATGCATGCTGTGTCATAATGCAGAAGTCATTGTGTGAGTTGACCATGAGGAGTCTGTCTGTGCTCACAGACCCGCTGCACACGTACCTCAGTCTGGGCGGCTTGGCGCTCATCGAGGAGCCAGGCCTCGGCGCCCTGCACCCGGCCCTCAACATCAGTCAGCGGGCGTTTCAGCATCTTCAGCGTCTGCATGGACAGTGGCTCCACCACAGGGGGCCTCCACTCTAGAACACTGGTCCCGGTTGTTTGTGGAAAGGCAACACTGAGGGCTGAAAGGATGCAGCCTTTTTTTTATAGTATTTAAGAATTCTACCTGTATGACTGTGAGCGAGAGAGAGTGTGTGTGTGTGTGTGTGTGTGTGTGTGTGTGTGTGTGAGTGCATGACCATTTTACATGCCTTTGTACATGTATGTATAATTAAGCGATGACTTAAGTCTCCTGCTAAGACCTGGCTGTGCGTTAGCCCGAGATAAAACTGTGCATGTGTTGGAAACGTGTCTGCAAAATCTCAGGAAACTTAAAATCTAGTTGAGCATAATAGTGATGAGGGCAGACGCCGGGTGTGTCTTGTGATGCTTGTGAAAGGTATATTTACCTTTGGCATCATTATACTGCTTTCTGGTTTCCTCTGTGATGCTTAAGGAAACTCCATCCTGTTTGCATCATTTTGTTTACAGACTAATAATATACATTTGTTTTTGTTGTTTTTTTTAAAGAGAGAATGAGAAAATAATCATAAGTTTCTGCTGATCAGCTTAATATTTTCCAGTCTATAAGGTAATATCTTTTTAGGCCAAATTAACTGCCATTCTATACAATGCTTAAAGTTGAAATGTTGAATAGATGTTTGCTTGTAACAAATTGATCACAGTGATAGTTTGTTTTTAATTTGACATTTCTAAATTTTAATGTAAAAAGAGATGGATTTGGTTTTTTTTGGAGGGGGTTGGGGTGTAAGGGTAGGAGACAGATATTGAGGTTCGGGGAAGGGGGGGGTCAAGTGTGGAATGGAGATGGAAAGGAGTGGGGGGGGGGGGGGATTTTGGGGTATGGTGGCTAGCGGGAGGGAATGGCAGGTTAGAGGGAGAGGGGAGAAGAAATCTGATGGTATGCCATTCAGTGGGTTGAATTTTCACTGTATCCCCTGCTCAAGTATCTCCGCACATAAGACAAATAAATAAGGTGAGACGGGGTCTCCTTGGTAACAGACTCTCTCTGTTTTAAAACTTGTGGATATATTCATGATATATGTTTGTGTGTTTGTATAGAATGCAGGGAGCCATTTACAAAACCTTTCCCCAAACCAAATGTATTGAATACTTAGTTCATAAAACACCAAGCAATTGAATCAAATGTTTCTTTGAAATCTGTAGAAACAAGGGATCTAGGTCGTTAATCCGCTAGATAGTGGATGATGTCGTAAATTGATCTAATACTGTTGTTGACATATCTACCAGGTACAAAACCTGTTTGATCTTCATTTCATAATTTGGACAGAATGGATTGCATTCGATATGTAGACCATGTTTAACCCAAACATCTCCAAACTTGTGTAAATGCAAGTGGAAGGCACGCTGTAAGTCTTGCATGAATTTGGCTTTAGTGACAGAGAAACTGCTAAAAACACCCCAAAAAAGTAAAGAAAAAAGACAAAAAATTACTGAAATAACAAAGGTAACAGATGAAAATGCGCTCAGAATTCTTCAGCAAAACCACACAGATATCGTAACAGTTGCTTGCATGAGGACAGGCTGACAGAAAAGTGGACACTGGGATTTGTTTGTTTCTAAAAGAGGTAATTCTTGGGATTTTGTTCACACTGTTAGGAAAAAAAGTTTTGAGCACAAGCATGATAAGCCATTCTGAACAGCTGGCATATATTTGGCATTCAACTTCTGGATTATTATCGTGGTTATTGAGACACTCATCTGGTTGCAGGGTGAGCCATTTTTAGTGTCATGCAAGTTAGGACGACCACAGTGAATGTATGTATGTGTGTGTATTTGAGTGTGTGTGTTTCTCTGTGTTTGTATTCATGGATTTTGGGGTATTGCTTTCATCCACACATACATGTATAAAAATGGGTTCACAAAAAATAATGGGTTTACCGTTTAGGACCCCATTTTTTTTGTATTCTTAGAATGAAGAGTAGAGGGGCTAGAAAGGGGGAAAAATTCATTTCCGCAACATTGCCTTAAAATGACATATTTTCTGATTTTGAGTGTGTGTGCGTGTGTGTGTGTGTGTGATCTATGAAGTTGTTCCTGTGCCTAGCAGCTCCCAAAGACAGTGAAAAGGTTGAGTGAGGAAAATTCTAAATAAACTGAAAGAAAAATTACTATTCCGCTGAAGGAGAGAGACAGTAGTTCAATTTCTGCCTGCAGTCAGCTCCCTTTGAAACTATCCCAATACACTGGTTTCCTCCCTTGGACAGTAGATTCTGGAGCAGCGCTGGGTCACAGGAGAAGAAATATATCTGGTGGTTTTCATCCTCTGAGACCTTTTGTCTGAAACAGAAACCTGAATCCATTCTGTACCTCCTACCCGTTAACCTCTTTAAGCACGAACTTGAATACACTCCATACCTCATAGTCATTAACCTGTTAGTTAACCTCTTTAAGCACAAACTTGAATACACTCCATACCTCATAGTCATTAACCTCCGTTAGTTAACCTCTTTAAGCACAAACTTGAATACACTCCATACCTCATAGTCATTAACCTGTTAGTTAACCTCTTTAAGCACTAACGTGAATACACTCCATACCTCATAGTCATTAACCTCTGTTAGCACTCTTGGGATGGCTCTCATATAGGCACACAGGTGTTTAGAAATGTGTCACACAGGTGTTTAGAAATGTGTCACACAGGTGTTTAGAAATGTGTCACACAGGTGTTTAGAAAAGTGTCACACAGGTGTTTAGAAATGTGTCACACATGTGTTTAGAAAAGTGTCACACAGGTGTTTACAAAAGTGTTGCTCACTGTAAGGAAGAGTGGAGAGGAGGGAGGTCAAATCAGATTGCAAATCATGTCTTTATTGTGTGCAAACTATGCAAGTGTTGGGTTTCTGTGTATTAGTAACTACATGTAAGCAAAAAGAAAATACGTGAATATAGGGATAAGCCATGAATTGGCGGCTGGTCTTTTCAAAAGCAAAACCTTAATGAATTTGTAGAAACAACAAAAAAAAAAAGGAAAAAAATAGGGACAATAATATACACAACTTTGTGGTAATATATGTACTTTAGAGTGTAAATGCTGTGATGCTGATATCAAGTAAAAATTATAGATGTAAATATTTGTGTGCATAATTACACATACATAATGGAGGGAAACATGAATGCGTGTGAATGTTTGCATGGGTAAATGTGTTTTGTATGCGTGTGAGAAAAATTGAAGGGGTGGAGGGAGGGTGGGGGTAGAGGAGGGAAGGGAAGTGTAGGCAGGGTTCAGATTGGGGTGGAAGAATGTTTTGAATACAGGTGTGAATGGATTTGTGCATGTAGACATGTGTGTCTTTTTCTATGCATTTGGGAATAGTGGTGATTGTGTGGGATGTCATTGTGTGCAAAAGAGTGATAGATTCAGCTCAGAAAGGGCACAACCGAAGGTAGTGGATCAATGTATGGATTGTTTCTTCTTCTGTCTGCGTGGCCTGTACAAAGGCGGTCACAAGGATGCTTGAACATGTGCAAGATTTTCTGTGAAATATTTTGTTTCTTCTCATGGCTGTACTGGTTGGAGGTTTTTTTTTTTTTTCCCATTCTTGTTGGAAAATGTTTAGAAAGTGGAAAAACCTGCTGTTTGTTCTGCGCTCAAGACAACTTTTCTCCCTATGATGATGCTTTGAGCCTAATTTGGTGATCATCCATTTGGCTGGCTGAAATTGAACTTCAGTGTCAGAAACCAAATTTGAAATGAGTCTCAATGCTAAAGATTATGAAAACATGATGCAGTGTGTAAACGATTGTCAAGGCCGATGTTAACCCTCTGCCCCTTGGATCGCCCACTGTGGCCCGAAACGCGATGCCTTTCGTATCCTTGTAACGCCCGCTGTGGCCCGAAATACACCGATACCATTTGGCTGCCCCTAGCAGACGAATTTTTCCCACAATGCTTTGCGGCGTTATACAGTGACGTAGTTCCGGTTTCCAACTTCCTTCCAGTCCAAACAGTGCGTTTTTTCATGGAGGACTTCGGTCGCAGTGATTTTTTGAAGTTGAGAGCAAGTTTGTGATCGAGATTTTTGCTTCGGCAAGATGGACGATGAAACTGTGGAGATGTTGGCGAACATTTTTGGTGGCAGTGACAGTGATGAGGAGCTATTTACTGGCTTTAGATTAGAAGAAATAGTGAAAGGAGAGGAGTCCGATGTCGATTTTGGTGGCTGATGGAGGCGATCTCGGCGAAAATCTTAACATTAACTATGCCGATTACGATGGCGTTTCATGCAGTTTGGTCAGTAGTATTGAACTTAGCATAATTTTTTTACACCATTTTATCAACAAAGATATAAGCTTTGATGCATGTGGAATTTTACTTCAAAATGTTAACTTAATTTTGGAGCAAATAAAACATATTTATGACCAAGGTTTGTATTTTTCTGATTTTTTATTTAACATCAGTACATCCAATTTACGGAGTTACTTACCTTCCCTTAAGATTTTGATACTAGTAAGCACTCAGACGGTCCAAGGGGCAAAGGGTTAAAGTAGCCAATTAACATCCACTTCTTTGAAATATATCAAATCACCTGGAATTTTTTAACACAGTCTTTTGATTGGTCAGAATGAAAGATTCACTGCATCACAATTCACTTAATTGGCTACAGGCTTCTGCTAATGAAAAGCTATTTTGAGTAGGGCCTTTTGTCGCTTTCCGGTATTTGATCATGTCTTTTCTATCAGCTGAATCTATGCCGTGTGCTCCATATCCGATTATCCTTGGCAGAAAATGATGGTAAATGATCTTCTGAATGATTCTGCCCTTTGAATGGAAGAGAGCTGTTTTCCTTTGCTACCAGATCTCCTGTAGCAAGGGACGAATGGATGTGTCCACCTACATGACAGAATACAATGTTTTCTGCCAGTTGTGTGCCTGTGAATTCACCTGCTGACTTGTGGTAGTCCTGCTGACTTCTTCTTGTCCTGCTGACTGGTTCTTTTCTTTTATGCCTTCCATCCTGTCATATGTAGGGTTTCCAAACATTCCCCCATTCTTCTTTTTCTTTTTTTTTAATTCTCTAGGAATGAATTATATTCTCATGTACACACACACACACACACACACACACACACACACACACACACACACATACACACACACACTTAAAACTCATACTTATTGAAACTGACCCAGTCTGTTCTGATCTTTCTTCCCCCTCCCCTCCCCCCACACAAACATATACTCTGCCCTTTCTCATGCACATGTATACTCCTTTTTAATCACTTGCTGTCTCTCTCTCTTTATCTCTTGCATACACATAAACACATTTTGTCTCTTTCTCTCTCTCTCTTGCATACACGCACACACACACACATGCGCACACACAAAAACATTGACACATATACATACACGTTTGTGAGCCTGCATATGAAAGCACGCACACACACACACCAAAAATTGACACACACTTTTTTTTCTTCTTTCCTTCCCCCATTTACAACTTAAGAAGGGAATGCGTATATTTCTGTGTGAAGTTGTGTATGTCTTGTAAAAAAAACGAAAAATTGCTCAGTTAAAAAAAAAAAAAAAAATGGACACCCACAGACACAGGCACACCAGTACACCACTACAAACCCTGGCAGTGGTTGGTTCTCCTGACCATTTACTCCTTTACAAAGTTGACACAATGACCACATGGCAGGACAGAGGTGACACTACATCTCCAGGACTTAGCGACACAGGAGGCCGGGCAGAGAGGACAGGGGGGGGCAGGGCACAGTGGTCCACAGGCAGGAAGAGTGATCACAACACAGGTCATCATCATCAACATCGTCACAGGCAACAGTAGAACAGGAGGAACCACCTTCCAAAAACCCACATTGGTAGCTCGGCTCATAATGTCAACATCTGCCGTGAGAACTGAACCAGAAAAGGTATTCTTCAAATGCCTACCACCTCCACAGAACACAAAACTTTTTAAATTTTTTTTATTTTTACAAAACCAGCGTGTTACGACTTCTGAAGAAAACCTGCAATCACCTGATAACATAATCAAAGAGAGGAATAACAAAAACAAACAAAAAAAACTGAAAGTGGCTACAAAAGCACTTGTGAAGAAAGAAAACTGTGACCAATAAATGAACCTGAGAACAAATGGCAAAGAGATCTTCTGGTACAATTACAGAATGGGGGGGGGGGGGGGGGGGGGGGGGGAGCGATCTCTTTTCCAGACATAGAACTGATTTCTGATTTACTTGAAAATGTATTACCATGTTATACACAACGTTCCTACATACATTTCCACGGTTTTGTAGCAATCGATCCTTCCATCTATTCCATTGATTTCATAGCTCAGTACCACTGTCTTGAAGGAATAGGTCATCGCTCAACATTACTGTTTTGTAGGAATAGGACGTAACTCCATTCTACAGTCGTGTGGAATACATTATAGCTCCATTCAGTGTTCTGTAGGAATGTACCCTACACCCATTCCACTGCTTCAAAGAACCATATCTCACATTGTATTTCACTGTTTTATATGAACAGATCCTACATGATTCCACTGTTTTACAGAAATAGATCCCACATCTAATCCTTTTACAGGCATAGATACCACATCCATTTCACTGGTTTTAAATGAACAGATCCTACATTATTCCACTTTTACAGAATAGATGCCAAATCTAATCATTTTACAGGCATTGACACCACATCCATTTCACTGGCTTTATATGAACAGATCCTACATGATTCTACTGTTTTACAGAATAGATCCCACATCTAATTTTACACTACAGACATAGATCCACATCCATTTCACTGGTTTATAAGAACAGATTCTACATTTCAGTTCACTGTTGTATAGAAATAGATCCTACACCCATTCCATAGGAACTGATCCTGCATCCAATCCACTGTTTTACTGGAACAGATCCTATATTCGTTCCATCATTTTATAGGAACAGGTCCTAAATTCCAAGGTTTTACAGGGATATATCCTACATCTATATTTCACTGTATCACCATCCAATCAAGCTGAATCAAGACGTGAAAATATGTTATTAATTTTCAAGGATTGGTTAAATGGGTATGTGGAATTCTTTTTTCTCTTTTTCTTTTTTTTAAAAACCTGATCCTAATGCCAGAGACTGATCTGCAAATGATGTATATAAATTGACCTAAAACCAGTTATCGCTTAATTCATAACATGGTAGTGTCACTGTCCACTGCTTACACCCAAACCATTCTAAATCAGACTTTGGATAAAATTAATCATGGGATTCACAACAAAGGAGATTTTCTGTCCTTCATCAACAGCTGAAATAATTGACACTGGGAGCAAATAAACACTCATGATTAGATCGGAAAGTCTTTCGTTGTCTCCCTTTGCTTAGGTGCGTACACTTGTGGTTTTAATGCATATATATGCATATATATATATATATAGGGATGCATGTGTGCCAATGCACTACACACACAGACACACACATTTGTTAAGAAATGGCTTTGATGAATAGAAACATCAGACGGAAAAAAATATAATTGAAAATCTAGCTGCATTTTTAGTCTGCTGGGGAAAAAAAAAACCGGCATACAATAACAACCAACCAAAGTCTGCTAAAAAAATATTGTATATATCAGTCAGTCAGCATACAGTTACAAACAAATTTCTGCTCATGAAATTATCAGTATGTCAAATCACAAACAACAAAAAAACGATGTAACTCATATTTATTTGCCTTCGTTCGCGTTATACTCCACTATTGAGAAAAACTGTGTCAGACAACTGAAACGGTGTAATCATGGGAGCTGCGTTCTTCTCAGCATTCTGTTAATGGATGATTTTACATGAAAGAGGCTGAATGAGGACAAGAGTACAAAATGCTATTGTATCCTAAAGCCTTGCAAGTCATATACTGTGATCAAAACAACAATAAATATCGCACCACACATCTTTTCCAGTGTACAACCCCTCCCCCACTCCCATTCTGCTGGTCCCTCCCTTTTTCACTTCTTCCCCATCTCCTTTCAACTGCTATTGCTACCCCTCCAACTCCCCCCGCTCCCCCCCCCCCCCCCCCCCCCCCCCCCCCCCCCCCCCCCCCCCCCCCCCAAAAAAAAGAATTTTTTTTTTTTTTAAATCAGAAATAGACAGAAAAATAAATATATAAATGTATAAATACATTTGAAAAAAACTTTTAGATTTTGATTTCAGTGTCTTTAGCTGAGTCTGCAGCCAATGGAATAGAAGCATTTAGTCAACGTTAAACCACAAAGTGACCCAGGGGAACACAATAATTCAACACGGATAAGTCTATCACATCTCTGTTCTGAAACAAGTTGTTTTTCTTTCTCCTCTGTACACATTTTCCAGCATTTCACAATCGTCAACTTTCCTTGTCATTGTGGGATAACTGCATATTTACAGAGAAGCGAGATTCTGTTTTGTGCTCACAAGCAAACTGAAGTGCGTTTGGCACACCTACTTTATACTCATTAAGTTAAATACTGGTTTGTTTGTTTTTTCACCTCACAAAATGAAATTTTTATGCACAGACATCGGGAACATATGAACTATTTATAATGGATTCAATATGTCGCAAATCAGTGCACAAACATATCAAGCAACTTAGAAATGGATAAAAGCTGAAAGGATGCTTCTAAACACTCAACACCTTGATTCCACAAAGTTGTGGATAAGATTTTTTTTCCCAACAGCACCATTGTCTCTTATGTTATTATTCAGCAAAGTGATGCTACCTACACAGTATAGTTGACAGAATGACAAAAAAGGTAAGGTATACCAGCCGCCGTGGCGAGTGGTTAGCGTCGTGGACTCCGGCTGGGAGGTCGTGGGTTCGAATCCCATCAGACGTCATGTGGGTTTTTCTGCCCCGACCGGCTCCTACCCAGAGTTGAGTTTGCTGCGGACTCAGTTGGGAAGACTGGGACCACACAGTCGAGCTTCATCCACTTAAAGGATGCGTTTCTGAGAGTGTTGCTCAAATTTCCTGACCAACACTGCAGGTGCATGTATCTTTCGGGCCTGGTTGACGCCGGGATATATTATGAAAGGAAGCGTAGAGTACAGCCCTGTCATGTAGTCTCAGACCGAAATGGAATTCTGTAGCATCATCTTAATCATCCTCATCCTCATCTATCAGCATTAAAAAAAAAATGTCTCAATTCTGTGTCCCTTCATGCCCTGCTCTTATGGTGACCTCAGTTTCGATGTCCTCTCCATGTCTGTGACGTTGGTTTGGTTCCGTCGGGGTCACCGGTATCGAGTCCATGGGGGCTGTCGTTGGACGGACGTGGTGGCGCCCTCGGAGGGAGAGCTCACTCACGCCGGCTCCGTGACTAAGCAATTATTGTCGTCAGTAGGGGGCTTAGTAGGTGGTGTCCTGAATATGTTAAATCAGAACAGGCGCCACTGAACACCACCGAAGTGACTCGGCAGCAGTGCAGTGTCTTCTCGGTGGGTTGCCTCTTGACGACTTGACATTGACTGCTCCCTGTGGATTGCCGGTGCCGGGGCTGTGGCGGAGCCAACGGGCTGTGGCTGTGGACGGGGTGTCGGAATGAGCGGCGTGGGTGCACTGGCTCTGAGGTGGCGCAGAGGTTGGGACAGCAAAAAAAAAAAAAAAAAAAAAAAAGGTAAGGTATGGTAATGTTGCTTGTAGCCCAGCCGACCGCAAAGGGCCATATATCAGGGCTGTTACCGCGTTGAAGTCAATTCACACACTCTTAAACTACATCTTCTAAAAACACCCAAAATCCTGTTAAAAATCTTCCACTGTTAAAAAGTCAGATCAGATGAAAAATGTTAATGACAGAATGACAAAGGATACTCACAACACAGTTCATACAATAACCATGGAAAACTAATAAAGAAGACTTAGATAAGCAAAACTCCATGATCGTTCGTTTTCTGCTTTTTTTTCTCTCTTTTGACCCAGAGCACTGAAGAGCTACAAATAAAGTTCTAGTAGTAGTAGTGTAGGGACGTAATCAATACATAGGCCGTTAAGCCTTTCAGTGTCCCTCGTGTTTTTTACTTTTATGACAGGGTTGAAAATGCATGCAATATAAATTTTCCTTCTTATTCATCAAAGCTTCTAAACTGTACTTTAAATTTCAAGTCTTCATCCAGCAAATTCTTAAAAAACATTAGTATTTTTAGCAAATTTAAGTGCAGTTGGCAAACTGTTCCAGTTAGCAATAACTCTGTTACTGAACTTGAATCTCCCCATATTAGTATGAAACTGCTTAACAAATATTTTGCCTTCCGAATTTCTTGTTCTATCTGTTTTAACAGCCTCAAAAAAATGTCCCACTGTATGTCCGTTTGCTGGTGAAATATTTTGAACACTTCAATCAAATCTCCTCTAATACGTCTACCTTTTAAAGAGTGCAAATTTAAGTAATTTAATCTATCTGTATAAGACATGTTTGTACATTCTTGCAAGATTTTAGTAGCTCTTCTCTGTACTCTTTCGATTGCTATTGGCTGTCTTTTCAAGTGTGGGTACCAGATTATATTGCCATATTCAAGATGCGGTCTAACCATAGCTTTATATAACTTTAAAAACGTTTCTTTATTTAGGTAAATAAAAGTTCTTTTTATTAATCCAATCATTTGGTTTGCTTTATTTATACACTTTTGAATGTGAGTATCAAAAAGTAAATCTTTATCAAAGATTACACCCAGATCCTTTTCTTCCTCACATTTCTGTACCAGCCTATTTCCACCATCTATTCTCACGTTGTATTCATGTTCTGGATTGTTTTTGCCAACATGTTCTGTTCTGACACAGCAGTTACTTTCTCCTTTTTTTTTTTTTTTTTTTACCTTGGCTACCGCCTTCATCATTAAGAAGATTCTGTAGACTATAAAGGGGGTTTGCGTGTAGTTTGAAGTCGCTTGAAGTAGAGTTACTGGGGTGGGGTGGGGGTGGGGGTGGGGCGTTGGGGGGATGGGGACAGGGGGAGGGGCGTGGGATCAGATTCGTGATTTGAAGCCCTCAGCATGAAGGCTGTTCCAGTCGGATATGGTCCTGGGTCCTAGTTTAGCGGTCTTCTTCAGTTCAGGAACTCTCTCAGTCAGCTTTTACTTTTCCTCCTCATCCAAAATACAGCATTCCAGCACAAAGGTTTGAAAGACCTGTTTTTATATATGTACTATCTCACCCTTCGGATCAAAATTAATACACTGGCTAAAAAAAAAAAATGATTTTCAATTTCAAATTCTCCACTCATTTCCAATGGAGAGATACTCCAGGAACTTTCGCATTTAAAGAAAAATAAAAAGGAAAGAAAAAATGCAAAAAGCAGAAAAAAAGAAAAAGAAAGACAGAAAGAAACACACACACACACACATACAGAGAGAGAGAGAGAGATGAAAGCAATAAGCGTGTGATCATCGATTCATCATTCTTTACCTCGGACACCTGTACATTAGTAACACACACACACACACACACACACACACACACACAACAGAGGGGGGAAAGCAAAAAGCGTGTGATCATCGATTCATCATTCTTTACCTCAGACACCTGTACATTGGTAAAATGACATGCGCAGTTTTGCTCTGAAAAAAGTATGGTATTCGTGGAATGCTGTTCTTTGACACTTTCTATGCCACCTGGATCACATTCCTTCCTCTGGCAATTCCAATCACATTTGAGTGTTTGTCCATGTTTGCAGTGCACAAACAGCAAACTGATCTCAAGCGGTTCATGCGGGACAGCATCCCTGTCATGAAGACTGCCCTGGACAAAAAATGATTAATAAAAATAAAAAGAAAGAAGCAACCAACCAAAATTTTTTTTTTCTTCATGAAAACATATTTTGGCCTAGTTACCGAACAACATGCTGTTTTTTTTTTTTTTTTTTTTTTTTTGGGGGGGGGGGGGGGGCATAAGTTGACCACAAACCAAACGACCAGTCATCAACAAGATTAAAACAATAACGATGGACTCCATGATTTTGTGCCTAACAAACCGGAAGTGATGACAGACTGTGGTTTATCGGTGGACGTCACAGCTACGTTGTCCATTTTTCTGTTGCCAGGTTGAGATTATGTTGTGTACAATTAAAATTTTAAGTTTAAATCAAAACAACCCAGCCAACAAGATGGAGCCTTTTCAGGGCTGTCAAATTCCCATGGGGTAAAACAAAAGTATCAATTGACTAACTAATCACATCGTGAGAGGGAAAAAACAGAATAAAAGCAGCTGATTATAGTTGAACGACTGATATCTGATAGCATGAAAATATATAATGGGAGGCTGTACTGACAGAGCCAGCCATCCCCCTTTAATTTACAGCTCCTAGATTTCTTAAATTCGTAGAAAATTAATTAAAAACATATCAATGCCACAACAACAACAACAAAACATATAGGCAAATCGAGACCAAAGAAGGGACAGCTGGTGTCCATTCCGGACAGTAAATAAAGTTTTCGTGACCCAATCATCACATCACAACAGAACCTGGCACGTCAGATAAACTGCTATCAGAAAAAAAAAAAATTGTATAGCAGTTTCCAGACCAAAGCCGGGATAGTGCTCCAAAAAGGTAGATAAACAGTACGCGACAGAAACGGGAAAAAATTGTAAAGAAGTCGCAGAGAGAGAGAGAGAGAGAGAGAGAGGAACAGTTGCATAGGATGTCCCCCAACTCTGTGACATAACCTCCTGAAAATCACCTTTACACTGTCCACTTCTTCTAATACCAGAGCAGTTCACCTGGCGACAGTATGATCGCAAATTCGTGCAACAACTTCCAAAAATATGTACACATTTTCTTCTCCCTGATTCCCTCAAAGCAAGGATTTGCGGGGAGAACAGTGTGGAAACACAATAAACAAAGCCCTGTTTCACACAAATAAACAAAGCCCTGTTTCACACAATAAACAAAGCCCTGTTTCACACAATAAACAAAGCCCTGTTTCACACAATAAACAAAGCCCTGTTTCACACAATAAACAAAGCCCTGTTTCACACAAATAGTTCGTAACTTCACATTTTGCAGGATAGAAACATGGAATCAAGAGTGAAGAGTACAAACACTCCATCTGATGAAAGGGTGAAGGCAGTCATTGGGTTCAAGTTGGCAAGGATGTGGCTTCATACACTGTCATTCACGCCTTTGTCAATCGTGTTCTTGTTTTTAGTCTTGCTGCTGTCAAGCATCAAACGAAGCATTCAGAAACTGTATGTTAAGGCATACGGGACATTTCAGGACCGGTTACCACGGGCATAAAATGTGAATTGCCGGTACCACGGCTGCAGCGGGACAAGGTAAGATGTGTCTGTGGATTGGGAGCAAGTATGGGTGGCGTTATGGTAATGCCAAAGTATGATGTGTCTGTGGATTGGGAGCAAGTATGGGTGGCGTTATGGTAATGCCAAAGTATGATGTGTCTGTGGATTGGGGGCAAGTATGGGTGGCGTTATGGTAATGCCAAAGTATGATGTGTCTGTGGATTGGGGGCAAGTATGGGTGGCGTTATGGTAATGCCAAAGTATGATGTGTCTGTGGATTGGGAGCAAGTATGGGTGGCGTTATGGTAATGCCAAAGTATGATGTGTCTGTGGATTGGGGGCAAGTATGGGTGGCGTTATGGTAATGCCGCTGGAGTGGAAGTGAAGCTGAGATGGAGAGAGGACATAAAATCAAAATCATAGAAAATTAGAAACATAACAAAATGCATGCGCCTCTGACCTACTGATTGGGATGGAAAAACAAAACAAAGAAATGACCATGTATATCACGGACCCCCCCCCCCCCCCCCCCCCCCCCCCCCCCCCCCCCCCCCCCCCCCCCCCTCCACACACACACACACACACACCTCCCCACACACATATGATCCCTGGACAGGATCGGCAACAAAGCTGTAATGACCATGGGAAACACAACAAACCGATAAAAAAAAATTATATCTGAGACAGCTCTAGATGTTAAAACAAAACATGATATATGACAGGATGCTGAATTTGAAAGGATGGAAATTTTGAAGGTAAGAAGCGTGACGCTTCAAATGTGAACACATTTTTTTTATTTATTTTTTTTAATTCGTTAGATCAATCAAAAATTGTTCAACAGATCGCGCGTGCATCCGAAGCATTCACAACAGTCTTTATATGAGAACAATTGTGACCTCCGCCATGAAATGAGTTGCTTGTCACTTCACAATGAATTCAACAGCGGTCAGAAGAGGAGACAGAATGTCAGGGGTTGGTTTGGGAACTGGGAGTGGAAGGAGATGCTTTGATTTGTTCAGCGTATGCTACCATCTGTGAATTCCTAACGGTTTGCTTTTTTCTTTATTAAAATGTTATTTGAAAACTAAGTTTTAAAACTCATTTTTTTCACCGAAGTGTCACACAGTAGGGGGAAATTCTGTACGGACACCACATTTTGTGATCATACCTTCTTTCGTTCAAGTGATTAAAATGTCCATAAAATTTTGTGAAAACTGGATATTAGATATAGAGATTCAATTTTGACTGTTTTCACAAATGTGCGTGTCAGAGGGCTACTATCTTATAAAGACTATATATCAAATAGTAAGCATCTCTTTTTTTCACAGCTGCACTGAGCATTAAACACATTTAGAGGAGAATAAAATAAGACACAAGTGACTTGTGACTCTTATTATGGCGGAGGTTCACAATCATGTTACTCTTTTAAATCGCTTTTAGCATTCTTCAAATTGTTGTTGCCATTTTACTAGAACAACAAACTCTCCCACGGAAATCCTGTCTCCCATGTTTGATCACATACAGTGAAGTCTAGGAATATTCTTTGCTGTGGATCTTTTTTCCCCAAGACAATGCAGCCACAAACTACAGCAGGCAAGGACTGCGCAATATATACATATATACATTCAAAGAGTCAAGTGATGTTTATACCCCAGCCGACCGCCATGGCCGCCTAAGGCCAGACACAGAAGGGAGCGCACCCCCAGTTCTAGGTACAGGCACTGTCATTGTTGACCATCACCACGTCTTCCTTGTCCTAAGGGAGAGGCACAGCAACAGGTACCACTGTCCAACGTTTAAGGCTTTAGATTATCACTTTGACAATAACCGTTCAACTCAAAGCCAGATTTCTTTTTTCTGTTCTTTTTTTTTTTTTTTACAGAAAAGTGATTGTAAAAAATATAGTCTGGTTTGGCCACAAGTTAAAATTTCATGAGAAAGTAAATGATATGTGCACATTGCTGTCAATTCCAGGACTGGTAAGAGTCAGTAACAGGTCAGTTAGATCAGAGAGCCCAGTGTAGATAACGGATCACAGAAAGCTGGACACTGCTTCAATACAGTGTGTGTTGTGTGTAATGACAGGGGAGAAATGACGTGTACGCCTGCAAGCAGAGACGATCCACCCACAGATTGTCAGACAACGAAACAAGAAGAGCTGTGAAAACTTGTGACCAAGTGCATGAAGTGTGAGCTGTGAGGGAGTCACTCACACACACACACACACACACACACACACACACACACACACACACACACACACACACACACACACACACACGCACGCACGCACGCACGCACGCACAGACGCACGTACGCGCGCGCGCGCACACACACACACACACACACACACACACACACAATGTGACAAAGAATTCTAACACGGGCTGAATTTGTTCAAGCACATGGTGGTATGAACAGAGAAGCTCAACAATTGGTCTACGACATAATTATTGTTCCATACATATATATACATAATGCTCCAGTGAATTGTCTGTCTTTCCTCTCGCTAAATGGTCTGCAAAACTAAGACATGAACAATCTGTTTCTGAATATTTACACTGAGTGCATCATGCAATTCAATCTGAATTAACACAATCATAATCTTACAGCAGCAACGAATGCCATTATAAATGCTTGGCTTCAGTAACTGTTGTAATACATCATATCTTTCCAAGCACTGATGTTTTAAAGGATTGAGTGACGCCAACTATCATACACATCCCCCCTTCCCCCCTCCTCCCTTCTTGTGGAGCCCTGTGCCATTTTAAGTAATCTATGAATTCAACATTTTACCAGAAACAGGTAACCTCCCTTGTTCTTCATCTTAAAGGCTGTGAGGAACTCACGATCACGAACAAGCCACTATGACCAAAGTCATCACTGGGCATTGATTGAAGCCACCATCACCAAAGTCATCACTGGGCATTGATTTAAGCCACCATCACATACAAGTCATCACTGGCATTGAATTAGATCAACAATGTAGATTTACTCATATCACAGTCAGCATTCCACAGATCCTTTGATGTAGTTGTGTCTGGCAACCAGTCAGACTTCAGGAAAAAGGCAAAGGCAAACTGGGAACCTTGTCGTTGATGTGTAACCTCTGCTGTGTAAATTGAGAGTGTTTTTCTTTTTCAAACCAGGCAAGAACCATGATAAGAAACTAACATAATTATTTCCTTAAAGTGTACATAAGCAAGTGCTTTTCCTTGATGTTCGCTATAATACTCGCCTCTCGCGACCTATACGAACAACACATCAAGACTCCCAGTTTGAACTGGAGTGGTCAGTACATCTGAACAAGGCATCTTCGATGCAAGGCCTCGAATGTCATTCATGACATAAAACAGATCTACCAGTGTGCACCACCTTGATCTCATCATTTTGGTTTGACCCCCTGGACTGTCAGTGAGGAGTACACTGGCTCTGGGGAGACTGAAGCCTCCTTGGGATGGCAGAGGACGGGCACTGGAGTCACTGGGCTACCCCGGACTGTCTGCTTCTGCTTCTACAGAGAGCGGAAATCGGGGTGAAGGGATAAAATGTACACAGCCGTCAGGCTTGTAAAAGTACCATTGACTGTAGTGTAAAAGGTCATCGATTATTCTTAATTCGGGGTTTTGTGAATATACCTTTTATTAATTTTCAGCTCTTGTCTTTTAAACATTTCCATTCGTTAGCGAGATTTTTGTTCCATAAAAATGTAGTTCTTTCTGGAAGCGAACACTTTGTTCTGTCAGTGTGACTGCCTGCAATATTATACTTTGTCTGCACCGTTTCTTGTTACAACTTGATAATAACTTGATCAAGTTACAACATGATAATGTGAAGAAGTCCAGTACATTCAAACCATCAATATACTTGAAACTCTTTCAGGATATGATGAGCTCATCCCTCATTCTTCTTGCTTTTGCGTGAGAAATTCGAGGTATGTCAACCTCTGTCTACAGGAATGCCTTTTGCTAATTGTGTTTTCATTCTTTGCACCCTTTCAGTCAAGGCTGCCTGCCTGTGTGAATTTAGACACTAAACAGAATTACCATACTCGACATGTGGTCTCACTTGCTCCTTGTTCAAGTTCGGAAATGTATACCTGTCAACGAAAGAAAAGGTTCTCTACACAATAGTGAATTTTTTATTTGAATTGTTGAATGTAATATAAGTGTGAGGATTGAACTTCAAGATTTTATCGAACATGACTCCTAAATCCGTCTCCTCTGCGTATTTTGTTGCAGTAGTATCGGTGTCTTTAGTCATCATGGTGCATTCTTTTTGTTGTTGATTTTCTACCTTATGTTTATTGCCTTACGTTTAGCATGACTGAATTACAAGGTCAGATTTTTGACTATATCCAGAGAATCTACAACACGTAAAATTTGATAGTTACATATAAATATGTGTTTATTCAGGTAAAGCAACACGTTAACAATCTATTCAAATTAGAGAAAGAGTGATCCTTTAAACCTGCACATCACAATTTGCAACTGGTTCAATGACCAAGATCACCTTGCTCCATTTCCAAATGTCAGAGTACGATTACATCTACTCTGCAATTTCTGGGGGTAGACATTGCTGGGGCAGCTTGTATCCCCTTTTTTAAGTGTCTTAACCCCAAATCTGTCGCGGGCTGTGGGATGGGGGTGGGGTGGTGGGGGTGGCGGGGGGATCTGAGTGACAGTTGCCACCTGTAAAGTGACCGCAGTGACTCGCAGCCCTTGACCACGCACCTGGTCATTGGCATCCTACAGTGTTGTCTTGTAGGATCTCTACAGATTCAATTACTTCTCTCACCTGGTAAAGGTGTGCCTCTGCAGTAGGAGGCCACACTATGATGTTTGTCAGTCTGCGCCATGTTTGTGTTGACCTGTCTGCGCCCTGTTTGTGTTGACCTGTCTGCGCCATGTTTGTGTTGACCTGTCTGCGCCATGTTTGTGTTGACCTGTCTGCGCCCTGTTTGTGTTGACCTGTCTGCGCCATGTTTGTGTTGACCTGTCTGCGCCATGTTTGTGTTGACCTGTCTGGGCCCTGTTTGTGTTGACCTGTCTGCGCCATGTTTGTATTGACCTGTCTGCGCCATGTTTGTGTTGACCTGTCTGCGCCATGTTTGTGTTGACCTGTCTGCGCCATGTTCGTGTTGTGTTAACCTCTCAGTGCCTTGTTTGTGTTAACCTGTCTGCGCCATGTTTGTGCTGACCTGTCTGCGCCATGTTTGTGTTGAGTTAGCCTGTCTGCGCCATGTTTGTGTTGACCTGTACAAGTATTTTTCCACATAACAGGTACGGCCCCCTTGCTTCTGCAGATTCTGTTGAATATGCAAAAATGCGTAAAGAACCTCTGTTTATCCCCTCCATTGAAACATCAAGGTTAAGACCTGCATTCCTTTCTTTGGCCATTTTTGTTGTTGTTTTTTTACTCTGTGAATAACAAAACAAGACAGGCAACTCTTCCTCCCATGACCAGCCAATGACATGCCAATTAGCTTTCATCACTGGAGCAAGAGTCACCCTTCTTGTCTGTTATTTATTGCACACTGTTCACTACCTCATTCATTTCCCAGGTTTTCTCTCTTTCTCTGTCACGTTGATTTTTACTTGTGAGGAGCCGGTCCATGTCTGTAAACACGTTTAGTTTACGCTGGAGATAGCCTTACATTGTGGGGTGCCTTAGAGCGCATGGTCCCGTCATTGTGCTTCCTCTCTGACAATGGATTATGTTGACCTACTTTCTGCCCGTGGTTTCACTCTATTGCTGATTTCACGGAGTTTGTTAGCCTGTGATTTCATTGTATTATTGATTTCATTGAGTGCATGCCTACAGAAGCTCAATTTACCCAATCCTGATCTGCATGTGGGGGGTGGGGGGGGGGGGGGGGGGGTGGGGGGGGGGGAGGGTCGTCATAAATGCAGTCCGTTGGTCAAGGGAGTAGGCTGACCAATATTAACGGTATGCAGAAATCTGGGACATAAACAACACATCACGTCTGTTTCCACCCATGTGAAGCGGAATGGACAATGTGTCAATGTTTGACCACGGGGACTATGTCCCATTGAATGGACAATGTGTCAGTGTTTGACCACTGGGGACTATGTCCCACTGAATGGACAATGTGTTGATGTTTGACCACTGGGGACTATGTCCCATTGAATGGACAATGTGTTGATGTTTGACCACTGGGGACTATGTCCCATTGAATGGACAATGTGTCAATGTTTGACCACTGGGGACTATGTCCCATTGAATGGACAATGTGTTGATGTTTGACCACTGGGGACTATGTCCCATTGAATGGACAATGTGTCAATGTTTGACCACCGGGGACTATGTCCCATTGAATGGACAATGTGTCAATGTTTGACCACTGGGGACTATGTCCCATTGAATGGACAATGTGTCAATGTTTCACCACTGGGGACTATGTCCCATTGAATGGACAATGTGTCAATGTTTGACCACTGGGGACTATGTCCCATTGAATAGACAATGTGTCAATGTTTGACCACTGGGGACTATGTCCCATTGAATAGACAATGTGTTGATGTTTGACCACAGGGGACTATGTCCCATTGAATGGACAATGTGTCAATGTTTGACCACAAAGTCACATCACGATGTTTCCAAGAGAAATCAGAACAGTTAGTATGTAGAAGTAAGCTAGACGCGACACGCACCGAACACCGTGCTGCACGTTCATTTTGGCTTGAAATGCTGTCGGACGACTTCAGCGTGACATTGCTGTACTTGCTACCTGTTTACATTCTGGGCTTTGGGATGAGAATCAATCGACATGATCAATCCAATCAAACTAGTTCAGTCTGTGATATAACTGAATGTCAATTCCTGGCCGACAATGACTCTAATAACGTTTCAGTGTGGAACAAACTCTGTCTTCATGTCTGAAGAAAGACGTGTAGTCATTAAACACCTTCAAACGTCATAAAGACAGAAGTCTGCTGAGGAAAGGGGATTCTTTGGGGTGTGTGAAAGAAGAAAGTATTCCAGAGAAAGCAGATCAAAAGGGATGGAATCTCTGTCGGGGACGTGTCACTGTGGTACGTACAACAACACCCCCCCCCCCCCCACCACCACCACCCTCAACACCATATCCCACTTCCTGAGTCACAAGGGATCACACATCTTTCCAAACACCAAGCAGCCATCTCGTGGACACCTGTTCTGGAGCATTCTGCGTGATTCCGCCATACACTGTTCTCCCAACCCACTGGTGAAGGACGTTTCCTTGAAACATAAGTTAGTGGTGTTTTGCGAGGTCATGAGGTCTGCTACGAAATGTGTATACATACGGAGGGATGTAACAGTTCAAGTTGGGTATCTTCCCTTTATAGCATACCCCTCAGCATTGGACAGTTTGCCGTTATACTGACAAACCATTCATCGCACATCACACTGACAAACCATTCATCATACATGACACTGACAAACCATTCATCATACGTCACACTGAAGAACCATTCATCGTACATCACACTGAAGAACCATTCATCATACATCACACTGACAAACCATCCCTCATGCACCACACTGACAAACCATTCATCACACATCACACTGACAAAGCATTCATCGTACATCACACTGACAAACCATTCATCGATACATCACACTGACAAACCATCCCTCATATATCACGCTGATAAACCATTCATCATACACCACACTGACAAACCATTCATCATACATCACACTGACAAAACATTCATCATACATCACACTGACAAATATCCTTCATACATAACACTGACAAACCATCCTTCATACATCACACTGACAGACCATTCATCATACATCACACTGACAAACAATTCATCATACATCACACTGACATAATATCCTTCATACATCACACTGACAAACCATCTTCTATACATCACACTGACAAACCATTCCTCATACATCACACTGACAAACCATTCATATACATCACACTGACAAACCATTCATCGATACATCCAACTGACAAACCATTCATTGCATCCACTGACAAACCATTCATCATACATCACACTGACAAACCATTCTCATACATCACACTGACAAAGCATTCATCGTACATCACACTGACAAACCATCCCTCATACATCACTATGACAAACCATTCATCGTACATCACACTGACAAACCATTCATCATACATCACACTGACAAACCATCTTCATACATCACACTGACAAACCATTCATCATACATCACACTGACAAACCATTCATCATACATCACACTGACAAACCATTCATCATACATCACACTGACAAACCATTCATCTTACATCACACTGACAAACAATTCATCATACATCACACTGACAAAACATCCTTCATACATCACACAGGCAAACTATCCCTCATTAATCACTCTGACAAAGCATCTCTAATACATCACATTGACAATCATCACATATCAATGTAAATAACCTTCTGGATATACAATATCGATTGTCTGATGTTTAAGTACCTCTGATAAGCAAATCTGTAGAAAACATGAGGAAACATACACACAAATGTATGGGTATGAATGCTGTCAAAACATGAATGTTAGAATGTGTTCTTTAAGATGATGTTTTTCTATAAACAGATCTGTTGGCCTTTGCGACTCAAATTCGATTTTGTCGGTAACAACATATAAACAAAAACAAACCAAAAACTCGTAATATTTAAAACATGTTCACCATCACTTCTGAACTGTACATGAAGGGTTGTAACAAATATTTATCAACGATGCACAAAATCTTCCTTGTTTAAAACACAAGCTGTCTGCCATACACAACACTGAACGTTAAAAAAACCAAATCTCTCTGGACATGAAAAATATGAATACCGATGACCAAAACTTTGTGATTTCAGAGATCTTAAACAATTCTGATCTCCAACAGCAAGACAAACACCAGCATCAACAGCCACAAAGAAAGGCAGTAGCAGACAGGGCCGACTTGTCCCGAGTTCTAGAACCGCTGCAGGGATGCAGGTCAACGGGAAGTTTTCCCCAAGACGGGCCGACGACTGTGGTCAGTGTGTTTTTCTGCTCTCTCTTCGTGTTGTTTGTTGTAGGGCAAAGAAGGTGCAGACGGACGCAGACACAAAAGCACTGGCGGCCAATGTGGGGATGACCAGTAATGCTGAAGAGAAGAAGCACGGGGCGTAGGTACACTGTGCACAGGACAAGCACGGTCACACACACAGAGTCACCGGACAGAACATCACCAGACTGCTTCACTTGGCTTAGGAAGAGAACACCAGGCACAAGAAGTGGACTTTGGACACGATTTCAGACCGTCAGGTCCAGGATGCAGAACAAAGAAACAAAACACAAAGCATCCTCGTGCACCCATGTTACGCGCTCTTCCTTCGCCCTCGTCCTTCCCCCCTCCCCTCCCTCACGTTCCTTCAGTTCAGGCACAACAAGCACCGGGCTGACACAGGTGAAGGTGAAGGTCACGGCCTGGCTGTGGTGGCGCCCTCTAGGTGGTCCAGCCCTCGATGCGGGACCTCTTGGCCAGGGGGCTGTCGTAGTCCAGGCTGTGGTGGTGGACGGGGGAGGAGGTGTCGGTGGGGGAGGGGTGGCCGGGGGACAGGCTGCCCATGCCGTCCCCCAGGGGCTGCAGCTGGTGCTGGGGCTGGGGGGACGCCTGGCTGGGGGGCAGGGGGCCCGAGGGGTGGTGGAATCCCGCACGGGCGGAGGGGGGGTGATGGGCTCGCTCTTGATGTGGGCGCCCCCCAGCGTGTTGACCGTCATGGGAGACACGTGACCTCCCACCATGCCTTGCACTGGGCTGCAAGGGAACAGAACAAAGGGCTTCACCTGACGAGTGAGTTACACTGGTGCTGCTATCTCTGAGGTACTTTCCTAGCGCTTAACTGAAGGATGGGTGATCATAAATACATAATGATCTATCTCCTCTCTCTCTCTCTCTCTCTCTCTCTCTCTCTCTCTCTCTCTCTCTCTCTCTCTCTCTCTCTCTGTGTGTGTGTGTGTGTGTGTGTGTGTGTGTGTGTGTGTGTGTGTGTGTGTGTGTGTGACGTACTTACACCTGTAGCGTTTATTTTGTGTTCCAATATCTGTAGAATCATTTGAATTATGTCCCTTTGTATCATGCTTCGCATATCTTCCTACTCGCATGACGTAACCCTGGATCTCGCGTGGCCAATTTCCACTATCAGCACACCTGACGTGAGCTGTGACTGTATAGGGGACCCAAGATAGACGTGTAGCATGGGCAAGATCTTTCAACTACAAATTCTTCTTCCAAAGTGAAAGTGTTTTCACAGCTTTTCTTCTCCAAACACAACGAAACAGTTTGGCACCGAGTAAGCCAAGAATGAGTCAGCTGGGCTGTTTGTCACACAGTGAACGTCTGTCAATGATGCCGAGGTTCTGTGCAGAGGACAGAGGGTGACCATTAGAATGCTGCCCGGCGGCATACTGTTTAGGGAAGGAGGTAGGAAACTTCGTCTGGTCGTCACACTACAGTCATGTGATCAAAGCCATTGGGCAGCTCTGCGAAAGGACCATGTCCAGGCCAACCACGAGTCACCAGACCTCGACAAGGTTCCTACGTCAGACCGCTTCATCGTCAGAACTGATTTCCTCCGGGCATCAGAACAGCACAGACACGTTGTGGGCGCACATGGTCCGATCTGCGTTGACACTTTAAAGCGCTGGAGACAGGTCACGGGGCTACACGCACGACGTCCTTCTGTGGGCCTTGTTCCAACAGAAGGACATCGCCACCAACGTCTTCGATGGCCTCGTCAGCACTTCGGGTGGAAAGGTGTCTTGTTTGGGGATGAAAACAGATCTACCCTTTGGCATACCGACAGAACGTATGGCTCTGAGTCAGGCAGAAGTGTACAAACTGTTGGGTACAGTACGTTACTCGCAGTGATGCACGTTTAGCGCTTACATGGGACGTCCTTCTGATGCTTAAAACCCACCCCAAGGCAATAGTTAGCGGTGAGGCCTATGTCACCTTTATTATTATGATTAAATTTATCATTGTTATTATCATTATCATTATTATTATTGTTGTTGTGGTGGTGGTGGTGGTTTTTAATGTTATTATTATTGTTATTATCATTACTGCTTCATCTGATTTTAAGTACAAAATTTGGGTACAAGAGGAGTTGGGGTGGGGGGGTGGGGGCGGGCTTGATTAAAAATGAAAAAAAGATATATTCAGAACAGGGATATCTTGAGTTCTGCTAATGGTGGACGATGGCGGAACTGATGGAGTGCCCCTTTCATCAGTCTGTCTTCAGGCAGTTGACACGCTAGCCAAATACACCCCCAGTGGTTTCCTCAACACTGGCAGCAACGTGCTGAATTGCTTTCCTAAGTTTATCTGGCTTTTCCGCCGGTGAAAAGACCTGAATCTTTAATCTTCTCCTGTACGAACAGTCTTCGGATTACTTCCCTTGGCTTTTAACGCCTTACGTGTTGTGCCAACCGACATGAAGTCATCTTCATGAAGATAATTCGGTAAAAAGCAAGGATGCTCTGACGTTCAAAACTCTGGGACCAATGAACACTATGAAGGGCACCTTGAAGCTTAACACACATAAGTCATGTTTGTGACTGACTGAAACAGTTACGCTCTTGCACAGAGTGAAAGTGGAGAAGTGGGACATGTCTCAGTGAATGTGACATGTTTAACTATTTAGGGAATCAAGCCTCCACAGATGACATGGAACCATTATTGCTTGGAACCACTGTTGCTTGCTGGTGCAACTACGCCATGCTTACCGCAGGCAAACTGATCAGCACCACTGTACAATCCTTACAAACAGATCAGCACCACTGCACAATCCCTACAAACAGATCAGCACCACTGTACAATCCCTACAAACTGATCAGCACCACTGCACAATCCCTACAAACAGATCAGCACCACTGTACAGTCTCTACAAACTGATCAGCACCACTGTACAATCCTTACAAACTGATCAGCACCACTGTACAATCCTTACAAACTGATCAGCACCACTGTACAATCCTTACAAACTGATCAGCACCACTGTACAATCCTTGCAAACTAATCAGCACCACTGTACAATCCTTACAAACTGATCAGCACCACTGCACAATCCCTGCTGCAAAGCGTATGTGTGTAGTTTGGATTTTGTGTGGACAATAAAATGGGATGGAAATGCATATCACATATCATCAATAGTAACATACACATCCATACATGATGTTTGCATGACTACAGATTAACCTCAGTATGAACATCTAAGACAGTCTGTGAACATCCCGGAATGACGACTTTGTGAACTGTGTGTTTTAGCATTACATGTAGTGCAGAGAACTATCACTGGCGGCTACAGGTCGGACAATGTGATGCAAAATATCGTTTGTGCCTCTGTAATGAGACGACCAGCCAGAGAGTTTGGGTGCAGTGTGCATGACATGAAAATGAAGGAAATGATCTTGTGTTGCAAAAGCAACGTAAGTACCAAGCCTACGTGTGGATGGACTTCACGGGTTAAATGTGTATGGAAAATGACAGAGACCTCAGGTCCTTTCAACACAATTTGTCCATACTCTCTCTCTCTCTCTCTCTCTCTCTCTCTCTCTCTCTCTCTCTCTCTCTCTCTCTCTCTCTCTCTCTCTCTCTCTCTATCTCTCTCTCTCTCCCCCCCTCTCTCTCTCTCTCTCTCTCTCTCTCCACACACACACACACACACACACTCTCTCTCTCTCTCTCTCACATACACACACACACACTCTCTCTCTCGCACACACGCACATACACACACACACACACACACACACACTGACTCTCTCTCTCTCACACACAAACACACACACACACACACACACCACACACACACACACACACACACACACACACACACTCACACTCACACACACACTCTCTCTCTCTCTCTCTCTCTCTCTCTCTCTTTCTCTCTCTCTCTCTCACACACACACACACACACACACACACACACACACACACACACACACACACTCTCTCTCTCTCTCTCTTTCTCTCTCTCTCTCTCTCTCTCTCTCTCTCTCTCTCTCTCTCACGCACACATACACATACACTCACACTATCTCTTCTCTCTCTCTCTCTCTCTCTCTCTCTCTCTCTCTCTTCTCTCTCTCTCTCTCTCACTCACACACACACACACACACACGCGCACACACACACACACACACACACACACACACACACACACACACACACACACACACACACACACACACACACACTCACACAGCTACACCCGGCTGTCCTACCTCTGGTGGCCCATCATGGACTGGCTGTGAGACATGGGGGAGCCCATGGTGTGCCCATCATGGTCTGCCCCGACCAGGTAGAGTAGCCCATGCCTCCGTCCCCGCCCCCCCCCCATCTCACCGCCGTTCAGGTTGAAATGGTCTGACAACACACAGCACAGTGAGACATAGTGCAGAGTTCAGGCTGAAATGGTCTGACAACACACATCACAGTGAGACATAGTGCAGAGTTCAGGTTGAAATGGTCTGACAACACACATCACAGTGAGAAATAGTGCAGAGTTTAGGTTGAAATGGTCTGACAACACACATCACAGTGAGAAATAGTGCAGAGTTCAGGTTGAAATGGTCTGACAACACATCACAGTGAGACATAGTGCAGAGTTCAGGTTGAAATGGTCTGACAACACACATCACAGTGAGAAATAGTGCAGAGTTCAGGTTGAAATGGTCTGACAACACACTCCACAGTGAGTCATAGTGCAGAGTTCAGGTTGATATGGTCTGACAACACACATCACAGTGAGACACAGTGCAGAGTTCAGGTTGAAATGGTCTGACAACACACATCACAGTGAGAAATAGTGCAGAGTTCAGGTTGATATGGTCTGACAACACACATCACAGTGAGACATAGTGCAGAGTTCAGGTTGATATGGTCTGACAACACACATCACAGTGAGAAATAGTGCAGAGTTCAGGTTGATATGGTCTGACAACACACTCCACAGTGAGAAATAGTGCAGAGTTCAGGTTGATATGGTCTGACAACACACATCACAGTCAGTCATAGTGCAGAGTTCAGGTTCAAATGGTCTGACAACACACAGCACAGTGAGAAATAGTGCAGAGTTCAGGTTGATATGGTCTGACAACACACATCACAGTGAGACATAGTGCAGAGTTCAGGTTGAAGTGGTCTGACAACACAGATCACAGTGAGACATAGTGCAGAGTTCAGGTTGATATGGTCTGACAACACACATCACAGTGAGAAATAGTGCAGAGTTCAGGTTGAAATGGTCTGACAACACACATCACAGTGAGACACAGTGCAGAGTTCAGGTTGAAGTGGTCTGACAACACATCACAGTGAGACATTGTGCAGAGCTCAGGTTGATATGGTCTGACAACACACATCACAGTGAGACATAGTGCAGAGTTCAGGTTGAAATGGTCTGACAACACACATCACAGTGAGAAATAGTGCAGAGTTCAGGTTGATATGGTCTGACAACACACATCACAGTGAGACATAGTGCAGAGTTCAGGTTGAAGTGGTCTGACAACACGCATCACAGTGAGACATAGTGCAGAGTTCAGGTTGATATGGTCTGACAACACACATCACAGTGAGAAATAGTGCAGAGTTCAGGTTGATATGGTCTGACAACACACATCACAGTGAGAAATAGTGCAGAGTTCAGGTTGAAATGGTCTGACAACACACTCCATAGTCAACAGTCTACAGCTGCTTGGTGGCTGATAAAAACACTCATTTAATTAATTCTGAACATCTAAACAGCATTCCTCATTTACAAGTGAAAAATATGTACCAGTACAGAAATTTCATTTCAATTCTTTATAGATTAAAACTTGATGCCTTAAAAACTAAATATACAAACGAAGCAAAAATTTGTGGAGAACGAATAACCAGCAAGCATCTGCTGTTTGACTGTTTACCTCTTCAAGCTCATTTACCACCATTATCAGGCATGTCTTTGTGTGATGTCTTTTCAGATATAAAGCTTGCCATCAATGTTGTTTTCTCTTTGATTTGTAGTCCAGTTAAACATTTACTTTAAGATTATTTGTAGGTATGTTGTAGGGATGCTTAGAGGTACATATATATGCACTTAGATAGCCACATTATGCATACACTTACATAGTCACAGACATTTATGCATCTCTCTCTCTCTCTCTCTCTCTCTCTCTCTCTCTCTCTCTCTCTCTCTCTCTCTCTCTCTCTCTCTAATATCACATATGTGAAAAGACGTAAAACTGAAGTACTACTACAGCTGCCAGTAAGAAACAGTGCATAGTTCAGCTCATTCATGACCAAAATACACACCCACCCTGCACATACACACCCACCCTGCACATACACACCCACCCTGCACTCGGCTGGGCTATAAGCAACATTATCTTATCTTACCCACCCTGCACATACACACCCACCCTGCACATACACACCCACCCTGCACATACACACTGAGGAAAGGCAGACGATCTCCTCCACATTTTGGGTTGTTTTAGAAAACGAGCATGAAGTAGCAAACAACCGATAATTCATGCACAATTTTGCTACCACCACTACCACCACCACACCACACAGAACACATCACTATCACCATCACCACCACCACCACCACCACACACACACAGAGAACACATCACTATCACCATCACCACCACCACGCGCACGCAAGGACACACCACACACACACACACACACACACACACACACACACACACACACACACACCACACACGCACGCACGCACGCACGCACGCACGCACGCACGCACGCACACACACACACACACACACACACACACACACACACACAACGCCACCACTCGCTTCTCGCTCCAGCTGATCAATCCCAAACTCTGATACACATTACCAAAATGATTTCTCTACATTTCAGTACGCTGTTATTTCTGCGACCCCACATCCCCACCACATTTCCTCATATAACGGACAACGCTCTTGTTGAACGTTACTGGAAAAAAAACTATGTAATTGTACTGTCATTAACCAACAGTAAACGTACAGAGAGCAGTCTGTATGAACCAGCTCAGAGTATCCGAAACTGTCTTGATAATCTGTTGGTGGTCTATGGCTCTGACTGTAATTTGACCACTAACAGAAAGCCCGGTCACTCGTACAGTGCATGTACAGCGAAGGAAAAAGACATGTTTATAATGAAGCCCAGTATTTTGTTTTCACATAAATCCACCATGCAATGACTTCTACACGCTAATAGATCGACGGGCTCTTTTTTCTGTTTTTCTTTTCCTTCTTTTTTTTTTTTTTTTTAATCATCACTCAAATTAGAAAATAGAGCAGAAGAACTGAAGAAATTCATTTTTACTATCATATTCAATTCTTAACCCACAACACATCAAAATTTTCATTATACACGTGCATACATCTCATTAAAAAATTAACAATAAGGTACACCTCTCCTGTTCTACTCTCTCTCTCTCTCTCTCTCTCTCTCTCTCTCTCTCTCTCTCTCTCTCTCTCCTCTCTCTCTCTCTCTCTCTCTCCTTCTTCTTCTTTTTCTTCTTCTTCTTCTTCTTCTTTTTCTTCTTCTTCCTCCTCCTCCTCCTCTTCTTCTTCATCTTCTTTTTTTCTTGTTCTTGCTGTTCTTTTTCTCTCCCTCCCTTCCTCTCTGTCTGTCTGCCTTCCTGTCTGTCTGTCTGTCTGTCATCTGTCTGTCTGTCTGTCTGTCTGTCTCCCTCTCCCTCATTCACACCATCGCGTTCAAACCAGTCTACTTACACAACAACATGTGATCTTGTTCAGAAAAGAGAAAAGATGGAAAATGACAGACAATCATACGAAAATAAACACGATGCAAGGACGCATCTTCTTCTTAACATCAAGAACCACAACCGCAACACGAAGGGAACTGAGATGATCGACACCACAGCCCAGCCACTGACTTGTTGGAAAGGTTGAGTTGAGGTTGGTGGGATAGTTCATGTTGCCGGTCATGGTCGTGTTCACGTTCATCTGGTTGTTGGGCGATTGGCGCTGCGGCTGAACAGAAAATCACACATCACTTGACACCAGTGAGAAAACACACGTCGCTTTACACCAGTGAGAAAACACACATCGCTTGACACCAGTGAGAAAACACACATCACTTTACACCAGTGAGAAAACACACGTCACTTGACACCAGTGAGAAAACACACGTCGCTTTACACCAGTGAGAAAACACACGTCACTTTACACCAGTGAGAAAACACACGTCACTTTACACCAGTGAGAAAACACACGTCACTTTACACCAGTGAGAAAACACACATCACTTTACACCAGTGAGAGACAGAGTTGAAGAAGTTTTCATCGGTACAGTCATGACCAAATTCTGCCCAGATGGGTCAACACCATCTCCAAGTCTTTTCCATCAAGTTCCACATCAAACGTTGCTGGACACAGGGTGGTCAGCTGAACGTTGATTTATCATGTCACAGTCCGCCCTGTCACGTGAGGTCACACCACACTGACACCCCACAGCATCGTCTTTACCATCACTTCCTCACTGACCGTCTTCGTCAATGACCATATTCGTCAATGACCATTATCCTCACTGACCATCATCCTCAATGACAATCTTCCTCACTGACATTATCCTCACCGACCATCTTCCTCACCGACCATCTTCCTCACTGACCATTAATCCTCAATGACCGTCTTCCTCACTGACCATTATTCTCAATGACCATATCCTCACTCCCCATCTTCCTCAATTACCATCTTCCTCACTGACCATTATCCTCAATGACCATTATCCTCACTGACCATTATTCTCAATGACCATTATCCTCACTCCCCATCTTCCTCAATTACCATCTTCCTCACTGACCATTATCCTCACTGACCATTATCCTCACTGACCATTATCCTCAATGACCATCTTCCTCAATTACCATCTTCCTCAATGACCACTATCCTCAATTACCGTCTTCCTCACTGACCATTATCCCACTGACCATCTTCCTCACTGACCATCTTCCTCACTGACCATCTTCCTCAATGACCATATATCCTGACTGACCACTATCCTCAATGACCGTCTTCGTCACTGACCATTATCCTCACTGACCATCTTCCTCAATGACCATTATCCTCAATGACCATCTTCCTCACTGTTCATCTTCCTCACTGACCATCTTCCTCAATGACCATTATCCTGACTGACCATTATCCTGTCTGACCATCTTCGTCAATGACCATCTTCCTTACTGACCATCTTCCTCACTGACCATCTTCCTCAATGACCATTATCCTCAATGACCATCTTCTTCACTGACCATTATCCTCACTGACCATCTTCCTCACTGACCATAATCCTCACTGACCATCTTCCTCACTGACCATTATCCTCACTGACCATTATCCTCACTGACCATCTTCCTCACTGACCATTATCCTCACTGACCATTATCCTCACTGACCACTATCCTCAATGACCATCTTCCTCAATTACCATTATCCTCAATTACCATTATCCTCACTGACCATTATCCTCACTGACCATCTTCCTCAATGACCATTATCCTCACTGACCATCTTCCTCACTGACCATTATCCTCACTGACCATCTTCCTCACTGACCATCTTCCTCACTGACCATCTTCCTCAATGACCATTATCCTGACTGACCACTATCCTCAATGACCGTCTTCGTCACTGACCATTATCCTCACTGACCATCTTCCTCAATGACCATTATCCTCAATGACCATCTTCCTCACTGTTCATCTTCCTCACTGACCATCTTCCTCAATGACCATTATCCTGACTGACCATTATCCTGTCTGACCATCTTCGTCAATGACCATCTTCCTTACTGACCATCTTCCTCACTGACCATCTTCCTCAATGACCATTATCCTCAATGACCATCTTCTCACTGACCATTATCCTCACTGACCATCTTCCTCACTGACCATAATCCTCACTGACCATCTTCCTCACTGACCATTATCCTCACTGACCATTATCCTCACTGACCATCTTCCTCACTGACCATTATCCTCACTGACCATTATCCTCACTGACCACTATCCTCAATGACCATCTTCCTCAATTACCATTATCCTCAATTACCATTATCCTCACTGACCATTATCCTCAATGACCACTTCCTCACTGACCATTATCCTCAATGACCATTATCCTCACTGATCATCTTCCTCACTGACCATTATCCTCAATGACCATCTTCCTCACTGACATTATTCTCACTGACCATTATCCTCAATGACCATCTTCCTCACTGACCATTATCCTAACTGATCATCTTCCTCACTGACCATTATCCTCACTGATCATCTTCCTCACTGACCATTATCCTCAATGACCATCTTCTTCACTGGCATCATTCTCACTGACCATTATCACCACTGACCATCTTCCTCACTGACCATTATCCTCACTGACCATTATCCTCAATGACCATTGTCCTCACTGATCATCTTCCTCACTGACCATTATCCTCACTGACAGTCTTCCTCACTGACTATTATCCTCACTGACCGTCTTACTCACTGACCATTATCCTCACTTACCATTATCCTCAATGACCATTGTCCTCACTGATCATCTTCCTCACTGACCATTATCGACACTGACCATTCTGAAAGTCAAACTGTCCAATCGTGTGGCCCTTCACACTCTGATTGGCAGTGACTTCCGGTTTGATTTATCCCCCCCCCCCCCCCCCCCCCCCCCCCCCCCATGTCCATGTCCTTCCGTCTGTCTCCAGAGCTGGCGAGTTCTCGGGACTGTCAACGAATGGACGCCATGACAGTCTTCAGTCTTCCTCTGGGGAGGACACATTCACTGATACCGGCTCCATGAGTAAGCAGCTAGTGGTAGTACACGGCCTGGTAGTGGTGTTCTGTATATGTTGGATTAGAAAAAGGCTTCACTGAACACCGCCACAGTGACTCAACAGCAGTGCAGTGTCTCGTCTGGCTGGTTGCCTCATGGCAACGTGACAGCTCCCTGTGTACTGCTGGCACTCTGACTGCCACAAAACAAGCCTTGGTGTAGCTGTGTACAATGCAGATGGAGTCTGAGGACGTAAAGATGGTTACCAAATATGACAACAAACAACCTTTTCTTCCTTAGCACAGTTTTGATACAGACAGGCGAAACGAATACACCACCACAGTAGAGAGTGATGTCCGCCCTTGTTCTCAGTCAGGTTTCTCCCCCTTTACCCTCCCACCCCCACCCACCCATCCTTTTTTTTTAACTTCCTAATCTTTGCAACCCGTAGATACAATAACAGGACATTTCTACCCACTACTCACTTTTTTGTTACATTTTTGCGGTGAAATCCTTTGATTCCACCCCCCCCCCCCCCCCCCCCCCCCCCCCCCCCCCCCCCTCCCCTCCCTTTGTTCTTTCTAATCTTCGCCAGCTCACAGATATACTGACAGGGATGATTGTTTCTTCCCACACTAATTTTTTTGGTGGCATTTTTGCAGTGAAACCCTCTCTCCCCCCCCCCCCCTCCCCCCCCCCCCCCCCCCCCCCACACACACACACACTCCACACCCCTTTCTTTCTTCCTAATCTTTGCCAGCCCATCGATATAATGACAGGAAGGGTTTCTCCCTATGACTCATTTTTTGGTGAAATTTTTGTGGCAACATTCCTTTACCCCCCCCCCCCCCCCCCCCCCTCCTCTTTTTTCCTTTTTCTTCCTAATCTTTGCCAGCCAGTAGATATGAAAACAGGTAGTGTTTCTCTCTCTCTCTCTCTCTCTCTCTCTCTCTCTCTCTCTCTCATGGTTTTTTATTCTAACACTTTGTGTAATGAAACCCGTTTATCCCTCCGCCGCCTCTTTTGTTTCTTCCACATCTTTGCTAGTTCAGAGATATAACGACATGAAGTGTTTCTCACCATGTACTCTTTCTTGTTACTTTTTCACAATGCAACCTTTTCATCCCCCTCCCCCACCCCCCTTTTTTTCCATCCCAATCTTTGCCAGTCTATACATATAACGACAAGAACTGTTTCTCCCCACTACTCTTTTTTTTCTTCTTATTTTTGGTTATATTCTTGCAACGAAATCGCGAAGTAATAAATGAATAAATAAATAAACAAAAGCGCCTTAAAACTGCACATCAGTACATCAGGGACTGACGCCCACCCCAGCAAAGCGTGCCCTACCTCTGGCGTGTGGTCGGAGCGGTGCAGTCCAGGCGGGGCGATGCGCAGGTTGGGGTTGGGCCTGAGGGGCTGGGAGGACGCGTTGTGGACCATGGAGGCGGAGGCCACGGGGGAGGCGGGTAGGTGGGTGGGGGAGCCGCGGTGCATGGCCTTGCCCCCGGGTATCATGCCCGGGGAGCTGCAGGGCGAGATGCGGTGCTGGTAGCCGTTAGGGGTGGGGGCTGGAGAGTGACTCATGTCCACCATACCACCTGGAAAACAGACACTGAGGGGGTCAGTCATGTCCACCATGCCACCTGGACAACAGACACTGGGGGGTCAGTCATGTCCACCATACCACCTGGCCAACAGACACTGGGAGGGGGGAGGTCAGTCATGTCTACCATACCACCTGGACAACAGACACTGAGGGGTCAGTCATGTCCACCATACCACCTGGCCAACAGACACTGAGGGGTCAGTCATGTCCACCATAACCACCTGGACAACAGACACTGGGGGGGAGGTCAGTCATGTCCACCATACCACCTGGACAACAGACACTGAGGGGGGTCAGTCATGTGCACCATACCACCTGGACAAACAGACACTGAGGGGTCAGTCATGTGCACCATACCACCTGGCCAACAGACACGGGGGTCAGTCATGTCCACCATACCACCTGGACAACAGACACTGGGGGGGGGGGGAGGTCAGTCATGTCCACCATACCACCTGGACAACAGACACTGAGGGGGTCAGTCATGTGCACCATACCACCTGGACAACAGACACTGAGGGGGTCAGTCATGTCCACCATACCACCTGGACAACAGACACTGAGGGGTCAGTCATGTGCACCATACCACCCTGGAAAACAGACACTGGGGGGGGGGGGGGAGGTCAGTCATGTGCACCATACCACCTGGACAACAGAC
>CM031608.1:10432713-10445213 GCA_018398815.1 Conus ventricosus
CATTCGTGTGCGCAACAAAGCAAATTAAGAAAATAAAAACAAACTGTATCCGTGTGCACAGGATGCAGAGAGAGAGAGAGAGAGAGAGAGAGAGAGAGAGAGAGAGAGAGAGAGAGAGAGAGAGAGAGGAGAGAGAGAGAGAGAGAGCGGGTACACCCTCCTCCCCCCTCATCCCATCCCCCCTCTCCCCCCTCCCACCGCCACCCCCACCCACCCCCCCTCCCACCCCACCCCCGTCCATCAGCAGTCGACCAACCTGTGGAGTGAGGTCTCTGGACCATGCCGTGCGGCGGCTGCAGCATGCTGGGGGCGGGGCTGATGGAGTGGGGGTTGGGGGGCATCATGGTGGGCGACTGGCTGTGGTACACGGCGGTGTGGGGGACACGGAGCCCCCCAACGTCATCTGCATGGTGCCCCCTCCTCCTCCTCCTCCTCCCCCTCCACCGTACTGGCCCATCATGCCGGGGTGCTGCAAGCAACGTACAGCATCAGCAACAACAGCTTTGTTTGGAGAAAATTGGGATGTTGGGAGAAAATTGGGATGTTTGGAGAAAATTGGGATGTTGGGAGAAAATTGGGATGTTTGGAGAAAATTGGGATGTGATGTCACCAAAATGGTTTTATTGACATGCTTGTTATATCAAAGAAGACTAGAAAGAAAGTCCAAGAGAGAGAGAGAGAGAGAGAGAGAGAGAGAGAGAGAGAGAGAGAGAGAGAGAGAGAGAGAGAGAGAGAGGAGAACATTGCGCTAATAGCCCAGCCGACCGCAAAGGGTCATATCAAGGCTGTCACCGCTTTGAAGTCAACTCACATGTCATAGAACAAAAAGAAAAAGAAAAAAGGGTGAAAAAAACAACACCTCATTCACATAACCCTACGAAATGCATATCAAAATGCACCTGAAATTTCATTGACATCTTTCTTCAGCAATTCATAGAAAAAGAGAAAACCCATCACAAAGAGTGACGTCCTCTAACTACAGGACCTATTTCCAAGGGGCACAACTCCAAACTTTTCTTTCTTTTTTCTCTCTAGTTCTCTCACAGTCAAGATCTGTACGCATAGATGTACTGCCTGTTTTGAATCGTCACGACATCAATACATTAGTCTTTGAACTTGACTTCCAACGTGGGTCGGATTCACCGTATAGTCAAGTATTCTGCTGGCTCCATCATTTTTTTTTTTTTCAAAAATAAGTTGAATGAGTGTATGGAATGCGATCTCGTGTTCTGTTGGTGCGCCTTTTCCATCATGACATGTGACGCTTTTCTTTTGTTTCTTCTTTTATCTTGATCTTTAAATTTCAACAGTTGTGTAAACTGTCAAGATGACCAAGCATTGCGTCAAATTTGATAAAAGAGTGGATGCGAAAATTACTAGAATTTCCACCTCCCTATCTTGACCTTTGACCTTGAATTCCGCCGCTTTATCTAAAGCCTTCTCTGTCCTGCATTTCAGTTCGACCTTAATCATTGACATCTGACCCCTGAATCACAGTGACATCATTGATAAATGAGATGACTGGAAACTGTCATCAATACCCACCAGCCTGCGGGGTATGGTTGTTGTTTTTTTAATGTCGCTTGTGGTGAGAAATTAGGACTGCAAAATCGACTATGGACACACATATCCAAGACTGAAGGTGAAGAGAGAAAGAGCGTGCACGGACACGCACGCGCACGCCGCGCGCGCGCGCACACACACACACACACACACACACACACACACACACACACACACACACACACACACACACATACATACATACACACACACACACACACACGAGCGCGCGCGTCCCACCACACACACACACACACACCACACACACACCACACACACACACACAACATGCATGCACGCACGCACGCACGCACGCATACACACACGTACTCACAATCGCACGCGCGCGCGCGCACACACACACACACGCACGCACGCACGCACACACGCACGCACGCACGCACGCACGCACGCACGCACGCACCACGCACACACACACACACACACACACACACACACACACAGCAGCGCCCACTGACCCCTCTGATGGCGCCGCTCTGCTGCATGGCCCGCTGGTAGTCTTCAGGGGGCAGACGGTCAAACCTGTCCTCCGCCCTCAGCCCCGCCGCGCTGTAGGGGTCCAGGGGCTCCCCTGTGTCCGGGCTCTCCCCGCCCTTATGCTCCTTCTTGTTCAGAGCCTGCCCACACACCGTCACAGTGCCACAACCAGTGTTAGCTGGGTCACTCCTGTGGTCTGACCTGCGCGTTGGGCTAAATGCGCAGGTCAGACATCTTGCTAAGTCGTAGTAGCCACGAGACCCTCTTTTTCAATTCTGTCATCTTAGTCTTCAATTCGTTGAGCCATCAGCTTTACATCAAGAGCAGTAAGGTCTCAAAAGTTAGCGGATGTGGTGTAGCGTATATGGACTGGTCCGCACGCAGTGACGCCTCCTTGGTGAAACTGAACCTGAAACTGAAACTGCCAACAAACTACACTCACCCAAATCAGCGGATGGCGGTTGTAGTGTGGTGATTCGGGTTAGTTTGATGTCTATGACCTTACGCCCCCCCCCCCCCCCCCCAAAAAAAAAAAAAAAAAAAAAGAAAAGAAAAAGAAAAAAAGAAAAAAAAAGGTCAAGCATGTACCAGTCTCAGCATCTGTCAAAATGCCAAGTCTCATTCAACAGCATTCAAGGTAAATAACAATAACAAACAAGTTGGGTAACTAACTCTTGCTCCCATGATGAAATCATTGCAGGCCCATAACTGTTTCATGATGAGAGCAAGAGTTACCCTACTTTTTGTTATTTCCTGTTTACTGTTGCCTGCCTCGCACTTCAACATTTCCTTCAAACATTCTAGGTCATTCAGCGGAAAGGCATATGCACTAGAGGATTTTCTTTCTTTCTTTTTTCTTTTTTTTTCTTTTTGCTGTAGGGTATTTCAGACAATTCAGAGGCTGTTAGAACCTGAAATAATGACACTTATAGTCGCAAAAGAATCCATAAAAGTGAAGATCTGTCACTAAAAAAAAAAAAACAACAAAAAATTTTTTTTTAATAAATTTCACGTGTCTTGGCAGTAATAGGTGTCAGAAACGTTATCGTGTTGAATCTGTAATGTTAACCTCAGCTGTAGGGGAACAAAGCGCCGGACGAGGGCTGAATGTGCGTGAGTGTGTGCACACACATCACTATACTTGTTTACACACACCACACACACACACACACACACACACACACACACACACACACACACACACACACACACAGGCCTGCACGCACCGCAGCTCGCCGAACGCACGTGCACACGCACGTAAGGAGAAAGGTTGAGACTGCCTTGTTCCACCAACATTGTGGCACACTGTGACTACACTGTGGTTGGTGTGACTGAGATAATCAGATAATCAGATCCCTATCTCCTCCATCTGATGTGTGCTCGCTATAGCTATATGCACTTTCTCTCTCTCTCTCTCTCTTTTCCCTTTCTTCTCTCTTTACTCTCTCTTCAAGCGTCCTACTCTTCTACTGCATTAACGCCTTAAAAGACTTTAAAGGATTTACAAACGTCCTAACCATACGTAATCAACATAGCATTATCCCTAAAAAAGAGAATTAGAAGAGAACTAACAACGAACCACATAGCATAACACTGTAATCAACATAGCATTATCCCTAACAGAAGAGAATCAGCAGAGAGCCCTAACCACTGTAACAACTAGATAATCTGCAACAACATAGCATTATCCCTAACAGATAGAGAATCACAGAGAACGCCCTAACCACACTGTAATCAACATAGCATAATCCTAACAATAGAATCAGCAAGAACGCCTAACACACGAATCAACAAGCACTAACCTTGACGTAATCAACATAGCATTATCCCTAACAGATAGAGAATCACAGAGAACGCCCTAACCACACTGTAATCAACATAGCATTATCCCTAACAGAAAGAGAATCACAGTAGCCCCTAACCACACTGTAATCAACATAGCATTATCCCTAACAGATAGAGAATCAGCAGAGAACACCCTAACCACACTGTAATCACATAGCATTATCCCTAACAGATAGAGAATCAGCAAGAACGCCCTAACCACACTGTAATCAACATAGCATTATCCCTAACAGATAGAGAATCAGCAGAGAACGCCCTAACCACACTGTAATCAACATAGCATTATCCCTAACAGATGAGAATCAGCAGAGAACGCCCTAACCCACACTGTAATCAACATAGCATATCCCTAACAAAGGAATAGCAGAGAACCCCTAACCCACGTAATCACATAGCATACCTACAGAAGAGAATCAGCAGAGAACGCCCTAACCACACTGTAATCAACATAGCATTATCCCTAACAGAAGAGAATCAGCAGAGAACGCCCTAACCACACTGTAATCAACATAGCATTATCCCTAAGAGATAGGAATAAGCAGAGAACGCCCTAACCACACTGTAATGAACATAGCATTATCCCTAACAGATAGAGAATCAGCAGAGAGCGCCCTAACCACACTGTAATCAACATAGCATTATCCCTAACAGAAAGAGAATCAGCAGAGAACGTCCTAACCACACTGTAATCAACATAGCATTATCCCTAACAGATAGAGAATCAGCAGAGAGCGCCCTAACCACACTGTAATCAACATAGCATTATCCCTAACAGAAAGAGAATCAGCAGAGAACACCCTAACCACACTGTAATCAACATAGCATTATCCCTTACAGATAGAGAATCAGCAGAGAACGCCCTAACCACACTGTAATCAACATAGCATTATCCTAACAGATAGAGAATCAGCAGAGAACGCCCTAACCACACTGTAATCAACATAGCATAATCCCTAACAGATAGAGAATCAGCAGAGAACACCCTAACCACACTGTAATCAACATAGCATTATCCCTAACAGATAGAGAATCAGCAGAGAACGCCCTAACCACACTGTAATCAACATAGCATTATCCCTAACAGATAGAGAATCAGCAGAGAACGCCCTAACCACACTGTAATCAACATAGCATTATCCCTAACAGATAGAGAATCAGCAGAGAACGCCCTAACCACACTGTAATCAACATAGCATTATCCCTAACAGATAGAGAATCAGCAGAGAACGCCCTAACCACACTGTAATCAACATAGCATTATCCCTAACAGATAGAGAATCAGCAGAGAACGCCCTAACCACACTGTAATCAACATAGCATAATCCCTAACAGATAGAGAATCAGCAGAGAACGCCCTAACCACACTGTAATCAACATAGCATTATCCCTAACAGATAGAGAATCAGCAGAGAACGCCCTAACCACACTGTAATCAACATAGCATTATCCCTAACAGATAGAGAATCAGCAGAGAACGCCCTAACCACACTGTAATCAACATAGCATTATCCCTAACAGATAGATAATCAGCAGAGAACGCCCTAACCACACTGTAATCAACATAGCATTATCCCTAACAGATAGAGAATCAGCAGAGAACGCCCTAACCACACTGTAATCAACATAGCATTATCCCTAACAGATAGAGAATCAGCAGAGAACGCCCTAACCACACACGCAGACCCGAGGACCTCTCAAATGACAAGACCCTCACGAGGACCTGACAGATGACAAGACCCTCACCAGACCAGGTGACCTGAAGACACCCCCAAGGAAGGAGGATTCATGGGCAAAAGAAGGCCTACCCGTGCTGAGTGACCTGAAAAATCCCCAAGCATTGACGATTCATGGGCAAAGGAAGGCCTACCCATGCTGAGAGACCTGAAGAATCCCCAAGGAAGGAGGATTCACGGGCAAAGGAAGGCCTGCCCATACTAAGTGACTGAAGAATCACAGAGGAAAGATGAAGGGAGAACGCCTTCAGTAGTCAAGGTGACCTGGACAAGCTCCAGTGGAAGGGGCACAGACAACGCACACAACTCACACGTCATTCCTGTGTCGCCCAGTTTCATCCGTTATGATGGATGAATTCTCCCCCACCCCCACTGTATTAGGGTCTCAGGTCATATTGTGTGTGTCAAGTTTCTAATCTGGTGACCCTGTATGTGTCAGGTCTGTGGTGACCTGTATGTGTCAGGTCTGTGGTGACTTTGTATGTGTCAGGTCTGTGATCTGGTGATACTCTATGTGTCAAGTCTGTGATCTGGTGATACGGTATGTGTCAGGTCTGTGATCTGGTAATATTGTATGTGTCAGCTGTCTGATCTGGTAATACTGTGTGTCATGTCTGCAATCTGGTAATACTGTATGTGTCAGGTGTCTGATCTGGTAATACTGTATGTGTCAGGTGTGTGATCTGGTAATACTGTATGTGTCAGCTTGTATGTGTCAGCTATCTGATCTGGTAATACTGTATGTGTCAGGTCTGTGATCTGGTAATACTGTATGTGTCAGGTCTCTGATCTGGTAATATTGTATGTGTCAGCTGTCTGATCTGGTAATACTGTGTGTCATGTCTGCAATCTGGTAATACTGTATGTGTCAGGTGTCTGATCTGGTAATACTGTATGTGTCAGGTCTGTGATCTGGTGATACTCTATGTGTCAGGTCTGTGATCTGGTGATACTCTATGTGTCAGGTCTGTGATCTGGTGATACTCTATGTGTCAGGTCTGTGATCTGGTAATATTGTATGTGTCAGGTCTGTGATCTGGTGATACTGTATGTGTCAGGTCTGTGATCTGGTGATACTCTATGTGTCAGGTCTGTGATCTTGTAATACTGTATGTGTCAGGTGTCTGATCTGGTAATACTGTATGTGTCAGGTGTCTGATCTGGTAATACTGTATATGTCAGGTGTCTGATCTGGTAAAACTGTATGTGTCAGGTCTGTGATCTGGTAATACTGTGTGTGTCAGGTCTGTGATCTGGTAATATTGTATGTGTCAGGTGTCTGATCTGGTAAAACTGTATGTGTCAGGTCTGTGATCTGGTGATACTGTGTGTGTCAGGTCTGTGATCTGGTGATACTCTATGTGTCAGGTCTGTGATCTTGTAATACTGTATGTGTCAGGTGTCTGATCTGGTAATACTGTATGTGTCAGGTGTCTGATCTGGTAAAACTGTATGTGTCAGGTCTGTGATCTGGTGATACTGTATGTGTCAGGTGTCTGATCTGGTAATACTGTATGTGTCAGTGTCTGATCTGGTAAACTGTATGTGTCAGGTCTGTGATCTGGTGATACTGTGTGTGTCAGGTCTGTGATCTGGTGATACTGTATGTATCAGGTCTGTGATCTGGTGATACTGTATGTGTCAGGTCTGTGATCTGGTGATACTGTGTGTGTCGTGATCTGGTGATGTGGTTGAGGTCGTGTGTGTACTTGTGATCTGTGATCTGTGTAGTGTTCAGGTCTGTGATCTGGTGATACTGTATGTGTCAGTCTGTGATCTGTGATACTGTTGTGTCAGGTCGTGATCTGGTAATACTGTATGTCAGGTCTGTGATCGGTGATACTGTGTGTCAGGCTGTGATCTGGATGTAACATTGTTCAGGTCTGTGATACTGTGATACTGTTGTGTCATGTTGTGATCTGGTTAAACTGTGTGTCAGGTCTGTGATCTGTGATACTGTGTGTGATCAGTCTGTGATCTGTAAAACTGTGTCAGGTGTGGTCTGGTGATGTGGTGATACTGTGATGTGATCTGTGGTCGGTAAAATGTATGTGTAGGTTCAGTGATCTGTGATACTGTGTTGTCAGTCTGTGATCTGTGTACAGTTGTCAGGTCTGTGATCTGGTGTACTGTGGTGTCCAGGTCTGATGGTGAACTGTTGTGCAGGTCTGTGTCTGGTGAACTGTATGTGTCGTCGTGATCTGGTGTACTGTGTGTGTCAGTCTGTGATCTGTAAAACTGTATGTGTCAGGTCTGTGATCTGGTGACACTGTGTGTCAGGTCTGTGATCTGGTGATACTGTATGTGTCAGGTCGTGATCTGGTAGTGTGTGTCAGGTCTGTGATCGTAACTGATTGGTCAGTCCTGTGATCTGGTAATACTGTGGTGTCAGTCTGTGATCTGGTAAAACTGATGTGCAGTGTGTCTGTGATCTGTGATTTGAACCTTGTGTCTGTTAACTTGTGTCAGGTGTGTGTCGGTGTCTGTGTGTAAATCTGTATTGTAAGGTCTGTATGCGGTGTATTGTGTAGGTCTGTGATCTGGTACAACGTGTGTGTCAGGTCTGATCTGGTGAACTGTGTGTGTCAGGTCTGTGATCTGGTGTAAAAGTTGTCAGTCTGTGATCTGGTAAAACTTATGTTCGGGTGATTGTCACGTGTCTGTCAGTCTTGACTGTACGTGTGTCAGGTCTGTGTCTGGTAAACTGTGTGTGTCAGGTCTGTGATCTGGTAAAACTGTATGTGTCAGGTCTGTGATCTGTAACTTATGTGTCAGTCTGTGATCTGGTGAATCTCTTGTGTCAGGTCTGTGATCTTGTAATCATGTATGGTCGTGTTGGATACTGTTGTATCTGTATTGTAAACAGGTGTCATCTGTAAACTGGTAACGTGTGTCAGGTCTGTGATCTGTGATACTGGTGTGTCAGGTCTGATCTGTAATACTGTATGTGTCAGGTCTGATCTGGTAAAACTGTATGTCAGTCTGTGATCTGTGAACTGTTGTGTGCAGGTCTGTGATCTGTGTAACTGTATGTATCAGGTCTGTGATCTGGTGATACTGTGTGTCCGAGTCTGTGATCTGGTAAACTGTGTGTCAGGTCTGTGATCTGGTGATACTGTGTTTGTCGGTCTGTGATCTGGTGACTATGTCAGTCTGTGTCTGTATACTGTTGATACTGTTTGTGGTATACGATGTCAGTGTCGATGGTAAACTGTATGTGTCAGGTCTGTGATCTGGTGATACTGTGTGTCAGGTCTGATCTGGTATACTGTAGTGTCAGGTCTGATCTGGTGAACTGATGTGTCTCTGACTGTAAACTGTTGTGTCAGGTCTGTGATCTTGATCGTATGTATCAGTTGTGATCTGGTCTGTTGTTCAGTCTTGATCTGTGATACTGTGTGTGCAGTCTGTGATCTGTGATACTGTGTTTGTCAGATCTGGATTTGGTACTGATGTCGGTATGACTGGTGATACTGTAGTGTCAGGTCTGTGATCTGGTAACTGTATGTTCAGGTCTGTGATCTGTGATACGTTGTGTCAGGTCTGTGATCTGTGATACTGTGTGTGTCAGGTCTGTGATCTGGTGATACTGTGTGGTCAGGTCTGTGATGAGAAAGTATTGTCAGGCTGTGATCTGTGATAACTGTTGTGTCAGGTCTGTGATCTGGTGATACTTGTGGTCAGGTCGTGATCTGATACTTGTGTAGATCGTGTGTCAGGTAGTGATCTGGTGAAACTGTTGTGTCAGGTCGTGATCTGGTAGAAACTGTATGTGTCAGGTCTGTGATCTGGTGACACTGTAGTGTGTCAGGTCTGTGCATGTAAAACTGTATGTGTCAGTCTGTGACTGGTGATACTGGTGTAGTCTGTGATCTGGTAAAAACTGTATGTGTCAGTCTGTGATCTGGTATAATTGTGTCTGTGAACTTGTGACACGTATGTTCGACGGTTGTATCTGTGTCGTAGTCTGTGATCGTAATATTGTGAAGGTCTGGTCAGGTCTGAATTGCTGTGTCACTGTTGGTCGGATCGTGATCTGTGTAACTGTTTTAGTCTGGTCTGTGTACTGGTTGCGTTGTGTCAGGTCTGGATCTGGTAAAGTACTGGTCGTGTCGGGTTATCTGGTGACACTGGTCTGTGTCGGTCTGTGATCTGGTACGATGTGTCTGTGATCGATGATTGGTGTCAGTCTGTGACTGGTAAACTGTATTGTAAGACTGTGATGGTGTACGTGAGTTGGTCTGTGATCTGGTGACACTGTGTTGTCAGTCTGTGATCTGGTGACACGTGTGTGTATCTGTGAACTGGTATAGTGTGTCAGGTCTGTGATCTGGTGACACTGTTGTGTGCAGTGGCCTTAGGCCAGGTCCTTGTGTCATCTTTTACAGCCTCCAACCCACTGTACTGGTCAGGTCTCTCGGAGGAGAACGGGAGACAGGGGCCTTTCTTTGCCTTCATGCTGACCTTTTCCTCAGTGACCCTGTCCTGAGCCAACCTGCCGGATGACAGCGGCAGGTGCTTGGTGCACGCACTGTCCAGCCCGTGTCTGCGTGCTGAGCTCCCATGGGCCGTGAAACGACACACGCCTCCACCAAGGACAACTCGACACTGTCAGCAACACGGTCAATCCTACACGCCACCGCAAATGACCGAAACCAAAAGGGATCACGTGAATTCCTTTTCCGCTACCCCCCCTTTGGGAACATTACCAGATGAAACTGAAAACGGGGTTGTGTAACCCCTCTTTTCTTGTCTTCTTCTTCTTTATATCTTTTTTCTTTTTTTTTTTTTTAACCTTCCCGTATCACTTCCGTCCTTCCTTTCCGCCGTAATAAAACTTGGAACTTCAACGTAAAGTACTGACGGGTATACTTGCTAATTGATAAGAAGGGTTGTGCGCACATCCATCAAAATAAACACGCGAACAATGCAGAATGAGCCATACCCAAACCCCAAGCTCTTAAAAAGCTGTATACAAAACCTCAGTGTGAAAGCTGTTATACAGAAACCTCAGTGTGAAAGCTGTTACACAGAAACCTCAGTGTGAAAGCTGTTACACAGAAACCCCAGTGTGAAAAGTAAACCATGATAAACAAAAATGAAACAATTGGTAAGTCTGCTACTCCCGGCCGTCACTTCTGAACTGGACGAAATTCCAAGCTTTGTTTGATTTTCAGCATTTTCTGTATTGTTCTTGTTGCCTTCGTCTGCATCCCATATAATCGAACAACGCTATCAATATCACAAACATCAAAAGCGCCAGTCTTAAAAAAAGAATACATAAAAATGAGATGGAAGGTAGCGATGACGATAACAACGACGCTAATGATGAAGAGAGAGAGAGAGAGAGAGAGAGAGAGAGAGAGAGAGAGAGAGAGAGAGAGAGAGAGAGAGAGAGAGAGAGGAGGGAGAGAGGAGGAAGAAGGAGGGAGGGGTCAGGGAGGGTGTTTCACGACAGCATAAAAAGTTTTGTTGAAAACGCTTGGACCTTAAATTATCAGTGCTACGTTTAACTACACGTCCAGTGAACAATGCATGCGTGCGCGCGGCGCGCGCGCGCGTGTGTGTGTGTGTGGTGTGTGTGTGTGCGTGTGTGTGTTCTGAGTGTGTGTGTGTGTGTGTGGTGTGTGTGTGTGTGTGTGTGTGTGTGTGTGTGTGTGTGTGTGGTGTGTGTGTGTGTCTTGTGTGTGTGTGTGTGTGTGTGTGTGTGTGTGGTGTGTGGTAGTTCTGGTGCGTGTGTGTGTGCGTGCGTGCGTGCGTGCGTGCGTGCGTGCGTGCGTGCGTGCGTGCGTCCGTGCGTGCGTACCCTGTGGTGTGTGTGTGCGTTGCGTGCGTGCGTGCGTGCGTGCGTGCGTCGTGCGTGCGTGGGTGGTGTGTGTGTGTGTGTGGTGCGTGCGCGCGCGCGCGTGCACGCATGCGTTCGTGTTTGTACCATGTGTAGTGAGCGTGCTGTGTGATGTGAACAGAAGGCAGCAGATAGCCACAAAGGTCCCCTTGCCTTAATGGCAAACGGTGATCAACTGTCGACTTCTAATCCTTCTCTTTTAGAAAATACACGGGGTGTGCGCGACTGCGTTTTCCGTGTGTATGTGAGCGTGTGCGGGGATGGGAAGTTGGGGGTGGGGTGGGAGATATGAGGTGGATCACATGAACGAGAGATTTGGCACAGAACAGCTCCTCTGTTCCTCCACATGTTTCAGCCTGATGCAAGCAGATAATACCAACAGAGGACGATCATCACACACACACCCTCCTCCACACCTCTCCCCTCTCTTGCGCTCTCTCCTATACTTCCTCCCTTCCCCCTTCCTCGTCCAACACACACACACACACACACACACACACACACACACACACACACACACACACACACACACACACACACGCGCGCGCGCGCGCGCGCGCGCGCGCACACGTGCCTCTTCACTCGCCCATCTCTTTCTTCACCTCTCTTTTTCTCTCTCTTCCCTCTCCGCCTTCTCTTCTCTCTCTCTCTCTCTCTCTCTTCTCTCTCTCTCTCTCTCTCTCTCTCTCTTCGTTCTTTCTTTCTTTCTTTCTTTCTTTTCTTTCTTCTTCCCTTCTTCTTCTTCTCCTTCTCTCTCTCTCTCCCCTCCCTTTGCTCGTTCTCTCTTTTTCTCTCCCCCTCTCTCTCTCTCTCTTCCCTATTCCCCTCTCTTCCCTCCCCCTGTCTCTTCTCTTCTCTCTCTTTTTCCCTATTCCCCTCCCCCCCTCTCTCTCTCTCTCTCTTTCCATCCAGTCTTCTCCACCTCTCCTCCCTCGTAAATATCTCTGCCTCCTCTTTCCCCCTTCCTCCTAATCTCTCACTTCGTCTTCCTCTCTCTGCCTCCCTATTTCTCCCTC
>CM031608.1:10447713-10450213 GCA_018398815.1 Conus ventricosus
TATCCATAATTGAAAACAGGCTGAGGTCTGTCGTTTCAAAAACAATGACATGACTTCTAATATTCTATTTAATCGACCATATAATCGAAGTTTTTTTTAAGAGTAGAGCATGTGGCTAATCACATAAAAAGCCTTAGCAAAGTCAACAAAGAGAGCACCAGTAATCTTGGTATCATTGATGTTAGAAATCCACTTAACGTATCAGCTGGACCGCTCAAGGATGTGTGGCAAGAGTGCTATTTCCGCAACGCAGACTGACCAGGAAAAAAAGCCCATCAGATTTCTGAAAAATGATCGAGAAGGATTTTCCTTCTGTGTTGTTCTGAAGGTGACGATAGTACAGGCAAAATAGGGATAGGTCTGTAATGTGAAATACTGGCTGGGTCACCTGAATAGTAGACTGGTGTGACTTTAACTATCTTGAAAGCTTTTGGAAACTTTGTTGTTGTTTTTTGGTTATGCATAGATTGTTAATGTAGTGTGTGTTTCAGAAATACTAGGAGCTGCGATTTTGAAAATTTTACCATCAATGTTATCCAGGCCACGAGAACACGTATATATCAGATGAATCAGAGAATTTTGTATTTCATGGAATGTCCAGGTCAGGAGGTATGTCTATATATCACAGAAAGCTTTTAAAACAAATAAATTGCTTAGACCAGACGTTGATTGAGCAGTTTCACAAAAACAAATAACATTCAGGTTTCACAAGACATTTCTTTGATAGATGTTTTACTTTGGGGACTCCTGTTACTGAACCTGACTGATGGCATTCCAAGCTGATTTGCTGTTCTTATTAAACGAGACAAGTTCCTGAAAATAGAAGAGAGGAGGGGAGAGGAGAGAGAGAGAGAGAGAGAGAGAGAGAGAGAGAGAAGAGAGAGAGAGAGAGAGAGAGAGAGAGAGAGGAGAGAGAGAGAGAGAGAGAGAGTGGAGAGAGTAGAGTAGAGTGAGTCAGAGCAGAGAGAGTGTCAGAGAGAGAAGGAGAGTCAAGAGAGAGAGGATGAGTCAAAGAGAGAGAGAGAGTCAAAGAGAGAGAGAGAGGGGGGGGGAGAGAGAGTCAGGGTGAGGAGGTACTAAAGACTAAGAGGAAGGAGAATGCGGGAAAGAGCGGGGAAAGATTTCCTGAGTACTGCATCTTCATGAGATGTCAGTGAGTTGGACATGTCCGTTTTATAACCAGCCATTGAAATGAAGTTTTCGTTATAGAAAAAAAACTGCTCTCAGTTTATTATCATTACATTAAATGTCAGAAGAAGGTGACCTTAGAGTGGTATCATTCAGTGTGTTTGTGTGTGTGTGTGTGTGTGCTGTGCGTGTGCGTGTGTGTGTGTGCGTGCGTGCGTGGGCGTGCGTGCGTGCGTGCGTGGTGTGTGTGTGGTGTGTGTGTGTGTGTGTGTGTGTGTGTGTGTGTGTGTGTGTGTGCGTGTGTGTGTGTGTGTGTGTGAGAGCGTGAATGTGTGTGTGTGTGTTGTGTGTGTGTGTGTGTGTGTGTGTGTGTGTGTGTGTGTGTGTGTGTGTATGCGTGGTGGTGTGTGTGTAGTGTGTGTGTGTGTGTGTGTGTGTGTGTGTGTGTGTGTGGTGTGTGTGTGTGTGTGTGTGCGTGCGTGCGCGGTGTGTGTGTGTGAGTGTGTGTGTGTGTGTGCATGTGTGCGCGCGCGGTGTGTGTGTGTGTATGTGTGTGTGTATGCGCGCGCGCACACACACACGCGTGTGACCGCCAGCTCGTGCTTATCTGGGTACAAGTTCACTGATGTCAAAGAGTGCAGGCGTGAGCACCAGTTTTGTGAACGAACCCTGACCTGACCCGAACAAACCGCTCACTGTAACTGCTTGTGAAGAAGAAACGGCGCCACAACACAATGCTAACAGCTGAAGAGCGCCTCAAGACATTCCACTCCCTCCATAAAACCACAGAGGGAAAAAAAAGAAACACAACAAAAACCTCCAGCCTTCCAGCCTGCTGTTAAGTACACGACAAATCCAGCCAAGAGCGCCCATTAAATATCAGGACAGGTGAAGTATGGCGACGAGAGCAATTGGAAACGTTTTCAGTTGATGTTTTGGAATGTTTAAAGCCCTCTTCAGACAAGAACACAACGAGCGGCATTCGGATTCAACTCGACCACTTAGCGGCGGTTTTACCGAGGGCAATTAGCGGCGCGACGAGCAGATACACCCGTGTATGGCTATACAGACCTCATGACCACACACCCGAGCATGAGTGATGTCAGTATGATGACACCTCTTGGGTACAAGTCATAACCACAACCATCACGAGAGTATCTAGGCTCACATCTGAGTAGGGACAATACGAAACAAAAACAAGCACGACTGCGTGATGCCCAGATGACCCCATGTCTGACCCTTTCCCAGTTTCCAACGATGTAAAACAAGGACGTATTATGGCTCCCACACTCTTCACTCTCGTGTTTGTTTCCACGCTGTTTGCTGCTCTCTCCTGGGCTGATGAAGGTGACTACTGTCAGAGACACAGGTG
>CM031608.1:10455213-10462713 GCA_018398815.1 Conus ventricosus
GGAAAAAAAGGGGGAACGAGGGAGAAAAAAAAGGAAGGGAGGAGGGGAAAAGAAGGGGGGAAAGGAGAAAGAAAGAAGGGAGGGGAGGAGAAAAGAAGGAAAGAAGAAGGGAGAAAGAAGGAAGGGAAAGGGGGGGAGAAAAGGGGGGAAAAGGAGGGGAGAAAAAAAGGGGGGAAAAGAAGGGAGAAAAGAAGGGAGGAAAAGGGGAAAAAGAAGGGAGGAAGAAGGGGAGAAAAAAAGGGAGGAAGAGGGAGAAAGAGGGGGGGAAGGGAAGAAAGAAGGGAGGAGGGGGGGAAAAAAAGAAGGGAGGGGAAAGGGGGGAAAAAGGGGGAGAAAAAAAGGGGGGAGGAAGGGAGGGGAAAGGGAGAAAAAGAAGGGAGGAGGAAGGGAGGAAAAAAGGGGAGAAAGGGGAGGGAGGGAAAAAAAGGGAGAGAAAAAAGGGAAAAGAAGGGAGAAAAGAAGGGAGGGGGGAAGGGGAAAAAGAGGGGGGAAAGGGAGAAAGGGGGAAAGGGAGGAAAAAGGGAGAAAAAAAAGGGGGGTTGAAGGGAAAAAAAGGGAGGGGAAGGGGGAAAAAAAAGGGAGGTTAAAGGGGAAAAGAAGGGGAAAGAAGGGAGAAAAAAGGGGGGGAAAGGGAGAAAAGAAGGGGGGAAAAAAGGGGAGGAGGAAGGGAGAAAAAAAGGGGAGAGGAAAGGGAGAGAAAAAAAGGGAGGAAGAAGGGAGAAAAAAGGGGAGGAGGGGGAGAAAAAAAGGGGGGAAAGGGGAAGGGAGAGAAAAAGAGGGGGGAAAGGGGAAGGGGGGAAAAAAAAGGGGAAGAAGGGGGGAAGAGGAGAAAAAAGGGAGAGGGGGAGAAAAAAGGGGGGAGGGGGGGAGAAAAAGGGAGTGGGGGAGAAAAGAAGGAGGAAAAAGGGGGAAAAAAGAAGGGGGAGGGGGGGAGAAAAGAAGGGGGAGGAAGGGAAAAAAAAGGGGGGAAAAGGGAGAAAAGAAGGGAGAAAAAGGGAAAAAAGAAGGGGGGGAAAAAGGGGAAAAAAAGGGGGGAAAGGGAGAAAAAAAGGGGGAAGAAGGGGAAAAAAGGGGGATGGAAGGGAGAGAAAAAAGGGGGAGAAGGGGAGAAAAGAAGGGGGGAAAGAAGGGGATGGAAAGGGGGAGAGAAAAAAGGGGGGAAGGGGAAAAGAAGGGGGAAGGGGGGAAGAAGGGAAAAAGAAGGGAGGAAGAAGGGGGGGAGGAGGGGGGAAAAAAAGGGAGGGGGAGGAAAAAGAAGGGGGAGGAAGGGAGAGAAAAAAGGAGGAAAAAAAAGGGGGGAAAGAAGGGAGAGAAAAGAAGGAGGAAAAGGGGGAGGGGGAAAAGGGAGAAAAAAAAGGGAAAGGGGAGGAAGGGAGGGGGGAAGGGAGAAAAGAAGGGGGAAGAAGGGAAAAGAAGGGGGAAGAAGGGGAAAAGAAGGGAGGGAAGGGAGAAAAAAGGGAGGGGGGGAAAAGGGGAAAAAAGGGGAGGGGGGAAGAAGGGAGAAAAAAAGGTGGAAGGGAGAAAAAAGGGAGGGGGGGAAAAAAGGGGATTTGAAGGGGAAAGAAGGGGAAAAAGGGAGGAGGGGGGAAGAAAAGAAAGGGAGGGAAGGGGAGAAAAGGAGGGGGGGGAAAAAGGGGGAAAAAAAAAAAGGGAGGGGAAGGGAGAAAAAAGGGGGGGGAAGGGAGAAAAAAGGGAGGGGGCGGGAGGAAAAAGGGGAGAAAGAGGGAGGAAAAAGGGGGAAGAAGGGGAAAAAAGGGGGAGGAAGGGGGGAAAAGAAGGGAGAAAAAAAAGGGGAGGGAAGAAGGGGGAAAGAAGGGGGGAAAAGAAGGGAGAGAAAAAAGGGGGAGGAAGGGGGGAAGGGGGGGGGGGAAAAAAGAAGGGGGGAAAAGAAGGGAAAAGGGGGGGAGGAAGGAGAGAAAAAAGGAGGGAAGGGGGGGAAAAGAAGGGAGGGGAAGGGGAAAAAAGGGAGAAAAAAAGGGGGAGAGGGGAAAAAAAAGGGAGGAAGAAGGGGAAAGAAGGGGGGGAAGGGGAAAGAAGGAGGAGAAGGGGAAAGAAGGGAGGGGGGGGAAGGGGAAAAGAAGGGGGGGGAGGGGGAAAGAAGGAGAAAAAAAGGGAGGAGGAAGGGGGGGGAAAAGGGAGAAAAAGGGGGAGGAAGGGAGGAAAAAGGGGGAAAAGAGGGGGGAAGAAGGGAGGAAAAGAAGGGAGGGAAAAGGGGGGGAAAAGAAAGGGGGAGGAAGGGAGAAAGAAGGGGGGAAAGAAGGGAGAAAAGAAGGGATTTTGAGGGGAAAAGAAGGGGGGAAAGAGGGGAAAAAGGGAGGGGGGAAAAAGGGAGAGGAAGGGAGGAAAAAAGGGAGGAAAAAGGGGGAGAAAAAAGGGGGGGAGGAAGGGGGGAGGAAGGGAGAAAAGAAGGGGGAGGAAAAAGGGAGGAAAAGGGAGAAAAAAAGGGAGGGGGGAAGGAAGGGGGGAAAAGGAGGGGGGAAAAGAAGGGGGAAAGAAGGGGGGGAAAAAAAAAAAGGGGGGAGGAAAAAGGGGGGGAAAAAAGGGGGAGGAAGAAGGGAGAAAAAGAAAGGGAGGAGGAGGGAGAAAAAGAAGGGGGGAAAGAGGGAGAAAAGAAGGGGGGAAGGGGAGAAAAAAGGGAGGGGGAAAAAAGGGGGGAAAGAAAAAAAAAGGGGAAAAGGGAGGAGGAGGGGGGGGGGAAAAGGGGGGAAAAGGGGAAAAAAAAAAAAAAAGGGAGGAAAAAAAGGGGGAAAGGGGGAAAAGGGGAGAGGAAGGGGGGGGGGGGGGAAAAAAAAAAGGGGGGAAAAAAAGGGGGGGGAAAAAAAAAAAAAAAACCCCCCAAAAAAAAAAATAAAAACCCTCCCTTTACCTACCAAAAAAAAAACAAAAAAAATTTAAAACCCCAACACCCTTCCCTTAATTTTAAAAAAAATATAATTTTTTTAAAAATATAAACCAACCCCACTTTTTTTTTTTTTTTTTTTTTAAATATTTTTTTTTTCCCAAAAAAATTTTTTTTCCCCCTTTTTCCAATTTTCCCCTTTCCCCCCGGGTTTTGTTTGTTGGGGGGTTTAAAAAGGAGAGAAAAGGGAGAGAGGGGAGAGAGAGAGAAAAGGAGAAGAGAGAGAGATGAGAGAGGGGAGAGAAAAGAGAGAGAGAGAGAGAAAAGGAGAGGGGGATGGTTAAGGGTCAGGTTTTGGCGATTACAAGAGGTCGGCGATCTTTGTCTACCCCCCATGGAAAGGGTATATTTGTCAAAAGCCGTTTATACACAGCGAAAAACGATAGAGAAAGAGAGAGAGGGGAGAGGGGAAAAGGGAGAGGGGAGAGGAAGAGGAAAAGGGAGAGGAAGAGAGGCGACAGCCAGCGACAGAGAAAAAAAGGCAGAGAAAGAAGGAGAGAAAGGGCAGGAGAGAAGAAAGAGAGAGCAGAGAGAGAGGGGGAGAGAGAGAGAAAAGGAGGGGGGAGGCCAAAAGGGGAGAGAGAGAGAGAGGAGAGAAAAGAGGGGGGAAGAAAAAGGAAAGAGAGAGGAGGAGAGGAGGAAAAGAGAAAGGGGGGAGAGCAAAGGGGAGGGGAGGAGAAGGGAGGCAGAAGGGGAGAGGGGAGAGGAGGAGGGAGAGGAGGAAGACGCAGACGCAGACGCCAGTAGGACAGGACAAAAAAGAAAAAACAGGACGCAGAGAGACAGGGATTAAAACAGGAGTAGAACTGGCAAGAAGAGGAGAGAGAGAGAGAGAAAAGGAGAGAGAGAAGGAGAGAGAGGAGAGTGAGGGAGAGCGATCCCCCCCATACCCAAGCGGGTGAAGGGGGGGGGGAAACGGGCAGTCTGGCATGAAAGAGACGGCTGTGTCAGCCGAAAGGTGCCACAGGCGTAAAACCGGCCCTTGCTTCCCCTTCTTAGTTTTTGCTGGCGGCGAGAGATATTGTTGTCCGCCAGGATCGACCCCTTTAAAATCGCCCTTACATTCTGGTAAATTATTCTTCGCAATCGGGGTTCTTCGAGAGAGAGAGAGAGAGGAGAGAGAGAGGAGAGGGGGAGGAGAGAAGGGGAGAGAGACAGAGAGACAGAGAGAGAGAGAGAGAATTGTGACCAGGTCGTCAACACACGCTGCTCGACAGCACACTCACTCCTACCCACCCCCCAAACACCCCAACCACCCCCACACCACACCACTCCCCCCCCAAAACCACCCCCAAAAACCCCCCAACACTCCACCCCCCACCACACCCCCCACCCACCCACACACCCACAACACACACCACACACACCCCCCCTACACCACACACAAAAACACACACAACCCCACACACACACACACAACCAAAACCCACCCCCACACCCCCCCCACCCACACCACACACACACCCCAAAAACCCCCACACACACAAAAAAGAGAGAAGAGAAGAAAAAAGAAGACAGACACAGAGCCCCCGGGCAGAGAGCCGAAACCCGGGGAGTGAACGCAGACAGAGGGAGGAGAGGAGGGAGGGGGAGAGAGAGAAGGAGAGAGGGGAAGAGGAGGAGAGAGGGGGAAGAGAGAGGAGAGGAAACTTTCCCCATATAAAGCGTGGTAAAGGGGGGGGACACGTGGCGTCGGGCAAAAAAGGGGGCCCTGTGTCAGTCGCAAGTTGCCACAGCGGCGTCAAACCAGGTTGTTACCCCATTTTGTGTTTGGGGCGGCGAGGATTGTTGTCCCCCCCGGTCGCCCAGAAAACCCAGCCCCTTCCCTGGTCGTTTCTTTCTCACGAAACGGAGGTTCTTCGAGAGGGGAGGAAAGGAGGGAGGAGAGGGGGGAGGGAGAGAGGGAAGGGAGGAGAGGCACACACCCAACCACCAAGGAGACGGGAGACAGAGAAGGGAATTTAACACACCAAAACACACCTCCCCCCCACACACCCCCCCCACACCCCCCCCCCCCCCACCCCACCACCCCCACCCCCCAAACCCCCCCCCCCCAACCCACCACCACCCCCCACCCCCACCCACCCCCCCCACACCCCCACCACCCGTCCCAACCACCACCCCCCCCAACCCACACACACACACCCCCTCCCCCCCCACCCAAAAACCCCAAAACCCCCCAACACACCACCACCACAACCACCCGCGCCACCACCACCACCCCCACCCCACCCACACCCCCCACACAACACACACCACACACACCCCCCCAAAACACAAAGAAAAGACAAAAAAAGAGAGACATAGAAACAGAGAGAAGAGAGCTAAACGGGTGCAAACAGCGCAGGCAGCAGACAAAAGGAAGAAGAGGAAAAGGGGAGGAAGAGAGGAGGGGAGGAGGGGGAGGGAGAGGGGAGGGGAGAGAGGAGGAGAGCAAAACCTTTCCCCCCAACCCCAAAGCGGGGTGGGATGGGGGCACGTGGCGTTGGCATGAAAGAGAGGCCTGGTCAGTCAGCAGTGTCCCCCAGCGGCAGTCAAACAGGGTTGTTTTTCCATTCTTGTGTTGTGGCGGCAGAGAGTTTGTTGTCCGCCAGAGATGGACCCACTTTAAAACCCAGCATTTACTTTTTGGTCATTCTTTTTTTCCCCCCTCGGGCGTTTTTCGGAGAGAGAGGGAGAGAGAGGGAGAGAGAGAGAGAGAGGAGAGAGGGGAGGAGGGCGAGAGAGAGATCCACACAAAAAGGGGGCCAGAGAGAGCAGGGAGGGGATTGTGAAAAAGTCAGTCCACCGCTCGCTACGCCACGACCACCCCCACCACCACACACCCACCCCCCACACTCCCCCCCCCCAAAAAACCCCCACACACACACACACACCCCCCCAATCCCCCAAACACCCCACCCCCAACCCCCCCACACCCCCCCCAACCCCCCCCACACACACCCCACACAAAAACACCACACCCCCCCAAACCAAAAACCCCTCCACACACACCCACAACCACCCCCACCCCCAACCAACCCCACACACCGTCCTCACCCACCCCCCCCCAACAACACAACACACACCCCCCACCCACACCCCCCACCCGGCGCGCGGCGCCCACAACCCACAGAAAGAGAGGGGAGAGAGAGGGAAGAGGAGGAAAAAGGGGAGAAGAGGGGGAGGCAGAGACAGGGACGGGAAGGAGAACAGAGAGACAGGAAAAAAACAACAAAAAATTGGGGGAAAAAAAAAAGAAAAAAAAGAAGAAAAAAGAAAAAGAAAAAAAGATACAGAAGAAGAAGAAGAAAACAACGCCCCAACCGATTTTTAACCGTTCCAAAGGCCAGTTGTTGCCCCGGGGGCCTATTTCCAGAAGCCTCCGGCCCCAGAATGTCACGGCCCCCCGACCCCCCGCGCCCTTTTTGGGGAAACTAGGGAAATTGGGGGGGTGGCCGGGAGGGGGGGGGGGGAGACTGGGGTGGGGCCGGGGGGGGGGAGATGGGGTGGGGCCCCGGGGGGATGTAGGCGAAGGTCCCTGAACGGGTCTGGGGGGGGGGGTGGGGGGGGGGGGGGGGGGGCGGGGGAAGGGGGGAGGGGGAGGAGGTAGTTGTTGAGGGGGGGGGGGGGTGGTGGTGGGGGGATGGGGGCCCCTGTTGAGAGGGGGTCTTCATTGATTCGTTGAGGAGATGCTCCGGGCCCCTACTTCCTCGTTGAGGTGATTTGGCCTGTGGGGGTTGGGGGCGTGGGGGGGGGAGTGGGGGGGGGAAAAAGGGGGGGGGGGGGGGGGGGGGGGGGGGGGGGGTTCGTAGATCGAATTTGTGAGAGGTTTGTCTCTTAAAGGGCTTAGTTGCTCCTCTTTCCCCTACCTCCGTGCCCTTTTCTTTCGGGGATCTCTCGAAAGAGGTCGCCCCCTCCTATCCCGGCCCCTTTTGTCTCCCTCTCCGGAGAAAGGCACGTGTTCATCCCGTCCTCCCCCCGGGGGGGCCCAAAAGGGGGCGGGTGGGGTTTGGGGGGGGGGGGGGGGGAAATGGCTCCGAGTTGTTCCCGGGACGTTGCGTCCTCCCCCTAATCCAGACCAGGGTTTGAAAGGTGATCTTTTCCCCCTGCATGGGCCCACCCAAAACACCGGTTCTTTCTTATTATTATTAAAATGAAACATATAGCCCCTGTTCTGGCTAGCCCCCCCAAGCTCTAAGCGTTTTACGATCCACACTCGTTTACACAAAGTTCCTGTGCGGGCGTGCATTCTCGGCTTTGACCTCGGCAACATGTAAACCAGTCATCCCCCCCCCCCCCTCCCCACCTGAAGTTGTAATTAAAGAAACAACTGTGAACAATCCACGGTCTTCGATAACCTCCATCCACTCACAAAACAGGACTGAGTCAAATGGCCGAACATCCCCGCGGTGTAGGTGGTAGATCTCAGCTTTTTTGTGGAGTTGTCGTCCTTGGCAGGACTTTTATTCCCGAGTTCGTCGTCCTTGGCAGGACAAACTATTCCTGGAGTTATCGTCCTTGGAAAGGACCTTCTTCCTGGAGTTATCGTCCTTGGCAGGACTTCTTATTCCCGAGTTCATCGTCCTTGGCAGGGACAACTCATTCCTGGACTTATCGTC
>CM031608.1:10467713-10473471 GCA_018398815.1 Conus ventricosus
TAGGGGGCTCTTTTACCCCTGGGATTTAGTGTTTGATTTCTTGGATTTCACTTCTATGTTAGCGTTTGAATTCTTGGGGATTTATATGTGCGCACACTTGTCTGCATGTATGTGTGTGGGGCGCGCGAAGGCGAGCGTATGTAAAAGGGTTAGATAGAATTTGTGTGTATGTGCCCATAAACCGCAAAAAAACTATATACAATTGCCATGTTGGGATGGTATGCCTTACTAGTGCGGTTTTTTTCATGCGAGTAATCGGTCATACAACAAAGAACTCTCTCGACGAATGAGGAAAGGAAGCTCCTAATTTAGATAAACAACAAGCACTCTACCCCACCATTATTTTGTCTAACAAAAGACTGGATTATGAATATCAAAGGATGTATTGGGTCACCATAAACAGCCTTTTCCTCCTTTTTCTCCGTCTGTGTGAGGCACATCACAAGGGCAAAACTACATAGGAGGCACACAAAAGAGCAGAACACAACACATACACACAGAGAGAGAGAGAGAGAGAGAGGGGAGGAGAGAGAGAGAGAGAGAGAGAGAGAGAGAGAGAGAGAGAGAAGAGCGAGAGGGAGGGAGGAGGGGGCAGACAGACAGACACAGACAGAGAGAGAGAGAGGGGGGGGGAGGAGGGTACAGACAGACAGACAGACAGACGACAACAAACAAGACAAGACAGAAAAGAGACGCACATACACGGGATACGCACTCGAAAGCACGGACACACAACACACACTGATACGCGCAGTTCCTTATCAAAACGAGACTGCTTCCTATGGCACACAAAGCATCTAAAGGCAACAATAGCTATTTTCCTTACGAAAAACTGCTGTAGTCCCTGAGGGAAAATAGCACAAAGAGGGAAAAGGGGATACCGTCTTGAAGATCACAGCTGTTCTCCTTGGCTCATGTGTTTTCTTAGCATCACGACTGTGTTCCCCGTTTTTCCTTTGCATGGCGACTGTTATCCTTGTGTTCGCTGAAGACAACAAGTGTCATCTACGGTCGCTGTTTACAAACCCAAAAAGATCGGCGAAGCACGAAAACATTTATCATCGCGACGATCAAACTGTTATCCTGTTTTTCGTTGTTTCCCTTAGGGATAATAACTGTTTCCCCGCAATAGTTTCTGATACCTAGAGATATGAAGTGTTTTCCTTAGGATAAAAAACTGTTTTTCCCCCCGCAATAGTTCTGATACCTAGAGATATGAAGTGTTTTTCTTAGGGATAATAACCGTTTTTCCCCACAACAGTGCTGATACCTCAAGGTTAGTAACCTGTTTTCCTGGATGAAAAAAGAAACAGCTGTTATTGGCTTCTGCAGCTAGCATGCTTCCATACTTCCCCTCCACACCATTCCCACCCTCCCTCCTCCCCCATCCCGTTCCTATTCCATTCCACCCCCATTCCCCCCCCCCCCCCCCCCCCCCCCCCAACCCCCCCCCCCCCCCACCCACCCTGTCAGGCCATCGATCGGAACGGGCGGCGGCCACCTGGTACCGGATCTTGTTAGCCCCGCCCCCTTCCCCTCCCCCCACTCCTTCCTTCCGCCCTCCCCGCTAAAGCCAACAGCGCCCTCTGCTGGTGCCTTGACGTTGTCCCGCGGTGAGGCGCCCAGATCCAGGCACTGAGAAGGTTGATCAGGATAACGACCCCATGGCGTGAGACCCAGGCCTTCTCTCGGGATCGGCGGTGGTGGAGCTTGGGGAGAAGAGGAGGAGGGGGGGGCGGACGTTGGAATTGGGGGTGGGGGTAGGGATTGTGCGCGGAGGGTTGCTTCCTTTGTGGATCTTTCCACGATGTCTGATGATGTGGTTCATGATAACGTATTCGGTCAAGTAAAGATTTTAAAAAAAAATTAAATTATAGAAAGAACGAAAATGCAAGAAGAAAAAGCATCGAGATTGAAGCTTCCTTGAAAATAAACGAGTGGCAAAGGTTTGTCCAGAAAAGAAGCTGTCACAGGAAGTTTTCTTATCACTGAAGTTAGGGGAGAGGGAATGGGGGGAAAGGACTGACTACCACTGGGAGAGGAACGGGAGAAGTCGGATCCTTAAAGTATCTAAAAAGAAAAAAAGGGAAGGTTTTTTTTTTCTGAACTCTTTTCATCCCTAAGCACACTGCATTCCCCGAGTACCCATCAAACGCCAGCACGTTCCATTTTTTTCCCCCTTCTGAGGATCCCACGGTCACCATGTTTCTTCTGGACTGCAGGAACGGACTGGAGTTGTCCCTGACACTGGGGATCGGCCATAATCTGGTTGGTTGGTTGGTTGGTTGGTGGGTTGGTTGGTAGGTGGGTTGGTTGGTTGGTGGGTTGGTTGGTTGGTTGGCTGGTTGGTTGGTTGGTTGGTGTTGGTGGGTTGGTGGTTGGTGGTGGTTGGTGGGTTGTGGTGGGTTGGTTGGTGGGTTGGTTGGTTGGTTGGTTAGTTGGTGGGTTGGTTGGCTGGTTTGGTTAGTTGGTGGGTTGGTGGGTGGTGGGTGGGTGGGTTGGTTGGTTGGTTGGTTGGTTGGTTGGTTGGTTGTTGGTTGGCTGGTTGGTTAGTTGGTGGTTGGTTGATGGTGGGTGGGTGGTGGTTGGTTGGTGGGTTGGTTGGTGGTGGGTCGTTGGTTGGTTGGTATATTTGCTGCTTGTTTGCGTTGCTTTAAGTCTTGTGGGATTTTTCAGCCCACGACCGGCTCCTACTCAGAGACGAGCAACACTGTCAAGAAGGCGACGCATCCATGACGTGGCTAGTGGGTAGGTTGGTCCGCATTCGTCTGTTCGTTTCTCTCTTTCTTTTTTTCTTTTTTTTCTTTTCTATAAATTCTTTTTTTCGTTGCCATGTTTTTTACCTGGCTTCCCAGTTTTTCCTCAGCGAGTTAAAGCCTCCATGGTAATAAACTACTCGTTATTTGGTTACTTCCCCTGACTACTCCAAAAACCCAATGGTAATAAACTACCGTTACTTCGTTACGTCCCCGGACTACTCCAATAAACCAATGGTAATAAACTACCGTTACTTCAGTAACTCCCCGCCCCTTCATTCCCCTACCCTACCCCCCCCCCCCCCCACCGACTACTCCTTTTATACCGCTGAACAAATGTGAACGTGACAAAAGCAGTTAGTCTTCACCATTGTGACCTCTACACAAAAACGCCAGCCGGTAAATCATTGACAAAAGAAGAGGAGGCGGATGGGGAGGAGAGAGGGAAAGGAGAGGAGAGAGGAGAGAGGTGGGGGGGGGGAAGAAAACGAACTCGGCAGAAGAAAAAAAAATATGGGAGGAAGAAAAGAAGAGGAGGGTGGACCACGGGGAAAGAAAGAGAAAAGAAGGAGGCAGAAGACAAGAATGAATGAATGAAGGAAGGAAGGAAGGAAAGAAGGAAGAAAAGGAAAACAGTGAAAGAGAGAGAAGCAGCAGAAGGGACAAACACGGCGCTTCTTCTCTCCGTATTCAACCGTCTGTGCCAAGGGAACTCTCCGGAGGGAGCTGAAACGGAGAACGCATGTTTTATCTCTGGTCTTCCGAGCGTTGACATCAGAACACCTGGAGTGAAGCCTGACTATCTGCTAAGTTATCTTCGGTACCCATCCTCGATATCTCCCAGCCTCTGCAGTCTGCTCTCCCCATTCATTCCACCCCACTCCCCCTCACCCTCACCCCCCCCCCCCCCCCCTCCCCGCCCCTCTACGGCCCCTGCGCATCCACATCCCAAATCGTGAAGAATGTGGAATAAGTCAATAAAGACATCGTTTCAAGAACCCCCAAACAATACGAGAACTTTTTTTGATGGCGGTTACTTTTGGGGGGAAGACACACGAAACAAACAATACATTGCGTGGTTAGAGTGTGTGTGTGGGTTTTGTTTGTTTGTGTTTGTGTGGGGGGAAGGGGAGTGGGGGGAGGGATGAGGAGGGTGTATGCATGTGTATGTGCGTGTGCGTGTGTGTGCTGTGTGCATGTGTGTGTGTGTGTGTGTGTGCATGTGTGAGTGTGTGTGCATGTGTGTGTGTGTGTGTGTGTGTGTGGTGTGTGGGGGTGGTGTGTGTGAGTGTGTGTGTGTGGTGTGTGTGTGTGTGTGTGTGTGTGTGTGTGTGCATGTGTGTGTGGGGTGTGTGTGTGTGTGTGTGTGTGTGTGTGTGTGTGTGTCTGTGTCTCTGTGTGTGTGTACGTGTACGTGCGTGCGTGTGTATGGGTGCCCACCACATCGTCTACAAAGAGAATGGACTATGAGGAGCTGTTTTCAGACGATCGATGAAGGGCAGGGTGACGAAAATAGAAGCTACTGGGATTTGCTTTTCGTTTAAACTGAGGCTGTGTGGTAAATGTGCGCTATAGTTTGTTCTACTTAGTTCTTTCGTTAGATTCCTGGTGTGGAGACAGCGACAGTGATGGCGACATTGTGGAGATGGAACAACACATAAACAGCATCCCTGACTCCTCTCAGCATCTTTATTGTTCCTCACTAGCCCACGTCCCTACCCCGTCCATGCCTCCCTAAAGCCGGAGAAACACACACACACACACACACACACACACACACACACACACACACACACACACAACACACACTCACACACACACACACACACACACACACACACACACACACACACTCCCCCACACACACACACACACACACACACACACACACACACACACACACACACAGACACTCTCTCTCTCTCTCTCTCTCCTCTCTCCTCTCTCTCTCTCTCTCTCTCTCTTTCACTCTCTCACATACACACACACTCTCTCCTCTCTCTCTCTCCTCTCTCTCTCCACAAACACACACACACACATGCACACACACACACACACACACACACACACACACCACACACTCTCTCACTCCTCTCTCTCTCTCCTCTCTCTGTCTCTCTCTCCACCACACACACACACACACACACACACACACACACACACACACAAAGCACGCACAGCACGCACGCACGCACGCACACCACGCACGCACGCACGACGCACGCACGCACGCAAAGCACACAATAATACCCACTCGTTTTCAGTTCATTCCCATGTATACCTTCTAGCACTGGAAAGGCGTGGAGGCGGATAATTCATAAACTCCCGCTTGCTTTCTCTGACAGCAAGGATTGTTGGAGAGATGCCAACAAATCACATCTCACCCTCAAGATAAAGACTCTCTTCATCACATTTTAGATGTTTTACTTTCCATTTCATTGCACAAAACTCACAAAGTACAATAGACAGTGACGTATAATCGAGAAGAAAAAGAAGAAGAAGAAGAAGAGAAGAAGAAGAAGAAGAAGAAGAGGAGGAGGAGGAGGAGGAGGAGGAGAGAAGCAGAAGAAGAAGAAGAAGAAGAAGAAGAAGAAGAAGAAGAAGAAAGGGTGATGAGATGATGATGAAAGAGGAGAGGAAAAAAGAAGGAGAATGACAAGAAGAAAAGAAGAAGAAGAAGAAGAAGAAGAAGAAAGAAGAAGAAGAAGAAGAATCATCTACATTTGAAAAGGAAAAAAAAAGACTGAGACAGAAATACGCAAAAAAAAAGGGGGGAGAAAACAATTACATTTCAAACAAACACGAGAAAAAAATATATATATATATATATACTTAGAGTTGAGAAAATGTCTGAAACGATCTGAATGATCTGAATAACAATACACTCAACCTTCATTCCACGCCGTACAGCTGTGTCAAAATGTTTACAGTGTTTTCATGTGTGGCTGGATGTGGCGGGGGGGGGGGGGGGGGGGGGGGGGGGGGGGGGGGGGGGGGCGGGG
>CM031608.1:10473571-10481071 GCA_018398815.1 Conus ventricosus
CTTTCAAAACCCCAACCCCCCCGGAGACGCAGCCCCCAAAACACATCCCCGTAATCAACTCCTCCCTTCCTCGCGTCCTGGTTTTGTCTTATGGTTAGTCCATAAATTGATGTAAGTTCCTCGCTGTGGGAGGGTTCTGTCCAACGAACCTCGACGCTCACGTCTCCCTACCATATTGCCGACTTCTCAAGTCAGGCATTTAGCGTGATAAACGGCCTGCGCGTTGGTGAATGGTAACCCGAAACTGGTCAGGACGCTTGGGTGGTTCTAGACCATGGTAAGACGCGTCGTCGTATAAACACTTGATCGTAGACATGGTCTCAGCCTGGTGGAGGTTCTGTCGTAGACGGTACTACAGCCAGTCCAGGACACGTTTGATCAGAGCTGTACCTACGAAGACCTGGTCACAGACGCGTTGATGCAGTAGACATGTACTAACGAGACACCATGGCACAGGACAGCGTTTGATGCAGTAGCATGGTAACCTAACGAAGACACCATGGTCACAGGACAGCGTTCTGATGCAGTAGACATGGTAACTAACGAAGACACCATGTCACAGGACAGCGTTCTGATGCAGTAGAATGTAACCTAACGAAGACACATGGTCAAGACAGGTCTGATGCAGTAGACATGGTAACCTAACGAAGACACATGGTCACAGGACAGCGTTCTGATGCAGTAGACATGGTAACTAACAAGACACATGTCACAGGACAGCGTTCTGATGCAGTAGACATGTAACTACGAAAACACATGGTCACAGGACAGCGTTCTGATGCAGTAGACATGGTAACCTAACGAGACACCATGGACACAGGACAGCGTTCTGATGCAGTAGACATGGTACCTAACGAAGACACCATGGAACAGGACAGCGTTCTGAGCAGTAGACATGGTAACTAACGAAGACACCATGGTCACAGGACAGCGTTCTGATGCAGTAGACATGGTAACCTAACGAAGACACCATGGTCACAGGACAGCGTTCTGATGCGTAGACATGGTAACCTAACGAAGACACCATGGTCACAGGACAGCGTTCTGATGCAGTAGACATGGTAACCTACGAAGACACCATGGTCACAGGACAGCGTTCTGATGCAGTAGACATGGTAACCTAACGAAGACACCATGGTCACAGGACAGCGTTCTGATGCAGTAGACATGGTAACCTAACGAAGACACCATGGTCACAGGACAGCGTTCTGATGCAGTAGACATGGTAACCTAACGAAGACACCATGGTCACAGGACAGCGTTCTGATGCAGTAGACATGGTAACCTAACGAAGACACCATGGTCACAGGACAGCGTTCTGATGCAGTAGACATGGTAACCTAACGAAGACACCATGGTCACAGGACAGCGTTCTGATGCAGTAGACATGGTAACCTAACGAAGACACCATGGTCACAGGACAGCGTTCTGATGCAGTAGACATGGTAACCTAACGAAGACACCATGGACACAGGACAGCGTTCTGATGCAGTAGACATGGTAACCTAACGAAGACACCATGGTCACAGGACAGCGTTCTGATGCAGTAGACATGGTAACCTAACGAAGACACCATGGTCACAGACAGCGTTCTGATGCAGTAGACATGGTAACCTAACGAAGACACCATGGACACAGGACAGCGTTTGATGCAGTAGACATGGTAACTAACGAAGACACCATGGACACAGGACAGCGTTCTGATGCAGTAGACATGGTAACCTAACGAAGACACCATGGTCACAGGACAGCGTTCTGATGCAGTAGACATGGTAACCTAACGAAGACACCATGGTCACAGGACAGCGTTCTGATGCAGTAGACATGGTAACCTAACGAAGACACCATGGTCACAGGACAGCGTTCTGATGCAGTAGACATGGTAACCTAACGAAGACACCATGGTCACAGGACAGCGTTCTGATGCAGTAGACATGGTAACCTAACGAAGACACCATGGTCACAGGACAGCGTTCTGATGCAGTAGACATGGTAACCTAACGAAGACACCATGGTCACAGGACAGCGTTCTGATGCAGTAGACATGGAAAACCTAACGAAGACACCATGGTCACATGACAGCGTTCTGATGCAGTAGACATGGTAACCTAACGAAGACACCATGGACACAGGACAGCGTTCTGATGCAGTAGACATGGTAACCTAACGAAGACACCATGGACACAGGACAGCGTTCTGATGCAGTAGACATGGTAACCTAACGAAGACACCATGGTCACAGGACAGCGTTCTGATGCAGTAGACATGGTAACTAACGAAGAACACCATGGTCACAGGACAGTGTTCTGATGCAGTAGATATGGTAACCTAACGAAGACACCATGGTCACAGGACAGCGTTCTGATGCAGTAGACATGGTAAACCTAACGAAGACACCATGGTCACAGGACAGCGTTCTGATGCAGTAGACATGGAAAACCTAACGAAGACACCATGGACACAGGACAGCGTTCTGATGCAGTAGACATTGTAACCTAACGAAGACACCATGGTCACAGGACAGCGTTCTGATGCAGTAACATGGTAACCTAACGAAGACACCATGGTCACAGGACAGCGTTCTGATGCAGTAGACATGGTAACCTAACGAAGACACCATGGTCACGGGACAGCGTTCTGATGCAGTAGACATGGTAACCTAACGAAGACACCATGGTCACAGGACAGCGTTCTGATGCAGTAGACATGGTAACCTAAGACACCATGGTCACAGGACAGCGTTCTGATGCAGTAGACATGGTAACCTAACGAAGACACCATGGTCACAGGACAGCGTTCTGATGCAGTAGACATGGTAACCTAACGAAGACACCATGGTCACAGGACAGCGTTCTGATGCAGTAGACATGGTAACCTAACGAAGACACCATGGACACAGGACAGCGTTCTGATGCAGTAGACATGGTAACCTAAGACACCATGGTCACAGGACAGCGTTCTGATGCAGTAGACATGGTAACCTAACGAAGACACCATGGTCACAGGACAGCGTTCTGATGCAGTAGACATGGTAACCTAAGACACCATGGTCACAGGACAGCGTTCTGATGCAGTAGACATGGTAACCTAACGAAGACACCATGGTCACAGGACAGCGTTCTGATGCAGTAGACATGGTAACCTAACAAACCAGAAGTCTCTCCCACTCCGGAACGCATGAACCTGAGCTTGACCTCATTCTTATCCTAATCCTAACATGTTTAACACGTATCCTAATCCTAACCATCCTAACTTTATAAGACTGCCTGACTTGGTTATTAAAAAAGAAAAAAAAATGATAAATTGTACCGCAGAGTACGGCCATGGTGTTGTCTTCTCTTTTTCTCTACTAGTGAAGGCAGGAAGTTTCTCCGGTCACACACTTCTGTCCTGTCCTGAATTTCTCCTGGTGGAGCCAGTCACCCTCTACTTTGACTTGAGTTGTCTCTGGCCTCCCTGTTGGAGGAGTCCCCGCCCTGTCCTGACTCTGTCTCAGTGAACGGCAAAGCCTCCTGCTGTAGCCCTGAGCTCCCTACAGGTACAAATCCAAACCCGCCACTCCGCCCCGCCCTGTGTCCTGGTGCCTAAGGCCCATGTCGCCATTCCTATCCTTTCTGTCCTTCAGAAAGCCCCCGAATCCACCCGGCAATATCGTGTTCTTCTCGTTGGGTGAACACCAGCCGCCAGTGTGTTCTGTTCTGCTATCGGCCGGTCGGACAACACCCCACAGCCCAGTGACATGCTGTCCAGCATGTTGTCGAGTCTTTACGTCACTTTCCTGTGTGCTGGTCTGGCAGCGGCCGAGTTCCACTCCACAGTAAGCCAGTGCTTCCTCATGCTGTGCTGACAGAGCAGACTTACCGCCCTTAACCAACCCGTCCTGGCACTTTCTGTCAAGGACCCATGGAAGTTTTCAAACAATGGCAGACATCCAACTGGAATAACTACATTCATAAAACTTAACATCAACAAGGTTTGGTAATCCAGCGAAGTTTTGAGGCGGTAGGTTGTGGCCGTCTCTTGGCCATGGATTTGTGGGGCGGTCATTTTAGGATGACCCGCCAGTGTTCATGTTTCTCACGATTGTATGCAGCACAACAAAGGGCCAAAAAGTGACTTGTCAAAACAGGAAAAGATGGGAGAGAGAGAGAGAGAGAGAGAGAGAGAGAGAGAGAGAGAGAGACAGAGAGACAGAGACATTGACAGAGAGACAGAGATACAGAGAGACAGAGATAGAGAGACAGAGATAGGAAGACAGAGACAGACAGACAGAGACAGACAGACACACACAGACACATAGACACACAGAGCAGAGACAGAGAGACAACCTCCCCCCCCCCCCCCTCCCCCCGCCCAAGTCCAACCAACTCCAAACTAGGCAGCAGAGAAGGAATGGCAATGAAGAGTGAGCGGAACACCTGGCAAGTGAGGTAGGTGGTAAAGCAGGCCACACTGCCCACGGGTCTGACTGACAAGTGGAGGTCGGTGGTAAACAGGCCCACACTGCCCACGGGTCTGACTGACAAGTGGAGGTCGGTGGTAACAGGCCCACACTGCCCACGGGTCTGATGACAAGTGGAGGTCGGTGGTAAGACAGGCCCACACTGCCCTCACGGTAGTCGTGGATGACACTGCCAGGTTGATAAAGGGTCGGTGGTAAGCAGGCCCACACTGCCCACGGGTCTGACTGACAAGTGAAGGTCGGTGGTAACAGGCCCACACTGCCCACGGGTCTGACTGACAGAGGAGAGATCCCGTGTCACACACAGGCCACAGTGGGAGGAGGGGGGGGAGGGGGGGGGGCGTGGGAGGGAGGGGGGAGGGGGGCAGCCTTCAGCTGATAATCACGGATAAGCCCCCACGCCACGCTCTGTGGGCGGCACGACTCGGGTCGGCTTGGAACCAGCGGCGGGTACCTCGCCGTTGGGAACTAACTAATGCCTGCTGCACTCCTTGGTCCTGGCGCTTTGATTGGTGACTTTCTGCACGTGCACTGACGAGAGAGAGAGAGAGAGAGAGAGAGAGAGGAGAGAGAGAGAGAGAGAGGAGAGAGAGAGAGAGAGAGAGAGAGAGAAAGTGAGAGTAAAAGACAGACAGACAGACAGACAGAGAGACAGAGACAGACAGTCAGAGACAGACAGAAAAACAGACGGACAGACAGACGGAGACAGACCAGAGCGTTGGGGGGGGGGGGGGGGGGGGTGAGGAGGGTGAGAGTGATGGGACGGGGGGGAGGGACACAGACAAATAGAGACACAGATAGCGGAGGTGGGATAGAAAGAGAAAAAAATAAAGAGGAGGAGGATGGCGGAACAGATAGAGAACATGACTGAAAGGAGAGGGACAAAGGGGGGGGGGGGGGGGAGGTCTGCATCAGAGATAGAGAAACAGAGAGAGAGAAAGGGGGAAGGGAGGGAGGGTGGAAGAGAGAGGGAGAGAGAGAGGGAGAGAGAGAGAGAAACAGCGAGAGAGGGAGAGAGAGAGAGACAGACAGAAGAGACGAGAGAGAGAGAGAGAGAGCGAAACAGCGAGAGAGAGAGAGAGAGAGAGAGAGAGAGGGGGAGAGAGAAAGAGAGAGAGGGAGAGAGAGAGGGAGAGAGAGAGAGAGAAAAAAAATAGAGAGAGAGAGAGAAACAGCGAGAGACAGAGAGGGAGAGAGAGAGACAGAGAGAGAGATGAAGAGAGAGGAGCGAGAGAGAGAGAGATAAACAGAGAATAGAGAGAGAGGGAGGGAGAGACAGACAGACAGAGGGAGAGAGAGGGAGAGAGAAAGAAGGAAAGAGAGAGGGAGAGAGAGAGAGAGAGGAAGGAAGGGAGGAGGGAAGAGACAAGAGAGAGAGAGAGAGAGAGAGAGAGAGGAGGGGAAAGGAGGAGAGGAAGGAAGGAAAGAAGGGAGAGAGTGAGAGAGGAGTGAGGAGAGAGAGAGAGGAAGGGAGGAGAGTGGGAGGGAGGGAGGGAGGGAGGAAGGAAGGAAGGAAGGGAGGAGGGAAGAGACAAAGAGAGAGAGAGAGAGGAGGGGAAAGGAGGGAGGAAGGAAGGAAGGAAGGAAGGAAGGGAGGAGGGAAGAGACAAAGAGAGAGAGAGAGAGGAAGGGGGAAAGGAGGGAGGAAGGAAGGAAGGAAGGAAGGGAGGAGGGAAGAGACAAAGAGAGAGAGAGGAGGGGAAAGGAGAGAGGAAGGAAGGAAGGAAGGAAGGGAGGGAAGAGACAGAGAGAGAGAGAGAGAGAGGAGGGGAAAGGAGGGAGGAAGGAAGGAAGGAAGGAAGGGAGGAGGGAAGAGACAAAGAGAGAGAGAGAGAGAGAGAGGAGGGGAAAGGAGGGAGGAAGGAAGGAAGGAAGGGAGGGAGAGGGAAGAGACAAAAAGAGAGAGAGAGAGAGGGAGGGGAGGAAGGAAGGAGGAAGGAAGGAGGAGGGAAGGAGAGAGGAAGAGAAAGAGAGAGGAGAGGGAGAAGGAGAGGAGGAAGAGGGAGGAAGGAAGGAAGGAAGGGGGAGGAGGGAAGAGACAAAGAGAGAGAGAGAGAGAGAGGAGGAGGAAGGAGGGAGGAAGGGAGGAAGGAAGGAGGGAGGAGGAAGAACAAGAGATGAGAGAGAGAGAGAGAGGGGGAGAAGGGGGAGGAAGGAAGGAGGAAGAAGGAGAGAGAGATGAGTCAGAGAGAGAGAGAGAGAGAGAGAGAGAGAGGAGGAGGAGAGAGAGAGGAGAGAGAGAGAGTGGGAGAGAGGGAGGAAGGAAGGAAGGAAGGAGGGAGGGGGAGAAGGTTGGGACAGACAGACAGACAAAGCCGCACAGAGATTCAAGGGCAGTAGGTAGACGAAGAGAAACAGAGACAGACAGAGATGTCAGAGTGTGTGGTGGTAACAGGTCTTGCGGATGTCTTGGCCTTCCGTGTGTAGCTGTGAATGTCTGTTGTCTTGGCCTTTCGTGTGTAGCTGTGAATGTATGATGTCTTGGCTTTCCGTGCGTAGGTGTGAATGTCTGTTGTCTGGCCTTTCCGTGTAGCTGTGAATGTATGATGTCTGGCCTTTCCGTGTGTAGCTGTGAATGTACTGATGTCTTGGCCTTTCCGTGTGTAGGTGTGAATGTACTGATGTCTTGGCCTTTCCGTGGTAGGTGTGAATGTCTGTTGTCTTGGCCTTTCCGTGTGTAGGTGTGAATGTCTGTTGTCTTGGCCTTTCCGTGTGTAGGTGTGAATGTCTGTTGTCTTGGCCTTTCCGTGCGTAGGTGTGAATGTCTGTTGTCTTGGCCTTTCCGTGTGTAGGTGTGAATGTCTGTTGTCTTGGCCTTTCCGTGTGTAGGTGTGAATGTTGTTGTCTTGGCCTTTCCGTGTGTAGGTGTGAATGTCTGTTGTCTTGGCCTTTCCGTGTGTAGGTGTGAATGTCTGTTGTCTTGGCCTTTCCGTGTGTAGGTGTGAATGTCTGTTGTCTTGGCTTTCCGTGTGTAGGTGTGAATGTCTGTTGTCTTGGCCTTTCCGTGTGTAGGTGTGAATGTCTGTTTGTCTTGGCCT
>CM031608.1:10483571-10486071 GCA_018398815.1 Conus ventricosus
GTTATCGTTGTCGCTTGTCATCGTTTTCGTTCATTTGCAAAACAACCTCTTACATGAAAGCGTTTGATCTATTTCGTCACTTATTTGTTCATTTATGCATGTATCTATTTGTTCATTTATGCATGTATCTATTTGTTCATTTAATTATTTATCAATCTGTTTGTTTATCTATTTATTCATTTAGTGTTCAGTTAGTTATCTTGCTTTCATATACACTCTGGTCGTTTAACATTTCAAACGCAAACATACTGATGCACTTACACACGTACGCAGCACACCTACTTAAACGCGCACACACACACACACACACACACACACACACACACACACACAACACACGCTCACTTTCTCTCTCCTCTCTCTCTCTCTCTCTCTCTCTCTCTCTCTCTCTCTCTCTCTCTCTCTCTAACTCTCTCTCTCTCTCTCTCTCTCTCTCTCTCTCTCTCCACTCTCTCATCTCATCAATGACATTTACAGATTTCAAAACGGAATGGTCATACTGAAGCAGTTACTCAAATACCTTGTTTAAGAGGGATCATTTAGAATCACAAACTGCGACTAAAAAAAAAAAAGAAAGAAAAGAAAAGAAAAGAAAAAGAAGAAAAAAGAACAAGAAAGAAACAGTGACAGGGAAGACTGAATGCTCTGCAATATAAAGAGACAAACTGGACGAAGACAAATAGAAGACTGAATGCTCTGCAATATAAAGAGACAAACTGGACGAAGACAAATAGAAGACTGAATGCTCTGCAATATAAAGAGACAAACTGGACGAAGACAAATAGAAGACTGAATGCTCTGCAATATAAAGAGACAAACTGGACGAAGACAAATAGAAGACTGAATGCTCTGCAATATAAAGAGACAAACTGGACGAAGACAAATAGAAGACTGAATGCTCTGCAATATAAAGAGACAAACTGGACGAAGACAAATAGAAGACTGAATGCCCCACAACAAAAAGAGACAAACTTCACGTAGAAAAACAGAAGGCTGCATGCGCGACAACAAAAAGAGACAAACTGAAAGTGGAAAATGAAGGGTTGAAGGCACGACCAGCTGAAAAAACAACCACATCACGATGGAAAAATTAGAAGGCTTGAGTCGCTTCCCCCAAAAAGGACAGTAGTAGGGACATGAAGAGGATGGGGACATTACCTACAAAAGAAGACAACACTGGGAACAAAAACGACCATATTACAGTGAGAAAAGCTTGGGGGCGCTATCAACAAAAACGACCATATTACAGTGAGAAAAGCTTGGGGGCGCTATCAACAAAAACGACCATATTACAGTGAGAAAAGCTTGGGGGCGCTATCAACAAAAACGACCATATTACAGTGAGAAAAGCTTGGGGGCGCTATCAACAAAAACGACCATATTACAGTGAGAAAAGCTTGGGGGCGCTATCAACAAAAACGACCATATTACAGTGAGAAAAGCTTGGGGCGCTATCAACAAAAACGACCATATTACAGTGAGAAAAGCTTGGGGGCGCTATCAACAAAAACGACCATATTACAGTGAGAAAAGCTTGGGGGCGCTATCAACAAAAACGACCATATTACAGTGAGAAAAGCTTGGGGGCGCTATCAACAAAAACGACCATATTACAGTGAGAAAAGCTTGGGGGCGCTATCAACAAAAACGACCATATTACAGTGAGAAAAGCTTGGGGGCGCTATCAACAAAAACGACCATATTACAGTGAGAAAAGCTTGGGGGCGCTATCAACAAAACGACCATATTACAGTGAGAAAAGCTTGGGGGCGCTATCAACAAAAACGACCATATTACAGTGAGAAAAGCTTGGGGGCGCTATCAAGAAAACGACCATATTACAGTGAGAAAAGCTTGGGGGCGCTATCAACAAAAACGACCATATTTACAGTGAGAAAAGCTTGGGGGCGCTATCAACAAAAACGACCATATTACAGTGAGAAAAGCTTGGGGGCGCTATCAACAAAAACGACCATATTACAGTGAGAAAAGCTTGGGGGCGCTATCAACAAAAACGACATTCAGGTGAAACTACAGCATAACAGTGAGAAAACAAAAGGTTTGAGGCCACAGAACAGACAACATAAAGTTAGAAAATAGAAGGATGGGCGCATCACCAGCTAAAGGGTTGACGACACCACCAACTATAAAGACATCGAGAAAAGCCTTAGAGACAATGTTGATGATAAGAACAGTATCAAAACACTCAGATGAAAGATTTGAGGCACAATCTACATGAAGTGCATCACAGCGAGAGAAGGTTGGAGGCACTACAAACAAAAAGACAACACGAAGAACGAAAATAAGGATAGGTGGTACCATGAATAAAGATGAGACATTAAAGACATTGCACTCAAAAGGGATGGCATGAAGTCAGAAAATAAAGGATAGGTGGTACCATGAATAAAGATGAGACATTAAAGACATTGCACTCAAAAGGGATGGCATGAAGTCAGAAAATAAAGGATAGGTGGTACCATGAATAAAGATGAGACATTAA
>CM031608.1:10496071-10511071 GCA_018398815.1 Conus ventricosus
TCTGTGTCTGTGTGTCTGTGTCTCTGTGTGTGCGTGTACGTGCGTGCGTGTGTGTGTGTGTGTGTGTGTGTGTGTGTGTGTGTGTGTGTGTGTGTGTGTGTGTGTGTGTGTGTGTGTGTGTGTGTGTGTGTGTGTGTGTTTCTGAGCAGTCCCCATTTCTCCACGTCTCTCTTTGACATTATCATTCTTCTCCCAACTGAAAGCCCGGTGGAGACAGCTTTTTATCATGAGGCCTTTGTCCGTTATTTGTGGATACCCGAAGAAGGCATACTGCTCAAAGTGCATTTGTCCTAAGCTGTGTGCGAAATAACCGTTGCTTAGCGCTCTCTTTTGTTGGTTTATTTGTATTTTGGCTACGGATATTGCCCGGCAACCTGCGCTTCTACACCTGAAAAAAAAGGGTTTGCATGAAACGTCAATTTGATTTTGCACTTGAATCATGTTTGCCCCAGATCTCTACACCAATTTCTCGTTAGAAAGAAAAACGGCCATTCAGGACTGCAGCGCATTGCTTCCTGATGAGAGGAACTGATAGTACTTTGATGACATCTCTTTTCAGTCTAAACCCATCCTGAACTCTCTCTCTCTCTCTCTCTCTCTCTCTCTCTCTCTCTCTCTCTCTCTCTCTCTCTCTCTCTCTCTCTGTGTGTCGCTCTCTGTTTGTCTCTCTCTCTCTCTCTCCTCTCTCTCTCATTCACTCCACTCACTTCTCTCTCTCTCTCTCTCTCTCTCTCTCTCTCTCTCTCTCTCTCTCTCTGTCAAATGCTGTAGACCAATCAGGCCGCCATACTTCTTTCTCGCTGCCCCTGCAATCCTCCGGTTCAAGGTGTACCTGTCATGGCGTTTCCCCTGCTTTGATCCCTATCGGCTGTACCGAAGTCAGCCATTTCAATCACTGGGGTCATTAATTCGGTCAATGCTATCGCTGCCCACACAAACTTGATCATCTCTGTGGTGTGCCGCAAGATTCAGCGCTGAGCCCCGCTCTGTTTGTCCCTCACACAACAACTGTTCTCGTGTGATTCGCCCGCTGTCTGTGGATCCGCAGTCGTTCGCAGCTGGCAGCCACCCGCCCCAGACCCTCCCAGCTGTGTTCGGATTTAAGCCTCATTCTCTCTTCTGGGGGCCGTGTGTTTTGGACTTCTTTTGCCGAATGCCAGGAACACTCTATGAATTAAATACCCGACAAGACCGATGGAGGTTCTTCTCATACTTTTGTCCATCTTCAACACGAATCCATTTTCATTCGTTAGACCAGATGCTACCACAGCAGTGTCATCTTTTCAAACAGTCTTAAACTTCTACCTGCTTAAAACAGTAAACAAAAAAAAAAGACCGATCTGTTTAATTTTCCAACATTCTCTCTCTCTCTCTCTCTCTCTCTCTCTCTCTCTCTCTCTCTCTCTCTCTCTCTCTCTCTCTGTGTGTGTGTGTGTGTGTGTGTGTGTGTGTGTGTGTGTGTGTGTGTGTGTGTGTGTGTGTGCATGTGTGTGTGTGTGTGTGCATGTGTGTGTGTGTGTGTGTGTGTGTGTGTGTGTGTGTGTGTGTGTGTATGTGTGTGCATGGTGTGTATGTGTGTGTGCGTGCGTGTGTTGCATGTGTTGTGTGTGTGTGTAGTGTGTGTGTGTGTGGTGTGTGTGTGTGTGCCCTGAAATATGCCCCTGGTCGCACTAAGTAAGTCTTCACTTTGAGTAATCTGTCCACCGAAAAATCTATATTCTTTAGCGGAGAGATGTTGGTGACGCTACGCTCACGTTCTCTACGGCCTGCGTGATCTGTCTAATGTCAAGCCTCTCCTGTGTGATCCTCCTCCGCGGCAAGACACTCCCTGCACTCTTAACTCTGCCAAGCAGCTGAGGTTTTTACACGTATGTCTGTCTGCCTGCCTGTCTGCCTGCCAGTCTGTCTGTGTGTCTGCCTGTGTCTGTCTGTCTGTCTGTCTGTCAACAAGATTACACGCCAAACGGGCGAACTGATTACAAAGCAGACAGGGTGGACAGATGGAAGTGTGTTCCATGCCTGACACACTCCAGTGCACAGAGAGTCGCCTCCGGCAGTGCCGTCATGCCTGTCTTCACGTCAAGAGCGGCCAGCACTGTGGCGGCAGAACCGTCAGCACAGCATCACGCCGGGACTTTGATACATGCGTCTGCACAGGGCTGTGCATTCTGCGCCAGAGAAGTATGAAACGACCTGAGTATTCAGCGCCAGAGAAGTAGGAAACGACCTGGGTATTCAGCGCCAGAGAAGTCTGAAACGACCTGAGTATTCAGCGCCAGAGAAGTCTGAAACGACCTCAGTATTCAGCGCAGGAGAAGTCTGAAACGACCTGAGCATTCAGCGCCAGAGAAGTATGAAACGACCTGAGTATTCAGCGCCAGAGAAGTAGGAAACGACCTGATTTATTCAGCGCCAGAGAAGTAGGAAACGACCTGAGCATTCAGCGCCAGAGAAGTATGAAACGACCTGAGCATTCAGCGCCAGAGAAGTCTGAAACGACCTGAGTATTCAGCGCCAGAGAAGTATGAAACGACCTGAGTATTCAGCGCCAGAGAAGTATGAAACGACCTGAGTATTCAGCGCCAGAGAAATATGAAACGATCTGAGTATTCAGCGCCAGAGAAGTAGGAAACGACCTGAGTATTCAGCGCCAGAGAAGTATGAAACGACCTGAGTATTCAGCGCCAGAGAAGTATGAAACGACCTGAGTATTCAGCGCCAGAGAAGTCTGAAACGACCTGAGTATTCAGCGCCAGAGAAGTATGAAACGACGTGAGTATTCAGCGCCAGAGAAGTCTGAAACGACCTGAGTATTCAGCGCCAGAGAAGTAGGAAACGACCTGAGTATTCAGCGCCAGAGAAGTAGGAAACGACCTGAGTATTCAGCGCCAGAGAAGTATGAAACGACCTGAGCATTCAGCGCCAGAGAAGTCTGAAACGACCTGAGTATTCAGCGCCAGAGAAGTAGGAAACGACCTGAGTATTCAGCGCCAGAGAAGTAGGAAACGACCTGAGTATTCAGCGCCAGAGAAGTATGAAACGATCTGAGTATTCAGCCCAGAGAAGTAGGAAACGATCTGAGTATTCAGTGCCAGAGAAGTCTGAAACGACCTGAGTATTCAGCGCCAGAGAAGTATGAAACGACCTGAGCATTCAGCGCCAGAGAACTATGAAACGACCTGAGTATTCAGCGCCAGAGAAGTCTGAAACGACCTGAGCCGTGTCAACGCCGCGCCCCCGCCCTCCACCCCAGGACTAGGAATGAAATGGTCTTGGCCACATTGTGCCCGGGTATGCAAGAGCCTTGCCTGCACCGTATCCGGGTGTGGTCTGGGTATATTCCGACCTGATACACCAGCACGAAACCTGGTGGACCGGGGGTTTATCGATCTACCAAAGGCAATGAGGTCACAAAAATCAGCTACCCGATACGTACCATAGAATGACAGAGACGAGATGTACAGACGAGATGTACAGACAAGATGGACAAACAGAGATGTACAGAGATGTACTGACAGAGATGTACAAACAGACGAAGTGAAGCAACCTAATCGGAATCCTGCTTCTTCTGTTCAGCATTCACTTCATTGCCATGTAAACACGACGGCGTGCTGTAAGGCCGAAAGGAAACTTCTGAGCGTGAAGAAAAAAAGGAAACTTTTCCTGATGTTGCCCTGCCTTGCGTTATTTTCCCCCTCTGTGCAACTGTGAGGATCACTCGCTCTGTAAAACTGCACAACATGGATGGAATACTCAACTCACCATCAACAAAACACACCCCCGCACACACACACACACACACACACACACACACACACACACACACACCACACACACATCTCTCTCTCCTCTCTCTCTCTCCTCTCTCACACACACACACACACACACACACACACACACATACAACTCTCCTCTCTCTTCCTCTCTCTTATCTATCAAACTATCTTCTCTTAATCTTCTCACACACACATAACACACACACTCTCTTCTCTCCCCTCTCTCTCTCTCTCTCTCTCCTCCCCTCTCTTTCTCTCTCTCTCTCTCTCACTCTCACCACCCTCACACAACAACACACAAAAACACACACACCACACACACAACACAAAACACAACCACACTACACACACACACACACACACACACACACACACACACACACACACAACACACACACACACATACACCACTACACACACACACAACACACACACACACACACAAAAACCCACACACACACACACACACACTGTTTATTTCGTTTTGTTTTGCAGATGCCTTGATAAAAAAAATGCTAATATAGCTTATTCGATGTACCATCTCAAAATAAACTTTTGAACACACACACACACACACACACACACACACACACACACACATACACCACACACACAAACACACACACACACACACACACACAAACACACACACACAACACCTGCACGCACACACGCTTTTAAATGTAAGAAAGACCGCTCTCTCTCTCTCCTGTCTTGTCTGTCTGTCTGTCTGTCTCTCTCTCTCTCTTCTCCTCCACTCCTCCCCCTTCTCTCTCTCTCTCTCTTTTCCCCTCTGTCTGTCCTGTCTTCTGTCTTTCTGTTCTCTCCTCTTCTCTCTCTCTCTCTCTCTCCTCTCTCTCTCTCCTCTCTCTCATCTTCCTCTGCTCTCTCTCATCTCTCTCTCTCTCCCCCTCTCTCTCTCCTCTCCTCTCTTCTCTGTCCTGTCTGTCTGTCTGTCATGTATTATGTCTCTCTCTTCTCTCTCTCTCTCTACTCTCTTTTCTTCTTTTCCCCTCATCTCTCTCTTTTCTCTCTCTCTCTCTCTCTCCAAACGACTGGAAGAACAGGCTCTGCTAAAATCTCAATCCTTGATCGAATAAAATTTTCTGAGTTCTGAGTTCCGAGTTCTCTCTCTCCTCTCTCTCTCTCTCCTCCTTCTCTCTCCCTCTCTCTCTCTCTTCTCTCACTCTTGTCTAATATTACATTATTCTGTGAAAAGACGTAAACTAAAAGCACTACTATTACTACTACTACTACACTACTACTACTACTACTACTACCACTACACACACATTTCCTCCACACGCCATGACACAGAGAGCAGCGTGGTGACTGACGGATGGCAACTCACTGAACGTGGCTGGATAACGCAGCGTGGATTAGTAGATGCCTCGGAAAGCGTGGTAGGGGATTTGGAAGGGAGAGAACTGAGGGAAGGGGGCAGGGAACTGACAGAGGGAGGTAATCGATACCTTGACACCCCCCAACTGATGACGGCGGTGCCCATAAGGATTTACTGGAGCTCACCCCCTTCTTGACTCCCCCTCCCCCCCTTTCACCCCCCCCCCCCCCCTGTCCCTCTGCTCCCCCCCCCCCCCCCCCCCCCCCCCCCCCCCCTTTCTCACCCCCCCGCCTCAACCCGCTCCCCGGGAGGATTTAAGATAGTCGGGAATGACTTCACCAGCGCTGTCTTCCCTTAATTTTTTCCCCGTTCGTACATCAAAGCACTTTGCTCGTACCATGATTTTCCTCTATTTTTTCACACTACCTTTTTCCTTCTTTAACCCCTTATTTCATCTTAAGCAATAAACACAGACACGGATGGGGGGGGAATCCCCTCTCCCTCTAAGTCTGTGCAAAAACAAACGAGACAGGTACTCCCGTCAGTCAGCGGTTTTTTTTTTTTTTTTTTTTTTTTTTGGGATGCGTCACCGTTTTCCCTTCTTCTTCTTCTTCTTCTTCTCTTCTTCTTCTTTTCTTTTTTTCTTCTTCTTCTCTTCTTCTCCTCCTCCCCCTTTCCCTCCTCCCCTCCTCCTCCCCCTTTCTTCTTTTTCTTCTCCTCCTCCTCCTCCTCCTCCTCCTCCTTCTTTTCTTCTTCTTCTTCTTCTTTTCTTCTTCTTCTTTATTTTCCCCCCCTTTCCTCCTCCTCCCTCCTCCTCCTCCTCCTCCCCTCCTTTTCTTCTTCTTCTTCTTCTTCCCCTTTCCCCTCCTCCTCCCTCCTCCTCCTCCTCCTCCTTCTTCTTCTTCTTCTTCTTCTTTTCTTCTTTTTTCTTCTTCTTCTTCTTTTTCTCCCCCTCTCCTCCTCCTCCTCCTCCTCCCTCCCCTCCTCCTTCTCTTCTTCTTCTTCTTCTTCTTCATTTTTCCCTCCTCCTCCTCCTCCTCTCTCTTCTTCTTCGTCTTCTTCTTCTTCTTCTTCTTCTTCTTCTTCTTCTTCTTCTTCTTTTCTTCTATGCCCTTTCGGCATTTCTAAAACGGTTTGGAGTCATATTCCAAACGGTAATAACGTTTGTCCCATTCGCTAAAAACGAACACAACCCAAAATTTAAAACCAACACGACTGTTCCAATTAGGGAAAACGTCTACTTGAATGCTCATCATGGAAAAATTGTTAAAAACGCTGGATGTTTGTTTGAAAGTGGGGAAGAAGAGGGAGGATCGTGATGGTGGGGGGGGGGGGGGGGGGGGGGGGGGGGGGGGGGGGGGGAGGACTTTTGAATAGACCTTTACTTCCCTCTGTGTGTGTATGCGTGCGTGCGTGCGTGCGTGCGTGCGTGCGTGCGCAATACAATGTGTCCGGGTTTGTATCTCCTGTATTTCTAAACGCAGCTTTATTGTGATCTGACAATTCTTCATCAGGATCGCAGAAAGATCCTTCTAACGTTTTTTAGTTGTATGACCAGAATGTGGGGTTGGGTTACGGGAGCTTTAAGAAGAATTAGAAATCATGAACGTGACACAGAATGCGCAGAAGATTGATGTTTAACAGGAAATATCCAAATAATTATACGATCGGAGGCTAGTTAATTAACTATACGCGGAAACATTTCACTTGCATCTTGTCTTTGGGCTTGTTTTTGACTGCATTGAAAGATGTGATCTTGACACGTTATTTCTTCAGTTTCATAGCAATATCTGCAAACAAACATCATTTGTCATGCCTATGGCTATTTTTTTTTTATCATATAAAAAATTGCTCCTAATTGTGATGATCAGCTTCTAAGAAAGTGTCAGGGTTTTTTTTTTTCAATGTCGAAAAAAATTGCGGAAGACGTTCAAACGAATTGTGTAGTGCTTTCCATTCGGTCGTTCACGGTGGGTGACAACTGAGAAGACTTACCAAAAATTTAAAATCCTGCTGTATAGTTCGATTGTGCTAGCACTTGCAGTTGGCAAGAAATTGCAACTCTAAACCTATCACAACACACCACACACACACACACAACACAACACACACACAAAAACAACACACACACACACGCGCGCGCGCGCGCACAAAACCCCGCACACACACACACACAAAACACACACAAACCCCACACACACACACCACACACACACACACTACCCAGTCACATTTGGGTACAGCTATGGAACCACAACGGTCTGACAGCTAACTGGTAGGTCCCCACGACCACAACAACCCCCCAACAGATCAAGAAACCCCCTCCTACATTCCTCTCCCCCCCCACCCCCACCCCTCCCAACCCCCCCGACCCTCCCCACCCTCTCCTAATTTTATTTCTAAAGACGATGATGAGCTGAAGTCGAGCGGCAGAAGGGGCGTGGACGACAGCAGACTGCTGTGTGGGAAAAGCACCTGTACAACGCCTGCCACAACGACCACGACTGTCCGTTTGGTTGGCCGGCGATATGACTGGGAGTCCCATGGCAGTTCCCCAATGTCCCCGTCTGCAGTGCCGGTCAACACCTCCACGAAGCAAGCTGGGGGGCATCATTTCCCCCCGGGAAAGCCGCGGGCCAATTTTAAGCTGACCTGGCCCCCTGATTGACACTAGTGACCCAGATGACACTTCGGTCAGCCACTGGAGGCAAAATAAACCACGACCCAAATAGTAGCAGATGGTATTCTTCCCTCCAAAGGCTATATTGTTTCCCTTTACCAAGGGAAATCATGCAAGTCAAATACCTATCGTGGGTACTGTCTATTGATAACGGTCTCGCGGGCCCCTCAGCGAAAAACAAGCGCACGCCTTCTAAATGCCATGCAGGGGCGCCCATTTCCTAACGCAGAGGCACGCCCTAAATCCCAATTTGCACTCTTTTATTGCCCACTGAATAGAAAACATCCGAAAGATTGCGTGTCTTGCACACATTTTGACCCCCAAACTTGTGACAATTGAATTGAATCAGAATGAATCCCCGCGCGGACCATTGTTTTCCTTTTTTTTTACTTCGCAGAAGAATTTACCAAGGAACAGTGAAGATAAGATATTTAAACACTAAATTCTAGAGGCAATTTAAGAAAATTTCTTTTACTAATAGAGTAACCAACTTTGGAATAAACAACACTTAACGTGAAAGGCACCTAGTATTAATGTTTTAAGAACTCATAGATAAACATGATTATTAACAAAATTAATATTAATTTGATGGATAATTTGTCTGAGCTAGATTGAACGGGACCAACGGTTACAAAAAAAAGAGATAATACATAAGAAGTGCTAGAAAGCTAAATAGCAAATTGATTTTAACAACGCCCCGATCCGATTCGATCCTAACCTGAAAATATAATGACAGTGTTGTTTTTTTCTTAAATCGTGAATTTAAACAAAAATGAATAAACTTTAGCTAAACAGCTTTAACGTGACAATGTGACAACTGATCTAATCTTAATTAATGGATAATGTGTAAAAACGAAATAAGAAAATATGTAGCGAATTGGAACAACAATCATCCTTCAAAAAGGAAAACGATTCTCTTCGTTAAACCCAAAGATTCTAAGAAAATTTGAAGTAAAAACGGCGATTTGCTTAAACGAAAAAAATTAAAACATAGATGGGAAATTAACCATAGGAAAGAACAAAGCAATACAAGTATTCTCAACTTAAAAGAAATTTTAGAAACGAAAAAGTTAAAAAGGAACAAAGCTCCACAAAAAATTTAGAAAAAAACGAGGAAGTGAAATTAAACCATCACAACAAAACACAAACACACCAAACAAACAACCAAAAAAACCCAAACCCCACCCCACACCCACACCCCCCCCGCGCCCCCCAAACACCCGCACACCCCCTTTCCCAACCCCCCAAACCACAAAACCCCACCCCTTTCCCAAAGCCATGAAGAGCTTGGGGGGGGGAAAAACGTCTGACGGGGGTCCTGGGGGGGGTCCACCCGGCCACCAAAAACCCCCCACAGTCCACGGCCCCCCCAACTTCCTCCCCGCCCCACCGGGCCCCCCTCCCAAACCCCCTCCCCGACCCTCCCCAAACCTTCGTCCTAATTTAACCCCCAAAGGGAGGGAGGAGAGCGGGGAAGGGAGCGGAAAAGGGGAAAAGAAAGGGGAAGGGGGGAAGAACCGGGAACCCGCCTGACCCCGCCCTTTTTGCTGCCCAGTTTTCCCCCTGTGGGGCGAGGGGAAATTCCCCAAATCCCTTTGGTCATTTTCCCCCAAACACCGTTGCAGTGGGGGAAAAAAACCCCTCCCCAAACAAAGGAAAACTTGGGTTATCCCCAGTTTTTTTTTTTCCCCCGGGGAAGTTCCCGGGCCAAATTTTAACTGCCCCCTTTTGGCCTAGTAATTAAACAAAATTGGGCCCACAAAAAACACTTTTCCCAAAAACCAAAATTTAAACCACCCAAACCAAAAATAATGCAGAGTGGGAATTCTTTCCCCTTTCCAAAAAGGCTAAAAAAATTTTTCCCCACGGAAGGGGCGGCAAGCAAAACCAGGCAATTCCCAATTAAAATCCCCGGTTTTCCCCCCCCCTCCGCAAAACCGTTTCCCTTCTAAAAAAAAGTTTTAAAAAGGGGCCCCCGGGTTTTTTAAACCAGAACCCCCCCAAATCCCAAATATTCCTCTTTTTTCCCCAAAAAACAAAAAAAATTTCCTGAAGATTCCCGGTAAAAACACAAATCAAACCGCCCAAACCCTTTTTAACAAAAAATTAAACCCGAAAAAAGGCGGGAAAAAGGACTCTCTCTTTTTGTCCTTCGCAAGGAAGAAAACCGGAAAACGGGAAGAAAATATTTCCCTTTCCCCAAAGGGGCCCAAAATTAAGAAAAATTACTTTTAACTAATAAATAACCAACTTTAGGAAAAAAACATTTTTCCGTCAAAGAGCAACCTTTAAAATCCCCAAAGAACTCAAAAAAAACAAATTAAACCCAAAAAAAGAAATTTGAAGGTAAAAAGCGGGCGAGAGGGCCGAATTAAAAAAAAAAGGAGATAAATACCCGAGGGGCGTGAAATAAATAGGGGGGGGGAATTGAAAGGAAAAAAAGCCCCAAATTGACCTAAACCCAAACCGGTTAATAAAAGGCCCCAAAAAGGGTTTTTTTTTCCCAAAAAGGGAATTTTAAACAAAAAAGAATTTTAACAACTTACCCCTAAAACTTTACGGTGACAAGGGAAGCAACTGATCTAATCTTAATTAATGGATAATGTGTAAAACTAAAATAAGAAAATTTGTAGCGAATTTGGAACAAAAATCTTTCCTTTCCAAAGGGAAAAAACGTTTCCCTCTTTCAAAAAAATTTAAAAGATTTCAAAAATGAAGAAAAGGCTTGAAAAGACATTCAGGGGAAAGAACGAAAAGCCAGAATTTGCATTAAAACAGAAATTAAAAATTAAAGCATTAAATTGATGCAAAGAGGCAAAAATTTAGAGCCAAACGGAGTCGGGGTGCAGAACAAAAAAACTAAGTATTTTCTGAAATTTTTAAAATTTTGGGGAAAACGAAAAGTTGTCACAAGACCGCAGGGGGGGGAAAAAAAAAGTATAAAACCCAAACATAGTGACTTTTTACAACACAGGTCTCGCAAAACAAGAAAACGGGAAATAGCCAAAGTACCCCTAGCAAATATTGTCATAGAGGAGACGGACAAAACCCTAGTCTAAAGATTTTCCCACGTTCGGGACAAGAAGGATTTTGGCCCTTAGTGAATGATCTGTTACTATAAAAGAAACAAAGGCACACACGGCGCGCGGGCGGGGCCCCCGCACCCCACACACACACACAAAACACAACCACACACACACACACACACACACACAAAAACACCCCCAACCCCCCCCACACAACAAACACCCCAATTTTAACACACACAACAAAACACACACACACACACACCCCCAACACACACACACACACAAAACCAAAAAAGAGAGAGAAGAGAGAAAAAATTGGAGAAAAACCCGACAGACCAAAACACACACACACACACACCCCCAACCACACAAAAAACACACACACACACAAAAACACACAACACACACACATACAGAAAAGAGAGAGAGAGAGGGAGGGAAAAAGGGTTTAGAAAAAAATAGAGACAAACAGACACACAAAACGCGCGCGGGCCCCCCTTGCGCGCGCAGCACCACACCACAACCCCACACACACACACACACAAAAAAAAAAGAGGGGAGAGAGAGAGAGAGAGAGAGAGAAGAGAAAAAAAAGAGAGAAGAGAGAAGGGGAGAGGAGAGAACCTGACGAAAAAATCACCATATCCATTTCACTTCGCAGGGCACCAAATTTAAAACCCACAAACCTACCACAGAGCGGCCCACCCCAACCCACACAAACACAAAAACCAACACACACAAAACACCCACACCCCACACACACACACAAGTGAGAGACAACAGAGGGGGACCTACAAAAGGGTAATCACCATTCCATCCATTTGGCGGGGCAGAAAAAGACACAAGCCCGCACACCCCCCACCACAGACAGACAGACAGACCCTGCAGAAAGCAACAAAGTTTCAGCTGTGGGGATGAAGCAAAAACCCTTTCTTTTTGAGTCAGCGATAAAGGGTCATCAGTGCTCTAAAAAGGGGGCCCGGCTTCCGACCTGTCAGGGGAATTAGGAGAAAAGAAAGGGGACGCGCGTATAACACGGGGGGTCTTCTTAAACCCGCCGCCCCAGCACGTGTTTGGTCACGGCTCCGTCGTTTGGGAAAGCTCCGACTCTTTCTCTCTTTCTTTCCTTTTTATCCTCGTCTTTGCCCCACCCCACCCCCTTTCCCTACCCCAAACCATGTACCTAGGGTCTGTTTTTTTTGTTCCCGGAGGGAGTTTCTCTCTCTCTCTCCCCCTCTCTCTCAAAATCTCTCTTCCCATCTCCCCACGTCTCTCTCCTCTCTCTTTTCCCCTCTCTTCCCCCCCTCCTCTCCCCTTCCCCTCTCTCTCCGTTCCCCCCCATCCCCCCTCTCCTTTTCTTTTCTCCCCCTCTCTCCCCCTCTCTCTCCTTTCCCCCCACCCCCCCCGCCCCCCCTCAGACTTCCCCCCCTCTCTTTTCTTTCAGCTGAAATTTTTACATCCGGGGAAAAGGGGGAGGGGATACAAACAGGGCACTTCGTCTTCACAGTTCGTATTTTTTTTTACCCCGTGCGTAAAAAATACAATACAGCGGGGACTTCTTTCAACTCTTTTATTCCGTAATGTGGGTCTAAAATTTTTTCCAAATAGTTTAGTTTCTTCAACCCATGGCTGAAAAGTTTTTTGTTGTTTTTTTTAATTTTAAAAACATCAGGGTTTTGGGAAAAACTCACCCAAAAACTTTCTTAAGAGCTACCTCACTCTAGGGTTTTTATACCCCCTCCCCGTCGAAACATCACAGGAAAAAATAGATATTTTCAGTATTGTACTTTTTACTGACACACCCCCCCTTTTTAAAACCCCCCTCTCCCCTCTCCTTTTGCCCCCCTTTTCCCCTCGTCTCTCTCCTTCCCCTCCTCTTCTCTCCTTTTCCTTTACTTCTCTCCCCTCTTTTCTCTCGCTCCTCGCTCCCCCCTCTCCTCTCTCCGCTCTCTTCTCTCTCTCTCTCCTCTCTCTCTCTCTCTCCTTCTCTCTCTCTCCCTCGCTCGCTTTCGCCCCTCTCTCCCCCCTCTCCCTCGCTCCCCTTTTCCCCTCTCTCCCCCTCTCTTTTCTCTCTCCTCTCTCTCTCGACTCGCCTTTTTCCCCTCTCTTCTCGCTCTCCTTCCTCCTCTCTCACCCTCGCTCCTTCTCTCTCTCCTTTTCCCTCTTCCCCCCCCTTCCCCCCCCCCCCCTTCCCCTCCACCCCCCGGGGCCCCTCTCTCTCTCCCCTCTCTCTCTCTCTCCCCTCGCTTTTCGCTCTATCTCTCTCTCTCTCCTCTCCCTTTTCTCTCTCTCCCCCTCCTCTCTCCTTTCCCCGCTCTCTCTTTTCTCCGCCGGGTCTCTCTCTCTCTCCTCTCTCTCTCCTCTCTCTCCCTCGCTCTCTCTCTCCTCTCTCTCTCACCCTCGCTCGCTCGCCTCTCCTCTCTTTTCTCTCCCTCCTCCTCCTCTCCCCTCTCTCTTCCCCCTCCTCTCTCCCGCATCTCTCTCCTCCTCCTCTTCTCGCTCCCTCTCTTTTCTCTCCACCCCCTCCCCTCCTCGTCTCTCTTCTCTCTCTCCTCCCTTTTCTCCCTTCTCTCTTCTCTCTCTCTCACGCTCTCATCCTCCTCTCCCCTCTTCTTTGTTTTTATTTTTAAAAAAAATTTAGCTCGGGGAAATTTTAATCTTTTCCCCAAAACTCCCTTCCAGACACACCCATACACAGTCCCAAAGGTTCCCCTCATTTTATAATAAAGACATCAGTCACTGAGTGAAAAATCTGACCGGGGTTTTTTAAAAACTTTCCCCCGTCACGAGTGAAGAATCTGCCGTTTTTTACAAAAACATCAGTCTATTTCAGAGCCCCACAAGCAGTCCCTTCCCTCCTCTAACCCAAAGGCTTGGGTTGGGGAAAAGGACTTTAGGGAAAAACGAAACACAGATAAAAACCCCTTTTTGGAAAAAATTTGGCTGTGTACAGAAAAAAACAATTGGGTTTTAGTAAGGCATTATGACACTGATTTTAAAGGCGACTATGGGTAACTCAAAACAAGCGAAGTTTTTTGGGCCCCCAAAACTATGCATTGTTTTTTTTGCTAACAATAACATTGGTTTTTTTTTTCCACTCATAGCATAAACAGGCCTACGCAATAAACCCCCGGAATCTATGTGTAAAAAACCAAGGACCCTTTCGGGAAAAATTTCTAAGAGTTGGGAAATTTCCCGTGATGAATTTTTTCAAAAGTTTTATGCTCTGTTTCAAGTTTAAAATTCATAAATAGTCCCCTGGCACGTGTACAGACAATTTCTTCTGACTGATTCAAAGTTTTTGGGGGTTTTTCCTACAAAAAAAAAAAAATCTGTCATATAGTCAAAGCAACAGTGAAAAAATCAAAGGTTCCAATTTTGCCTTGGGCCCTTTGGGAAAGATGGGGGTTTTTGCTTTTTTCCTTTTTCCCTAATTTTTAACGTTTAGGCAGTGTCCCCTGTTGTTTTAAAGACGAATTTTTCCCAAAGTTTCGAACTTTTCCACCAACATCCCCCAAACCCCCCCCCAGCCACCAAAATCTGCTCAAACCCCCCCTTCCCCTTTCTCTCTATCATTCATACCTTTAACCCATCCCAAAGTCTTTACCCACCCTTTTTTTCTTCTCTTTTCATTCATACCTTTTCATCCCCCGTCTTAAAACTTTAAAACGGGATTAATCAAAAGTATTTTGGGATTGGGAGAAAGGAATAACAAACTAAATTTTAAAAACCGTTTCCCAAAACCCAAGATTTTTTTCGATTTTTTCTTGAGGGGCCGTAACGGGAAAAAAACAGTTTTTTGCCTTTGCATACAGGCCCCAACCCTTTTTTTTTAAAACCCTTTACCCACCCTCACAGTGAAAATATCCTTTTTTAGTGTCCCGGGCTTATGGAAGTGAGACAAAACATTTACACAACCCACGAAAACCCTGTTCAAAGATGTCCCACCTGACGTGATTTTTGAATTTCTGAGGGAGATAAACATTTTTCATCTGATCTAAGATTCACGGAAGAAAGATTTTAAACAAAATTTCCGTTGTGTTTTAGGAAGGTATGTTTTAAAGTGTTGTGTGACTGAGGTGTTTTTTTTTTTAATGACTTGTGCGTTATTTTCAACGTGATGACAGCCCTGATATGGCCCTTTGCGTCGGCCGTGCTACAAGCAACATTACC
>CM031608.1:10521071-10526071 GCA_018398815.1 Conus ventricosus
CCCCCCCCACTTCCCTCACCCCCTCTATCCCCCACCCCACCCCCACCCCCCACCCCCACTTCCCTCACCCCCTCTATCCCCCACCCCCACCCCCACCCCCCACCCCCACTTCCCTCACCCCCTCTATCCCCCACCCCCACCCCCCACCCCCACCCCCCACCCCCACTTCCCTCACCCCCTCTATCCCCCACCCCCACCCCCACCCCCCCACCCCCACTTCCCTCACCCCCTCTATCCCCCACCCCCACCCCCCACCCCCCACCCCCACTTCCCTCACCCCCTCTATCCCCCACCCCCACCCCCCACCCCCACTTCCCTCACCCCCTCTATCCCCCACCCCCACCCCCCACCCCCCACCCCCACTTCCCTCACCCCCTCTATCCCCCACCCCCACCCCCACCCCCCACCCCCACCCCCACCCCCACCCCCACTTCCCTCAACCCCTCTATCCCCCACCCCCACCCCCACGCACTCGATCCCATTTCCCGCTGACTTAAGTTTGGAAAGTCCGCCCACCATACCACATCCTAGTTGAGCGGACGGCCCAACTGTTTTCATGGCTGTGGTATCACCCCCCCCCCCCCCCCCCACCACACACACACACACACACACTCTCCCTCCACCTCCCCCCAATTTTCCCCACGCACGTGTTGCAATCTTCCGGGAAAGTGAACAAATCCACACCGATTTCCGCCTTCCCTCCCCCCTCCCCCCCCCCCCCCCCCCCCCCCCATCCCCCCACCCCCCACCATCCTCTTCTCATTGTTGCAAAATCAAACAGTAAAAATTCCGATGCAAGTTCAGTCCATGATGTATGATCCGCCTCAGGGTGGCTCGTTCAGCGGCATGCATGGCTGACGCTGCGTTTCACCGTGATGATTCAACAGGGACACGGACACGGTTGATGATTCTACAGGGACACGGACACGGTTGATGATTCGACAGGACACGGACACGGTTGATGATTCTACAGGGACACGACACGTTGAGATTCTCAGGACACGGTTGATGATTCTACAGGACACGGACACGGTTGATGATTCTACAGGACACGACACGTGATGACACAGCACACGGACACGGTTGGGCAACACTGGCGTTCTGTGTCCACTTATATTTCTATTTCTTCAACAACAACGTGTCAAATTTTCTTCGGCTTTGTTTGTTTGTTGTTTGTTTCTGTGTTTGTTGGTTTAAGCTGCATTTGGTGAGTAAATTCGAACTATACGTTTCTCGCTGACTGAGAGTCCACGTCAAGTCAAGTCAAGAAAACTTTATTATCTCAATTCGAGAAATTAGTTTGTGGTCGCACACATTCACAGTACATAAATAATGATTTGGTCACATCACCATTTTGTCACCTATAACATACATTCATATAAAAGAATTGGATTTCAAGGTGACTGCATAATATAAAAATAATACGATTAAAATTACATTTCTACAACGCATTTGACAATAACTTCTAAGGTGAGATTTAAAACTAAAATAACACAACTATTTGTTATCTAAATGCAACCGTACGCTCATTCTGAGTTTACATTATATGTATCTTTATAAAATAAAATGTAGCAATAATTCCATAGTTAAAAAGCAATTAAACATCACCTCTGTTAAGAAAATCAATGGGGAGGGGAATCAAACTTTATTTAAATCTGACACTTCTGCATTTCACCGATCGATATCTTCGTCCTGACTGAAGAAAGTCATACTCACTTGCAAGAACTGGGTCTGGTAACACGCAATCTTCTTCGCTTTACAAACACCACGGCACCTGTACAGCTCACTCAGACTTTTTTGTCTCCCACCAACAACTTTTCCTCCCATGTTCACCACTTTCTCAAGCACATTTCTACTCTTCACAGTCAACCCACCATACCAACACATAAATGAGAAAGTTGAAAACAGGTTCCAAGAAGCATGAATAAAATGTCTGTCGGAGGACGCGGGAGATGGAAAGGTTAAACTTCACATTTGCTTTATGTCATTCGTATACACATATTTCACCAGAAATGTGTGTGTGTGTGTGTGTGTGTGTGTGTGTGTGTGTGTTTTGGTGTGTGTGTGTGTGTGTGTGCGAATGTGAATGTTAAATATGGTTTACACGACGTATACGTACTTTTCTAGACCATGACTGAAAAGGATGAGGAATAAAAGATTCTGAGAGTCTGTCTGTCAGTCTGTCTGTCTGGCACTTAGTCACCGGCCCGCTGACAACCCCTTTGAAGAGAAACGCCATGGTAGCTGTGATGCCAACTGTCAGAGCTGTAGCTGAAATCGTCATTTGGACAAAATCTGTTAATACACTGACAGCCATTTTTTCTTCCCCAACCCGTCCGGGGAAGGTTCAGACTGGCACGCATGTGCGACCACACACCATGATCGAAACGCACACCAACAGTTCCACACACACACACACACACACAACACACACACACACACACACACACAAAACACACACGAGGCAGACAGACAGACAGACAGACCAGAGAAAGAGAGAGAAAGAGGAAGAGGAGAGAGAGAGAAGAGAGAGAAGAGAGAGAGAGAGAGAGAGAGAGAGAAAGAGAGAGAGAGAGAGAGAGAGAAGAGAGAGAGAGAGAGAGAGAGAGAGAACTAACTGACAGAACAGATAGACAGAGAAAAGAGAGAGAGAGAGAGAGAGAGAGAGAGAGAGAGAGAGAGAGAGAGAGAGAGAGAGAAAGAGAGAGAGAGACAGACAGACAGACAGACAGACAGAGAGGTCTCAACAGAGCACAGCACCAGCAGCAAACCAGACCACAACACCACACCAAACAACGGGAAGTGACAGCAGAAGCACACTACACCACACCCAAACCAACGGGAAGTGACAGCAGAAGCACACTACACCACACCAAACCAACGGAAAGTGACAGCAGAAGCACACACACCACACCAAACCAACGGAAAGTGACAGCAGAAGCACACAAACAGTCAGACAAACGGGAAAAAAAAAAAAAAAAAAAAAAAAAAAAAAACAGCTAAAGACGTAGTCCCACGGTGCCGAACACACAGCGGGCAAAAAAGAGAATCAGCCCGACAGAACCTAGACAGTCCTGCCTGTATTATACCTTCCTTCAGAGGCAATGAACACCGACTGGTTTCGATCACAACAACCAGTATCCCTTTCCGGCGTTGTTTGTTGTGCATTTTCCGTCAACACGGGGCTGACTGAACGATAGTATGACGACGTCGGTATCCTTCGACAACTTCGCTATCCAATATTCTCTATTGGCGCAATGATGACGGTAAGATCAGACGACAACAAGAACAGCAGACTGTAACATTTCCTTAAAGGCACCTGCTAATCACAGACCGTTTGTAATTATGAAGAAATAAACAAAAACGCTAATCAAATATAACGAGTATATAATTGCAAAAGATTTTGTTGTTGTTGTTGTTTGTTTTGCAGCCTGTAACGACAACTTTCACCTTGTTTTGCATCGGAAATCAAAGTGATTATGAATGGAGAGTAAGGGGACAGGGAGGTCTGAAAATGAGGAGGAGGAGGGGTGTGGGGGGGCATGGTATAGACAGAGTGAGACTGGATGATAGACAAACAGACAGACAGAGACAGAGGGAAAGTAGAAAAAAAAAACACACAAAAAAACACACAAAAAACACACACAAAAAAACACAACAACAAAACAAAAACAAAAAAAAAGACAATGCAGACACAGGTGGAAAAGGGAAAAATAAGAGGAACGAGCAGGACGGGTGGAAGTACCTGTCTATATGGTGTGTCCACGTCAGTATGTTACTTCACTAACCAGTCGCCAATTTTAAAAAAAAAATCGGCATGTCATAAACTACTATCAGAAAAAAAAAAAGAAAGAAAAAAGAGAGTTTCTAGAACAGAGACAGAAATGGTGCACAAAAGCAAGCAGACAAAGATCGCAGACAACAGTAAAGAAAGACAGAAAAATAGAGAAGGAGTGTATGTATGTGTGAGTGGGGGGGGGGGGGGGGAGAGAGTCAAAGAGAGTGACAGACAATAGCAATTCACTTGAACAGAACTTCCAGAAGGCTGGGAAGCTGTACTGACAGAGTCCCCGGCATCCGCATAGGGAACACCCAAATCCGTTCAGTGGTTTTTGTGTCACGCATATTGCTGACACGCGGATCTTTAACCCCCCCCCCCCCCCACCCACCCCGCGCCATCCCCCCCCCCTCCCCCCCTTTTTTTTTTAATGGCTTCCTTCTTGGTCACATTGTCACCTATGACGTTGGTTAAAATAGATTCCGGAGTTTTTGAGTAATCCCACCTCCAAAACAAACAAAGACGCGAACGCAAACACTTAATCTTTGGCGAAGGAAATAGTAACAAGAACGATAAAAGGAATTGGCTGTGACGTAGACCAAGCCACGACATAAATTGGCGCACGTGTCGAAGTTGAAAGAGTCGTCCAGCGAACAGCCAGGATTTGACCTCACACCTCACTGCATCAGTAATATCGACCGCCAGCCCTTTCCCCCACTGGTTTATCTAATCAGGTCCTGTGCAGCATGCCATCTGTACTCTCCTGCCACAGTACTGAGAGTATTTCATACGTATTCAAATCGCGCTCAGGGCACTCTTTGCGTACGCTAAATGTAGGCCTACTCTTTTGCCACGCTTATCGTTCTTTTATTGAGCAATTTCGGCAATGCAAAAAGACAAACATGTTGAAAAAAAAAAAAGCTCGGTCTTTATTTACAGTGTGCGTGGGTGTTGTGTATATACTCAGATTAGTGTATGTCTTTGTATTATTTGGGACCTACAGGTATGTCGTGATTCGTTGAATACTAGCGTTACAAAGAGATCGAGCTACCATCGTTTGCTGATTCAAATCTGTAAATCTGTACGTTTGGATTTTACTTTCGATGTTTTCAGTTCCACGTGACGTGAAACTATCAAATACCTGTGATGCGTGTGTGTGTGTGTGTGTGTGTGTGTGTGTGTGTGTGTGTGTGTGGTGTGTGTGTGTGCAAATGACGTAATA
>CM031608.1:10533571-10536071 GCA_018398815.1 Conus ventricosus
GGACAGAGAGAGAGAGACAGACAGACAGAGAGAGACAGAGAAAGTGAGAGAAAGACAGAGAGAGAGAGTGAGTGAGTGAGTGAGTGTGTGAGTGAGAGAGTGAGTGAAAGAGACAGACAGACAGACAGACAGACAGATAGGCAGACAGACAGACAGACAGACAGACAGACAGACAAACGTCTAGACAAACAGTCAGAAGTCGGAGTCAAAGAGAGTGAGGCAAAAGCGGAAAATGACCAGCACAGACTTCCCAGAGGACGGGTGGCGGGAGTACAGTTTACGCTGGCAGGAATCCTCAACGTCCTCAGGGAGATGCAGAACCAAGGGAAAAACATATTCTACAGTGAAGACACATTCTACAGTGAAGACACATTCTACAGGAAGACACATTCTACAGGGAAGACACACTCTACAGTGAAGACACATTCTACAATTACAGACAGAGGAAAGGGTCTCCAAGGCGGAAAAATAGTGAACGGCGCTAAAGAAGTAAGAAGGAGGAGGAGGACGACGACGACGAGGAGGAGGAGAAAAAGGACGAGGACAACGACGAGAAGATGAAGAAAACAAGAAGAACAAGCAGAAGAAGAAAAAGAAGAGGAACAAGGAGTCAAAGACATAGAAAAGAAGAAATGACTAACTCACAGTTTTCCGGAAAACAGGATTACAATTTACAGTGAATGATCCTCTCTAGCGTCCCCCCTGCAGAGAAGACGAAAAAGGTGGAAGGAGGGGCGGTGGGTGAGGTGGGGAGGGGGGGCGGTTGGAGCTGGGGGGGGGGGAGGGGTGAGAAGGGGAAGATCTGATAAGGCTTTCGACTGTTCGAATCCACGCAACTGCTGTGCGCTTGTAACGGCACGCCAGATAAATAAATGAACAAAGAAATATAGCAGGTGGGCAAAAAGACTTACAAACGGAGGATGAGGCGTGGGTATAGGGGACATACTAGATGAAAAAAAAACAACAACAAACAAACAACCAGGAACTGGCAAAAGAGGGTAAAAGAAAGATCACAATGTCTGTATCCGAGAAACCACAAGCAGAAGAACGAAAACAGAGTAATATAAGCAAATCGACATTACAGCGTTTTCTAATGTTTTCTGATTTTACCTGTGAACGTTTTCTAATGTTTTCTGATTTCACTGTGAACGTGTTCTAATGTTTTCCAATTTCACCTGTGAACGTTTTCTAGTTTTCGGATTTCACCTTGAGTAGACCCTGTCTTCATTAATTAGGGCTCAGAGCGACCCCTGACCTACTGGTCGACCCCTGACCTCGTGCTAATAAAGGGAGGCTATACATTTCCGGTGTCTTGAAGACTGACAGAATGGATGAGCATGTCATACGACGGATTACCACGAGGGTAGACACAGCTTCTTTTTTCTTTTTCTTTTCCCATGTGTGTGCGTGCGTGCGTGTGTTGTGCGCGCGCGCGTACGTGCGTGGCGTGTGTGTGTTGTGTGTGTGTGTGTGTGTGTGTGTGTGTGTGTGTGTGTGTGTGTGTGTGTATGTTGTGTGTGTGTGTGTACGTGCGTGCGGCTTGGTGGTGGTGTGTGTGTGTGTGTGTGTGTGTGTGTGTGTGTGTGTAACACATGCCACAGATAGGACGGACAGACACAGAGAAGGGAGAGTAAGGAGGCAGACAAAAGAGAGGGGCGGAGGGAGGAACGGACTAAGCAAAGGTTCGCGCGGGATGTAGGACACGTGTGTCAAGACACGATGTGTAGGACCGGTGGTGTTAAGGCACGATGTGTTAAGGCACGGTGTGGTTAAGGACACGATGGTGTTAAGGACACATGGTTAAGGACACGAGGGTGCTAAGACACGTGGTGTTAGGACACGGTGTGTAGACCGGTGTGTCAGGACACGATGGTGTAAGGACACGGTGGTGTTAAGACACGTGGTGTTAAGGACACGTGTTCAGACACAGGGTGTCAAGGACACGGTGGGTTAAGGACGGTGGTGTCAGGACACGGTGGTGTCAAGGACACGGTGGTGTCAAGGAACGTGGTGTTAGGACACGGTGGTGTAAGGACACGGTGTGTTAAGGACACGTGATGCTAAGGACACGATGGTGTTAAGGACACGAGGTGTTAAGGACACGATGGTGTCAAGGCACGATGGGGTTAAGGAACGGTGGTGTTAAGACACGGTGGTAAGGACGGTGGTTTTAAGGACCGATGTGTTAAGGACACGAGGTGTTAAGACACGATGGTTCAGGGACACGATGCTGTTAGGACACGGTGGTTTAAGGACACGATGGTGTAAGACAGATGGCAAGGACACGATGGTGTTAAGACCGAGGTGTAGGACACGATGGTGTTAAGGACACGGTGGTGTTAAGGACACGATGGTGTAGGACGATGTGTCAAGGACACGATGCTGTTAAGGACACGTGGTGTCAAGGACACGGTGGTGTTAAGGACCGATGGTGTTAAGGACACGGTGGTGTCAAGGACACGGTGGTGTTAAGGACCGGTGGTGTTAGGACACGGTGGTG
>CM031608.1:10538571-10546071 GCA_018398815.1 Conus ventricosus
CTCTCTCCCCTCTCTCTCTCATCTCTCTCTCTCTCTCCTCTCTCTCTCTCTCTCTCTCTCTCTTCCTCTCTCTCTCTCTCTCCTCTCTCTCTGTGGTGTGTGTGTGTTGTGTGTGTGTGTGTGTGTGTTGTGTGTGTGTGTGTGTGTGTCCCCCTTACTTTCAAGACAGAACACTGAGGCACTGACTGACATATCAAAAGATTATCGAGAATCAAGCACATCTGTAAGAAATTCAATTAAGTTAAATCTCTCTCTCGCTCCGTCCCCCCCCCCCCCTCTCCTCTCTCTCTCTCTCTCACACACACACACACACATCACACACACACACACACACACACACACAGATAGACAAGCACAGACAGAGACACAGAGAGTAAAGACAGTCAGACGACAAAGAGAAATACAAAGAGAAGTACGTTTCGGTAAGGGTTAGTCAGTACCAGAGTCTGATTCCAGAGTAGGACATCCTTCTCCAAGGCTCACCGCACTATTCTCTCCGATTTCAAGCCGCATCTAGGCCGGCAGCCAGTCTGACCCGTTCCCACAAAGTTCCACATCCAACCAGCACGATGTAGGTTGTGAACATTCAAAGCTACGCAACAAAGAAAACGTACCGGGCACGGCAGACACACTGGCCGCGGAATCCAGAATATGGCTCGGCGCCAGTATAGGTCTCCTATAAATCACATCACAGACTCGTATTTCTCTACAAGCTTAAAAGGCTTTGGGCCGTTTAGTAGGTCTCCCTGGGAAGTTTAGAACTACTGTTTGCTGAGGGTGCAATGAAACAGTTGTTGAATATACAAAAAAGTTCCTATAGCCTATCGGTTGTAGGGGCAGTGAGGGTTACCGTGTGAGGAGCATGACATGACGGAAGGCGTAGCCTATCCTTGTCCGTCCGTCCGCCGCCTTTAACCTTTCCAGAACTGGATCAAGTATTCACCGGTGGCTGGACTGAGAGTGTTTTCAAGCAACAACAACAACAACAAAAACAACAACAACAAAAACACCCTGACGCTACCGAACTCTTAAGCATTTGACAACGACCCTCTCTTGATTCCAGGCCACTCTTGTGTTGGGTTAGCTCAAAATATTAACATTTCGTCGGGTAGCAATATTCTCCCTATATTTTCAATGGTTTCCAAAATTGTATAACCCTGGGGATAAGGGGGTGGGCCGCTATTGCGCGGGTCCGCTATTGCGACCTAAGAACATATGCTTAAGAACAATTTAACCTAACCCTAACCAACCCTATTATGTTACAACAGTTTTGAGAGACTGTTAAAATTTACAATATCACCGCGCAATAGCGACCCACGCAATGGCGGCCGACCCCGGATATTTATTTACACACATTTAAGTTCTGATTTTTAAAAGAAAGCCTAAATTTATTTTACAGGACTTTCCTAATTTTAGAATTACCTCATAAAACATATGAAGGTGGGCGACGCGGTGACAGCCCCGATATGGCCCTTTGCGGTCGGCTGGGCTATAAGCAACTTACCTTACTAGGTGGTGTTATACGTCATGATAACCGTGACGGATTTCTAGTGTTTTCGTGACATCACGTCTCACTCGCTGGTTTCAATGCTCGCCTGGTTTGGGAAATCGTCCTTATGCACGGTGTTTTCTGGCTGGTTACCTCGTGTTTCACTCTCACACCCCCTTGGTCACTCATCAGAGTAGATCACTGTTGGTATCATCTTGACTATTCAGTCAGTGAATCCCAGCTCCTCCAATAAATGTGTGGAGAAGAAGCCATGACATGTGTGGAATATCGACGGTCATTAGCTCAACAGGGATTCATTTTGGTCTACTGCACGAGTCTAAACGCGATTAGAAAACGGGGTAAGGTAGACACATTTTCGCTCAAAATTGCTTTTTCACCCTTGGGATTCTTTTCTGCTTGAGTTTCAACGCCTTTTCAAAACGAGGACAGGAAATCAAATCATTGCTGAAAATCATCTTATTCTAGAAAAGATGGTAAGGAAAGTAATCTGACAAGATTTGATAGAAACATACACATGTCACCCTACCCAGCCCACACTCCGGCCTACGATGACTTAGAAATGGGGAAACGTGCTTATTTCAGCTTGATCGAAGATGTTTATTATACAGAACTTTTATTTCGATGCTTAAAGGGACTCGTGTCTGCCTATAACTTGATCCAACTTTCTTGTTCCCATAAAATGTCTTCTACACATCTTCGAATTCCTCTGCCTTTCCTTTTCTTTTCTTTCCTATCCTATCCTTCCCTTCTTCCTGCTTCTTTCGTCGTCATCATCGTCGTTTCTTTCGTCGTGCCTTTGTTGTCACGGTTTGATCGACGGTCCGTGCACTGTGGTGAACAAACTCCGTGACCTAACGCGTGCCGTCACGAGTGGGTGTGGTGAGGTAAACGATGTCACGGCGCAGGAGAGGGCGGCTTGCTGCCATGCAATTTGTCCCCCTCCCCCTCCCCCCACCCTGGTACAAAATGTCACTTTGATACAAAATACCGCCCTGGTACAAAACTTCACCCTGGTAAAAAAAAAAAAAAAATGTCACCATGGTGCAAAATGATATCCCAGTACAAAATGACACCCTCATACAAAATGAAACCCGGAACAAAATGACATCCTCATGCTAAATGAAACCCCGGAACAAAATGACATCCTCATGCTAAATGAAACCCCGGAACAAAATGACGCCCTCATACAAAATTATACCCCAGTACAAAATGACACCCTCAAACAAAATGAAACCCCGATACAAAATCACGCCCTCCTACAAGATGATACCCCAGTACAAAATGACATCCTCACACAAAATGAAACCCAGGTACAAAATGATACCCCGGTATAAAATGACGCCCTGGTACAAAATGACACTCCAGTACAAAACGTCACCCGGTACAAAATGTCACCCTGGTACAAAATGATACCCGGGTACAAAATGACACCCTGGTACAAAATGATACCCGGGTACAAACTGACACCCTGGTACAATTTGATACCCGGGTACAAAATGACACCCTGGTACAAAATGACAGCCAGTACAAAATGCTACCCCAGTACAAAATGTCACCGCGGTACAAAATGTCATTCTGGTACAAAATGTTACCTTGATACAAAATGACACCCGTACCTTGTACAAATGACACCCGGTACCCTTGTACAAAATGACACCGTGGTACAAAATGTCATCCCGGTACAAAGTCACCAATACAAAGTCACCCCAGAACAAAATTAACATCCACTACAAAATATCACCCCAATACAAAATGTCATCCAAGTTATTGAGGTGACATTTTGTACTAGCAGGCCCTATGTTTCTTACCGCTGTGGAACAAATTGCGACCGCATGAGAATGTCTGCTTTTGCTGGGATCGGGTCAGGTGGTTATCGTTTGGTTATTGGGAATGGTGGCGGTGCTGGTGTCAGAAATTAAGTCTTGTCTCTGACATACTTGACTGTACTAGTATCCAAAAGCATCAGCTAAATAGACAAACTGCATCTGTCTCTCAGACACTCAGATTCTGTTACTAAATTCAAAAGAGGCTTAAAAATAACCTGTCCCGTAATAAGCAGTATATATACACAAGGCTCACAAGATCATACATAAATGTGTGTTGGTAAGTTTGGTGCTGTTTACTATGTGTATGTAATTGTACAGATATGAATCAATAAATGATTGTACATGAGTAAGTCATAATGAAATTTCATACAGCGGTGTGAGTGGATGTCAAAAAGAAGCGATGAATAAATATCCACTTGTTGTTCGTCCTTCGATTTCGAAGATGACCATGACTTCAATCTCAGATGGAAGACTGCTGAGTGGGGGTCCGCAGGTGGCTGGTGAGGCCGATCTGGGCCCGGAAGGAACGCCCACATGTGGGACACATGTGGATGGGTGCTACAGTGGAGGTGGAGGTAGCTCTGGCCTTGCGCGTGACTCGCTTTCTCTCAGCTTCTGCTGTGCGTTTCTATATCCAACAGTAATAGTCGTAGCAGCGGCAGTCCAGTAGCACTAGTAGCAGAAGGTGGAGGACGAAGGGAAGGAAGAAGCATGGGAGTAATAGCAGGGGAGACGATGGAGGAGGAGGAGAAAGAGGAGGAGGAGGAGAAGGAGCAGTAATAGCAGCAGCAGCAGCGGTGGTAGAAGTAGTAGTCTTAGTAGCAGCAGCATCAACAGCTGCAGTAGCAACCACAGCATAGGTAACAGTAATAGAGCGATAATAGTTTTGGTAGTCGTGACGATAGTGATGATGATGATGATGATGATGATGATGATGATGATGATGATGATGATGATGATGATGATGATGATGACGACGACAACGACGACGACGACGACGATGACGACGACGACGACGACGGCACCATGTTTTTGCTATTTTCGCCTTCTTGACACATGTCTTGCACAATTTTTCATTGTTGTCACCAACAGCTGACACAGTGACAGTCTTTGCAGTGACGTTGATTTCAAGTTACCAGGGACCATCTGATGTAATGCAATCTTCTGTAGCAGAAGCCAGTTGAGGACAGCTAGCTCCAACCACCACACGATCCACATGATCCCTGCCATTGTATAGCACGCACGGCCGGTTGAGGACAGCTCCAACCACCACACAATCCACATGATCCCTGCCATTGTATAGCACGCACGGCCGGTTGAGGACAGCTCCAACCACCACACAATCCACATGATCCCTGCCATTGTATAGCACGCACGGCCGGTTGAGAACAGCTCCAACCACCACACAATCCAAATGATGCTGCCGCCATTGTCTGCCACGCACGGCCGTTGAGGACAGCTCCAACCACCACACAATCCAAATGATGCCTGCCGCCATTGTATAGCACGCACGGCCGGTTGAGGACAGCTCCAACCACCACACAATCCAAATGATGCGCCGCCATTGTCTGCCACGCACGGCCGTTGAGGAAGACTCCAACACCACACAATCCAAATGATCCCTGCCATTGTCTGCCAGCACGGCCGTTGATGAGAGCTTCCAACCACCACAAATCCAAATGATCCTGCCATTGTCTGCCACGCACGGCCAGTTGATGAGGCTCCAACCACCACACAATCCAAATGATCCTGCATGTCTGCCATGCACGGTCCTTGAGGCTCGCTATACGCAAGCCATACCTCGCAATACTTTTGGCATAACTTGAATTTTCGTTCGGACAAAATTGTTTTGTGTTCCGGTGTATCCAAACATCGTTAAACTTCATTCTAGGCATTCAACCTATCTCTGTTCCGACCTAAGATCTCATAACATGGCGTCGAATCACCCGTGGTGACGTTTTGTATCGGGGCATTAGTTCGCACCGCGCCACATCGGAACGAAAGTCACCCACGTGATATTTTGTCGTAATATCGTTACAATGTCACGGTGACACTTTGTACGGGATGGCATTTTGTGCCGCAGCATGGCCCACAAAGAGTGCATGGTCAGTCACCCCCCATCTTACTGCTGCTCACGCTTTTAGTGTGGTTGTTATAGGGCTATCATGCTGCGAAACGGACTACCATCAAACTGAAGCTTTCGGAATTGTTCTGTTTATTGTCAGTAGCTGATGCCCACCTCTTCATTCAACTCCTGCCTCCACCTCTCCAGTGTACCCTCCCTCCCCACCCCCTGGCGACACCCCCATCCCCGCTTCCCATCTCTTAACCCACCACGTTCACGTCCACTTCCCCCTCCTGCTTCTTTTGTTATTTCCTGAAGTTTCCACATTCAGTGATTTCTTTAGTATCCAAAACCTGTCACTCAACACACACACACACCACACACACACACACACACACACACACACTACACACACACACACACACACAACACACACACACACACACACACACACACGCACACACGCACGCACGCACGCACGCACGCACACACACACACACACACACATCACATCACACACACACACACACACACACACACACACACACACACACACACACACACACACACACACACTCGCATACACACAAACATGCGCGCACGCACACACACACACACATGTACACGCGCACTGCGCGCACACACACACACTCACATACACACACACACTCACACACACACACACACACACACACACACACACACACACACACACACACACACACACACACACACACAATTTTAAGACAGTCACCCGGATAACAGATTTGAGGATACATGTAAAAGAATTTTTCAACCGCATGTCTGACCTTACTGCGTGATTATTTCCAGCAGAATGATGACACAGTCACCGCATGTCTGACCTTACTGTATGATTATTTCCAGCAGAATGGTGACACAGTCACCACATGTCTGACCTTACTGTATGATTATTTCCAACAGAATGATGACACAGTCGATGGCAAAACTTTAGGGAAGAAAACGCCGTCCGTGCCATAAGATTTCAATTTTTTTGTAAAAATTGAAGCATACTTGATGAAAAAAATTTCGTTTAAAGAGAGTGTTAAGGATATATCTAGACGTTTGCAATGGCTCAAATATACGGATCCGAGCGATATTTCAGAAAAGAAAAAAGATATACGTAAGATGCGAGTGGGACCCAGCGAAGTGCTATCCTCAAGTGCCGAACCAACCACCAGGGAGCAACCCTGCACCACCCTTGGAAGCCTGAGCTTTGTTCACATGGTGAGCAAGCATGCACAGGACAGTCCATTAAGACGTCAAGGGACATAATTCCTCCCTGGCAGATGCCACTGTGTAATGGCCACTGCTGTGACACAACAGAACCTCCACGGAGCGTTCCCGTGGCTGTATCTGCCCATATTTCTTGACGGCAGAGCCCACCGCCGAAAGACGCTACCGGCAAGCAACTTTCGTGTTCATCCCGAAATCACGCTCGTTGCTGTTATGCTGACAGGTAACGACAGGACAATTCTAGACACAGCCAAGCTTTCGCCACATGAGGTCTTGTATACTCTCTGAAGAGAATCCCGGGTTACAGGCTTTCCTGCTGTCAACAGGACTTTCCTTCTGGTCAATGGGTCTTTCCTCACCGTCACTGGGCCTTTCCCCTGAGTTGGCCAAAAGACAGACAAGAAAAAGATACACCCGGTGGTGCGAGTGGAACCCAGAGATTTATTTACAGCGGAATGATAATACACTCGATCCAAAAACTTTTTTTTTAGAATACTGTCCGAGCCATAAGATTTCAAATTCTTTGGAAAAATCAAAGCATAACTTGATGTGAAGTTCTGCGTTAAAATCGAGACTTTTGCAATAACTAAATTATGTGGATCAGAGTGGCGTACAAAGGAAGTGCAGGAAATGCTACCGCGCATTCCAAACGAGTTCTCCTCAGTCAATGACAGAGAAAGGAGGTGACCAACATACACCGAGAGATGACCAACATACACCGAGAGATGACCAACATACACCGACAGAACAGAGAAAACTGCATGCTGCAACAAAACTAACTTCGACAAAATACGATCCAAAAAAGTGTAAATTGGCACGATTATGCCATTTCAAACACTGGTTGT
>CM031608.1:10551084-10558584 GCA_018398815.1 Conus ventricosus
AGGACAGAATGAGCAAGGGGAGACAGCGTGAGACTGCCAGACAGACAAGACAGAAAGACGGAGCCACAGAGTGAGGGGTCAATGTAAAGAATATAACTGCAGTGGGGGGGGGGAGGGAGGGGGAGGGAGAGAAAAAAAAAAGACAAGAAGAGTCAGAGGTTTCGTACCAATCGATGACCACCATCCTCCTTTCCCTCCTTTCCCCACCTCCCTCCCTTTGTTCCCTGACCACACCCCTCCCCTTAACCAAACATTGCCCCAAGTCGTTTGATTCAGGCAATGTCTTCCCCGTTCCCTTTCCAGCCACAGCTTGCCCGCCTCATGTCTTCAAGTCAACAACAGCAAAAAAAAGAAAAGTGTGTGTGTGTGTGTGTGTGTGTGTGTGTGTGTGTGTGTGTGTGTGTGTGTGTGTGTGTGTGTGTGCGCGCGTGCGCGCGCCGCGCGCGCGAGGGTTGTGTTGTGTGTGTGTGTGTGTGTGTGTGTGTGTGTGGTGTGTGTGTGTGTGTGTGTGTGTGTGTATGCGAGAGAGAGAGAGAGAGAGGAGAGAGAGAGAGTGTGTGTGAGTGTGTGTGTGTGTGTGTGTGTGTGTGTGTGTGTGTTCCCCCAACAATCTATGCATGTACAACGTGACCAAACGCACTACGTTTTCTTTCTGTCTGATCCCTAGACTATTTCGGAAAAACGACAAGTACATTGATTGTGTCCTACCTTGTCGCCTCAGTGATAATTACATTGATGTCCTACCTTGTCACGTCACTGATAAATACATTGATGTCCTACCTTGTCACGTCACTGATAAATACAGTGTGTCCTACCTGTCACGTCACTGATAAATACAGTGATGTCCTACCTTGTCACGTCACTGATAAATACATTGATGTCCTACCTTGTCACGTCACTTTACCTTTTAAAACTCTCTGTCCCACAGACATTAACCATCTGTCCATCAAATGCTGAATTCAAGAGGCTTTTTTTCCTCTACAAAACCTTACGACAATGCAAACAAATAAACAGTGCCCGCATCGTTCATTTCACAGATATAAATGCAACCTAGAGTAAAGAAGAAAAACAATGGAATCCCACACTTTCCTCCTTGCCGATTTTTATTGTTAAGAAAGTGTATCTGGTTTCGTTTTAGCAAGCAGAACATCGAAGTTTGAATGAAACTTTGCTTTGTGTTTCATCGAGAAGTCGTAGTTCGATTTCCTTGCTGTTTGCGTGGTTGTTCCTTTCCTCATGACATACTGATCTACATCGCTAGTCGCTTGTCAAGATGTGCCTGCAATCAGTACTGGGTTGCTTATTATGTTGAGGGCATTTATCAATATGCACACATCTACACGCGCGTGCGCGCATGCGCACTGAATTGCTTGTTATCATAAGGGGCGTTTCACAACAATCTAACATCTTTACACACACACACACACACACACACACACACCACACACACACACACACACACACACACACAACACACACACACACACACACACACACACACACACACACACACACACTGAATTGGTTACTTCCATGAAGGGCAGTTTATCGACAATCGCAAATCTTCACACACACACACACACACACACACACACACACACACACACACACACACACACACACACACACTCAACACAAGCAAGGAACAAACAAACAAACACGACGCTGACCCTGAGCAGCGGAAACAAACAACTGCAAACACCACATGCTCGCCCTCCTCCTTCCCACCCCTCCCCCCCTCCCCCCCCCCCCCCCCCCCCCCCACGCACTCTCCATCATCCCCCATTCTGTCCTCCCCCTTCATCCCACCCCCACCCCCCTTCCCTCCCCTCACTTCCGATGACGTTTGTCCAGCTCCCTTGTGACATCCTGCGGCACAGGAAGAGGGGAGAGAGGGAGGGAAGAGAGGCAATATTGGAACAGACGGCCCGCCGTGTGACTTGGACACGGACCCACTAAAACCCCCGACTCAGCACAGAGACTGTAATTACAGCACAAAGAGACACACAAAGAGAAGAGAGAGAGAAGAGAGAGAGAGAGAGAGAGAGAGAGAGAGAGAAGGAGAGAGAGAGAGAGAGAGAATGGCGGACAAAAGAGACAATGATTACAGCAAGGAAAGACACAAAGACAGTGGTCATTACAGCCAGGAAAGACACAAAGACAGACAATGGTCATTACAACAAGGAATGACACAACAGAGAGACAATGGTCATTACAGCAAAGAAAGACACAAAGACAGACAATGGTCATTACAGCAAAGAAAGACACAGACAATGGTCATTACAGCAAGGAAAGACACAAAGACAAACAATGGTCATTACAGCAAGGAAAGACACAAAGACAGACAATGGTCATTACAGCAAGGAAAGACACACTGAGAGACAATGGTCATTACAGCAAGGAAAGACACAAAGACAGACAATGGTCATTACAGCAAAGAAAGACACAAAGACAGACAATGGTCATTACAGCAAGGAAAGACACAAAGACAGACAATGGTCATTACAGCAAGGAGAGACACAAGGACAGACAATGGTCATTACAGCAAGGAAAGACACAAAGACAGACAATGGTCATTACAGCAAGGAAAGACACAAAGACAGACAATGGTCATTACAGCCAGGAAAGACACAAAGATAGACAATGGTCATTACAGCAAAGAAAGACACAAAGACAGACAATGGTCATTACAGCAAGGAGAGACACAAAGACAGACAATGGTCATTACAGCAAGGAAAGACACAAAGACAGACAATGGTCATTACAGCAAGGAAAGACGCACTGAGAGACAATGGTCATTACAGCAAGGAATGACACAAAGACAGATAATGGTCATTACAGCAAGGAATGACACAAAGACAGACAATGGTCATTACAGCAAGGAGAGACACAAAGACAGATAATGGTCATTACAGCAAGGAAAGACACACTGAGAGACAATGGTCATTACAGCAAGGAAAGACACAAAGACAAACAATAGTCATTACAGCAAGGAAAGACACACTGAGAGACAATGGTCATTACAGCAAGGAAAGACACAGCGAGAGACAATGGTCATTACAGCGAGGAAAGACACAAAGACAGACAATGGTCATTACAGCAAGGAATGACACAAAGACAGACAATGGTCATTACAGCAAGGAAAGACACAAAGACAGACAATGGTCATTACAGCAAGGAGAGACACAAAGACAGACAATGATCACATCAAGGAAAGACACAAAGACAGACAATGGTCATTACAGCGAGGAAAGACACAAAGACAGATAATGGTCATTACAGCAAGGAATGACACAGGGAGAGACAATGGTCGACAAAGGAAACAATCATGACAGCAAGGAAAGACACAGAAAGAGGCAACAGTCGACAAAGGAAACAATCATGACAGCAAGGAAAGACACAGAGAGGCAACAGTCGACAAAGGAAACAATCATCGCAGCAAGGAAAGACACACAGAGAGGCAACAGTCGACAAAGGAAACAATCATCGCAGCAAGGAAAGACACAGAGAGGCAACAGTCGACAAAGGAAACAATCATCGCGGCACGGAAAGACACACAGAGAGGCAACAGTGGACAAAGGAAACAATCATCACAGCAAGGAAAGACACACAGAGAGGCAACAGTCGACAAAGGAAACAATCATCGCAGCAATGAAAGACACACAGAGAGGCAACAGTCGACAAAGGAAACAATCATCACAGCAAGGAAAGACACAGAGAGAGCAACAGTCGACAAAGGAAACAATCATCGCAGCAAGGAAAGACACAGAGAGAGGCAACAGTGGACAAAGGAAACAATCATCGCGGCAAGGAAAGACACACAGAGAGGCAACAGTGGACAAAGGAAACAATCATCGCGGCAAGGAAAGACACACAGAGAGGCAACAGTCGACAAAGGAAACAATCATCACAGCAATGAAAGACACACAGAGAGGCAACAGTCGACAAAGGAAACAATCATGACAGCAAGGAAAGACACATAGAGAGGCAACAGTGGACAAAGGAAACAATCATCACAGCGAGGAAAGACACAGAGAGGCAACAGTCGACAAAGGAAACAATCATCACAGCAAGGAAAGACACAGAGAGGCAACAGTCGACAAAGGAAACAATCATCGCAGCAAGGAAAGACACAAGAGAAGCAACAGTCGACAAAGGAAACAATCATCGCGGCAAGGAAAGACACACAGAGAGGCAACAGTCGACAAAGGAAACAATCATCACAGCAAGGAAAGACACATAGAGAGGCAACAGTCGACAAAGGAAACAATCATCACAGCAAGGAAAGACACACAGAGAGGCAACAGTCCGACAAAGGAAACAATCATCGCAGCAAGGAAAGACACATAGAGAGGCAACAGTCGACAAAGGAAACAATCATCACAGAAGGAAAGACACAGAGAGAGGCAACAGTCGACAAAGGAAACAATCATCGCAGCAAGGAAAGACACAGAGAGAGGCAACAGTCGACAAAGGAAACAATCATCGCAGCAAGGAAAGACACAGAGAGAGGAAACAGTCGACAAAGGAAACAATCATCGCAGCAAGGAAAGACACACGAGAGGCAACAGTCGACAAAGGAAACAATCATCACAGCAAGGAAAGACACAGAGAGGCAACAGTCGACAAAGGAAACAATCATCACAGCAAAGAAAGACACAGAGAGAGGCAAACAGTCGACAAAGGAAACAATCATGACAGCAAGGAAAGACACACACAGAGAGGCAACAGTCGACAAAGGAAGCAATTGTGACAGCAAGGAAAGACACAGACAGAGACGGGGACCAAAAGAAAAGTATATTTATAGAAAAGGCAGACACACCGAGAGACAGGGTCTAGACATTAAGTGCAGACTGTAAGTACAGCGCACAGGCACACGAAGAAAAACAGCAGAGAGACAGAGACAGTGAAGACTGTAACGCACAGCGACACAATGACAGACGGTAGAAAGACACACTGTAACCAAGTCACTGAAGACTGTAACGACAGCACAGAGACACAATGAGAGACGATAGAAAGACAGACAGCGACCAAGTCACTGAAGACTGTAACGACAGCACAGAGACACAATGACAGACGATAGAAAGACAGACAGTGACCAAGTCACTGAAGACTGTAACGACAGCACAGAGACACAATGAGAGACGATAGAAAGACAGACAGCGACCAAGTCACTGAAGACTGTAACGACCAGCAAAATAAACACAATGACAGACGGTAGAAGACAGACGTGACCAAGTCACTGAAGACCATAACGACAGCACAGAGACACAATGACAGACGGTAGAAAAGACAGACAGGGACCAAGTCACTGAAGACTGTAACGACAGCACAGAGACGCACAAAGAAAGACAGAGAGACAGACAGACACACAGACGCCAGACAAGAGCGCAGACGACAGATTTTGATAAGACACGAAGACAAAGAAACATTCGCCCTACCCACCCCACCCCCACCCCCCACCCCCAAAAGCAAACAAACAAATTTTTTTTTAAAAACCTATAACCGGAAAGGCAGTCAGGAGGAGCGCAGACATCTGTCAAAGTCGAACAGACCCGCCTTCCGCGTCAGTTAATAAGCAAGAAAACTTCATATATTCAAAATCTGCAAGGGCAGGTAATCGTAGGCATGGCTGAAAGAGTTATGCCCTTATATGCCTTTTACTTTCTTTTCTTTTCTTTTGGTTTCTCCTTCCATTTTCTTGGGAAATAATGACAAGAACCGCCTACAGAAGAAACAATATCATAGTCAAGAGAGATGGGACAAAGAGAAGTTGACGAAAAAGGAAAAAAGACACAAAAAGAAAGGTATAGACCAAAGAAAGGTATAGACCAAAGAAAGGTATAGACTAAAGAAAGGTAAGATCAAAGAAAGGTATAGATCAAAGAAAGGCAAAGAAAGGTATAGACCAAAGAAAGGTATAGATCAAAGAAAGGTATAGATCAAAGAAAGGCAAAGAAAGGTATAGACCAAAGAAAGGTATATATCAAAGAAAGGTATAGATCAAAGAAAGGTCCAGATCAAAGAAAGGTATAGATCATAGAAAGGTATAGATCAAAGAAAGGCAAAGAAAGGTATAGACCAAAGAAAGGTATAGACCAAAGAAAGGTATAGACCAAAGAAAGGTACAGACCATAGAAAGGTACAGACCATAGAAAGGTATAGACCAAAGAAAGGTCTGGCTAACACAGACACAGAAAGAGTCAGGAACCGAAGCACAGTGCGACAAGTAGGCTACACCTATAGAAAAATGACAAAATGAACACGAACAAGTCAACCGAAAGAAGAGACTTACAGCAAAACAGACCCAAAGACAGATGGAAGCTACGAGAAGAGATGGTAGTTATGCCGAAGACAAAACACCAGGGGCTGACAGAAAAGACGATTATAGTTACTGCAAAGAAAGACACAAATACGAACGAAAACCAGGTGGAGAAAACCTATAACCATAGAAAAGACCGAGACGGAGAAAAGAGACTATCATCATACAAAGACACATGTGGAGGTACGACCAAAAAAAAAAAAAAGAACAATCATTGTCGGCCTAAAGACAGACAAACACAAAGACAAATGACTGAGAGACGATAACAGACGGAAAAGAAACACACACAGAGACACAAGAACCGAAGGAAGCCGGACTCTCAGTCACAGCAGAGAAAGAGACAGTAGACATGGACCGAGAGAAGAGACAAGAATAATACAAACACATCAGGGACCAGTACAGCAGACACAGAGTATAGCCAACACAGACACAATACCAGTGACTAAGACAACAGACGGCCAAACCGAAGCGGACACCAACATGGACTGGGACCAACAAAAAGGTTTTTAATTACAGACAAGACGGAGAGGACAGACTGTAATTACTGTAAGCCAGACAGGGAGAGAGACAGAGACCAAAAGGAGTACTCGTGCAGCATAAACCACAGACACTGAAAAGTGACACATACCTGTACAGCACAAACAAAAGACACAAAGAAGTGACACATACCTGTACAATACAAACATGACACTGCAAAGTGACACATCCCTGTACAGCTACAACACAGACACTGAGAATGACACATACCTGTACAATACAAACACAGACACTGAGAATGACACATACCAAAATTGGAGGACTGTACAGCGAAAACACAGACTTTGGGAAATTGTGAACATACCAGAAATGAGAGACTGGTACACCACAAACACAGACACTGAGAAATGACACATGCCAAAATGGAAGACTGTCACCACAAACACAGACACTGAGAAATGAACGTACCAGAAGGAAGATTGGTACACCCAAAACACAGACACTGAGAAATGACAACATACCAAAAAATGGAGAGACTGGTACACACAAACACAGACACGAAAAATGACACATGCCAGGAAACCGATTGAGATAACAGACAGGCAGGCAGGCGAAGGATTGCAAAAGAGAGAGAAAAGATAGGAAGGGGAAGAGAGAAGGGGAAGAGAGAGAAGGGAGGGGAGAAGAGAGAGAAGAAGAGA
>CM031608.1:10563584-10568584 GCA_018398815.1 Conus ventricosus
ACTTTCCACCACTGCCCTACATTAACGACTTTCACCACATCCCTACATTACCCACTTTCAACCACGTGCCCTACATCCACGACTTTCACCACTGCCCTGCCGTTAACACTTTCAACCACGTCTCTAAGTTATAACGACTTTCACCACGTGCCCTACAGTTAACGACTTTCACCACGTACCCTACAGTTAATGACTTTCACCACGTGCCCTACAGTTGACGACTTTCACCACGTGCCCTGCAGTTGATGACTTCACCACGTGCCCTACAGTTAACGACTTTCACCACGTGCCCTACAGTCACGACTTTCACCACGTGCCCTACAGTTAACGACTTTCACCACGTGCCCTACAGTCACGACTTTCACCACGTGCCCTACAGTCAACGACTTTCACCACGTGCCCTACAGTTGACGACTTTAAACCACGTGCCCTACAGTTGACGACTTTCCCACGTGCCTACAGTTAACGACTTTCACCAATGCCCTACAGTTAACGACTTCACCACGTGCCCTACAGTTAACGACTTTCCACCACGTGCCCTGCAGTTAACGACTTTCACCACGTGCCCTACAGTTAACGATTTTCACCACGTGCCCTACAGTTAACGACTTACACCACGTGCCCTACAGTTGATGACTTTCACCACTCCCTGCAGTTAAACGACTTTCACCACGTGCCCTACAGTTAACGACTTTCAACCACGTGCCCTACAGTCCACGACTTTCACCACGTGCCCTACAGTTAACGACTTTCACCACGTGCCCTAAGTCCACGACTTTCACCACGTGCCCTACAGTCCAACGACTTTCACCACGTGCCCTACAGTCAACGACTTTCACCACGTGCCCTACAGTTAATGACTTTCACCACGTGCCCTACAGTTAACGACTTTCACCACGTGCCCTACAGTTAACGACTTTCACCACGTGCCCTACAGTTAACGACTTTCACCACGTGCCCTACAGTCGACGACTTTCACCACGTGCCCTACAGTTAACGACTTTCACCACGTGCCCTACAGTCAACGAGTTTCACCACGTGCCCTACAGTTCTCTCGTTGTCTGCCAAGGCCTGGTCTCTGAAATATTTCCCCTGTCCTACCGCCCTGGGGTTATTTCCCCTGTCCATACCGCACGTGTTTTTTCCCCTGTCCCATACCGCCCTGTGGTTATTTCCCCTGCCATAAGCCCTGTGGTTATTCCCCGTCCATTACCCCCGTGCTATTTCCCCTGTCCACACAGCCCTGTGGTTATTTCCCCTGTCCATACAGTCACGTGGTATTTCCCCTGTTTTCCCACCGCTCTGTGGTTATTTCCCCCTGTCCCCACCCCGCCCTGTGGTTATTTCCCTGTCCATACCGCCCTGGTGTATTTCCCCTGTCCATACCGCCCTGTGGTTATTTCCCCTGTCCATACAGCCCTGTGGTTATTTCCCCTGTCCCCCCGCCCTGTGGTTATTTCCCCTGTCCCACCGCCCTATGGTTATTTCCCCTGTCCATACAGCCCTGTGGTTATTTCCCCTGTCCATACAGCCCTGTGGTTATTTCTCCTGTCCATACAGCCCTGTGGTTATTTCCCCTGTCCATACAGCCTGTGGTTATTTCCCCTGTCCATACCGCCCTGTGGTTATTTCCCCTGTCCCCACCGCCCTGTGGTTATTTCCCCTGTCATACCACCCTGTGGTTATTTCCCTGTCCATACAGCCCTGTGGTTATTTCCCCTGTCCCCACCGCCCTGTGGTTATTTCCCCTGTCCTATACCACCCTGTGGTTTTTTCCCCCTGTCCATACAGCCCTGTGGTTATTTCCCCTGTCCCCCCGCCTGTGTTATTTCCCTGCTATACCACCCTGTGGTTATTTCCCTGTCCATACAGCCCTGTGGTTATTTCCCCTGTCCCAACCGCCCTTGGTCATTTCCCCTGTCTATACCACCCTGTGGTTATTTCCCTGTCCATACCGCCCTGTGGTTATTTCCCCTGTCCGTACCGCCCTGGGGTTATTTCCCCTGTCCCACCACCCTGTGGTTATTTCCCTGTCCATACCGCCCTGTGGTTATTTCCCTGCCCCATACCGCCCGTGGTTATTTCCCCTGTCCCCAACCGCCCTGTGGTTATTTCCCCTGTCCATACCGCCCTGTGGTTATTTCCCCTGTCCCCACCGCCCTGTGGTTATTTCCCTGTCCATACCACCCTGTGGTTATTTCCCTGTCCATACCGCCCTGTGGTTATTTCCCCTGTCTTAACCACCCTGTGGTTATTTCCCTGTCCATACCGCCCTGTGGTTATTTCCCTGTCCATACCGCCCTGTGGTTATTTCCCCTGTCCCCACCGCCCTGTGGTTATTTCCCCTGTCCATACCGCCCTGTGGTTATTTCCCTGTCCCACCGCCCTGTGGTTATTTCCCTGTCCATACCACCCTGTGGTTATTTCCCTGTCCCATACCGCCATGTGGTTATTTCCCTGTCTATACCACCCTGTGGTTATTTCCCTGTCCGTAACCGCCCTGTGGTTATTTCCCCTGTCTATACCACCCTGTGGTTATTTCCCCTGTCCATCCACCCTGTGGTTATTTCCCTGTCCATACCGCCCTGTGGTTATTTCCCCTGTCCGTACCGCCCTGTGGTTATTTCCCCTGTCCATACAGCCATGTGGTTATTTCCCTGCCATACCGCCATGTGGTTTATTTCCCCTGTCATACCACCCTGTGGTTATTTCCCTGTCCATACAGCCATGTGGTTATTTCCCTGTCCATACCGCCCTGTGGTTTTTTTCCCTGTCCATACCACCCTGTGGTTATTTCCCTGTCCATACCGCCCTGTGGTTATTTCCCTGTCCATACCGCCCTGTGGTTATTTCCCCTGTCCATACCGCCCTGTGGTTATTTCCCCTGTCTATACCACCCTGTGGTTATTTCCCCTATCCATTACCGCCCTGTGGTTATTTCCCCTATCCATACCGCCCTGTGGTTTTTTCCCCCTGTCCAAAACCGCCCCGTTGTTATTTCCCCTGTCTATACCGCCCCGTAGTTATTTCCGCTGTCAATACCGCCCTATGTTACTCCGTCGTTTTCTCTCCATCCTCAACACCCCCACCCCCATCCCACCCCACCCCACCCCCGCCCTCCCTCCCTGTCTCTTTTCTTCAACAGTTCCTTAGAGGACTGTTTAGCAAGGCCATCAACTCTTGTCACATGGCCCTACCAACGTGGTTTTTTGCCCTGACTGATCCTCGTCAGATGTCTTGGCATGGTGTGATGTGATGCTTTGTGGTCTGACGCACTTGCACACTGACTGTATGATTTGTACAGCTGATGTGTAGCGTCTTGTGTAACACCCACTATTCATCACTTGCACACTGACTGCATGATTTGTACAGCTGATGTGTAGCGTCTTGTGGTAACACCCACTATTCATCACTTGCACACTGACTGTATGATTTGTACAGCTGATGTGTAGCGTCTTGTGGTAACACCCACTATTCATCACTTGCACACTGACTGTATGATTTGTACAGCTGATGTGTAGCGTCTTGTGGTAACACCCACTATTCATCACTTGCACACTGACTGTATGATTTGTACAGCTGATGTGTAGCGTCTTGTGGTAACACCCACTATTCATCACTTGCACACTGACTGTATGATTTGTACAGTTGATGTGTAGCGTCTTGTGGTAACACCCACTATTCATGGCTTTGGTTCATTCTGCTTTCCAGATCCGCTGTCAGGGTTCATGTCTCTCATGCATACAGAAAGGAGGGATTTACCAGTGCACGCGAAAGCCTGATGACACTGTTCTTTCATATATGTTTTAGTCTGGATGGTGCTGATGTTGGCTTTACTGCCTTGAAAGGATTTCTGACTTTGACTTGACTTTGACTTTGACGTTACAAGATTCAGGTCCTTTTAGTCATAGGACCATGTTCAGGTTCTCAAAACTGAAAACTGACTGGCCTGGGTGGCTTGAGGATGGTGCCAATCAGATCACTTATTGAACAATTTAGTCTAGGCATTCAAAGTAGTGCTGCCCAGTGCTTGTCCAGTCTTCTCTTGGAGGCGTCTACCGATGGCGCTGTTACCACGTGGCCACATCATCTGGGAGGCTGTTCCAGAGGTTCACAACTCTGTTTGCGAAGTAGTTGCTCCGTACGTTGAGACGATGCCTTGGTTTCTGATGTTTCAGGTTTGGATCTATCCCCACATGAGATCCGAAGTAAATGAACTATTGAACGGTTTCTACCTTGTACCAGTATAGATGGTGGTGTTGTGGCTTGGTCTTCTCGACGCTGACTTCCATGTCATATCTTGTAAGTGTTTCATCTTTTTTTTTAAAACAAGCTTGGCGAGTTTTTGTTCGATGCCTGCCAGGCCAGCGATGTTACCTGCAAAGTGAAGATTCGTGAGAGTTCTTCCTACAATGATGGCAATGCTGACTGATGTCCCAGGGCATTAGTTATGATGTATCCCACAAACATGTTTAAAAGTATGGAATAGAGAAGACAGCCTTGACGAACTCAAACTAAAGTATTAGAACCCCTCTCTAACAACACCTTGTATATGAGCAGTGCACGAGTCGCTTTGAAGTTTGCTGAATGTTGTTAATTACCTTTCGCCCGAAAGCCAAACGTCTTCATTGCAGACCATACCGCCTCCTGACAGACTCCACTGAACGCCTTCTTGAAGTCTATGGACACGTGAGAGAACTCCCTCCGAAGTTAGAGATGCTTTTCGCTAAAGGAAGGCAGGTTAAAGATCCGTTCGATGATACTTCCGTTTTCGCGGACTTCTGTCTGTTCTTCGACATTAACGGTATCTGCTTGCGGCTGTAATCTATTCAGAATGATTTTAGGCATTAATTTACTGGCATGGCTGATCAAAGTGTCAAAGGAGTAATTCTGGCAGGATCGGATAGGACACTGTGAGTAATCCATGACTTCGACGTCCATCGGCTTCTTCCAAGTTTGTGAGGGCTTCGATGTCTGTGCCTAGCAGAAGTAGGCTTAGT
>CM031608.1:10571084-10576084 GCA_018398815.1 Conus ventricosus
TGTGGGGTGTGTGTGTGTGTGCGTGTGTGTGTGTGTTTCTTGAGTGTCACACGGCGAAAGTACAGTCCATAGGTTTGGCCTGAGAACAAGGTCTGTGCCCAGCAGCATTTCAGTCAAAAGACGTTGTCTTGGGATGCAACACATCCCAGTAAGGCGTTGTACGTTTTCTCTGCGTGTATCATCTTCCAAGTCTTGCTATCACGAGCCACAGCCCTCCCTAGACCTTTATCAGGTCAGCACGTGCAACGCGGAGCAGGCGGTCTCATAGAACCCTTCAACGAGCAGGCCATCTTGCAGTTGATGAATCATCATTTGACTTAAGGTACACGTCATCTGATATCAGACTCCGATAGACATGGAGAGGCAACGGAGGATGATTTTTAAAAAATAAAAAATAAAAATAAAAAGAGAGAGAGAGAGAGAGAGAGAGAGAGAGAGAGAAAAGTTCGTCTGTGAATACGCTTGCTTATTGCGCGTGAGAGGATATGCGCAGGTACATGCTTGTCTGTCTGTCTGTGCCCCTCTCACTCTGTCTCTCCCGAATGCTGTTGTCGTGTTTTGTGTATGTGAGTAGCCTACATATGTGACCGCGATCGAGTCTTCTTGTTGCCTTTACATCTTTCCATCTGCGCGGGAACTGAACTGGTAAACCGAGTTCAAGACATAACAGTTTGTAGCACTGGTTACGGACGTTTCTTCTGTTGTTGTTGTTGCTGTTGCTGTTGCTGTTGTTTTGTTGTTGTGATGATGATGATGATGATGATGATGATGATGATGATGATGATGATGATGATGAGATCGTCGTCGTCATCATCATCATCATCATCATCATCATCATCATAATGACCATGAAGATAATGACGATGATGACTCTTCGCAGTGCACAAATACCCACGCAGTCCATGCTCATCGCGATAAAGAGGGACTGTCCATGAACGTTCGAAAGGTCAGCGGAACTGATTGACACAAACCCTTAGACCATGTCGATGTCGGCACAAACATTGTAAAGATGTATTCACGGGTGAACTGTCGACTTTTCACTCTGACACCTTCAGAAACTGGATAATTATGGAGTCACACTTGTTATGCAAGTAATGAACTAATCTTGAAACAAGCTCACAGAAAATTGACTGATGAAGAATTTCAAAGCACTTAGTCTGTTTTAAACGTTTTACTGTCCTTGAATGTAGCGCATGATTTTCACGAGTGTTGTCAATATTTGAACATAATGTGTTCAAATGTGACGCGCAATATAAACAAACAAAGACGATTTTTACTGTGATAACGATTTCAGAGTGGTATGCTGAATAGATCGTTGTACATGAGAAGTGAAGACTTCTCTTCGCCTGTGTTTGAGACTAACAGCACAACTGCCGTCAAAACTGGACTGATCGTGTTGAGAACACAGATAGCTTTGAACTGTTCTGGATGTAACTCCGTCAAAACTGGACTGATCGTGTTGAGAACACAGATAGCTTTGTATTGTTCTGGATGTAACTCCACATTACGTCGTTTGCCACACCACATGTCAGTGAGTATGGAACGACATCTGAAGCGTATGACAATACCTAGACTTGATGTGCCTATTTCTGTTCATTAATATCGCTATAAAGTCTGCTGTGAGAAATCTGATCCGCCGGTTGCATCGAGATTCAAAAAAAGGCGAGGTTCATTTTGGATTGATTTGTCCCTTAATTAGGATCAACGAGTATTATTCCACAGAAGCATCATACCGCATCCTTGTCTTTGTCTGTAACAACTAATCTTGTTTGAAATGTAATCATGAAAGGAAAATACCAAAAGTCAGCCTTCTACATTTGTAGGAAGCATCTGCAAGGCAAAGTGTCTGTACAAATTGGTTAAAACCAATGTGCTTTGGCAACCAGAATGAATCCCTCTTCTGAGAATCTGTGGCCTCCGTTTCTGCATAAAACTCTCTCTCCCCTCTCTCTCTCTCTCTCTCTCTCTCTCTCTCTCTCTCCTCTCTCTCTCTCTCTCTCTCTCTCTCGTATGTGTTCAGTTGCTACTACTTCTTTTTGGTGTATTATCGAGTGTTTCCGTAATGATTTATGAAAATAGATTGTGTACTACTACCCGCTCAAATTGGACAACAGCGTTGCTGAACAAACAAGCTCTCTTTCTCTCTCCCTCCCTTCCTCTCCCTGTGTGTGTGTGTGTGTGTGTGTGTGTGTGTGTGTGTGTGTGTGTGTGTGTGTGTGTGTGTGTGTGTGTGTGTCTGTCTGTCTGTCTGTCTGATGCGTGTGCGTGTGTGAGTGTGTGTGTCTCTCTGTCTGTCCGTATGTATTGCTGAATGCATGTCTGCCATGTGTGCCGTACTCTAGATTGGCTTCCCCTTTAAAGCACACGTGTACCAACGGGGTGAGGGCCGTGCCTTACAGACTGTCGTCATTCACGGTGTCAAGCAGGTGCGTGTCCACTTCGCACAGCACACGTGTGATAAGGCACTCTTTGTGTATGCGTGCGTGCGTGGCGTGCGGGTGTGTGTGTGTGTGTGTGTGTGTGTGTGTGTGTGTGTGTGTGTGTGTGGTGGTGCGTGGGGTGCGTGCGTGCGTGCGTGCGTGCGTGCGTGCGTGCGTGTGTGGAGAGAGAGAGAGAGAGAGAGAGTGTGTGTGTGTGTGTGTGTGTGTGTGTGTGTGTGTGTGTGTGTGTGTGTGTGTGTGTTCGCACTCAGTCTTATGTTAAAGTCTTTCTATTTTGAGTGTCATTAGACAATCAGAGAAATGGTAAGAAAGAGAAGAGGGGGAAAAGAAGGGGAGAGAGAGAGAGGAGAGGAGTGTGAGTGGAGTGTGTGTGTGTGTGTGTGGGGTGTGTGTGTGTGTGTTGTGTGTGTGGTGTGGTGTGTGAAAGAGAGAGAGAGAATTTTCATTTAAAGACAGTAACGGGATAAGCTTAAATAATGCTTTTTCACATCCATCACCTGGGCAAATATACCCATACTATAAATAGAACAGAAAGACAAAGGCAATAGAAAAGAATAAGCCAACAACGACAGACAGCAATAGCGTGCCAAATGCAGGCATTCCATCAGTCAATACATAAAATGCATCCAGCCTCTCCGAATCCACAGCTTACACCCATCCTACCCCCCCCCCCACTCCTACCAATTTTCTCAACATCAGCGTCCTCCCCCCCCCCCCCCCCCACCCCACCCCCCGCCTCCCCACCCCCCGTAACCCAGAATGGATTCCGAGGTCTATTCAGACAGAAAGATAGAAAAAAGAAACAAAAATAAGTAAACATAACCGAAATTTTAAAACGAGGTTCCATGGCTGGGGGGGGGGGGGGGGGGGTGTCTCTCGGAGTTAACATTGGTTCTGACTCCATTCCCCATACAGTCCTTCGAACGAGACTATAAACCGAGGTTCCGTATGTGAACGCACGCACATCTTTGCACACACGTAAAATCCCATCACCAACTTTCGGAAGAGAAGCCAGTTTGGCCGTTGGTATGGATGACACGTTACACATAGCATGCGCCTTCCCCGAAGATGGAGTATGGCTGCCTTAATGGCGGGATAAAAAAAAAGAACGGTCATACACACAAAAACTCCACTGCCTGTCTTATACAGGCAGTGTCCGCAGGAGTATCAGCCTGCGTACGCAGAAAGAAAGAAAGAAAAATTCCGACACCCCGTCCACAGCCAAAGCCCGGTCAGTCCCGCCGCAGAACCGGCACCGCGCAGTCAATGTCAAGTCGTCAAGAGGCAACCCACCGGAGGAGACACTGCACTGCTGCCGAGTCACTTCGGTGGTGTTCAGTGGCGCCTGTTCTGATCTAACATACGCAGGACACCACCTACTAAGCCCCCTACTGACGACAATAATTGCTTAGTCGTGGAGCCGGCGTGAGTGAGCTCTCCCTCCGGAGGGTGCCACCACGTCCGCAACAACGACAGCCCCCATGGACTCGCCGATACCGGTGACCCCGACGGAACTAAACCAAGGTCACAGACGTGGAGAGGACATCGAAACTGAGGTCACCATGAGAGCAGGGCAGAAGGGCCACAGAATTTGAGACTTTTTCTTATGCTAATCGATGAGAATGAGGATGATTAAGATGATGCTACGGACTTCCATTCCGGTCGAGACATGCAGGGCTGCACTCTCCTTCCTTTCATAATATATCCCTGCAACCGGGCCCGAGAGATACAGGCACCTGCAGTGTTGGTCGGAAATTTCAGCAACACTCTCAGAGACGCATCCATTAACACATGACTGATGGGAATCAACACACCCACCGACTCGCCGGAGTCCGCGAGCTAACCACTCGCCACGGCGGCTGGTGATTCAAGTGCTTATAAACATGGTTTAAATACATTAGATGAGAAACAATGAACAGAATACTCATTATTGACAGGAGAATGCTGAAGCGGAGAGCCAAGGCTTTACTGTGCTCAAATTGACATTTACAAGTATTTGCGGCGTTAAATACATTGCTTCTGTTCACTCACGGCTTGGGATTTTTTTAGGACTGAAAAATAAAAAAAACACCTAGACAAAAGAACATCGTTGCGAGAGAGGGGAGAGAGAGGGTGGAGAGGAGAGAGAGATGAGCTAAGAGGACGAGAGAAGGAGCATATAGGAGTGAGAGAGAGAAGAGAGAAGAATGCTTAAAAAGCAATGTGTTGTAGTGTGTGTTTTGCTGATAGTGCGGTGTGGTGTGTGTGCGCGCGCGCGCGCTCGCTGAGTGTGTGGTTGTGTGTGCGTGCGTTGCGTGCGTGGGCGTGGTGCGTGTGTGGGTGTGAGTGTGTGTGCTCACGCGGTCGTGTGACCGTTGTGCACGCACTCAATTATAAGGCCACCTCAAAGGGAGCATTACGTTTCGCACGAGAAGAGAGAGAGAGAGAGGAGAGGAGAGAGAGAGAGAGAGGAGAGAGAGAGAGAGAGAGAGAGAGAGAGAGAGAGAGAGAGTTGCTAAGAGCCCGACCGACAACAAAAGGCCATATCAGGGCTGTCACCTCGTTGAAGTCAACTCTCAA
>CM031608.1:10581084-10631084 GCA_018398815.1 Conus ventricosus
TTGGGGGTTTCCAAATTTTTTTCCAAAATTGATAATATCTTTTGTTTTTTTTCCATTAATAAAAAATAAAAACCCAAAACGGGTTGAACAAAACCCCCCCCCTTGTTTTAAAAACCCCCTTAAAACAAAAAGGCCTCAGTCAGGTCACCTCCAGTAGCATTTTCCCACACAGAAAATTATACTTTATTTTTTAATTTTGCTTTTAAAAATTTTTCCCAATTTAAACCATTTTTTATGCAGAAATCTTCCATACTTACCCCCAAAAACACAAGCAAACCCTTGGCAAAATAAATTTGAAGGCTACAATATTTTCCCAAATGTCGTAAAAATTTTGCTTCTAAATCATGGCAAAAAAGTGTAAATAATGGTAAAAATGTACTATAAATTTTTTCCCTGAAACCACTTGCCCTTCCCAATTAAAATTATTGTCACAATCCACTTTGTGATCTTTTTTTTTTCAAAAAAAAACTGAAACAGCTTGCTACAGAAATTTAAAATGATTTTCCTCGTAGTTGCCCAGTGTTTTTTAAAAAATCCCCCTTTTTATGCAAAGGTTTGTATAATTTGAAAAACAACCACCATCGGGAAACAAACCATGATCAAAAATAAGTTAAAAAGGTTGTAAGAAAAGGAAAAATTTTGCTCTATAAAAATTCTTAAAGAATTCCCAAAAAAACCCTTTGGGCCCCCCCCGGGGTTTTTTATTATTTTCAATTTTTTAAAACACTTTCCCCACCTCTTCTGTTAAAATTTTGGCTCTTTAAAAAAGCTTGGGAATCTCTATCAAAAAAAATACGAACTATGAAATTAAACCATTTTGAATTCCGGGGGCTTAAATTGGGGAAAAATTTAAAACACATCTTTGAAATGGTTTACCTTTCCCTTCTAGACAAAATTGAAATTTTGTTTTCCCAAACCCCCTTGGACGTACTGAACGGTTTGTATTCCCCAAAATTTTTCTTTGGATTGTTCTTAAATTTTAAAAAACATTGATTTTTTTTTCTCTCTATCCCGATTTTTTTTTTTTAGCCCTAAAAATTTTTTTATTTTCCTCTTCTTTTCGGGTGCATATGGGTTTCCCTGTCTCTGTCGAGATCTCTTTTTTTTGAGTATACGTAAGATCGTCTTTTAAATATACATTCCCTTTATTTTTCTCAAATTTTGTCGAAAAAATTTTCCTTTCATGTCCTACATTCCTGTTTCAAACCAACCAGGTTACTTTTTGGGTTTCAACAACAGATGTTTTCTTCATAAATTTCGCCCCCCAAAAAAACAAGCTTTTAAATTAAATTTCCCTAAGCGTTTTCTTTAAAATTTTTCTTTAAATTTCAAAGATATGGCGGGTGAAATAATTTTTAGAAAAGGGTCCATTGTTTTTTATTTGAAAACCCCCAATTTTTTCATATTTCCCTTTTCCCATCTATACTCGTGAGTGTATAAACAAACCTTTCAGATCAAAGAGAGAGAGAAGAGAGAGAGAGAGGAGAGAGAGGAGAGAGAGAGAAGAGAGAGAGAGAGGAGAAGAGAGAGAGAGAGAGAGGAGAAAAAAATTTTAAAAATGACAGGGTACGGCCCTTTAATACAACCTGTAAAAAAAAAACCGTTAGTCACAAAAGAAGAGAGTGCAAAACTTGGGAATTTACAGGGTACCCCTGTAATACAGCAATGTAACACAAACCTTTCAGTCAAGAGAGAAAATGCCAAAACCCATGGGGAATACACGGTACCCCTGTAATACAGCACGGGTAAACAAACCGTTCAAGAGAGAGAAAGAGAGAAAGGGAGAAGAGAGAAGAGAGAGAGAGAAGAGAGAGAGAGAGAAGAGAGAGGAAGAGAGAGAAAAAGGGGGAGAAGTGCCAACAAATGGGAAAAACACGGTACCCTGAAATACATAAACGGGTAACACGAACCTTTTTAAATCAAGAGAAAAAGAAAAAAAGGGGAGAGAGAGTGCCAAAATATAGGAATGAACAAACGTCTGTAAAAACAGAAAACGTAACAAAAACCCTTTCAGTCAAGAGAGAGAAAAAAGAAGAGGGCCAAAAAAAAGGGAATGACACGGTACGTCTGAAAAACAGAAATGTAACACAAACCGTTGGGGGTCAAGGAGAGAGGGGGGGGGGGGGAGGAAAGAGAGAGAGAAGGGGAGAGAGAGAGTAGAGAGAGGGGAGAGAAGAGGGGGGAGAGAGAGAAGAGAAACAGAGACAAAAAACCAGAGAGAGAGAGAGAGGGAGAGAGAGTGCCAAAAAAAAGGAATGAAAAGGTACGTCTGTAATGCAGACTTTGAAAAAAAAACACAAACCGTTCATCAGAGAAAAGAGAAAGTCCAAAAACAAAAAAGAAAAGGGTAGGGTCTGTAATACAGCACGGAAACACAAACCTTCAGCCCAGAGAGGGGGAGAGAAAGAGAAGGGGAGAAAGAGAGAAGAGAGAAGGGGAGGGGAGAGAGAGAGAGAGAGAAAAGAGAAAAGGCCAAAATATAGGAATGACACGGTACGTTTTTTTAATTTTAAACCCTCTGTAACCCCAAAACCCGGGTTTCGTCCAGAGAGAGAGAAGAGAAAGGAGAGAGAGAGAGAGAGAGAGAGAAGAAAAGGGGAGAGGCCCAAAATAAGGAATGACATTTTTACGTCTGTAATACGGGACATGTAACACGAACCGTTCAGCCCAGAGAGAGAGAGAGAGAGAAAAGGGGAAAAGAGAGAGAGAGAGAAAAGAGAGAAAACGGGAGGAGAGAGGAGAGAAAAGAGGGGCCCAAAAACCCATGGGAATGACCCGGAAACTTTCCGTAATACAACACTGAAACAAAAAACCGTTCATCAGAGAGAGACAAGAAAGTGCCAAAAAAAAGGGTAGAAAAGGGTTACGCCGAAATTCAGACACGTAACAAAAAAACCGTTCAGTCAGAAAAGGGGAGAGAGAGAGAGAGAGAGAGGGGAGGGGGAGATGAAAAGGGGAAAGAGAGAGAGGGGAGAGAGAAAAGGGTCCCCAAAACATGGGTATGACCGATACCCCTGAAAATTCCCAAACACTGAAACCCCAAACCGTTCAGGCCCAGAGGAGAGAGAGAAGAGAGAGAGAGAGAGAGAGAGAGAGAGAAAAAGAGAGAGAGAGAGAGAGAGGGGAGGGGGAGGGGAGAGGAGAGAGGAAAAGAGAGAGGGGGAAAAGAGTAGAGAGAGAGAGAGAGAAAATGCCAAAATAAAGGAATGAAAACGGAACGCCCTGAAATTTACATACCCTGTAACAAAAAAACCCTTTCCGACTTCAAAATACGTAATTCTCATCGATCGATTCAGATCAACATTTTCTTGGCTTTGATGGTAACCTTTTTTTTTTCCCCTCAACCAAATGACACATACACAAATGCAAGGGATCTTTTTTCCGAAAACTGAGAAAAGGTAACTCTATTTGCAAGGGAAAAATAGAGTTTTTTTTCCCCGGGGATTTTTTTTTTTAAACCCTACCAGGTCAAATTTCTAGTTTTAAGGGGACAAAACACATCCCAGTCGGGGCCATCCTAAGAAACCTCAAAAAATTAAACCCAAATTCTAAACAAATTTTGCTTGCAATGCTCAAAAAGAAGTGAACCGAGACCAGGGGGGATTGGGGGGGGAAAAAAAAGGGAGGGGGGGGGCCCCAAAAAAGAAAAACCAAACAAAAAAAAAATGATACCTTTTAAGAAAGATGAAAGTGTGGGTTGTGCACAATATTTTTTTTAATTGTTTTTTGTTTGTTTGTTTGTTTTTTTTTTTGGTTTGTTTTTTTAAAACCCAAAACACACACAAAACACCCACACCACACAAAAACAACACACAAAACCCCCTGTGAAGAAAAAAAAGGGGGGGAAAAAATTTATCTTAAAAAAAAAACCCCATTTAAAAAAAAAACCATATCGGGCGTTACCCGGTTTACGGTAGACAAAATTTAAATCCCACTGGGCCCCTCTACACAGACAAAGCAAACCGCCCCCTCGCACGAGATAAAAATCAAGTAATTTAACGCTCACAAAACCCCAAAAACAAGTAAAGCAAAAGAAAACAACTGGGGGGAAAAAAAGAAACGGGTCAAAAAAGGGAAAACCCCAAAGAAAAAAAAAAAAAAAAAAAAAAAAAAAAAAAAAAAAAAAAAAACGCCCCGTTCAACGCGACATCAAACGAAATCTGACGGAAAAAATTTAAACATAGACTTCTTCTTTTTCCTAAAAATTCCTTTGGGTTCCCCCAAAAAAGAGTAGGTCCCCCAGACCCTTTTTAGAAAGCGTGGGGGTTTTGGGGCCTTTGGGGATAAAAGACCTCCCAAAAGTCGGTTTTTTTAAAACGTTTGTGATGAAACCGGGGAAACCAGGAACAAAAAACCCCCGAGTGGTCCAGTTTTTTCATGGATAATGTGGTGGAGAGCCAAATTTAAAAAAAATCCCCAAGGGCCACCCTCGACTATCGTTCCCAAATTTTGTCGGCTAAAAAACCGCATCGGAAAATTTTTTTTTTTTTTTTTTTTTTTTTTTTTTTTTTTGCGAAAAGGGACTTGGAAAACCCTATTTAAATTTTATCGTCCCAGGGAACCCACCGAACCCATCTAAATTAATCAGGGAACGAAAAAAAGTTGGCGAAATTTTAAAGAACCGAAAACGTCCTTTTTAAAATCCCGTTTTTTAACGCGAGTTTATTTTCCCCTTTCCGTGGGACCCTTTATTGTTGCGAAGGTGAATTTTACCTATTTTTTAAAAGAATTTCTGACATTCAATTTTTTAATTTTCAACTATACCTTCCGCACCAAAATGGGCTTCTTTTGAAGGAAAAAGAACAGGTTTATCGCTCAAAAACTTCAAAAGGGGGTTTGAAATCCCAAGCCAGTAAATGCAACCCCCCCCCAAAAAAAAACCCCCCCACCCCCCCCCCGTGTTAGATGCGGTTCAATAGCAAACCCCAAATAGAGCAAGCAAAAGGGGCTTTTTCCCGAAGGGGAAAAACAAAAGGGACAGTTTCACCAAGAAGAAACCACAACGACAGAAAAAAGGAAAAGGGGAAAAAGTTTCCCAAAGTTTTGCCACCCCAATTTTGCATTTTTATTCCCAAAAAAGGACCAAGGGAAGCGCAAAAACCCCGCCCCAGGAAAAATGGGGTCCCCGGGAAAAAAATTTGTCAAATCCCAAATTTAAAGCATTTCTTTTAAGACAGTTTTAAAAAACTTTTTAAAAATTTTGAGGGGGTATCCCGAAACACAACGGAACAGGACCAAATGAAACCCATGTGGGAGAGCCTAAACCCAAAAACGGGGCAAGATCCTAAAACCTGTGTGGGAGACCCACCAACAAATTTGGGAAAAGACCCCTGAAACCAAATTTTGGGGGGGCCAAAACAAAAAAACTTGGGGGAAAAGACACAAAAAACCAAAGTGGGAAAAAGCCCCAAAACAACAACTTTTGGGAAAAAGACAAATAAAAACCCAAATTTGGGGGAGCCAAAACCCCCAACTGGAACAAAACAAAAAAAACCTAGTTGGGGGAGCCTAAACAACAACCCAAAAAGACACTAAAACCTAAGTGGGAGAGCCTAAAAACAACAACTGGAAAAAGCACTGAAAAACCTTGTGGGAGAGGGCCCACCCAAAAAACGGAAAAAAACAGGAAAAAACCTGCTATGTCAATTTGCAGACAATGCACATATTTTCCAAATGTTTCAAAGATGTAAAAAGAATTTATCTCAAAGTCGGCCCAAGCAAAAACGCTGGTAAAAAGTATGAAGAAAATTTTAGCAAAAAACCGAAAAAAACTTTTTTTTTTTTTTTTTTTTTTTTCTTTTTTTTTTTTTTTTTTAAAAGAAGAAATGAAACCCTGAGAGAACCAAATTAATGTCAAACGCAAAGGCCTTAAAAAAAAGCATCCAGCCTTTCCCCCTTAAAAGGGGGTTGGGGGCCATTTCTTAATTAAAGAAGTCAAGCGTGATTCTGAAGTTTTACAAAAAATGAATCACCTTCTGAACAACAATCAAATAACCCCCCCCCCTTGGGGGACTTGGGGTGCGACACCCCCAAATTTACCCCCCCCCCAAGGATCGGGCTCCCCCGGGCCTTGTACAATGGGTTTTTTCAAAAAGCTTTTCACATATCCATACGAATGGAAAAGATCCACAATGACCTGCGGAAAAATTTCCCAAAGGGTGTCTGAGGGAAAAAAGGCCCCAGGGACCTTTACCCAACGTTGTTTTAGTGGGGGTCCATAGCCTATAAAACCCCCCCCAACCTTACATAGGGCCCAAAAAAAGTTTTTCCCTCTCATCAACAAAAAAGCTCGCAAAAACAACCACATTTGACATGAACCCCAAAAAAGAAAAAATACAACTTATGGGAAAAAAGAACAGACAAACCCTTAAAAAATGCTTGGGGGGCCCTTTTGGGGAAAACGAAATCGAAATTGCAAAAGGGGGGGGGAACTTTTTTGGGAAAACAAATATCACCATAAGGGCATCAAACAAAAAGCTGTTTCCCCGAACGGGAAACCAGTTTCAATTTTTCTCTTGTGACGAATATGATCAAAGGGCCCACAAAAATTTGCCCAAAAGTGTTTCCCCCAAAGTTAAAAAAAAACTCAAAATTAAAATGATTAGGCCCACTTGTGGGTTTTTTAAAAAGAATACGCCCCTTTTTTCGAAAATTTTGTACCCCGCGTTTTTCCCCCAATGGCACGAAAGAACCCAAAAAAAGGGTCAAAATGAAAAGCAACTTAAGAAAAGTAAAAATTCCTCTAACCGACTGCATGAAAACATTTTAATGTAAAAACCCCAACGGGGACCCGTCAAAAGGGCATTGAACAATTCCCCCCCGGGTAGTAATGAAAAATACGAGTAAAAGAACCCCGCAAGTTTCCCGGTCAATTTAACAAACGTTGCATAAAAATTTAACTTCTGCAAAGCTTTTCCCTATCCCAATTTCCCTTTAAACCCTTTAAAAAAAAAAAAAAAAAAACAAAGTTGGAAAACCCCCCCCCCCCCCCCCCCCCCCCCCCCCCCCCCCCCCCCCCCCCCCCCCCCCCCCCCCCAAAAAAAAAAAAAAAAAAAAAAAAAGCCGAGAAAAAAAAAAAAAAAGAAAAAAGAAACTTTAAGAACCCCCCAAACCCCCCCCCCCCCGACCCCCCCCGACCCCCCCCTTTTTCCCCCCGCTGAGACCCCCAAACCCCGCCCCCCCCCAAACCCCCCCCCACCCAAACCCCCGAAACCCCGAAAAGACCCCCCCAAACCCCCCCCGGACCCAAACCCCCTTTTGGGTGAAAACACCGAATCAGAAACCCCAAACCCCCCCCAAACCCCCAACCCCAAAAAAAAAAAACCCCCCAAACCCCGAAACCCCCCAAAACCCAACCCCCAAAGGAACAAAACCAACCAGACACCCCCCCCCCCCCCCCGGAAAAATGGGGAAAAGGACCCACCCCCCCCCCCCCTCCCAACGGGAACGAGCCCAAACCCACCCCCCCCTTTTCCCCCCCCAAAAAAACCGGGGAAAACCCCCCGAAAAAGGACGACGAAAAACCCCCCCCCCCCCCCCCCCAAACCCCCCCCCCCCCCCCGGGGGGGGAAAAAAAAAAAAAAAACTAACCGCCCCCCTAAAACCCCCCCCCCCTCGAAAAGAAAACCCCGAAAAAAACCCCCCCCCCCCCCCCCCCCAAACCCCCCCCCGCGTGAATTCCCCCCCCGCCCCCCCCGCCCCCCCCCCCCCCCCCCCCCCCCCCCCCCCCCCCCCCCCCCCCCCCAAAAAAAAAAGGGAAAAAAAAAAAGAAAAAACCCCCCCAGGAAAAAGAAAAAAAACCCCCCCCCCCCCCCCCCCCCCTCGGCCCCCCCCCCCCCCCCCCCCCCCCCCCCACCCCCCCCCCCCCCCGACCCAACCCCCCCCCCCCCCCCCCCCAAAAAAAAAAAAATAAGAAAAAAAAAGGGAAAGAAAAACGGAAAGAAAAGTTTTTTAAAGTTTTGTGCTGGAAAATTTGGCCCCAACCCAAACCGGGGGTTTTTTTTCCCGGGCCCCTAAAAAGGGTTTTTAATTCCCCCCAAAAACCGAAAAAAGGGAAACCCCCCCCCCAAAAAGGGGATTTACTTGGAAATTCCCCCTTTTGAAAAGGAAAGCCGGTGGCTAAAGGTAAGACCCGGGCGAAAACAAACCAACCTAACAAACACATACCACGCAACCCCCCCCCCTCCCTCTCACCCCCCCCCCCCCCCCACCCCAAACTCAAGAGCTACGAACTGAAGAAAACCGGGACAAGAAACAAATAACGCCAGCAACATTTTAAAACCACACAAAAGCGGCGCACGCGTGCACATCATAACACACATGTATAAATGTGTATTAGCCGCGCGCGCACCCCGCACGCACCACACACACAACCCACACCACACACACACCACACACACACACACTACGCACAGAGCAGAGAGAGCGAGAGAGAGAGAATATATATTTTATATTATATATAAAACCAACAACGATAAATGATGTAATGATAACAATTATAATGACTGTGAATCTAAGCGCTGTACAAGGTTCCTCTCTCTCTCCCCCTCCCCCTCCCCCCCCCCCCCCCCCCCCCCCCCCCCCCCCCCCCCCCCCCCCCCCCCCCCCCCCCCCCCCCCCCCCCCCCCCCCCCTCCTCCTCTTTCTCGCTCTCTCACACACACACACGCGCGCGCGCGGCCACGAGAGCAAGCTACAAAGTATCTGGAAGACTTGGATCTGAGAGCACTGTTTGAAAGACAAGTTTTATGTTTGTGCTGGAAAGATGCAACAGACGTGGAATGTCTTGACATGGAATGGAAGTTAGTTTCAGGGCTGGGAATCGCAGGCAGAGAAGGAACAGAAGCCATGAGACTTGGAATCAGTTTTGCCAAAGAAGTCCTGTGTCGTCAGAAGTAGGAAGACAGCGCGCGCACACACACACACAACACACACACACACACCACACACACACACACACACATACACGCTCGCGCGCTCACACACACACACACACACACACACACCACACACACACACACACACACACTTTAAACTCAGTGAATCCAGTTAAATACTGACCCTGACCCCTCTCTCCGGTCCCTATACACTGAAGACCTCATCGATCACTTACCTCTTTTACACCTGATTGTAATATTTTTGTTCAGATAATGATTTTTTTCGTAAGTTGATCGTCGAAAGTATGCGTAATTCATCATTGATAGGAATTTAATCACCACGCATAATTGTACACTGATATGACTAAGTCAGTTAATTAAACTGGCCTATCACTCAACGTTACCTCTACATTCTATTGTAAAACTTTCATTTAGCGTAACTTTCAGTCATTTAATATACAGGATAATGCCTCCAATCTAATTTAAAACCATCCACATACGTTTATAGCCGTGACAAGAAAGAAATCTTCATGATCGCTGATTACTCCAAACTAAATTACCTTCCACATGCGTATGAGCCTTTATATCATAGTAATTTCAGTTTGCTAATGATGCCTGCTTCTTCTCTTCACATTGGCCCACACTTTAACCTTAAAAACGGAGTAGTTTTTTCCCCACGGAGAGGGACCATCTAAAGAAAAAAAAAGTTACCTTTCCACACGGGCCTACCATTGTAGTCTAATCGGCTACTCAAGAAATGCCCGTGACTTGAAAGAAAAAAAAAAAAGAACAATTCCGCGTTCCATTTCTTTTGTCAAGTCATACTCAGAAATAAACTTATGACGCTCTATTTTTGGACATGGAAAACACAAAGCAGGATTCCTCGAGTTATTTATTCATGTATTTCGTTTATTTATACATTTATTTTCCATGGATAAGTTCTTTACACGCAGCAGAAAAATGCTACAGGAGACGAGGTTGTAAATCAAGTCTTTTTCTATTCAAAATAAACCTGTTTATTTACGGTTTCAAGGACGACAACCTGCGTACACATTGTGCGGTGTCACTGGAAATGTTTGTTGTGTGGAATGCGCAGGCACTTTTACGTCATCGAGGATTAGGTTACCATACCAACCTGGGGTGGAAAGAGTGGGCGATGCCTGCAGACCGATTCGATCGCAGACTTGGAGACAGAAAGGTCGAGCACAACTACGTCACAGCTTTTGTTCCTGACGATCGTTCAGATTCAGCTTGTACGGCAGCATTTTTTGCTTCTACTTCCTTTGCGTAACAACAAACTCTATGTGCTTGTTGCTGAACGTGTTTTTGTTGTCGCAGATATTGTTGTTGTTGTTACAAGTTGTGTTCTGATGTCGTGGTGCGAAAAAGTTGTTCTGATTGTTGTCACAAGTTAATTTTTGGTTGTGTGTGCGTGCGTATGTGTGTGTGTGTGGGGGTGGGGGGGGGGGGGGGGGGGGGGGAGTGGCAAAAATTAAAGATTGGAAAGCGAGTATTTTATTTTAACAAAACTGAGCAAAAGTTTTTAAATTGGGAGAAGAAAAAAAAATTAAACGAGTGGAAACACATTCATGACAAATGTTAAAATAAAACTCACTGGTGGCGTTTCCTGACAATGCATAGCTCGGAGTGGTTTTTTAAATTTTATTAACCACCACCAGCAAAAAGACATATTAGGAATTCGGTTAATCCACACATTTTTTTTTTTTCTGTTTCACTCAATATTGAACTTTCTTTCTTTTTTTTTACATAATTTTTTGTTTGGTTGGTTGGTTTTTTTTTTTTTTTTTTTTTTTTTAAAACGATGTGGATTTCTACGGAAAAGAGAGAGAGATAAAAAGAGACAGACAGGCAGGCAGGCAGCTGGGAGCAAGGCAGATGGAGACGGTTATTCTAAAGCCAGTGTTTTGGGAAGGGGTAGACTTGTGACAAACCATGCAATGGATTTTTCATATATCATTTGCGTTTGAATGCTTTTAAACAATTACCAGCAGGCTGGTATTACTTTCTTTCTTTGATCACGTAAACATTCCTAACGACCCAAAAATAAAGTTGTGCGAAATGGCTTGTCTAAAGTACATAGGTTGCATGACTTGCTGTGACACATCTGTAGTACGTACTGAGGGGCCGGGGGTTCAGTGGTTACAGTGTTTGGGTACTGAGGGCCGGGGGGTTTTAGTGGTTGCAGTGTTTGGCTACAGAGGGGGGGGGGTTCGGTGGTTGCAGTGTTTGGGTGCTGAGGGGCCGGGGGTTCAGTGGTTGCAGTGTTTGGGTATGAGGGCGGGGGTTCAGTGGTTGCAGTGTTTGGGTACTGAGGTGCCGGGGGTTCAGTGGTTGCAGGTTTGGGTACTGGGGGCCGGGGGTTCGTGGTTGCAGTGTTTGGCTACAGAGGGGCCGGGGGGGGTTCAGTGGTTGCAGTGTTTGGGTTTTGAGGGGCGGGGGTCAGTGGTGTGCAGTGTTTGGCTACAGAGGGGCTGGGGGTTCAGTGGTTACAGTGTTTGGCTACAGAGGGGGCCCGGGGGTTAGTGGTTACAGTGTTTGGGACTGAGGGGGCCCGGGGTTCAATGGTTGCAGTGTTTGGCTACAGAGGGGCCAGGGGTTCAGTGATTCAGTGTTTGGCTACAAAAGGTGGGGGTTTAATGGGGTTGAGTGTTTGGTACAGGGGGGCCGGGGGGTTTTAGTGGTTAGTGTTTGGCTGGGGCGGGGGGTTCATGGCATTTGGTGGGGGGGGGTTCGGGTTTTTTACAGAGGGGGGGGGATTTTTGTTTTTTCCAGCTGAAATTGGGGGTTTGATTTTTCAGTGGCCTGGTTGAAATGCGGGGAAACGTCAGGTTTTTCCATTATGACGTGCCCTAGTCACGGTGAATTTCTGACTTGTCATCACCCCCTTCAGCCATTAGGCTATGGATGCACCCAAAACAGGGTGATCGTCTGATGCTCATTCCCCCTTCAGCATTAGGCTATGGGATTTTACCCAACAGGGGGTTGTGTAATTTTCCCCCCTTGGAAAAACTCGGGAATTCATCTCCCCCTTCAGCCATTAGGCTATGGGATGCACCCTTTCAGTCATTTTTAATTCAGGACAAAAAAAAGAAATCACTCAGTTTCCAACCTCTCCATGACAGAATGGGCAGATCCAATTACCTGATTTATAGGTTTGTTACAGTTAGAATGCACACAACTTTCAAAAATACCAAATCTGAATGTTGCTACAATAACTTGAGATGTCTCCCAACATGCACGAAAAGAAACGAGGCACGGTGTTAAAGGATTTAACACCTGTGAATACCCGGGACTGGTGCTGTCCAAGACAGGGACATTTCAAACTCTGCCAATCATAATCTATTTATCCTTAAAGAAAGTTGGCGAACCGCTCAGAGAAACGGGACAAACGAGGGTTACAAAACAAAAAAACGTGCGTTTCGAAACCCCTTTGGTTTTCTTCAGGCAAGATACAAACAAAAAGGACAACGAAAATTCACTTAGCTTTGATCGCTTCAGAATTCAGCGCAAGGAAGGCGTTGAATGAAATCGAGGCCGTTGGAAGGGAAATAATGTGTGAGTCAAGGTCGTAATGATGATAATTATTTATCCTTGTGGAAACGGTCAGAAGGGTCTGGAAGAACTGCGACATCAAAAGCAAGGAAGCAGGGTGTATGGATGGAGTGGATGACTGGAATGCACTGCAGACCTTCCAGAGTGGGAGAGCCATGCAGAGATCACCAGGAAGAGTGGCATGAGACTGGATGCTGCTCTCCACTCAGGTCCATCAAAGCCAATGATTCTGGCCCAACTCCCGGTGCCCTATGCAAGGGGAATGAAGCCAGCTCACATCTACCAGACTGACAAGTCTGCAAGTCTAGCCGGAAGCTTCAGGGAATCCGGCTTCCAAACCAAAGTCTCACCATAGAGGGAGCAATGGGGTTTGCAGGCTCATCAGCCAATGGTCTAAAATAAAAAGCTCACGATTCAGGAAAGAAATAAATCATAACCCTAAAAGCAATGGCAGAGGCAGCTGACACGAGGGCAAGCTGAATCTGGTCGAGGAAAAACCAAAGTGAACTTCAGAAGGCTTACATATCCAACTTCAAACTGGCGATGTACGATATAGATGCGGGTAAGACATCCACCTTAAAAAGGCCCACCATCAGACACATCCATCCAGACACTTTGGGCTGGAATTCCAGCAGCACCAGGGAAAAAATGGCAGCAGAAGGGCATCTGGGAGTCATGGCCTGGATGTGGCTCGGACCCTCACAGTGTAAGGTGTTCAGGGTTGGAAACACTTGTGTGTGTGCGTGGGGGGGGGGGGGGGGGGGGGGGAGGTTCATCTCTGAAGACCTGCTTGTGAAGTTCTCTTCCCAGTCTCTTCCTTAGTCAGCCGTTGCATTTTTGTTACTCTTTTGCCAAAACATACAGATAACAGCATTCACACACACACAACACACACACGCCCACACACACGCACACACACACGCGCGCGCACACACACACACACACACACACACACACACACACACACACACACACACGCGCGCGCGCACAAAACATTTAATTTCAACGTTTCCATCCACCTCCCCCCCCCTCCCCCCTCGGCACCTACTTCGACTAATCCACGCTTTGCTTTATATGGCAATAAGTAAGCCTATCAGAGATTCAGTATGGGTTAATTTTAGCCAGAATCGAATGCACCAGAATGTTATAATAGATCAACAGCTGAAAGCTTTCCTTCATCATCGTTTTCCCCTTCTCTCTCTCTCGTGCATGCACGTACGCACGCATGCATGCACACACACATTTAAAAAAAAAAAAAAGAAGAAAAACAAGAGAAATGATAAATAGTTTTTGTAAAGGGCAAAGAGAAACATGTTAGAAGAACTAAAAATTACAAGAGTGTGTCATGATTTAAACGGGGTGCCGGGGGGGGGGGGGGGGGGGCGAGAGAGAGGGAGAGAGAGAGAGAGAGAGAGAGAGAGAGAGAGGAGTGAATTGTGCGTTTGTGTGTGTGATATATTTATACTAATTAACAAATATATATATATATATATATATTATATTATATACACACACACATATATATATATATATCACATATTATATTATATATATTATATATATAGAGAGAGAGAGAGAGAGAGAGAGAGAGAGAGATGTTTCCCCACTACTTAATTGTTCAGCATTATATATGCATCCGAGTGAGCGATTTTTTTAGTTCGGGGGGGGGGGGGGGGGGGGGGGGGGAGTTGCGTGATCGCTGACCGTGTTTGTTTTTTCACATGTATATGTGTTGAATAGATACCTGATGTGTGTGTGTGTGTGTGTGTGTGTGTGTGGTGGAGGAGAGAGAGAGAGAGAGAGAGAGAGAGAGACGTTGGCTTTGAACCCCTCTTGGTCAAAGACCTCCGTACAAGAAGTCTCTGCTGAACACTTCGATACGCGATCTGTTACACATTCTCTAGCGACTACCATAAAAACGATTCCGAGTCACTGACAACTGTTCAGTTGGCTGGCTGCCCCTCTGTTTAAGTACATTTGTCAGCTTCCTCTTGTTCGCTATTCAGTGAGGTTGGCCTACTGCCTGCATAAAGCTACGTGCCTGTACGCGTTTGTGCTTCCAAGCTGACAGTGCGACACAATCAGCAGCGTAGTGTGGCCAACAGACAGCTAATCGTTGAACAGGAGACTGAGAGCATGTCTGATGAGCAGGAAGTGGTGGATGCCATCACTATGTACAATGGAACTCCAGTGGTGGATAGGATAGGATAATGTTGCTTATAGCCCAGCGACCGCAGAGGGCCACATCAGGGCTGTCACCACGTTAAAATCAACTCACCCTCCAGTGGTGGATGCCATCACTATGTACAATGGAACTCTAGTGGTGGATGCCATCACTATGTACAATGGAACTCTAGTAGTGGATGCCATCACTATGTACAATGGAACTCTAGTGGTGGATGCCATCACTATGTACAATGGAACTCTAGTAGTGGATGCCATCACTATGTACAATGGAACTCTAGTGTGGATGCCATCACTATGTTACAATGGGAACTCTAGTGGAGGATGCCATCACTATGTACAATGGAACTCTAGTAGTGGATGCCATCACTATGTACAATGGAACTCTAGTGGTGGATGCCATCACTATGTACAATGGAACTCTGACAAGTGAAAAGTGAGGATACTTATCAACTCCCTCTTGATCCATATTTAGTCCCTCATCCCCACCCCTCCCCAACTCCCCACCCCAAAAGTTTGAAAAACGTGGATGTAGGTTTAGGGCAGTTTATGTCATATTTTCGTTGGGAACTATACTAGCAGAGAAATGAATTAAGAGAGTGATCCAACTGCGTTTCAAGGGACGGAGCACTGTATGTGAAGACAAGGGGGCCCAGGGTCCAGCAGAGTGTATGTCTGTGGAACTGATGGTCACAAGTTCGAACCTTTCATGAGATCAGATTTATACAGCTTGAAACTGCTCTCTTCTCCCCCAGGAGAAAATGCCACCCTGCATCAGATCAGGAAAGTTAGTGTGGGAGAAAACAGAGGGAAAATGCCACCTGCTTCGATCAGGAAAGTTGTGTGGAGATAACGAGGAGAATACCCCTGCATCGATCGAGTAAAGAAACCCGAGTGCTGGGACCCAGAAAGCCATGTCTTCACCCGCTTGTAGATGCTTGTCTGTTCCAACCTTGGAGCCTGCTGGTTGACGTGGTATAGTGGGAGAAATACATTTAGGATAGGGCTTGCCTTGATTAGTTTGTGCTGGACTACAGAACTCGACATTCTGACCCTATATCCAGTAGGACATTTGTGTTGATGATTTTTTTTTAAACTATTGACTATGATAAAATAGAAAAGAAACTTCAAGCATATTACCGTTACAGTTCAGTAAACACTGAACTTCCTATGTAGGGTCTCTTCAGAGCAAGTTTAATTCTGATCTAAAAGAAAATCTGCATCTTACGAAGTGGCTTCTTAACAAGTGATCAAGTCTCTCAATCCACGCACGCAAAGACTCGTCATCATGTTATTGAGGACGCTGACGTTTTGGTGAAGATGATGATTCTCTGAAAAGTGCCTAAAACGGGAGAAGGTCCAATGGGATAGTCAGTTGCTTTATACATTACCTACTGAAGAAAAATTACAATACATCGCTTGCTCTTTTCGCCTTTAATCAAAATTTCATTAAAAGTTAAGAGATGGACGCACTAACGGTCTCTATGACATATCACCCTGTACCTCACATGTTCTGGAAGGTCTGCTGGTGCTCCTGGTCGTCCACTCAATCCAATAAACCTGCTTGCATGCCCTTGGTGTTACAGCTGTTCCAGACCATGATGTGTAGCCTCTTGCTGTGAAAAACATCGCGTAGAATGTGTTGGGTTTTTTTTTTTGTCTCGCCTTCCACATCCTGGCTCCCTCCTACATAACCACACCTCAGACTCTCATTTTATGTATGTCTATCCTGTATAAATGCTAACCATCACTCACAATCAGACTATGAAACTGCGTGCAACTTTCAAAATACATTTCATTTTTCTCTCATTACTTTCCATCAACAAATACAGTTTTTCAACACCACAAAATGTAAAAGCACAAAACATTTTCTACTTACACAAATCAATTGGAACAGCTAATACAGGTTTGATTTGACGGCACTGAAAGAAAAACATCGTAAACTTTGACCGGAAAACTATGTCTATGGGAAAGGAGGGGAGTTGGGTGGTGAGAAGGAATATGTAAATAGGGGAAGGAGGGGAGTGGGTGAAGAGGAGGAGCGAGCCAAGGATCAGCCACACCAATCAACAGGCAAAGCATCACCCTGTTCACTCAGTAGCTATAAAATATTTTCTGTCTTGTACACCGATTGGAAAAAAAACATGCATTCTGATTTTTATAAAGTACATCACTCATGTCCTCCATTTTTTTTTGTCCCTAAGATTCAGTCATTTTTTTCTGTTCTGTCACTTTCCGTTTTTTTTTTTCTTTTCTTTTTCCTGGCCAATTCTGTCACTCTTTGTGTTTGCCTGCGTAGCTGACCGTCAAGACTTTGAACCACATGGAGGAGACAGATGTTGTTTGGCTTGAAAAGCCCTCGTTGTCAACCAGCAACAAAGATAATGAGCACAGAAAACAGCAAAATGATGTGACTTAACCAGCCCGTCGTTTCCAGGCAAGAGCAGACTGACAAAAATCATGAAAACGAGGAAATAACGAGAAGGTCAGGGGTGGAGGTGGGGAGGGGAGGCAAGTGCCATTAAACAAGCCCTCAGTCATTATGACTTCACAAGGACTTCTAAAAGGGGGGGGGGGGGGGGGGGGGGGTATGGAAGAGGGGGGGGGGCGGGGGGAGGGGGGGAGAAGAGAAGGAAAACAGAGGATTTGGAAAATGTAAACATGAACATCCTATACCGACAACAATGGGAATATTTGAGTTTCACAGTGTGGACAAAGCCATTTGTTTCTGCCTTTCAGAGTCAACTTCCATCTCATGGGTGAGAACTCTTCAGTGGATGCAGCTGGCGGCAACTGTGGTAGTCTACCCATGGCGTCTAATTTAGACCACCACCGATCATTTTGTTATAATTATTCTCAACACCACATACAGACCATTGCAATCCCATCGAGGCTTGCAAAGAATTCAAATGGAAAGTCAAGAACAAGAAAACAATTGTAAAGGAAGAAAAATCACCAAAAATAAGTAATAAAAAGATGCCTTTTCAAGTCCTGGTTAGGTCTGTAACTGTGTGTGTATCTTTGTATGTTGTTGTTCAACATATTGCCAAATTCTCCGACTTTTTCCTGGTGACTTCTTACTTCACCTGACTTTCCAGTGTACGGAAAACGCTCCTGTGTCTCCCATGAACTGTGCCATGAATCCTGGCCAGAGCAGACCCTGCCGTTCCAACCACACTGCTGCCTTCCTCTGAACACCTCCCATAGGCGCTCCCTCCCTTCATCCAGCCAGTAATGAAGGATTTCTTCAGGTCGCTCTAGACAGGTTCCACGTTCTACTGTTGTCATTCTCCAACCAACTGTAGCTTCTGTTTCACTAATGCACATTACTTTCTGAATTTTTTTGCTTTTCACTTTATCAAACCTCAAGGCTTTTTTTTTTCTGATGTCCTGATCAATTTGATGATAGTAGTATATGTATGCAATGGAGTGTTGCATTTGGTTTGGATTCACTGAAACCAAAAGGTAAAGTTTAGAAAGAGAAGGGGTTAGTTACTGCCAAGGACATTGACGAACAAAGCACAGGCAAGACACAAAGCATTTCAACCCCTTGGGTCTTCTTCAGGCAAAAAACATATACCATTTAACAGTTAGGACAGTGCGAACAAAGAATGAAGAGTCACTTATCTGTCCATGTGTTCAGATAAAAGGTAAAGATAATGTAAAGCAAATTACTTATCATTATAAAAAGCTTAGATCAATCAGATTTTTTTCTTGTTCATGGAGGTTTTTGAAAGTGTTAGTGTTACGAGCTCTTTTAACATGAGTATATGCAAGTGAGGTTCAATTCTCTAATCAAAACCCTTTTATTATTGTTTTTTTTCAAAGCAATACTCTTTGAATAGCTAACAAATGATTTGTCACAGCATTCCTTGTTATGTCAGAATAAGTTTTTGTGAACAAATTTCTCTGGATCTACACTGCATATGGTTACATAATTTGTAGTATTTTCGTGTCTACTAGTCATGAAAATGAATAGAAAAAAAGATGCAAAGCATATAAACATACTCCCAGTTTAGATCTATCTTGAATACACGTGTAAAAAAAAGTCACAATCAAACTTGCGTCATAATTAAAAAAAAATTTTAACTGTCACAATCAAACATGCCTCATAATGTATTTCGTCACTGAGATAAGAAATCTGCGAAGTACTTTCAGAGATATTCCATAAAGAAGGAAAACCGTTTCGGGACGTTTTAGCGTTAGTAATGGCTATTCTGGTCAAATAAAACATCGGGCATCATCCGTGACCCATAATGAACATACCTAAAAAATTTTCTGGAAGATCAGCCTAGAAATTTTGTCTGGAGCGAGTGGAACACTTTTGACCATGGACAGACAGACAGACTGACAGACAGCATTTCTTCGTTCCATTGTAATGTACTCCCTGTTCTATAAGAACTGGGAGTACAAAAAGGTTAGAACGTGGAACTGAGGGCTATCAAGAGTCATTCACTTCAAGTCCCTGGCTGATGCTCCTCCTTCTGGCAGATCATACAGAATGCTTGCACTGGTTGCAGCATCAACAAGTGTATATAACAAGAACTTGTTCTTCCTCTCCCTGGTGTGGTGTGATGTGTGTGTGTGTGTGTGTGTTGTGTGTGTGTGTGTGGTGTGTGTGAGTGTGTGGTGTTTATGTGCTGTTCTCATTTGTAACTCCATGTTTTATGAAAAGCTTTTTTTCCCCTCGATCTAATTCATTGCTTTATCAACATTCCAATTAGCAGTAGGTTGTTGCACAAAAACTGTAAAATGAGAATGAGATTAAAAAATTATTTTTAAAAAACCACTCAGGAGGCCAATAAATTGTTGTTATAGAACAATAGTTTACTGCAGTCTGAACAAGTCAGAACTATTGTTAATCCCAAGCTAGGATAAGTCGAGAAGAAAATGTAGTCTGAAGATTAGCTTTTGTTCTCCATTTGTTTTAACAAGTTCAAGGGAGACAAATACATGTCTTCTTCATCTAATCCATCACAAGTTACATTTCTTTGCTATGCAGACCACACACTGACCAGTTGATGGAGAAAGACGTCTCCCACCAAAGAACATGTTTGTCTGAATGAATAACACAGGATTCTACAGCCGTTCATTCAAAGGAACTTCACTGTGACTGAATATCGCTATTCTGATGAAAATAAAACAAATGAAAACAAGGAACAGAGGTACAAATTCCAAGATGGATGAATCAATGATCATTGCAGTAGATACATTTGGGCATTAGAAAAACACTCATTAGTGAGCAGGCTAAGCATGCACGCATGCAATACACATGCAGCGCCACACACACACACACTCATGTATGGAAATATGCGTGCAAAAACGCACAGAATGAATTGATTTGAGTGACAATAGTTTTCAGCATTTATACTGGGACTACAGACACCGTCTTTGACAGCAGACGTTACTCTTGATCTGCGAGCATGATGACGTCAGCTTGTTGATGACTGCATGTACTCACATGATATAAGAATGATAACTCTTGCTTCCATTATCACACTACTGCACACTCAGCTCAAATGAATGTATTATGGCACCATTTGCTAGCACAAAGCAGATTTGGGTCACACAGAGCAAAACTCATAAGGAGGATGTTCAAACTTGCCCATAAACCCTGTGCCCGACATACCCACACAGCAACAACACAGAGCAAAATCAAAGGAGGATGTTCCAAACTTGCCCTAAACCCTGTGCCCGACATACCCACACGCAACAACACAGAGCAAAACTCAAAGGAGGATGTTCCAAACTTGCCCATAAACCCCTGTGCCCGACATACCCACACAGCAACAACACAGAGCAAAACTCAAAGGAGGATGTTCCAAACTTGCCCATAAACCCTGTGCCCGACATACCACACACAGCAACAACACAGAGCAAAACTCAAAGGAGGATGTTCCAAACTTGCCCATAAACCCCTGTGCCCGACATACCCACACAGCAACAACACAGAGCAAAACTCAAAGGAGGATGTTCCAAACTTGCCCATAAACCCCTGTGCCGACATACCCACACAGCAACAACACAGAGCAAAACTCAAAGGAGGATGTTCCAAACTTGCCCCTAAACCCCTGTGCCGACATACCACACACAGCAACAACACAGAGCAAAACTCAAAGGAGGATGTTCCAAACTTGCCCTAAACCCCTGTGCCCGACATACCACACAGCAACAACACAGAGCAAAACTCAAAGGAGGATGTTCCAAACTTGCCCCTAAACCCCTGTGCCGACATACCCACACAGCAACAACACAGAGCAAAACTCAAAGGAGGATGTTCCAAACTTGCCCCTAAACCCCTGTGCCGACATACCCACACAGCAACAACACAGAGCAAAACTCAAAGGAGGATGTTCCAAACTTGCCCTAAACCCCTGTGCCCGACATACCACACAGCAACAACACAGAGCAAAACTCAAAGGAGGATGTTCCAAACTTGCCCCTAAACCCCTGTGCCCGACATACCCACACAGCAACAACCACTGAAGTAGAAATGGACTAAACACAAACCGACAATGACTCAAGATGGCCAGTCTTTGATGGTGAACAGTGTCAAACAGAACAGAACAAACACAACCGACACTGACTCAAGATTGGCCCAGTCTTCTGATGGTGAACAGTGTCAAACAGAACAGAACAAACACAAACCGACATGATCAAGATTGGCCCAGTCTTCTGTGGGAACAGTGTCAAACAGAACAGAAACAAACACAAACGACATGACTCAAGATTGGCCAGTTTCTGATGGTGACAGTGTCAAACTGAACAGAACAAACACAAACCGCCTGATCCAGATTGGCCCAGTCTTCTGATGGTGAACAGTGTCAAACAGAACAGAAACAAACCAAACGACATGACTCAAGATTGGCCCAGTCTTCTGATGGTGAACAGTGTCAAACAGAACAGAAACACACACAAACCGACACTGACTCAAGATTGGCAGTCTTCTGTGTGAACGTGTCAAACAGAACAGAAACAAACACAAACCGACACTGACTCAAGATGGCCCAGTCTTCTGATGGTGAACAGTGTCAAACAGAACAGAAACAAAACCAAAGCGACACTGACCAAGATTGGCCCAGTCTTCTGATGGTGAACCAGTGTCAAACAACACAGAAACAACACAAACCGACGATGACTCAAGATTGGCCCAGTCTTTGATGGTGAACCTGTGCAAACAGAACAGAAACAAACACAAACCGACACGACTCAAGATTGGCCAGTCTTGATGGTGAACAGTGTCAAACGAACAGAAACAACCAAAACGACACTGACTCAGATTGGCCACGTCTTCTGATGGTGAACAGTGTCAAACAGAACAGAAACAAACACAAACCGACACTGACTCAAGATTGGCCCAGTCTTTGATGGTGACAGTTCAAACAGAACAGAAACAAACACAACGACACTGACTCAAGATTGGCCAGTCTTCTGATGGTGAACAGTGTCAAACAGAACAGAAACAAAACAAAACCGACACTGACTCAAGATTGGCCCAGTCTTCTGATGGTGACAGTGTCAAACAGAACAGAAACCAAACCCCAAACCGGACAACTGACTCAAATTGGCCCAGTTTCTGATGGTGACGTGTCAAACGAACGAAACAACACAAACGACACTGACTCAGATTGGCCCAGTCTTTGATGGTGAACAGTGTCAAACAGAACAGAAACAAACACAAACCGACACTGACTCAAGATTGGCCCAGTCTTCTGTGGTGAAACGTCAAACAGAACAAAACAAACACAAAGACACTGACTCAAGATTGGCCCAGCTTCTGATGGTGAACAGTGTCAAACGAACAGAAAACAACACAAACCGACATGACTCAAGATTGCCCAGTCTTCTGATGGTGAACCCGTGTCAAACAGACAGAACAAACACAAACGACACTGACTCAAGGAGTGGCCCAGTCTTCTGATGTGAAACGTGTCAAACCAACAGAAAACAAACAACAAACGACATGATCCAAGATTGGCCCAGTCTTCTGATGGTGAACAGTGTCAAACAGAACAGAAAAAACACAAACCGAGCATGACTCAAGATTGGCCCAGTCCCTGATGCGAAACCAGTGTCACAGAACAGAACAAGAACAAAACCAAACGGAGATGACTCAAGATTGGCCCAGTCTTTGATGGTGAACCGTGTCAAACAGAACAGAAACAACACAAAACACGACAATGACTCAAGATTGGCCAGTCTTCTGATGGTGAACAGTGTCAAACAGAACACGAAACAAACACAAACGACACTGACTCAAGATTGGCCCAGTCTTCTGTGGTGAACAGTGTCAAACAGAACAGAAACAAACACAAACCGACGATGACTCAAGATTGGCCCAGTCTTCTGATGGTGAACACGTGTCAAACGAACGAAACAAACACAAACCGACACTGACTCAAGATTGGCCCAGTCTTCTGATGGTGAACAGTGTCAAACAGAACAGAAACAAACACAAACCGACACTGACTCAAGATTGGCCCAGTCTTCTGATGGTGAACAGTGTCAAACAGAACAGAAACAAACACAAACCGACACTGACTCAAGATTGGCCCAGTCTTCTGATGGTGAACAGTGTCAAACAGAACAGAAACAAACACAAACCGACACTACTCAAGATTGGCCCAGTCTTCTGATGGTGAACAGTGTCAAACAGAACAGAAACAAACACAAACCGACACTGACTCAAGATTGGCCCAGTCTTCTGATGGTGAACAGTGTCAAACAGAACAGAAACAAACACAAACCGACACTGACTCAAGATTGGCCCAGTCTTCTGATGGTGAACAGTGTCAAACAGAACAGAAACAAACACAAACCGACACTGACTCAAGATTGGCCCAGTCTTTGATGGTGAACAGTGTCAAACAGAACAGAAACAAACACAAACCGACACTGACTCAAGATTGGCCCAGTCTTTGATGGTGAACAGTGTCAAACAGAACAGAAACAAACACAAACCGACACTGACTCAAGATTGGCCCAGTCTTTGATGGTGAACAGTGTCAAACAGAACAGAAACAAACACAAACCGACACGATTCAAGATTGGCCGAGTCTTTGATGGTGAACAGTGTCAAACAGAACAGAAACAAACACAAACCGACACTGATCAAGATTGGCCGTCTTTGATGGTGAACAGTGTCAAACAGAACAGAAACAAACACAGGCCAAGGATTTTCTTTGGAGGAACTGTAGACAAGTGTGCCTGGTGATCCAAACTCTATGTTGAAAGTGGTACGAGGCAGCTCCGTGAGCAGACGTAGACTGAAAACAACCTGCGTGTGTGTGCCACAAGCCTCCTCCCCTGGCTACAGCAATGTGCGGGGGGCTCTGGTACATGACAGAATAAACCAACTACAGATAACATGAAGAGGGAAAGGAATAATACTATAAACCGGCCAACACATTTCCTACCACAGCTTACTGATTAGAGGCCGTTTGAACAGAAACAAGAATTCAAAAGCAGCTGGTGTTTGCCTTTCAGAGAGGAAAGCAAGCGGCAAAACGTCCTGAGAATCGGCCGCAGAGCAGAAGCACTTTTTAACTACATGTCTACTGTGTCTCCTAGCTCTTAAACAGAGAGAGAACTCCAATTGTTTCAAGCACCAATCAGAAGTCGTAACTATTTTTAATATACTTAGTTACTTACTTAGGCCCATTGCTCTTGCTAGAGCATAGGCCATCAAGCAACTGCACGCCAACGACCACGGTCCTGGGCAATCTTTTCTAATTCGCCGCAACTGTAACCCATCTGCCTGGTGTCCGCTTCCAGGTCCGGCTCCACGTGTTTCTTGGTCTTCCTGGCTTCCTTTTGCCTTGGGGATTACAGGTCAGGGCTTTTCTGGTGGTGTTTTTTTTTTTGTTTTGTTTTTTTGCTGTCCCAACCTCTGCACCACCTAAGAGGCAGTGCACCCACGCCGCTCATTCCGACACCCGTCCACAGCTACAGCCGGTCGGTCCGCCGCAGCCCCGGCACCGGCAATCCACAGGGAGCAGTCAATGTCAAGTCGTTAAGAGGCAACCCACCGGAGGAGACACTGCACTGCTGCGAGTCACTTCGGTGGTGTTCAGTGGTGCCTGTTCTGATCTAACATACGCAGGACGCCACCTACTAAGCCCCCTACTGACGACAATAATTGCTTAGTCGCGGAGCCGGCGCGAGTGAGCTCTCCCTCCGGAGGGCGCCACCACGTCCTCCAACGACAGCCCCATGGACTCGCGATACCGGTGACCCGATGGAACCAAACCAAGGCCACAGACGTGGAGAGGACATCAAATTGAGGTCACCATGAGAGCAGGGCATGAAGGGCCACAGAATCTGAGACTTTTTTTTTTTTTTAATGCTGATCAATGAGAATGAGGATGATTAAGATGATGCTACGGATTTCCATTTCGGTCTGAGACTACATGACAGGGCTGTACTCTACGCTTCCTTTCATAATATATCCTGGCGTCAACCAGGCCGAGAGATACAGGCACCTGCAGTGTTGGTCAGGAAATTTGAGCAACACTCTCAGAAACGCATCCATTAAGTGGATGAAACTCGACTGTGTGGTCCCAGTCTTCCCAACTGAGTCCGCAGCAAACTCAACTCTGGGTAGGAGCCGGTCGGGCAGAAAAACCCACATGACTTCTGATGGGATTCGAACCCACGACCTCCCAGCCGGGAGTCCGCGACGCTAACCACTTCGCCACGGCGGCTGGTTTTTACTGGTGGTGTTGTCCGGGGGCTTTCGGAGCTTGTGTCCTATCCACTGCTATCTTTTACGGATACCTTGTTCTACTGGTTACTTCTTTCCCACAGCTCTTTCTTGCTGATTGTCTCTGGCCAGTGGCTGTGGAGAATCTTTTGCAGGCAGCTGTTAACGAACGTCTGCAGCTTTTGAATGGTGGTTTTCGTGGTTGCCAGGTCTCTGATCATATAAGAGGACGGATTTCACGTTTGAGTTGAAGAGGCGGATTTTCGTCCTGGTGGTGATTAGTCCAGATTTCCAAATGTTTTTCAGAGTGATGTAGGCTGTTCTTGCTTTTCCTATTCTGCTTTTCACGTCGGCATCAGTTCCCCCTTGCTGGTTGACTACGCTGCCCAGATAGGTGAAGCTGCGACTTCTTCCAGTGGGGCTCCATCTAGATCACAGGGTCTGGACTGACTGTGTTAATGTTCAGTGTTTGGGTTTTCTGCAGGTGTATAGTAAGGCCCACCTTTGCTGCAAAGATTGACAGGTCTGATGTTTTTGTCCTGCATCTGTTGTCTGGTATGGAGAGTATGGCCAGATCACCTGCAAAGTCTAGGTCGTCGAGCTGGATCCAGAGGGTCCATTGTATGCCATTCCTCTTTTCTTCTGTCATCCTCTTCATCACCCAGTCAATGGCCAGAAGGAACAGGAATGGTGAGAGGAGGCAACCCTGACGTACTCCGGTCTTCACCTCAAATCGACATGTTGTCTGTCCTGCGTGAACCACCTGGCATGCTATTCCTTCATAGGTTTTCTGGATCAAATTGGGATCTTTGCTGGTACTCCAGAGTGCCGTAATAGTTGTCACAAGCTGTCTCTGTGCAAACTGTCGAAGGCTTTCTGAAAGTCCACAAAATTTGTGTAGAGTGAAGTGTTCCATTCTGAAGTTTGTTCCATGATGATCCTTAGCATGGCAATCTGGTCTGTGCAGGAGCGATCTTTCCGGAAGCCTGCTGGCTGGTCCCTAAGTGTTTTGTCTACTTCATCCTTCATTCTCTCTGGAAGAATCCTGTTAAGACCTTGCCTGGTACTGACAGGAGAGTGATGCCTCTGTAGTTTCTGCAGTTGCTGAGATCTCCCTTCTCTGGTAGTTTAATGATGTGTCCGTCTTTCCAGTCTGAAGGGACCTCTTCGTATGTCCATATCTTCTCAAAAAGTAGTTGAAGAATGTCTGCTGTAGTGTCGATGTCAGCTTTTAGCACTTCTGCTGGAATTGCATCTGGGCCTGCTGCCTTTCCATTCTTCATTTTCTTGATAGCATTGACGATTTCTTCTCTGGTTGGTGGATCACAATTGATTGGCAGATCAATTTCTGCTGCTGGGATATGTGGAGCCTCTTGTGGTGCTGGTCTGTTCAGTAACACTTTGAAGTGCTCCGCCCATCTGTTGAGTTGTCCCTCTTGGTCTGTAATAGTCTCTCCCTGTTTGTTTTGAATAGGTCTCTCTGGCTTGGAAAACTTTCCTGCAAGTTTCTTGGTCGTACCATAGAGCGCTTTCATGTTTCTGCTGCTGGCAGCCTGTTCTGCTTCTTCTGCAAGCTGGTCAATATACATTTCCTTGTCTCTTTTCACACTCCGTCTCACTTCCTTGTGGGCTTCATTGTGGTCTGCGTGGGCTGCTGCTTTCTCTGCTCTAGTTGTGCCTCTGTTGATTTGTTCTTTCTTCTGTTTTGGTTTGTCGATTTTCTCAAGGGTCTCTGTTGTGATCCAATCTTTGTGATGTTTCTTTTTTGATCCAAATACCTCTTTGCATGTTGACTGAAAGGCTTCTTTTGTTCCTGTCCAATGGGTGCCTATGTCTGTATCTTCTGTGTGTAGGTCCTGTAGGGTTTGGAATCTATTCTTTAGGGACAGTGTGGATGAGTCTCTGTAGCACTGTTCTGTAAGTAGCCCTGCATTGAACTTTTCTCTTTTTCCTGTTGGTTTCACTGGGTTCTTCTTCAACTTTACCTTTATTTTTGCTGTCAGAAGGTGATGGTCTGATGCTACGTCTGCCCCTCTCCTCACTCTAACATCCTGCAGCGACCGTCTGAATTTCTTGGAAATGCAGACGTGGTCGATTTGATTTTCAGTTTCATGATTTGGTGACGCCCATGTTGCTTTGTGAGTCCTTTTGTGTGGAAATATGCTGCCAACGATGATTAGGTTGTTCATCCCGCAGAGGTCTGCAAGTCGTTGGCCGTTTTCGTTCATGTCACCTAGTGCATGGGTTCCCATAACTTCTTTGTATCCTCGGTTGTCTCCTCCTACCTTGGCATTCATGTCTCCCATGAGAATGTGATGTCTTTGTCCTTCAGCTTGTTCAGTATGGTCTGCAGTCTGTTGCAGAAGCTATGCTTGTCCTCTTCATCATGGTCGTTGGTCGGGGCATAGCACTGTACAATGTTTAGTTTGATGTTTTTCTTCTTTGTTCTGAAACTTGCAGTCACGATCCTTGGGCTGTGTGCTTCCCATCCAATTAGTGCTTTTTCTGCTTGTTTTGATAGTATGATGGCTACTCCGTCTGTATGGGCAGAGTTTTCATCTTCGTGGCCTGAAAAGAGGATTAACTCTCCGGAAGATAACCTTACTTGTCCCGATTGTAGCCATCTCGTCTCACTAAGTCCTAGTAGTGCCAGGTTGTAGTTGCGCATCTAAGCTGCTATTTTTAATATACCAGTCATGGATTTGGCACCCTGTCAGCCATTTAGTCTCACATGAAAAAAAGGATGCCCCAAGTTTCCACAGCGATCTCTCATCAAAGTCTCGCCCCCAACTGTCGCTAACGTGTGCATAGAAAACATGCTACCCACCAAACAAGCAAGAATTGTAACTCTCACCTCCGCGATATGCATCTCATGACTTTAATACCCTGTGGTTTGAAATCACAATATGACAGCACACAGAAGCTTGGTGCAAAGATGAACAGGAAATTGCTTATACAGTTCCTCTCAATGTGAATATGCTTCTTCATACTTGTTCATTCTCTAGCCAGACAGTTCAAGGCATTTCACTGATGACAAATGAACATCACATCAGTGGTTTTAGCAAGTCCAGACCTGCCAACCCCCTAAGAGACCAATGAGTAAGAATTGAAGCTCAGTGAGGCAGAAATGTGTAATTTCTGAGAGCTAAGAGTAATCAAGCGCGACATTTACCTTTTTTCAAACAAACACGATGCGATGAAATTGTTCGCACAATTTTTGTGAACTTTACTTTTCTACAAATACAAGCTTTTCTTTTAAGTGTCACAAGAAATCTTTACAAATTACAAAAAAGTAGAATACACTGGAAACACACACAAATCCCCTAAACCATCATGGCATGGCACACCAAGCTCGATAGTGCGCCAGAAACAACCCCCCCCAAAAAAGGAAAGAAATGAGGCAGGGAACAGTAAATAATAAACAGTAAACAAGTGGGGTAACGTTTGCTCCATAAGGAAACCTAACACAAGGTAACTTTTATTCAAGACTGGTACAGCCTTTTAAACTTGAATAAAGTCAGACAAATACATAGACGAACAATCTAATAGTGGGTGGAAAAAACAAGCGCAGGCCAACAACTCAACTGTCTTGATAGTATACTGCAAAGATGATTTGGACTTAAGGGGGGGGGGGGGGGGGGGGGGGGGGGGGGGGAGTTAGAAGATGGAAAACGGGAACATGAAATTAAGAAAATAACTAACAAATGTTCTCCTGTTGCTGATTCTGTGCATGTGGGGTTGGCTATCAGCTCTGTGGCGATTGTGTCATTTTTAACAGGGTTCCCACTTCTCACAGGAAAAAATTCAAGGTTTCAAAGTTTCTAAAAGGGATATTTTAATTTTTAGGGCAAATTTAGCCGTGACAGTTGAAATTAAAAGAGTGATCCTACTATCTACACAGTAAATTCAGCCATGATGATAAGGTGATTACACTTCAGTAGTTTTCCATGTCAATATCATATACAAAAAATAAAAAATGACAGTCTTTACAAGAAATTGAAGAAATAGAAAAAGAAAACTTTCAACTGCTATTCCGACCAGATCTGACATGGATGTCACTGCTTCTGTTTCAAGCTCCTTATTCAATGATTCATCAAAACCATAAATCATAATTCTCTAACCGTCAGTTGACAGCGAGCCCTCTTGGCACATTCAGGAGGGATCAGCAAACTTTACTTTTAAAATACAGCACTGTATGTGTTGTCGGTGAAGTGTGTGTGAATGGTTGGCGGCCTGGACTGCTTAATGCTTTTATGGGGCGATAAGAGGGGGTAACCTTCTTGAAAAGTTGAACCTCTCTAGTCGTTCTCGTCATGCAACAATCAAGAAACAAACAAAAAAAGATACATTTAACATTTAGGACAGTCGCAAGCAAGAAAGAAGAGTGACTTATCTGTCCATGTGGTAGAAAGAATGGCCACCAGACGGAAACGACAGAGAGGATTATGGGAGAGGAAAAGGAGAGGGGGTGCGTGGGGGGGAGGGGGGGGGGGAGTTGAACAATGGGGTTGTGTAGCTGACTTGTGACGGTTGTGGTTAAGGTGCATTGATAATAATGCTAAGTAGGGGGGGGGGGGGGGGGGGGGGGGGGGATATATATATATATATATATTTATATATAAATATATATTATATATGTATAGAAGGGATAGTAATGATAATAATGATAGTGGCAGTAATTATGATAAATAAGTAGATGAATAAAATGAAAGTAACTGTAATTTTTAAAAAAATTAAGCGAATAAAAATAGATAATTTTTGTTTTGTTTTGGTGTGTGTGTGTGTGTGTGTGTGTGTGTGTGTGTGTGTGTGTGTGTGTGTGTGTGTGTAGGCTAGCTGGTAGGTAAGTTAGGGGGGAGGGGTGTGGTATGAATGCGTCTTTTTAAACAAGAAAGTAAGATTTTTTTTTCTTTTCTTTTCTTTTTAAACAAATGCGCACACACGAATCACTTAAACTAAGTCTATGGAGACGACGTGACGATTGATTTGAAGATTCAGTCTGTGATTTCACTCTTTTTTCAGTTCTGACAGAAAAAAAAGAGCAATGCCAAAGTTGCAAGATATCTACTTTTGGTTTCCCCACACTGATAGTTCGTCGCAATCGAGGAATATGGAAACATTGGTGCAAACAGTTTCGTGTTGTCTTCAGCAGATCGGAAACTTGTGATGATTGTTGATGGCATGAATCGTCCACAACACTTCAGCTTTCAACACGTCTGTCCCACTTGCTGTTATTGTGGATTGGCTGACGATTCTTACTGAGGAAAGGGTCTGACCTGATGTTGATGAATTTGATGATTGCCAAACGAAGTCCGTAAGACTAACGACCGGCCTACTCGCTTTTTCCAATTCCACGTATTTTTTCCCTTTCCGTGACTTGCAACTGCCGAATCGCCCATTGCCCGAACATCAACGGTCTTTTTGCACACTTTACAGAAAAACGTGCACGTTTGTTGTCTCTGCATTCAGTGATCCAGCTTCGATATTCTTCCTTCTGTAACCACAACGGATCAAATGCGCAATTTCCCTTAGGCATGATGACAGACGCAACAGTATTGGACTTCACTGAAGATTAGGGAGTATGGTGCTCTTTGTCGGAAGTCGAACTGCGCATGCGCAAATGATACCGACTATTGAATTGCTTCCCTTTGCTTGAAAAGCAGACGACACACAAAACGATTCGAGAGGCGAAAATCGATGTCTGAAGTCTCGTTCGCGTTTGTTCTCCGATTCGTCTTCAAATGTTACGGTCCGAAAACGATTTTTAAGGGGATTTCAAGGGATGGTAGGGATATCTGCAGTTTTCAAGGGCCTTTTTGACCTAGTTGAAATTTAAAGGGTTTTCAAGGGTCTTCAAGGGGCGTATGAACCCTGTTTAAGTATCGCACCACCCAGGAAAGAATTTGTCCCCCCCCCCTCCCCCCTTTCTGACTTCCATCAGTCCCCAACACAAATGGTCCATTCTGCAGTCGAGATGCAGCAGCAGTTTAGGCTTCCATGACAAGGGTCCTTACAATGTGTGTTGTCTTTGTTCGACCGCTCTTGAACTGTTTGGTGATCTCGAATCTGAGAACGCTTCTTTAAAAAGCTGGGATGCATGGTCGGCTGCGCTAAGAGCGATGTTGTGCCGACGAAAAATCCGGCACAATGCTCAGCCGAATACCCTTTTCTAAATTTTCCTCTTTGGGTGATACAGTCTGAAAAAAACTGGTGATGTGGAAAAATGGCGGTTTTGGAATCGTTTTTTTGTGTGACCAAGGGGAATTCAAAAACCACCCCCAACCTCCGGCCTGGTATGCCTGTATTAAAACCCTGAAAATCAGCGCACATGGTAAAAATGACATTCCAAGTCAGTGACAATACACACCGACATTCTTAAGGAAGGTTCTACAAGGGAGAAAAGCACCAGGATTTCCCTGCTGATCCGTAGACTCTTAACCAGAGGCGTTATGGGCTGAACGGTTTGAGTGAGCTGTTTGATGCAAGCGTTTCAGAGTGTTGCTCAATGTCCTGAACAGACACTGCAGGTTCTCTCTCTCTCAGGCCTGGAGGGACACTAGGGTGTATAGAAAAAGAAAAATGGCTCTACAACCCCGTCTTTTTAGTTTTCCAGACACAATGAAACTCTATAACATCATCATCTTCTTCACTCTCTTCCATATTGATCCTGAGGAATCACAAAAACAAAACAAAACAAAAAAATTCACACCAACAGTTTTAAAGTCTCTCAACACAGCCCAAAGTTGAACTCATGTCAAGGTCGTCAGCATCTGCTAGGACATGACACCGATGTACTGTCACTAGTGTGGAGAAGGTGGTACTTCCCTAGATTGGCTGCACTAAGTCACATAAGCGCCTTGCCTAAGTAATCAGTGTCGTCAGTATGGGTCCACTTAGTAAGAGGTGTCCCACATACCCTGGTTCAAAAACAGTTCAGTTTCATCAAGGAGGTTTCACTGGGCCAAGTAATGGACTAGTCCTCAAACACGTCTACAAACCAATCCGCTAGCTTTGAGACCACACTGCGCAGGAGGGTCACTACTAATCACATCAAAGTTGACTCCCGTGTGTCACGACCACCGACCCTGGAGGCCTGCCCTGACATGATCGGTCAAGGTGGGATCGAAGGGAGTGGCTGACCTCACACTCTCCGCAAGAGACCACACAATAAAGAATACGATACAACACCCCATTTATTCACACCAGCAAAAAAAAACATTCCAACACACGCACCCTGCACGATCACAATAAAGCACTCCAACGCACACACAATGCACAATCACGATCAAGCACCGTCCAACCACACAACATGCATCCAGTCACGATCAATCCACTCCAACGCACACTACAAGCACAATCATAAATAATATTTTGGCGCCATAAACGACCGTACACGACACAATTACAGCATTCCAGCACTATTACATATACACTATTATAGAAGAAATCTACCCAGTAATTCGGAGTCCCTCGCTCACACCATGGGAGTGCTCCACGATCCCCACCCCTGTCCAAGTCCTCCAGGAGCACCCTGTCGCATAGGGGCTCCGAGCCGGGTAGGTTCTCGCAGGGAGTCGCCCAAAGCCGACACACTCGACTCCCAAGCGGCAGTGAAGATCGTGTCCCCGGGGGGGGGGGGGGGGGGCCAGCTGTTACTGGAGGTCTGACGGGGTCCAGCCGGCCAGACGAGACGTGGCGGGCTCCTCTAGCAACCACGGTCCCCGACCAAGGGAGTGGCCTCGACCAGCGCGTGGCACCATCCCGTCCGTGGTCTCAACCAGAACGTGGCCGGTCGACCGAGCACGTTGCACCATCCAGTTCGTGCTCCAGGTGAAGCCCCCGGGAGGGGGGAGGAAACGTAACTGGGAGGAAGAGTTCCCGAGAGGAGGAAAAGAAGAAGGAAGGAGGAAGGGAAGGAAGGGTACTGGAACCCTGGCCGTCATACCGTCTGACCATTGCAGTCAAGTCTTAACAGGCCACACAGCAATGGAGTGGGCAGGGAAGTGTATTCAACGCACACAGTAAAGCCCATTGAATCAAGTCTTCTCACACGATGCATGTAGAAAGACTGCATAATGTCAATCAGGTTATAAAACAAATATAATTATCTTCACCCTTCTCTCACTCACGGCTTAACGTTTTCCGTTCCTTAGGAAAATAAATCAACACAGCGAGCCATCGCTTAATAACTGCCACCGGACATGTAGCAAATAATAATTCAATGGCATACTGTCAACATTAGATAAACACATTTCAAAATAAAACAAATCTTCAAACCACCATCTCCGAACGACAAATCATGCGTACGCCACGCTCGTGAACATAAAACACGTTCTCCTTGCACACTACAAAAACAGACGGTGGCCGAAGATAAAAGTCCGGCGAATGTGACAGGGGCGGACGAGCTAGACCAAGCAAGTTCCAACCCAGAATCACCAGTGTCTCACCCTTCCCCACCACTACCCGCATCACCAATACATAAACAGAGAAAGAATTTTTGGAAATAATTTAGGAATTGCCAGGTAAAAAGATGGCATAGGAACCAAGAAAAGGTCTCACAGACCATATTTCTCTTACAATTTCGAAAACAAAAGAAAATAGCGCAAAAGCTAAGACTAAGCCGGCTAACAACAACGAAACCTAAACAAACAGACACGAAACTGATGCTTACCAGCTACCCTAGGGTGACCCCGAAGAGGCGGTCAAAGACTCTCTCTACTCCTCTTCCAGTCGAGAGGAACAGAGTCGAATATGCGGAAACAGAAGAAAAGATGTCCCTCTCCTACAGGGCCGCTGCAGGAAATTGGAAAGGACTGACTGTACTCTCGATGATAAGGTAAGAACCAGGACTGGAGCAGCGCCCCCCAGAGACATCTTCCGCTCGAGTGAAGAGCAAACACTCCCTCAGCAAAGGCGGACGAGCTATAACATGCCATCTGCGTCACAGAGTAGCATACTCAAACTACAAGAAACGAAGCACAGTGCGACAGGTAAAAAGACAGGCGAGCCGATAGACAGAACGTTCGCGAGAAAGGTACCGTCCACCCGTAAACTTGCAAGGATGAATAGCACGGGCGTGGAATAAGAGAGAGAGAGAGAAAGCCAACCGAAGTTGAGCCTGAACCACACCAAGGTGCAACTGCACCACAAGCACCCTAAGGGACGGATAGCCCGACAACAGGCAACGACAATAATAAACAAATAAGTAATTCCGCCACCCTATGTGGTCGAACTGCGTAGGCCTCGTGACAAACTCTTGACGAAATCTCGTGACAACCTGTGCTAGTGCAGCGTCTCCTCTGGAGGGCCTGGCTCCGACAAACCGATGCTGAAATGCTGTCTACAGACCCAAACTGGAAACCACGCAAGCAATCCCGTCGCCCTTGAAGCACACCTATACGCTCAAAACACTGGTCAGAATGAACTGACCAGGTAACCCCCACAACGTCTGGGCAGAGAAACTCTCCACTAATTGACCTCAAACTCTATTTCTTCTTCTTTTCTTACCCCCCATTCTTCCCCTACCAGCCAAATGACATTCAATTGTTCTCTTCATACTGTGAAATACCTTGATGCCTTTGTTTCTTATGGTGTGGACACTGCTGGCCGTTTCCCCGTCTTGTCGCTGATGATCATAGGAGCCTCATGTATACTCAGGCCAAAATAGGAATCACATGTTTTCACCAACTACAAACATCTGAATTTCTAATGAATCAAAACTTTCATCAGATTATTACACTACGTTTTAACAGACCTTTTATAAAAAAATAAGTAACACATGCACTGTATAAATAGTACAAGTTGAAATTTTACCTTCTGTCACAGACACTGTAATTCTGCTTTTTCCAGTGTTTTAGATCCCTATCCCAGAAGCAAGGTGTGTTCCTGAATACCCTTTTCTATAAGGTGAGGGGAGGAGGGGGGGGAGAGCAGTGGGGAAGGAGGGTAATCAAACCACCAGATGTATAAACTGAAAACAGTCTCTGAGGTAATCATACCTCCAGAGTTATAGACAGAAAACAGTCTGTTGAGGGTAATCATACCTCCAGATTAGAAACTGAAAACAGTCTTTGAGGTAATCAAACCTCCTGAAAACACAAACTGGAAAAGTCTTTTTTTTACTTCTTTAATGATGAAACGTTCTCATTTCTTCACCATCACTGACAATTTCATTCACAAATTTAAAACTTTGCTGTAAAATATTTAACTTTCGAAGGGAGTGTAATCTCATGGTACTGAAACGGTGAGTCCTTTGGTGCAGCGGGGCCAAGGATACTCCTTTTTCAACAGAAGAGTCTTTCTGTTCCGTAAGGGATTTTTCTGACATACCAACAGTTTTAATGGCTAGTTGAACACACACAGCAAAATATAGTGGGAGGCGAAATGAAATTTTAAATCAAAAAACTTCATACCTTTCACAGCCAATTAAAAAAGTTTCCATGATATGATTTCTTAGAATATATGAATTCCTTACCCCTTTCTTTACTTTTGATCAATCTTATTCTCAGCATAAAACACACACTATACCCCTCCTTCCCCTTCCAACTGATCTAAAACACATGCCTTAAAACCATTCACACCCACAAAAACTTTGCACTCTACAACAGATTATCTACAGGGTAACGACAGACACGCCCATGACACACCTGAACTGACACCTTACATGTTAACCTGTTTTTTAACCCACCCACCACACATCCAACCCCAGCACCCAACACACACACACACATAAACCCCAGCTTCATAACAGTTTTAAAGAAAATTGTTAAAGTAACAACATCAACAATGACGACAACAAAACCCAACCGTTTCCCATTCGACCCCACGTCGCACTCAACGTCAAGAATCTGCCCGCGGCCTTTTGGACGCGGACCATCGCCGACGCTCACCTGCATTCCAGAGCAGACATCAGTGGTGCTGCTGCGCACTGCCTGCAGAAGTCTGGTTTCATGGCGCCGGGAACGCTCCGAAGACGACGGCTCTGTCTTGATCTGTCACCGTGATCATGACTTCCAGATGAAGCTGGATCAGCAAGGTCATGGCCTGTCTTGAAGGTCGCAAAGGTCGAGCGACCCCTACCCCTGTGTAAAAAAAAAGTGTGGACTCTGTTTGTAAGACTGTCACCTGACACATACAAAGGCAGTGATATAGCACAATGTTGGCATTTAAGTTCATTGTAAAAACAAAAAAAATTCAGATTTAAACTTCCATAACAATAAGTTACAGACAGAAATAAATGTTTGATGTGGTAATCAATCTAAGCAAGTCTGATTTGGGGAAATAAACATAGAGGACAACAAATTCAACATATGGCATTAAAAAATGAAGAAAAAAAAAAGTAATAAAAAAAAAAGTAAAAAAAACAACATTATAAAGATACTGAAAACCCACTTTTGTAAAATTGTATCGTCACCAATTTAGCTTAAATGAAAAATATTTCAACCTTTAAGAAACTCAAAAAGGACCATCTGATGGGAGCATCTCACAAGATTTTCAGGGAAGTCTGCTGTAACCAATTATGTCAACCATCAATCACATCCACAATCTCGCAGTGACATGTTTCACAACACGTGTGTCACACAGTCCCCTCCCCTATAACAGACATAAGTTAGCCGTGAATCCAGGAAAAAAAGGACAACAAATTATTTAAATCTATTAATGTTTCAAATCGTGTCAAACGTGACTAACAACATAAGAGTGATGGTGATGGGAGACAAATGATTTAAGCAGACTGGTGAACACTAACAATCCAGGAGTTGCTGGCATTGACGACAACTCATCATAACTGCAAACGGATTTTGCAGATATGTTAGAAAGGACGTTCAAAATGAAGCGTGATGCCGTGATAGATGAACCAAGGCGAAAACCTCAGTCAGCAATGACCTACAGACTGGTTCCAGACTTGTTCTCAATGAAAAAGTGGGACCGTAGTGATTCGTAATAAACATCAACAATAACCATATCAGAACATGCCCATGCAACTATCCATGACCAAAATTTTCCTACAAAATTTGGTGCTATTTAAACAATCAGTATTTTGGTGTGTGTTGTTTTTTGTTTGTTTTTTTTGGGGGTGGGGGGGAGGGGGGAGGGGGGGGGGGGGGGGCAATAGAAAAATGGAAAAAAAACCCACTCCTTCACAATTCATCTGGTGCTGTTTGTGTACTCTGGCTTGTCTTTTGTTTGTCTTATGATGTAACATTCAATTAAAAAATGAAATGCCCAGAGCACCAGATGCCGATAATCATAAAAGTGAAGCAAATGTAAAAACATGAGAAATGTTGCTGTTCTGTAACTGAAATCGTAACAGAATTCGTTTTTTTTTTTGCGCATCCCACGCCCATGGAGAACCTGCCTGCTCCCACAGGCGCTGTGGACACAAGACACCAGGTGAAGGTCAGGCGGCGGCGCACACGGCGGCAGTGAGGGACCCGTGAACCACTCTGCTGGGCAGGTCCACTGCTGACCAGGGAGACAGGCCCTCCAGGTCCGCCCGTTTCACTGAAAGTCACCTGCACGAACCAACATCCGCGTGTTTAACGTACAACACCACACGAGCGCAACACATAACCCACCTTTACGGTGATCTATATGACACTATACCACAAGACACAGTCCCATGTGTAACGCCAATCACCCCACAGTGCAACACAACACATTCTTTACAGGTGATCTATAACACTACAACCACAAGCACAGTCCCTGTGTACACACACAAACACCACACAGTGCAACACAACACATCATAACTGGTGATCTAATAGGACACTACCAACCACAAGCAAACAGTCCCTGCGTTAACCCACAACACCCCACAGGGCAACACAACACAACATTACTGGTGATCTATAGGACACTACAATCCACAATCTACAGTCCCTGTGAGAAACGCAACAACACCACCAGCGCAACACAGCACAGCTTTACTGGTGATCTACTGGGACACAATACCACAAGCTATCATGAAAAAGAAAAAAAAAATAGGGAAGGGTACGCACTGAAAACAGGTGTAACATTTTGATACTGCAAATCTAGCTCAGAAACATGAGACCTGGCCAGTGTGTCCCCATTCACACACACCACACACACACACACACACACACCCACACACACACAACACACACACCAAACCCATGAAGGTTCTGTATTCCATAAAAAGTAAAACAATCAATCAGAACTGCAACTGCTCTCACAGAGAACCCGGGGGTGGGGGGGGGGGGGGGGGATGAACATATAACATGCTCTGTAATGATGTTCAGCAGTCTCCTGAAGCCCGAGCTAACTACATGCCTACCTGCTTGCTTCTGCAGGATCTTTTTCAGGGCATCTGCTTTGACAGGATTAAGCAGAGTATGAATAGATGAGGGATGGACTGACAGAGGGAGTGGCACCTATAAGTATGCATATGCACACGGGAAAGTTTGCATTGCCGTGGCTATTGAATGTGAGTGCATGCAGTTATCACTTGCATTTGTATGGAAACATAACTGTTTGAATTACAGAAGAATGTACATCTATTGTAAGTGGAATAAAAAGAATAAAAACAGTACAATAAAGACATGGTTTGAACACGTGTCACGTTCTGCATTCTTTTTTAAGTGAAGAACATTTCCATCCATTTTTTGTTTTTTACTCTATCATCAATTTTCTTTTCGTGTCCCATAGTCATGCACTTGTAACACAGAACACTTTCCAACACAGACAAGGAATCAGAAACAAAAAAAAATCACACACAGATCAACACATAAACGCACACTGTAAGTTAACCCCCCCCTCGGCACTACTTTCTTGCTTCAACAGGAAACCATACAGACCACAGCATTTGGTACAGGTTTCTTTTTGTTAATTTGGAACTACGAGCATTATCCCTTAAAAGTCAATAACAAACAAACAAATTAAAACCAGAAAAAAAAAGGAAAAAAAACAATCATTTTAGTAAAATCAACATGTTGACAAAAATGACACTCTGCTCTAGTATAAGAATGTCTCCAGAAGTAACTCCAGACAAACGAAAAAAAAAGTCAGTGGAAAAATGATCAAACACATTCTTCCTTCCCCCCGGAAAATCCCACAGAATGAGTCAACACATTCCTCCTTACCCCCTGACACTAAATGGTTGTCAACACATTCATCCTTTCCCCCCCAAAACAAAATGAGTCAACACATTCCTCCTTCCCTACACAAAATGAATCATCACATTCCTGCTTTCCTCCCGACACAAAATGAGTCAACACATTCCTCCTTTCCCCAGCGACCCAAAATGAGTCAACACATTCCACATTACTCGCCCCCCTACACAAAATTGGAGTCAACACATTCCTCCTTTCCCTCCCTACACAAAATGAGCAACACATTCCTCCCTTCCCCCCCCGACACAAAAGAGTCACTCACAATCCTCCTTTCCCTGACACAAAATGTGTCAACAACATTCCTCCTTTTTCCCCCCGACACAAAAGAGTCAACACATTCCTCCTTTCCCTGACAACAAAATGTGTCAACACATTCTCCTTTCCTGACACAAAAATGAGTCAACACATTCCTCCTTTCCTGTCCCCCCAAAACAAAATGAGTCCAACACATTCCTCCTTTCCCCCCAAAACAAAAATGAGTCAACCATTCCTCCTTTCTCCCCAAAACAAACTATCAAGCACATTCCTACCTTTCCCCCCCAACAACAAAATGAGTCAACACATTCCTCCTTTCGCCATCGACACAAAATGTGTCAACACATTCCACCTTTCCCAGACACAAAAAGATCAACACATTCCTCCTTTCCTCCCAAAACAAAATGAGTCAACACATTCCTCCTTTACCCCCCCAACACAAAATGAGTCAACCAGCATCCGCCTTTCCCATCGAGCACAAAAATGAGTCAACACATTCCTACCTCCTTTCCCCAGACACAAAATGATTCAACACATTCCACCTTTCCCCCCCAAAGACAAAAAGAGTTCACACATTTCTCCTCTCCCCCCGACACAAAATGAGTCAACACATTCCTCTTTCCCTGACACAAAATGAGTCCAACGACATTCACTCCCTTTCTCTCCCGCACAACATGATTCAACACATTCCCGGCTTCCTCCCTAAGACAACAACACGATCAACACATTCCTCCCCCCCCCCCCCCCCCGCCCCCCGACCAACAAATGAGTCACATCATTCCTCCCTCCTCCCCCCCCCCCCCCCCCCCCCCCCGACACAAAATGATCAACATACATTGACATCCCTTATCCCCCAAAACACAATGAGACAACCATTCCTCCTTTCCCCCAACAAAAAATGAGTCAACACATTCCTCCTTTTCCACCGACACAAAATGAGTCAACACATTCCTCCTTTCCCCGACACAAAATGAGTCAACCATTCTGCCTTTCCCCCAAGACAAAATGAGTCAACACATTCCTCCATTCCCTGACACAAAATGAGTCAACACATTCCTCCTTTCCCCCCAAGACAAAATGAGTCAACCCATTCCCTCCATTCCCTACACAAAATTAGTCAAACACATTCTCCATTCCCCCCCAAGAACAAAAAGAGTCAACACGATCCTCCTTTCCCTGACACAAAATGATCGAACACATGTCCTCCTTATCCCTGACACAAAATGAGTCAACACATTCCTCCTTTCCCCCCGACAAAAATGAGTCAGCACATTCCGCCTTTCCCCGAAACAAAATGAGTCCAATCACATTCCATACTTTTCCCCCCCAACACAAAATGTGAGTCAACGACATTCAACTTTCCCCCCCGAAACCAAAATGAGTCCAACACATTCATACTTTTCCCTCCCCCAACACAAAATGGAGTCAACACATTCCTCCTTTCCCCCCCAACACAAAAGGAGTCAACACATTCCTTCCTTTCCCTGACACAAAATATCAACATTCCTCCTTTCCCCCTGACACAAAATGAGGTCTACATTCCTCCCCCCCCCCCCCCGGCCCCCCCCCCCGACAACAAAATAGTCAACACATTCCTCCTTTCCCTGACACAAAATGATTCAACATGTCCTCCATTCGCCCCCTGACACAAAATGAGTCAACACATTCATCCTTTTCCCGCCCAAGACAAAATGAGAGTCAACACATTCCTCCTTTCCCCCGGACACAAAATGAGTCAACCGGCATTCCGTCCTCTTTTCTTCCCCCTGACCACAAATGAGTCAAAACATTCTCCTTTCCCTGACAACAAAACGAGTCAACACATATCCTCCTTTTCCCCACACAAATGATTCAACACACCCACCTTTCCCGGACACAAAACTGAGCAAAAGACACTCATCCTTACCCTTACACAAAATGAGTCAACACAGGTTCCTCTTTCCTCCCCCAGACACAAAATGAGTCCAACACATTCCTCCCCCCCCCCCCCCCCCCGACACAAAACGAGTCAACACATTCCCCCTCCCCCCCCCCCCCCCCCCCCCCCCCCGACACAAAATGAGTCACACATTCCTCCTTTCCCTGACACAAAATGTGTCAACACATTCCTCCTTTCCCGACACAAAATGAGTCAACAAATTCCTCCTTTCCCTGACACAAAATGATCAAACATCCTGCTTTTCCTCCCGACACAAAATGAGTCAACACAATCCTCCTTTCCCCCCCAACACAAAATGAGTCAACACATTCCTCCTTACCCCCCCCCAACACAAAAGAGCAACACAATTCCTCCTTTCCCCCAACACAAAAATCCTTTCCCCAACACAAAAAGAGTCAACAATTTCCCCCCCCCCCCCCCCCCCCCCCCCTCCCCATTGACACAAAATGATTAACAAATTCATCCTTTCCCCCCCCCTCCCCCCCGCACAAAATGAGTCAACACAAATTTCCCCCTTTCCCCCCTTCACAAAATGAGTCAACACATTTCCTCCTTTCCCTAACACAAAATGAGTCAACACATTCCTCCTTTCCCACAACACAAATCAGTCAACACATTCCTCCCTTTCCCCGACACAAAATGAGTCAAACACATTCCTCCTTTCCCCCCCGACACCCAAAAAGATCAACACATTCCTCCTTTCCCTGACACAAAATGAGTCAACATTCCTCCCTTTCCCCCCCGACACAAAAAGAGTCAACACATTCCTCCTTTTCCCCGACACAAAATGAGTCAAAAATTCCTCCTTTCTCCCCCGGACACAAAACGAGTCAAACACATTTCCTCCTTTCCCTGACACAAAATGAGTCAACATTCCTCCTTTCCCCCCCGAACACAAAAATGTTTCAACACATTCCCCTTTCCCCTGACACAAAATGATCAACACATTCCTTTCCCTTTTCCCCGACAAAAAAAGAGTCAACACATTCCTCCTTTCCCCCCGACAAAAAATGAGTCAGCACATTCCTCCTTTCCCCGACACAAAATGAGTCAACACATTCCTCCATTCCCCCAACACAAAATGAGTCAACACATCTCCTTCCCCCCCCCCCCCCCCCCCCCAACACAAAAAAGATCAACAAATTCATCCTGTTCCCCCCACCCCCACCCCACCCACCCCACAAACACACACACAATACGAGTCAACACATTCCTCCTTTCCCTGACACAAAAAGAGTCAACATTCCTCCTTTCCCCTGACACAAAACGAGTCAACACATTCCTCCTTTCCCTGACAAAAAAATTAGTCAACACCATTTCCTCCTTTCCCTGACACAAAATAGTCAACACATTCCTCCTTTTCCCCCATGACACAAAAGGAGTCAACCCCCTTTCCTCCTTTTCCCCTCCGACACAAAATAGTCAGCACATTCCTCCTTCCCCCGACACAAAATGAGTCAACACATTCCTCCATTCCCCCAAAACAAAATGTGTCAACACATTCCTTTCCTTCCCCCCCAACACAAATGAGTCAACAAATTTATCCTGTTTCCCCCCCCCCCCCCCCCCCCCCCGACAAAAATGATCAACACATTCCTCCTTTCCCCCCCCCCGCCACAAAATGAGTCAACACATTTCTACTTTCCCCAAAGACACAAAAAGAGTCCCAAAACATTCCTCCTTCCCCCCCCACCCCCCCCCCCCCCCCACCCCCCCGACACAAAATGAGTCAACACATTCCTTCTTTCCACCGACACAAAATGAGTCAACACATTCCTCCTTTCCCCGACACAAAATGAGTCAACACATTCCTCCTTTTCCCCCCAAGACAAAAAAGAGTCAACACATTTCTCCTTTCCCCCCCTGACACAAAATTATCAAACATTCCTTTTTTCCCCCCCGCACACAAACGAGTCAACACATTCCTCTTCCCCCCCCCCCCCCCCGACACAAAACGAGTCAACACTTCCTCCTTTCCCCATACACAAATTAGTTCAACACATTCCTCCTTTCCCCCCCCGACACAAAATGAGTCAACACATCCTCCTTTCCCCCCCCACACAAAACGAGTCAACACAATTCCTCCTTTCCCCCCTGACACAAAACGAGTCAACACATTCTCCTTTCCCCTGACACAAAATGAGTCAACACAATCCTCCTTTCCCCTGACACAAAACGAGTCAATATCATTCTTTTCCTTTCCCCCCCGACACAAAATGAGTCAACACATTCCTCCTTTCCCCCCTGACACAAAACGAGTCAACACATTCCTCCTTTCCCCGACACAAATGAGTCAACACATTCCAACACACACACACCCCACCCCCCCGACACAAAATGAGTCAACACATTCCTCTTTTCCCCAACACAAAATGAGTCAACACATTCCTCCTTTCCCTGACACAAAATGAGTCAACACATTCCTCCTTTCCCCCTTGACACAAAATGAGTCAACACATTCTTCCTTTCCCTGACACAAAATCACAAAATGAGTCAACACATCCCTCCTTCCCCGACACAAAATGTGCCAACGCATTCCTCCTTTCCTCCGACACAAAATGAGTCAACACATTCCTCTTTTTCCCCGACACAAAATGAGTCAACACATTCCTCCTCCACCCCGACACAAAATGAGTCAACACATTCCTCTTTTCCCCCCGACACAAAATGAGTCAACACATTCCTCTCTTCCCCCGACGCAAAATGAGTCAACACATTCCTCCTCCACCCAGACACAAAATGAGTCAACACATTCCTCTTTTCCCCGACACAAAATGAGTCAACACATTCCTCCTCCCCCCCACCGACATAAAATGAGTCAACACATTCCTCCTTTCCCCGACACAAAATGAGTCAACACATTCCTTCTTTCCCTGACACAAAATGAGTCAACACATTCCTTCTTTCCCCGACAAAATGAGGTCACCACATTCCTCCTTTCCCCAAAAAACAAAATAAGTGATCACATTCCTCCCCCCCACCACCCCACCCCATCCCCCTGACACAAAATATGTCAACACATTCCTCTTTTCCCCCAGACACAAAATGAGCACAAAGCTGACCTGCGGTGAACACAGCGCCGGAATGCAACTGGGCGGTGCTGACGGCCTGTTGTGTTGGGGTGTTCAGTGACATGGTCGGCGTGTTTCAAGGCAGTGCTGGCCGCTGCCACCTGCCGCTAATCATCACAGACAGAACCAACACCATTGTTGTGTCCACTGATCATCGAAATAGATCTTTCCTTCGTAACATTCCCTACTGCCACCTCTTACCTTTTTTTTTTTAAAACCCAGACGACCGTCTCTAAAGATCACCTACATATAAATAAGGTCCCTGACTAAAATGAGACGTTTCTAAGTTTGGTGATGAAAAATGCGGAGCTGATAAGTAATGATTAACTGGTAATGCAAGACCAAAACTAAAAGTGTTAAAATATTCTGAACTAAAAGTTGGGCAAAAATTGCTGTGAAAGTTGCAATCAAAGCCTGCGATTCTATTTTGATTGGATGCCTTTGACAACGGAGAGATTAAAGTTGTCATTTTCAGCTCAAAGTCATGAGTTGGCTAAATCTTGCTCCCATGATGAGATAATCATAATTATACCCATAACTCTTAAACAAATGCTGAGTATGACACTGAACTGCCTAGCACAAATGCCAACACAAAGCACACTGACCAAATAAGGAGATCCCCCCCCCCCCAAAAAAAAAGAAAAAAAGAAAAGGAAGTTCAAAGCTTGCCCATATACCTTGCACCAGACATATGTTCACAGCAACAATTGGGGAAATGCGCAAACACAAATTACCATTAATTTGAGAATGCATTTGGAGTTTTAGGCATATAATTAATTGATCATGGGAGCAAGAGTTACCCTACTTGGTTGTTCTTTAACAAAAACCAAGGTTACCCGTGTTTCTTTCTGTTTGTCTGTGTGTTCTGACTGATTATATTCAAGATAAAATAGGCAGTGCAAGTCTTGGATGAATATTCAGTTGTGTTTGTTTACTTCTCCATCCATGGTATATAGACAAGCTTGGATCATCTTTGGGAGATGTCTCCTTGTCTGTTTCCTGTGCCAGTGTTGACATTTGACCTGGGCAATTTGAAGTGGTAAGCAGCATTCCTTTGGAGTTGCAGGTGTATGTAGTTCTTTCACTAGAGACATATCGAAGACATTGGAGACGCACTTCAACCTTTCACCTACCAATCCCACCCATCTAGGGCGACCCTACATTTCATTCCCTGAGAAGTTATTCTGGAAGGTTTCAGCATTAAGATGCAGTGTTCGGTGGCTTTTCCAAGCGCAAAAGTGGCTGCTTTGAGTCCTTCTTTTCTCTGCTCATAGTCACGCTGAGTGACAGTGAGTGCCAATAATCCAGACCTGTCCATCAACATGACGAGACAGGCTGTCCAGCAGCTACCATCACTTGGGTCACTATGGCTTGGAAAGCACAGTAGGCTGTCTGAGCGTGTTGGCTTGCAATGACTGAGAACTCAAGTGTGTGTGTGTCAGATGATCAAAAAGTCCACATTGGTTTTGTGGCTGTTGTTGTTACGTTGTTGTAAAAGCAAAAAATGAATAAGGTATCTGAAAAAAAAAGCATGTGCAAAAAAAAAAAAAAACCGTCAGCAAATCATAGATGGCTTGCCCATAGTCTGGGGTGTTAAAACATTGAAACTATGGACAAATACAAGCACTTGGCAGGTCTGCTATATGTATGTATGGTATCATTGTTTACTAGCAATCATTGTTATGAAATGTCTCCAAACTTCACGTAACTTGTCATACTTCACCTTGGCTGCATCAAAATATACTACTGCTCTGTTTCCACCAGCAGTAAGACTATTTCAACTGCACATCATGGTATGAACTTAATCTCATACAGGAATTAGCGTGTTACATTGGGGTGATTTTGGAAACTGCTCCAACTTAAAATCAACACACGCTCAAAATCCCCCAGTCCTACCTGTATAACTCCGGTGTTACCTCCCCCCCCCCCCTCTGCCCCCCTCCCCCGACCCCTCTCCACAAACACTCAAAATCCTGAAGTCCTACCTGAAAACTCTGAAGTTGCCTCTTCCCCCACTCCTCCCTGACCCCTCTCCACACACACTCAAAATCCCCCACACCTACCTGTATAACTCCGGTGTTGCCTCGCTCGGGGATGATCACTTTCAGCCCTGGTTTCCTGGAAGCAGGGGAGACCACTGTGACTGGTTTCTTCTCCTGCAGAATCACCGGCGTGCCAGACGTTTTGTCATGCAGAACCAGCGGCACCGGGTCGACCTTGTCTGGGAAAAGACCAGACCCAGGACTGGCTTTGTCCCCTGAAGCCAGCGGAGAAGGCAGAGACACGGCAGACATCTGACTGAGCATGGCGTTGACTTGGCTGGCTGAAACACCACCAGGTTTCATACACAGAGAATGCATACACAGCTTTATTTTTCCGTCCCGCGTGACACACTTAGTGAAAGGGCGAACAAACAAGCCTTACACATTTCTAATCCAACATTTTTGTTGCTGTAGTCCGAGCAGTGGCATGTATCAAAGTGATGTACTAGTCAACTAGGGAAAATTACATACCCAGAAAGTGATGTTATTTTTGCACAATTTTGTGTGTTGTTCCAATACTGCCTGACCACTTGCGTACACGCTTTCATGCTGTATCTACGTTATGTAAAGGAAAATAAACCTAGTCGAGTTTGGTATTAAAAGAACTGTCGAGAATTCGCCAATTTAGTCATCTCAAGAGCACAGATATATTACATTTTTCATGACAACCACTAATTATCAAACCGACAACCCCATTTGTAATGGCCGCTCAACAATGCTGAACACACTGCTGCCAGACCGGCTATGCACAGATGACATTCAGTTTGCCGAGTACAGTGTGGTTAGCTGGCTGGTGGGGTGCGGCCTGCAGAAAATACCCCTTTCCCTGACCTGCATTCACGGCTTGGCCTCTGCAGCTGCGGGCGAGCTATGAGACAGTAATTTGCTCTGAACAGCTGTGAATGCAGCTTGGTAAAACCTGTGATAGATCACTTCCACACTGTCAACAGCAAGTCCTTATAGGAAGGGCAGGTACTGCAAGAATGATGTCTACGATCAGATCAAACAGTCCATGTTATAGGCATGAAAGGGGGGAGGATAAGTATTTGAGCTTGTTGGAAGTTAAGAATTCTACTGCACACATTTAAGGCGTTGTCCTTTGACCCCAACCGCTGTGTCCTTCCTGTTTCCCACTCGGCTGTTTGTTCATTCCAGAATCAAAACGTCCAGTCTGAAGGACACACACCGTGTTTCGCTTAGTGCACAGACCACTCTTAACTCTCTTCAGTTCTTTCCCTTGAATTTCCATCACCGGTGATCGACGGTTTTCTTCCCGGAATTATGGTATTTAAAACAACATTTTTGTTATCTGAAGCAATATACCACCTTAAAAAAAAAACAAAATAAGACACATTCATCATAAAAATATTATTATTTTAGAAATAATGTGCAGAATGTTACAACAACAAAAACATCCGTCATGCAAAAATCTCAAAAACTGTTGAGAGTTAAAACACGTGGTGGTGTCTGGAACTGGTAACACGCACAAATGAGCAGGACTTTGAGGACAAGCGAAGCAAGATATTCACCTTGCCTCCTACAATCTTTGGCCATGTTCTAAGACAAAGAAAGTACTGGTTAAGGCTTTAGCTCTACGGTAACAGTTTGCGGCATCACACAACTAAAGAACTGATGTGGACAATGAGAAGATGAACGATTGATCTTCTCAATGTCTCATTTTATATAAAATCTGTATATAGTCTGATCAGACGACTTGCTAGTCAAGAATCAAAAGGAGGTTGGTGAATGTATGGAGTTTCATGACAGCATGCATGAGCATATCTGTCATAGACGTGTGTGTGTGTGTGTGTGTGTGTGTGTGTGTGTGTCTGTGTGTGTGAGTGCACATGGGCATGTGTGTATGTGTGTATGTGCGCATGCAAGTACATGTGCATGTGTGTGAGCCTGTGTGTGTGTGTGTGTGTGTGTGTGTGTGTGTGTGTGTGTGTACATGACAGTGTGGATATTCATACACCAATCTATTAATATTTTCCTTTAATCAAGAAAATCTTTCCTACCTGAGATGTTGCCGACAGAGGACGCGGTGTTGGATGATGATGGGAGCAACACCACAGACTCAGGTCTGGTCCCCGAGGTTCCTGCAGCCACAGCCAAAGCCACTGGCACCGTTCCTGGCAGCTTGGCTGTAGTCTACACAACATACAACTGGACACTACACTTACACACTTTAATTCATAGTCATACACACACACACACACACACACACACACACACACACACACACACACAATCACACCCGCATGCAGGCACACACACATACACCCATGTACACACACACACATACACCCATGTACACACACACACACACACACACACACACACACACACACACACACACACACACACACTGATCAAGTGTCTCACCTGCATACTGAATGTGCCCTGCTGAACGGCCTGACTATACTGCTCATCGATCCGCCGGTAGCTCTCTGCCGTGTTGGGAGACAGAGGAGCGTCGTCGTCATCCCCATCCATGTCACCTTCTGCTTCTTTTTTGCCCGTTTTGTTCAGATGCTGTTGAAAGACACGTTGTATGAATTTGCATGTCAGCATTCTGAATTCTAGAAAAAATATTATTCTGGACAATAGCGATTTTTTTTTCTTCCGATATAATGCTGGCCGATCATAAACTTGGGTTATGCCATGCCCATTTCCAAAATCATAATAAAACAAACCCTACATTAAATTCTATGTAGGCCCTATCTAAAACAAAAAAGATACTTCAACAAAAAAAAATCCATGAGTCAAATTATATCACATCAAGTTCTCAAACACTTATACATGGAACTTGACCTTATCAGTAATGAAAAATAAGTTCACACATATCATAACTGACTGGAAATTGCAATAACACATCACTATCAAGGAATGGCTCTATTGCCTTGCAAAAAGGTCTAATGAAATGTTCCAATCAAAAATGGAAAAAAAAAATGAGGTGGAAGAGAAAGGAGATCCATGGCTCATTACTTTATGAATAGTGTCATCTACACTGAAACATATAGCCTTTGTCAAAAGAAACGCGAAAAACAATCCTTTACTGTCGCTTCTGGAAACAGACTATAGTGTGGAGTCTGGTCCTGTGGGTCAGGCATGCTGAAGACTGGTTTCTTTATGTGCTTTCGTTTTCATCAGATTCGGCTGTGGTCAGTGTGGTTAGTGAGGCACGTGGAACTGCTATTGCGGTTGTTCAAGCTTCTACACTGTAGCCA
>CM031608.1:10636084-10648584 GCA_018398815.1 Conus ventricosus
TTCTTCAAAGCATTGTATCGGTCACTCTCACAATATCACGATCACCTCACTCCATCAAGATGTATCGGTCACTCTCACCTCCACAAGTATCGGTCACTCTCACCTCCACAAGTATCGGTCACTCTCACCTCCACAAGTATCGGTCACTCACCTCCACAATGTCCTTGTTGGTCTGGCTGACCACAGTGTCATTGTACTCAGTGTACTTGAGCAGGACCTTGTCCATATCAGAGCTGGCATACTGGTACAGCTTGTTGTGGCTGGTGAAGATGATGAGGGCGATCTCACAGTCACACAGCACCGACAGCTCGTAGGCCTTCTTCATCAGACCCATCTTCCGCTTGGCAAATGTCACCTGCTCATTCAAAAAACTCTGGTATGAAGGAATGCTTCATATATGTAAATTGTATACTTCCTAACATGAAAAAAAGAAAATTATGATCCTCTTTTCTTTTTGTGAATTCTTTAGTTCAAAACTAATAGTTTTGGCAGAAAAGGCTTTCCACTGGCAGTCTATTTCTTGACTTGATTAACCTAAATTCACATCAAACATTAAAGAATTTCTAGTATTGTCACGCAAGAAACAGCACAGAGGTTTTACTTCGAGTCAAAGTCACTTTTTTTTTTTTTTTGGCTGTCCCATCTTCTGTGCCAGCTCAGGGGCATTGCACCCACGTCACTCATTCAGACACACACACATCCTCCCCCTGTCCACAGCCATAGCCTGGCCAGGCCCGCCACAGCCCCAGCACCAGCAATCCACAGGGAACAGTCAATGTCAAGTCGTCAAGAGGCAACCCACCGGAGAAGACACTGTACTGCTGCCGAGTCACTTTGGTGGTGTTCAGTGGCGCCTGTTCTGATCCAACATACACAGGACACCATCTACTAAGCCCCCTACTGACGATAATAATTGCTTAGTCATGGTCCAGCATGAGTGAGCTCTCCCTCTGGAGGGTGCCACCACATTCGTCCAACGACAGCCCCCATGAATTTGCCATTGTTAGTGACCCTGACGGAATCAAACCAACGTCATATGTGGAGAGGACATCAAACTGTCGTCACCATGAGAGCATGGCATGAAGGCCCACAGAATTTTATACTTTTTTTTTATGCTGATCGATGAGAATGAGGATGATGAAGATGATGCAAATGGTTTCCATTCCAGTCTGAGACTGCATGACAGGGCTGTACACTACACTTATTTTCATAATATGCCTGGCATCAACCAGGCCTGAGAGAAAACGACACTGCAGTGCTGGTCAAGAAATTGAGCAACACTCTAGAAGAAACTCAGTTCTGGTTAGGAATTGGTCGGTCAGGGCAGAAAAATCCCACAAGGCTCTGTGGGAATCGAACCCACGACTTCCACAGAGAGTCAGCAACGCTAACCACTTCACCACAGTGGCTGGTGAAAATCACATGCTCAGCAAGTGTGATGACCGTGCATTGATCACGGGGTAATAACAAACCTTTACTGAGTTAAGGATATGGAATTGTTATCTTAAATATCATGCGTAAAAAAAAACAACATTATTCACAGAAACATGTCTGTTCCTTCTTCAAATTTTATTTATTCACATAAAAGTGAGTTTTGACAGTAAAGGGAAAAGAGTGGATATAGAGTTATGTGTCAATGAGAGTGTGTGTAAATGTGTGTGTACATGTGTGTGTGTGGTGTGTGTGTGTGTGTGTGTGTGTGTGTGTGTGTGGTGCTGTGTGTGTACATTTTATGTGTGTTTGTGTGCTTTAGTCTATTAGTGCTGTGTTGTGGTGTCCTGTGGTTGCCATGCTGTGCAGATTTGGCAATGTGGGCATGAGAGTTAATAGATAGTGTTGTGATGTGTGTGTTGTGGGTGTGTGTGGTGTGGGTGGCGTGCGTGCATGGTGTGTGCTGCGTGCGTGATTTGTGTGCATCATGTGGCGTTCATTTTTCCTGTTACTACATTAATTTTTCATTAATTACTTTTATTTCAATTAATTTCATCAGATTTAAATATTTACAGCAAAAATTTACTAGAATCATGATTTGTAATCTTTGGGTCCATTTATTGCAAAATTTCGTTAATTATGCGTTTCTTCTGCTTCCTCCTTTTTTTTGTAGCCGTGCTTTTGCGACGCAATTTTCCCAGGACCTGTTTTCAAGCAAGCCTATGTCAGATTGGCAAAACAGACAGACCTCACATCGACAGATTCTTGACACCGTCGCATTATGATGGAACGTGGGCTTCTTTCAGTCTGTTGCACATACGCGACTTTGAAGATCAGAATGTTCCCAAACGCCTCATCCTTTTCAAAAACTCATTATATTGAATCTTTCCAGTCTGCTGACTGGTCTAGCTATTTACCCAATCTGGGATATGTGTGTTTGATTCTGCGTACGACACAGATTGTCACGTTGTTTCTGGGATTGCAGGTGTGGCTTGATGGGAAATTTACGTGGTGTCACAGCGGTTAGGAATATATAAGGTTGATGACCGGCTTGTTTTCGCGGGCTTACTTAGTAAAATGGCAAAGAGACAATCAAACATGTTTGCATTTTTCGGAAGGCCCGGACTCGTGTGGCACAGAAAACACTTTCCTGCAGCGAGCTGCTCTGCACTTCAGCGGTGTTAAGGCACGTGATTCAGAGCTGTTTTGACGGGAGTGAGTACAGTTTACTTTGTTACGCATTTTTTCAGCGCTGACGCAATTTTTGCGGAGGCGTGCGTTTCTTGACGCAAAAACTAAAAAGTCAGTGGAACCCCTGGTAGATAAAGATTTGTCCCTTTGATCATTAGTAATACTTTTTTGGCCTCTTAGATGACAAGCACTATGTTATACTGTATTACAGTATTAAGCAGGACTCCTGCTTAATGTAATTTTATTAATCATTAGACTGTTTGCAATATGTGGTTCTGGTAGGTTTGTGTTGGGTTTTGCTTTTTGTTTGTTTGTTTTTGTTATCTAATTTAGTACCAAGAACACTTCACATTCTGGTGACATTACTTACCTGTCTGTTGCGTTCATCATTGATGCGAACAATCTGGATCTTCTTTCTGCCCATGATGCTTTCAAACTGAAAATAAAACAGAAAAAGAAGCTTAAGTCTAATGTCCTCAATATCCTTATCCTTTGCAAAAATTTTTATTCTCATTCTCTTTTGTTTCAAGTTTCTAGTTTGTGACTGATTATCCATAACTTCTGTTTAACACCCAGTCACATGAGCGTGCGGTGTGTGTGTGTGTGTGTGTGCGTGTGTGTGTATGAGCGTGTGTATGCGAGTGAGTGTGTGTGTGTGTGTGTGTGTGTGTGTGTGTGTGTGTGTGTGTGTGTGTGTGTGTGTGTGTGCACAAGTATGCATGCATGTGTTTTGTGGATCCATGGATATATGTCTGAGTAAGCTTTTTAAAAACTAATTCAAGAACTTCAGTGAAGAGATTGCAAAACAAGAGAAGCACTACACAGAAAGCCGTTTCACTCTCTCATAATCATCTTCAAATAAAATCCCAATCTTGTTAACTTGTTGAGTGCTGTCTATTTGAATAGCCATGGACACAAATGGCTCTGTACTGAACACTTCAACAGCTTGGTATTATTGCATAATTCTTCTTCTTCTTTTTAAGCCAATCTTTTAGTGTTGCTGCAATATCTGTCTTTGAATTTTGATATGACCGTTCAGATGAGAACTGCAGTCTTTACTATCTGTACTTTAACCAGTGAAACTATGGTTACTCCCTCTTGGAATCTTTCTCTGGCATTCTGGACAGCAGCTGAACACTTGGTGGTTGTTGGGCAGTCTCAGTACATGGCCCCAGAAGCAGAGTCACTGCTCACAAACTGATAATGGCTGAGACAGGCAGTGCTTGGATCTCTGTCTGATCTCTTACACTTAATTGTTCCATTTGAAGTCAAAGATTTTTCACTAGCATCTTGTGTCAATGGCATGCCAACTCTTCATTTGGGCGGTCTTTGTTGAATTTCACAGCAGCGGAGAAATGTTGACATCACATTGGATTGTAGACTGTCAGTTTGGTCAATGTTATATCACACTGGATTGTAGACTGTCAGTTTTGGTCAATGTTAATATCACACTGGATTGTAGACTGTCAGTTTGGTCAATGTTGACATCACACTGGATTGTAGACTGTCAGTTTTGTATCACATTGGATTGTAGACTATCACTTTGGTCAATGTTGATGTCACATTGGATTGTAGACTGTTATTTTGGTCAATGTTGACATCACACTGGATTGTAGACTGTCGGTTTGGTCAATGTTGACATCACATTGGATTGCAGACTGTCACTTTGGTCAATGTTGATATCACATGACACTGGATTGCAGACTGTCAGTTTGGTCAATGTTGACACCACACTGGATTGCTGACTCTCTCTTGGTCAGGCTAGGAGAGGTGTGTGTCTGGCTAGGACAGGCGTTGGTCAGGCTAGGACAGGCGTTGGTCAGGCTAGGACAGGCGATGGTCAGGCTAGGAGATGCGTTGGTCAGGCTAGGACAGGCGTTGGTCAGGCTAGGACAGGCGTTGGTCAGGCTAGGAGAGGCATGTTAGCTGTTCTACATTTTCTTCAGTCACTGCAGTAGTGCTTCCTATGGCCTGGCAGACCAGGTCATGGTCTGTTCCTTCTGTGGCCGATAAAGAAGCCAAGGCATGTGGAATTTTCAGCCGTTTTCTTTTTCTTCTTTTCTTTTTGGTTACCATGGTCTGTTTTCTGAATACATAGTTCTATTGTTTCATGCTCACCACTGGTCATGATCCAACTCTTTGGTCTTCCTTTGAAAATTTGTTTCAAATCTTGGCATATACTGATGATGTAGCCTATTGTCTTCTCGATAATGTCACCTTAAAATTACAATTATAAAGGACGCACACCTTCTACTCCCACCATATTATCTCCATCTTATTACAGCACTTGACAAGTCTAAAACAGTTGGTATATGTCTGAGGTGCCAGATGAAACTCAGACAACAACAAAATGCAAATGTCTTCAGCACAAACTGAATTTGACATTGGGAGGGGTGTGAAAAATCTTGCCAACAGTAGATTAATCCATAAAGCAGAATGACAGTCCACATAAAACTGTACAATCATTCAATACTTCCTTCGCAATGTCGTGACGCCAATAGCGAACCAACACGACAGACTGACGACCGTGTCAAACTTACAATATCATGTCAACCCGATTTTCTAAAAATCTACATTAGTAGACTATGTTAATCAATGCTGTTACGATATTAAGGGTAGGACCTAATATCACTAGATATAATTCATTTTAAGGAAATATATATCTACAAGTAGGCGATTACATTTCAGGTTAAGAAACGAGCTGATCAGAGGTTCCGGACGCACTGGTCTACACCAAACAGTGGCCGAATGCACTTCCGTTTTTGCTCTTCACCATTCAGGGATTGAAGTCTCAAGTAGCCAACTGAAAAAATGTCAAGGAAATCAGCGAACATTTTGTTTATAATGCCAGCTTGATGTTCTTACCAAAACCACGGCCACGAGATGACAGAAAATATCCCAAACGTGCTATTTTTACCGTCCAGTCAAATCAACTTCTGAAATAAACTCACAACGTGTTCTATTTTAGGGATTGGAAATTACGAAGGTATTTATAGATTTCGCAATCTTTATGTTTGGAGACGTAGAATTCTGTGCAAAGATGTCCATGTCCACCGTTTCAGATTTGGCACAAGCGCCATTGTTGAGACCGTTCAGTGCAGAATTACGATCATTAAATCAGTACTTTAGCTCACAAAGCAAGGTAATTGCATTTACATATGCTACTTGAGACATCAAACAAAAAACTTTTATTTTCACGGGGAGAGGGTCAAGAGGTGACGAAGGCGAAAGAAGCCGGAAATTTCGATAATAACCTCATCAGCTTTTTGCCCTTGTCGTTCTTTTCTGTTGGGTGGATGAGGTACCTTTAACAGATTTCATGCTGTCAAAATCCGACCTCCGAGCGACGACTGTCAGTTCCACGTCGAATACCAAACACACACACACGCGCGCGCACGCACTCGCACACACACACACACACACACACACACACACACACACACACACACACACCACACACACACACACACAGAGTGAAAATAACTAAATTTTCAATCATAAAACAACAATAACGTCGAATACCAAACACACACACACACACACACACACACAACACACACACACACACACACACACACACAGTGAAAATAACTAAAATTTCAATCATAAAACAACAATACATCGGATTACGGAATAGAAGTACAGACTGAGCAGTGTAGAAGTTCACAAATGACTCAGAACCCAAACCCAGTTCCTCATGGGTAGTCGGAACGTCTTTCAAAACATGCACTCTGGAGTTCTTCTCCAATCATCCTCAGGTCAACAACATGCACTCTGGAGTTCTTCTCCAATCATCCTCAGGTCAACAACATGCACTCTGGAGTTCTTCTCCAATCATCCTCAGGTCAACAACATGCACTCTGGAGTTCTTCTTCAATCATCCTCAGGTCAACAACATGCACTCTGGAGTTCTTCTCCAATCATCTTCAGGTCAACAACTACAAAGGGCTGTAAAACTACCCACCGATACAAAGTGGAGGAGAAAGAAGAAAAGTAAAGGAAACTGTAGGGATGGGTGGGAACACGCGTACACCTCCACCAGTGTACTCCAAAACACCCCCAGATAAACACGACAGTTACAATCCCTCGACCTTAACACTGATAACAAACACCCAATCAGTCAAACTACTCAAACAAACTAAACTTTAAAATTCACTAGCTAATGAACTGACGTACTAACAATCCACTTCAAAGGCTAACCAAGCGGCCAACGGACTGACTGAAATACAAGCACCTTGCATAACTATTTGTCGATCTAACTAACTGACTGACTGACTGACTGACAGCTTGACTGTTTGACCGACTCACTGTCCAACCAACTAACTAGCTAACTACCTTGAAAACTAACTGCACGGCAAATTAAAATATTCAGTTACTAATTAACGAACTGAAAGTGATCAAACGAAGTAACAGACTAACATATTATCAAACACATTAACTAAACGAAAACAAAATCATAACAAAAGTTGACATTAGTCTTCTTCTAATGATACATGGTTATAATTCTTTTCTAAAGACTGATGAAAACCATATTACTCAAGGACACCAACATCTGCTGAAACATTATGGAAAGACTGATGAAAACCATAGTACTCAAGGACACCAACATCTGCTGAAACATTATGGCTTAGGACACATAATACGTCGGGCATAAGGGCCCTAAGAGGAGAGAGAGAAGAAGGTGAGGGGATGATAAAATTGATAACGTAACAATAAGATGAGACATTGCTAAATAGATCGCCACCACACCCCACACAACCCAGGCAAAAATTAAAGCTGAACATCCAGCTCATCAATTTCATCATTTTGAAAATCAAGTGGACAAACAGGGAAGATTTTTGCATCCAAACTAATCATGGAAGTTACTAGACCATGGTGTATGTTGAACTTCCCCAGTATCTTCTTCTCCTTGAACTCCATGGGAAGTCATCGGGGCACCACGCTGAAGAACAGTTCACCAGGTTCTTCCAGTTCTGTGGGCTGTATCCCGAGGCTGGGTCTCTGCAAATGTTTTCCATGTCCACTGCGCAATATTGTCAGTCCATCGTTTTGTTTTTTTTTTTTTTTGTCTTCCTTCCGTCTCCCTCCTTCTACTTTTCCTGAAAGGATTGTTGTAGCAAGGCATTGGATCTCGTTACATGGCCATACCAACGTAGCTTTTACTTACTGATTGATGTCAGTATATCTTCGTATGGTCCCGTGTGTTGCCTGATGGTTTGATGCACTCGCTGACTGGTGATATAATCAGTATATCTGATATTTGGTGTCTTGTGGCAAGATCTCACTTCCATGGCTTATGTTCTTCTTTCCAGATCTGCTGTGAGGGTCCATGTCTCGCATGCCCACAGGAAGATGGAATCTACCAGTGCACGCAAGAGCCTGACCTTACGTTTCATGGAGATGTCCATGTCCTTACATACAGGTCTTCATCTGGAAGTGCTTTGGTTGTCTCTGCAGGCCTTCAGAGGATGTCTGGTCTGGGTCCTTCACTGCTAACGAGATGGATTCCGGTAAGAGAACTGTGGAACACTACCCAGCTTTCCACTATGGACAGTTTGATGTGTATTGATAGTGGCTGGATTCCTGGTAAGAGAACTGTGGAACACTACCAAGCTTCTCATTTTTGACAGTTTTATGTGGTATCGATAGTTGCTGGATTCATGGTAAGAGAACTGTGGAACACTTTCTAGCTTCTCACTATAGACAGTTTTATGTGTATCGATAGTTGCTGGATTCATGGTAAGAGAACTGAGAACACTTTCTAGCTTCTCACTATGGACAGTTTTATGTGTATCGATAGTTGCTGGATTCATGGTAAGAGAACTGTGGAACACTACCAAGCTTCTCACTATGGACAGTTTGATGCGTATTGACAGTGGCAGGCCATCAACGTGGTCTTCTCGCCGCCGATGTTCATGTCATATCTCGTTGATGATTCATTCTGTTAATCTGCATGCCATGGAGATCAAATTAAGGAGGCCAAGTCTGAACTCTTGCCAAGGGAGAGAGCTCCCATGCAATGTGTACATCCAAATCCTGAACAGTTCCTGTCCCCAAGTTCTCAGCAGTCGCCGGTCTCTGAACAGCAGGGATAGGTCCAGTGAGTGAATATGCCCAGAAATTATACCTGAATGCATTCCGATCTGGAAAAATTCGGTCTTGGAACCCAACGGTTTATGGGACATTAATCTCAGCCATTTGCCAGCTGAAAACCCATGTGACCCATCAACAGGCACTGTGTGTGTGTGTGTGGCGTGCGTGCGTGCGTGCGTGCGTGCGTGCGTGCGTGCGTGCTGCGTGCTGCGAGCGAGCGCGCCGCGCGCGCGCGCGCGTGCGTGCGTGCGTGCGTGCGTGCGTGCGTGCGTGCGTGCGTGCGTGCGTGCGTGTGTGTGTGTGTGTGTGTGTGTGTGTGTGGTGTGTGTGCGTGTGCGTGCGCGTGCACGCGCGTGAAGTGTGTGTGGTGTGTGTGTGTGTGTGTGTGTGTGTGTGTGTGTGAGAAAGAGAGAGAGAGTGAGAGAGAGAGAGAGAGAGAGAGAGAGAGAGAGAGAGAGAGAGAGAGAGAGAGAGAGGCGGGATGGTGGTAAGTGGGGACGGTATGGAGAGGGCGGTGGTGGGGAGAAATGGGGCGGGGTTCGCACATTTTCCTTTTTGTTTTGTTTTTCTCCTTCTCCTTTTTTTGTTTGTTGTTGTTTTGTTTTGATTGATGATTATTATTATAATTCTTCTCCTTCTTCTCAGTTACAAGCACTCGGAGTACTCCTGTCGACAGACAAACAGCGACTCTGTTTGTGTGTGTGCACGCACGCGTGCATGCGTGCGTGCGTGTGTGCGTGCGTGCGTGCGTGCGTGCGTGCGTGCGTGCGCGCGCGCGCGGCGTGCGTGCGTGTGTTGTGTGTGGTTGTGTGTGTGTGTGTGTGTGTGTGTGTGTGTGTGTGTGTGTGTGTTTGAGAGAGAGAGTGGAGAGAGAGAGAGAGAGGGAGAGAGAGAGAGAGAGTGATTGATTGACTGATTGATTAATTGATTGATGATTAATTGGTTGATCTTTAATACGCAAGGATGAAGATTTTAGGCCGAAGACTAATCTTCCCATCTGTCCTTGTCATGCATACATTATTTCAACACATATGATTCATACTGACAATTCAACATAGCAACTTCGTAATCTAATTCTACAATGAAAAAGCAAACTATTCATAAAAGTACTAGTGGGATGGAGATGGTGAAACAGAAGGAAACTTACAAACAAACAAAACTACAGAGAGAGAGAGAGAGAGAGGAGAGAGAGAGAGAGAGAGAGAGAGAGAGAGAGAAAAGAGAGAGAGAGAGAAGTCAGGGGAAGGTGGGGAAGAAAGGATAGTAGGTAGGGGGGGGGGGGGGAGAAAGAGAAAAGGGATGGTAGACAGAGTGGGAGTGGGGATGAGCGATTTTAACGAAGTAGGTTTTATGTTTAGACGATGTATTCAAAGTATGGTTTACAGAAGACTTTGCAAATGGGCGTTAATCATTTTAATGGAATAATTAAATTACTGAGACATGAAATGTTTGTGCAAATGTTTCTTGAAAAGTTTTAAAGTATTCGTGTTTTGTAGATTCGGTGGAAGTGAGTTCCAGACATATGGTCCAGAGTAAGCTAGGCTTGTTTTGTATAGATCAATGCCTGGGTAGGGAAGAAGGTATTTCGTCGAGCCAGAAAAGCTGTTCGAACTTGTAAAAAAGGGCATTGATATAATATGGCATAGTATCTGTCAAGATTGTAAACATAAATGATGCCTTGTTGAATTCCAATTGCTTACTCAGAGGAAGTATGTTCAGTTTTTCGTCTGTTGTTAGAGACACAGCTGCATGTAATTTTGCTACATGTCTATGGAGAGAATTCAGCCTTTTTTTTGTGGACGTCACTGCTCCCGTTCCATACTGTTGAAGCGTAATTGATACGTGACATTATGTGTGCATTGAAGAAAAATTTAAGCACATTACTGTTGGCGTAGTGCTTTAATTGAGATAACAGGAAAAGGTGTTTTGAGACTACTTTGCATACCTTATTGAGATGAGATTGCCATTTCAATTCTTTATCTGTCGTTAACCCTAAAACACGATGCTCATCTACCTGCTCGACAGAAGTGCCATTCAATGGGAGAACTTCGCTCACCGTCGACGGAGAAGGACGTGTCGCTTCGCCGCTCCGCTGAAGTCAAAATGAAACCGTCGAGTGTAACCCCTTCATCTCGGCATGTTACTGCAAATTAACTACAAAGTGAAATGTGACAAATAATGTGATCATAAAGTTTGTATATACTCGTGATAACGATTATCCGACAATGTGTGCGACGGAAGAATTGTGACAAGCTGGCTTGAGGGAAAATAGGTTCCCTACTGTCTTCTGTGTGTGTGTTTTGGATTCTCTCTTGAGGGCACATAAGACCGTATGCGAAAGCTTGGCTGTGTCTGGAGTGCACTGTCTTCATCTGTCGTGGCAGGGTGGTTGGTGTGGGTGTTCGCAGCTGGGGGTGGTGTTTTTCGCGGTGGGCTCTCAGTCATGAAATACGGTGTACACCATGGGGATGTACTTTGAGGCTGTATAGCTGCATCTGTGTTAATTTACCTGTCAGGGTGGTGGGAGAAAGGGGGAGGGTTTCGCTTTTTTTTTGCTTTTTCTTTTTTATATTATTATTATAATTATCATATCATCATTTTGCAACTGCTTGCAATAAGTGTGTATGTGAGATCGTGGCAGCGAAAGGGGGCGAGGGAGGGAGGGGCGAGCGAGGGAGGGGCGAGCAGGGAGGGGTGAATGTGCGCGCCACTGTGCGGATGTAGGAACGCATGTGTTGTCATGTGTTTTAACAAAAACTGGGTGGGAATAGCTTCCGACTTTATTTCACTGTTTGTATCTTTTTCCGAATGCAGGAATGTAGAATGTTGGAAGGATTCGTTAATAGAAACAATATTACGTACATGATCGAGGTGCTCTTGAGAAAATTCCATGAACGAGTTGCAAAAATGTCATTTTGGCCCAGAACCGGGTGAATCAAAATTCACGCGCGCACACACAACACACACAACACACACACAAACACACACACACACACACACACACACACACAAGAGGAGAGAGAGAAAAAATTAGTGTACCGCTGAACGAAATTGATAAATTACAAGATAAAACACGACGTTTTTCGACCTCTTTGGTCTTCTACAGGCAGACAAACAACATTGAAGACAACTATTGTGCTCTGTTTTCTCTGCAACAATTGTTCATATTTGTGTCGAGCCTCACAGTATTTGACACGGTTTCATTATCTCAGCTTCTGTCAAACACTCTTGAAATGTATGTTCTTTTCAGTTTCTGGACTGTCACAATCAAACAGCGAATCATTCCATTCACTGAAGATATGTTGATTTGATTTTGTATACGCGGTCTATGTATGTAATTGTAAAACACGCTGATAGCTAATGGTTTCACTGAAAGTACGGAGAGAGAAACAACAGACACGATGCTGGGGTGTGGGAGCATGGCACCAGTGTTCTTGCCTGTCTGGAAACCGGGGGGGTCCCAGAGATATGTATCAGCTGTCACATGAGGTATGTGCCACAGGCGCTTCATTTGGGTTTATCATAATTATATGTAGTGGTCGGCCTAGAGGGTTTTAAAGTAACAACATAGAGGAGCGTTTATAGATTCTGTTCAGATATTTCAGCGTGATTTGCAATAGTAGTGATGAATCGTAATATTTCAGTGTGATTTGCAATAGTAAGCTTAGTGATGAATCATTTTCAGTGTGATTTGCAATAGAAAGCTTAGTGATGAATCATATTTCAGTGTGATTTGCAATAGAAAGCTTAGTGATGAATCATAGTATTTTAGCGTGATTTGCGAT
>CM031608.1:10653584-10667337 GCA_018398815.1 Conus ventricosus
ATAAATCAAGCGTTCTCAGTCCCTTGCAGATCATACATTCGTGAACACATTCCAGTCACATGACACCGAAACGTGTTGTGTCCTGACAAATGGACCCCAGTTGTGCCATGTACTGAGGCATTAGGCCTACCATCCTGTACACAGCCCAGGCGGTAATTTTTCAGCTTTGCGCAGGCGCAGTATCGTGAACACGATGTTTGGAAATGGCGGATTCCGAAGAACTGGAAGGTAGGCAGATCATTCACTACATCATTCCTAAATTACATCGTTTTCTTGTTTTATATTTTGGTTTTGCAATTAGAAATGCGTTATGAGATGATTTTATTCAGGTTGGACTAAAGCGAGTTTGCAATGTTTTAAACCTTTCAAAAGGGTTTTTCAGTTAGTTTGTTGATCGAGCGGTTGGAGGCCTCTTGGAACGAGGCCTCGCAACATCAATTTTCAGGAGCCCTGAGGAGGATCCTGAAAATCAGCGATGTTTCTTTCGAAATCTAGGCAAAAAATGGGAACAGCTGTTGGTTGCAGTTGACAGATTGAAATTAAGCTGATTTACGGCTATTTTTCAGTGACCGAACATGCTGTAGCAATAAAAATCGTGTTGATGATGATTGTTTTCAGGATCAGTTTTTTTTGCTTTTTCGACCAGCGGGAAAAATGAACCGGCCATGCACCGACCGGATGGCCTCTCTTATTTCATAGTCTGAATACACCGTGTGCAGCGTATCGGCATGGTGACATGATCGAACTTGAAGGAAAAACCGTTTTCCGATCTTTCACATATCATCTGCTGATAACTAATAAGTGAAAAAACGAAAGGGGGGAGGGGATGAGATGGGGGTTGGCGGACTGAAAGAAAACCCCACTGAAGTTGAACATAAAATAAATACGAAAACTGGCGAACGTCTTTCAGAAACTAGCCTAAACACTGAAACAGACAAGACTGGGAAACTTTAGTTGCAAAGTTTAGTTGCAAAGTGAGGCGATGTTTGGCGGATGTAGTTTAAGATTTGGGAAATTTTGGTTGAAAATTAGTTTTTGAGTTACCCAAATATATTTTTTTTAATCAGAAAGAAGTCACAGGTAACTCAACTAGTCTTCTTGGAAAAAAGATCCAGTCTGTTTTGTTTGTTAATAAGATAAAATCTGCCCCATTTTCCTGAATAGTTTTAGGAAACCACTTTCATTAGTTTCAATTGACTGGGTTAAAAAAAAAAGCAAAAAGAAAGAAACAAAAAACATTCAGAATAACAGTGTAAGTTAAACTTTCAAGTTTTGTTGACCATATTGAATTACTTTTACTTTTAGAGTTGGTAGAGAAACTTTTTACAAGTATCAACCCTTAAGTGTGACATCACATGTTTCATGAAACTTTGAAAGTGTGAGTTTGTTCAGACATCTTCTTTTTTTCTTCTTCCTAAAATACTGGTTCACTCAGAAAAAGAATAGGTCACCAGCGCGCAGTGAGCAACACTAGAATTGGAGGGGGGGGGGGGGGGGGGGGGGGGGGGGGGGGATTGAATCTTAGAAGTAGAAAGTAGGCCAGTGAAACGAAATATCAAACTGTACCAACCACTTACACTATTAGAGCATTTGATGGCTAATGAAATCAGATGCTCAGAGTCAGAGTAAACTCTTCAACTCTGAATGCCAACAAAGTTCCTTTCACACCTGCCAAGCATTCATAAGTCTGCACAGTCAGGTCTGCGACACATGACAGATGATGGCAGAAAAACACGTCCACTGTTAGATGGGGAACTGTATTGTGCATGATCTTAGAATGAATTTTGGAAACCATGTTCTTCTTCTACTTCTTCTTCTTCTTCCTAAAATACTGGTTCACTCAAAAACGAGTAGGTCACCAGCGCGCATGTTAAAAAGTAAAATAAAATAACATAAAATAATGCGACTTAGACTGCATTCTACCTCATCTTAGAATAGGAACTGTGTTCTACCACATTTTAGCATGGGAACTGTGTTCTGCCTCATTGTAGAATGGAAATTGTGTTCTACCTCATCATAGAATGGGAGCTGTCCTCTGCCTCCCTTAGAATGGGAAAGTGTTCTTCCTCATAATGAGAACTATTCTCCCCGTCGGCTGGGCTATAAGCAACATTATCTTATCTTATCTTATCTTAAAATGGGAACTGTGTTCTGCCTCATCTTATAATAGGAACTGTTCTGTCCCATCTTAGAATGGGACTGTTCTACCGCATCTTAGAATGGGAATGTGTTCTACCTCATCTCAAAAGGGGGAATGTGTTCTACCCAGTCTTAGAATGGGAATGTGTTAGACCTTATCTTATAATGGGAACTGTTCTGCCCCATCTTAGAATGTAATGTGTTCTACCCCATCTTAGAATGGGAACATCTACCTTATCTTAGAAAGGAATATGGTGTACCTCATCTTAGAATGGGAATGTGTTCTATCTTATCTTAGAGTAGGAATGTGTTCTACCTCCCGTTTGAATGGGAATGTGTTCTACCTAATCTTAGAATGGGAATGTGTTCTACCTCATCTTGTAATGGGAACTGTTCTGTCCCATCTTAGAATGGGAACTGTTCAACCTTAACTCAAAAAGGGGAGTGTGTTCTACCCCATCTTAGAATGAGAATGTGTTCTACCTCATCTTATTTAAAGGGAACTGTTCTGCCCCATCTTAGAATGGGAACTGTGTTCTGCCTCATCTTAGAATGGGAACTGTGTTCTACCATCTTAAAATGGGAACTGTGTTCTACTCATCTTTTAATGGGTACGGCATTCTACTTCATTTTTTAATTGGAATGTGTTCTACATCCTTTTTGAATTGGAATGTGTTTTACCTCATCTTAGAATGGGAATGTGTTCTACCTAATCTTATAATGGGAATGTGTTCTACTGATCTTGGAATGGGTGCTGTGTTCTACCTACCTCATCTTAGAATGGAAAATGTGTTCTACCTCATCTTAGCATGGAAACTGTGTTCTACCTCATCTTAGCATGGGAACTGTGTTCTCCTCATCTTATGAGAACTGTTCTGCCCCATCTTAGAATGGGAACTGTTCTACACCCATCCTAGAAAGGGAATGTGTTCTAAAAATACCTGATCTTAGAATGGGAATGCGTTCTACCTCATCTTAAAACAGGAACTGTGTTCTGCCACATCTTAGAATGGGACTGTGTTCTACCACATCTTAGAATAGGAACTGTGTTCTACCACATCTTAGAATGGGAACTATTTCTACCACATCTTAGATTTGGGTTGTGTTCTACCCCCCTTTGAATAAGATGTGTTCTACCTCATCTTATAATGGGAGTATGTTCTACCCCATAATGGGAATGTGTTCTACATCATCTTATAATGGGAATGTGTTCTACTGATCTTAGAATGGGAATGTGTTTACTACATCTTAGAATGGGAATGTGTTCTACTTCATCTTAGAATGTGAATGTGTTCTACCACATCTTAGAATGGGAACTGTGTTCTACCACATCATAGAATGGGAATGTGTTCTACCACATCTTAGAATGGGAACTGTGTTCTACCACATATTAGAATGGGAACGTGTTCTACACATCTTAGAATGGGAACTGTGTTCTACCACATCCTAGAATGGGAATATGTTCTACCACATTTTAGAATGGGAACTGTGTTCTACCACATTGTAGAATGGGAACTGTGTTCTACCACATCTTAATAATAATAATAATAATATATAGATTTTATATAGCGCAATTCTTGAAATCAACTCATTGCGCTCTACAATCAATACTCATATACACAACGGGCTGCCTACCTGGGTAGTGCCGACTGAAGAGCTGCAGCTGGCGTCATTCGGTCGTTTCCGTGTCATCCAGTCAATATCGTTCAATATCAATTACTCCTTCGTTCTTTCCATTTCTCAGCAGGGTGCATTGCTATGTGTAACGTGTCATCCATACCAACGGCCATGGCCTTCTCTTCCGAAAGTTGGAATGTTCTACCACATCTTAGAATGGGTACTAAGTTCTACCTCATCTTAGGATGGGAACTGTGTTCTACCTTATCTATGATACACTGGCATCAGTGTTGTGGGCTGCTGGCTGAGAGGTTGCAGGTTCGAATCCCATCACACATGTTGTGGGATTTTCAGCCCAGCCTGTTTCCTACTCAAAGTGTGTGTGTGTGTGTGTGTGTGTGTGTGTGTGTGTGTGTGTGTGTGTTGTTAAAATTTTTGATCAGAAAGTTTGAAGGGAGGGCAGCCTTTCCCTTTAGGCTTGACAATTGGACCATTCCCAATCTGGAGATACGCGTACTGTATTGTAATAACATGGGGAGCCTGAAGATGTATGAAAATCGGTTGTACAGGCAGACTTGTGATTGAAATATTTACTTTCGTAACATCATTCCACACACACACACACACACACACACACACACACACACACACACACACACACACACACACTCACACACACACAAGTGCACATACACAAACACACACACTCTTGCAACATGCATGCATGCGAGTGCAAGCTCACACATGCAGGTACTCGTGAACTCATGCGCATGCACACGCACACACACAGGCATGCGCATTTGTGCACACACGTGCAAGCAGCTTTGCATACATGCATGCACTGTTCAGTCTCTCTCTCTCTCTCTCTCTCTCCCGTCTCTCTCAGTCTCTCTCTCTCTCTCTGTGTACTGAAAATGGTGTTTTTGACTGTCAGTTGAAGATTTAGATTTTATATAATCTAATCCGTATTGTTGGCATTGTTGTGTGCAGCATATGGTTATGAGCTTTCGGTTATCGGTGCTTGCAAGTACTGTTAGGAATGCCTGGCCGAACAAAAGTGGCCCGAAAACAAGAACGGCTGGAACGGAGCCTCTTGCAGCTTGTCCAGAAAGGGTGATCCACACCTGTGCAAATCAAAATCAGAGAAACTTTACAGGTATGTGATTATAGGTAAGTTGGTTTGAGTCTTTGACAGAATTGCAGACAGAATAGATGTAGCAAAAATTTGGAATTTTAAAGTGAGGATCCAGTTATGATTCGTAATTTGAAGTGACAGTATTGAAAGTAAAATTTCTTTCAGATTACGTAAATTTTGGAAATCTGCACTTGTGTTGAATAAAAAAACGTTGGAAGTCTGATGCGCAAGCCGTTGGACATGAAAGCTTGATTTGTCCTAATGGTTTTGTAACTGTGATTGATCGCAACTGGTTATCACTATGTACTGCATATGTGTGGGGAAAGAATCTTGGTCAGCCATGTGAATGAAATCACGATGTATGAGTGATTCAAATTAGGTAAAAGATTAAGACAACCTGCATTAGAATATTGCAACATATTTTGTGGGGCCTCAGTGGTCTTCAAGACTCTGGGATAAGCTCAGCATTAGGAGTCAAGCCTGTTTATCAGTAACGTTGCACAAAGTATTGAAAATGTTTTTAACAAGCACTTGATATCTGTGTTGAATGATTGTATGTGAAGGATGTCAAGGATTAACAACTGTTCTGATAATGTGTGAGGTGTAAGATTAACAGTGTTGTCTGTCAGCTCTGTCTCTTACAAATCAACTTTTGATAGGTGTAGAGAATGTGATGAATAGGATGGCAACAATACAGTCAAGCACGCATTGTCCAGTTGGATACTGAAATCATCGTAAAATCAGTTTTAAAAGGTAAATTTTTATGCTCATGGAGCAGCTGGCAGTTGTTTCACATTTTATTGAAAACAGTTATCACTTTTGATAAAATTTTGTCATTAATTTACTCAGTGAGAAGGGAAATGAACTGTGTTCTTAATATAATCATACAGTTTTATGGATGAAATGAATTTCAATCTGGACATAATTCCAGCAAGCTCAGTTCAAAATATTTACTTACAAAGGCGAAGGAATACTTTGGTAGGACAGATTACAGTAACACTTCTCCCCCTCCCTTTCTTCACCTTCCTTGCCTCTCATCTCACTCCCCTGTCTCCCCCCTCCGGGGGGGTTTGCGCCTTGCGTGGTCGGGGGCTTGTGCGGATTCCAGTGATCCCTAGCTTTGCTGGCTGGGGCATCAATACTTGGGAGATAGGCTGGGTTTTTTCACATGCTTGTAGGCCTGAGAGGTTGAGATTGCTGTATGGCCTCCTACGCGAAACGTACGTAAGATGGTAAGAAGGTGATGCCCTGGTAAGGGCTTCCCCATGTCAGATAGGCTAAGGGTGAGGATCCTGACTAAGAGTAACCCGCCTTTTCTCTTTTCTTGTTTTCTGCCTTCCTTATTTGGCCTTTCTATCTTGTCTCCCCATCAAGTCTTCTTTTCCACACTCCTTTTCTCTTCTGTGGTCTCCTTAAGATCCGCGCAGTTTGCCAGTGCGGTGCGACCTGTGTCGGAGGGGAATGAGGAGATCCTGTGGTTGAGAGAGCAGCGGCTCTCAACACATCACTTTTGCTCGGACTCTCCTAGACCAGGGAGTACACTTTGGCCCGGGTGTACTAATCGGCTCCCCTTCTTGGGGCTGGGTCAGGACAGGCCAGTTCCCTGCTGGCCATGTGAAACCCTGCACAGTGCTAAGCTCTCTGTCCCCGGGAGTTGAGCAATGATCAGGGGGGATTGGGTTGGTGGTTTTCTGTTTGTCGTATATTCTCCCGAAGCGGGAAGGCGGTCAAGCATTGGTTTCTTGAGCCCTGGCCCCTTAGTTGACTCCAAGGTGGAAGTGGGTAAGGGTGGGATGAATTACAATAATCTAATAATATGGCATCTTTAAAAATATCCCCCCCAAAAGGAAGAGGAAGGAGCATCCCTGTTTCAGGGGATTTCGAAGGTGACAGTGATTCAGATACTGAGGTACGGCCAAAGGACAGGATTCTGGGCTTCCTGGCTTGTAATGGAAGGGACGGAGCAGGAAGACCCCCTTTCAGCTTCTGAGCCCTTTTGCTATCCAGCAAGGGCTTTCAGGGTTTTAGCTTAGGTGACCCTCAATCCATTCAAAAAGATTGCGAAATGGCTCATTCCTCATTCAATGTAGAACAAAAAAACAGTTGAAACAGTGCTGAAGGCAACAAAACTTGTGGAACTGGGAGATCAAGGTTAACTCCCACAAACAGTTAAATTCATCGAAGGCGTGATTCGCTGCCGGGATTTATCTGGTGTCACAGAGGCAGGGATCCAAATCGGAGCTGGCGTCCCAGGTTACTTGTGACGGAGGTGCGCAGGGTGACAGTAAAGAAGGGTGCAGAAAGAGTGGCACCCACACCTCTTTCTGACATCTGCAACCTGTGCTGCCTCCGGTCATCAAAGTCGGCTACCTGAAATGTTCGGGTTCTCAGCTGTATGTACCGTCGTTGAGGTGCTTAGGTTGCCAGAGGTCTTGGCCATGTCAGGACGCTGTTCTGGGCAGGGGTTGTGTGGTATTTGCTGCAAGGCAACCCATGATGGGCCGTGCAAAGATCCGGCTACATTGTCTATCTGCGGTGGCGACCATCCCTCCTCTTCACGAAAAAAATGTCCTCTTTGGATTCAAGAATCTGCTAATCCAAGTGTCAAAAAACGGAAAGAAGATTCCTTTTTTGGAAGCCCGGAACCAGGTTGTGGGCATGTCAGATGCCGACAGCTTCTTCCTATGCTTCGGCTTGTAAAGAAAATTCCCACAGTTTCTTCTAGGTCAGTCTGCTGCCAGACTTGATGAATCATTGTTTTCAAAGACATTGCAAGTAAGATCTGTCAGTTCTGGTGGTAGCTAGGTCCACCACCTTCCAACCCAAAATGAATGCCCCTGGTGGAGGCAAAAAAAAATCCGCCACCCTCAGACTGCCCAGCAGTCTACAACATCTGACTGCTGGGCAGATTAAAAATCCGGCACCCAACCTCGAACTCTCAGTCAGTGCCGTGCGGGCAAGGGAGTTCAAACCAGTTGTGGGATGGTGGAGATGAGGAAGAAACCCTCCACCATCTCCCAAATCCAGACCTTCTTCGCCTGTTGGCAAGTCTGCCAGCAGGTCTGTAGACCAAATCACACTCCAGTGAAGCTCTGTAATATCAATTCGCTCCATTGGAGGCAGACGTTGATGAGGAGATGGACCTGAATCTCTCTCCTTTTCACCCTCTGCCACCATGGATCAGACATATTCCATGGATATCAGTGGACTTAAATTCCAACTTCGAGCCAAAGCTGGCAGCTTCTGTGTCAATCTATAAAACCTTCCGCGTGGCTCTTCAGGAACTCAAATTAAAGCCAGAAGACCTTTACTTTCTGGCTTTAATATTCTTTCAAAACCTGCCCAACCACCACGTTGGAACTGTGGGCGGTCGTTGCCCTTCTCCTACATAAAACTTTGCTTGTATAGTCCTGTTCACTTTGTCTACCTCCCTTCAGGCTGTAGCTGCGAGAGTCACTCTCCAACAAAGACTGTGGACTATCTGTTCCCTTTATCTCCCACTTCTGTCCTGTTTTTGTCGTCAGGACCTTGTCAGTCTGATAGGAGAACTTCCTCGACCTTCTTTGTGTTGGGTGTCTTTTATACGGTCACAATCCTCTTTAGGGGAGTGCCGGTAACGTCACCCAGAAGGTTGCTGATTGAGGATGTCCTTTCGGATTTGGATTTGTGTTGTCTGAACGACGGATCTGCAACCTTACTCCACTCTTCCACAAGGTTCACTTTCGAGTTTAGAGTTGTCGGTTTGGACCCCTCGCTGGTCATGGACTATGAGTGGTTGTCCATGACGATCTGACGGAAGTGACCATTTCCCTGTCTTACTACAACCTGTCATATATGAATCCACGTCTTGTTCTCTCAACATCTAAATTACAAGAAAGCAAATGGATCTATTGCACCACTATTTCTCAAGAATTCCAGGACACTTGATTTATTCAGAGTCGGCAGGCATGACATCACTGACTAACACTGTGTTCAAGTGTGCTAAAGCCTTGTATTCCAGTGTCTTCCGATAAACTTCAAATGCCAAAAACACCCTGGTTTGATTCAGACTGCCAAACATATTTCTAAGTTCGAAAACGGGCTTTGCGTCAGGTGTACTAACGACCTTGAGGTCCCACGCTCGGGCCCATCAAAAACTCCGTGCTAATCAGACACACTTTTAAAATCAGTAAAACCGTCGGTCCTGAAGAAGCTTCTGCTCCAGGCTGACATCAAAACTTCCAAGAAAAAGTGTGGAACATCATTAAGAAAATCAAAGGGAAGAACACCTGTCCCATGTAAACCATCTCAAGTTTTTCGGAGTCTTTTAATAACAGAGATAGAAAGCAGTGCCTATTGCTTTGCTTCAACCATTGAAAAGGAATTCCTCCTCTTCTAATAAATCAGCCAACTTTTGTCAAAAACAAAGCCCTAAAAGAAAAAATCACCCCGCAACTTTTCGTTCCGACAATGGAAGACTACAATCTTCCTTTCACGTTTTAAACGAGCTGAAATCTGCCTTGCCTTTCTTGCAGCGATTCCTCTCCAGGTTTAGATGAAATCATTATCAGCTGTTGAAACATCTTCCGCTAGAAGGTCTGAACATAATGCTAACAGGTCTACAACCATGGGTGGACTACAGGTTTTTTTTCCACCCTTTGCGCGAAAAGCCCTCATTATTCCCATCCCAAACCTGGCAAAGATCTTTCTAATCTTCAAATTACCGTCCCATAGCTTTGACAGCTGTGTTTGTAAATTGATGGAAAAAAATGGTCAATGCTAGGCTATGTGGAAACTTGTAACCGTGGCCTTTTGGCGAAAAAGTACTGTTGTGAGTTTCCGCAAACATCGGGAATACCGTTGACCAATTTGATTCGTTGGAATCTACTCTTCGGAACGCCTTTCTGAACAAAACAGCATGCAGTGCAATTTTCTTTGACTTGGAGAAGGGCCTACGATACACCTGGGAAGTGGGGATACTTCTATGATTCCACGATCTGGGTTTTCGAGGTCACCTTCCGCTTTTTATTCAAAATTTTTGCAGAACGACAGTTTCAGGTCCGGTTGGCACCACTCTCGCCTGATGTCCACGAGCAGGAGTGAGGTGTTCCACAGGGGGAGCATAACTATCTCCTGCCCTCTTTAGTATTAAAATCAACAAACATTGTTCAATCAGTTCAGTTCAGCAGGGTTTCAGAGTGCTCATTGTTTGTGGATGATTTTGCTGTCTACGCAACTGGAAGCCTGTAACCGAGTGTTCCAGCGCAGGCCTCCAGCTTTGCGTTAGATAAAATCCATCGTAGTGGGCGGATGAAAAAAGCGGTTTCCACCTTTTCTGCCTACAAAAAACCCAGTGTATTCACTTCCCACAATTTCCGTCAAGTTTTTTCCAGAATCCGGAACTTCAGTAGGGAAATCTCCCCATTCCAGCTGTTAAAGAGGCCCCAAATTTTCTGGGAGGTGTATTTTTGACCAGAACTTAACTTCTCAAGCCACATCAAAAACCTCAAAATGCTTGCCAGAAAGCACTTAATATTCTGGGGGTCGTTGCGCACACGACTGGGGCGCTGATTAAGAAAACTTTGCTGACACCCTCTACAGAGCTTGGTCCGTTCAAAGCTGGACTACGGTTGTGCTGTGTACGGCTTCCGCAAGATAGTCTTACCTCAAACTCTTGGACCTATCCTACATCAAGGGCTTGTCTCTGTCTTGGAGCGTTCCGCACCACCCCTGTATGTTCAGCCTGTACGCAGAGGGCGGGTGATCCTTCACTGTTCCTCAACCGCAGGCTCTGATACTGTCTTTGAATTATTATATCCGACTGTTCTCCGAACCGCAGGAATCTGCCTATGGGACTGTGTCTTTGACCTCCGTTCCAAAGTAAGTTGAAAACAACCCGAATTGTATTCCGCCGTTTGGTCTTCGTATGCAGCCTCACGTGCGCGAATGCAGGTTAGACCTAGGGTGTCGTATTGATTTTTCCAAGTTTCCGGATCCAACCACCGTGGACCTTTTTCACACCAGAGAAGATTCGGTTTCGATCTTGCAGCTTTTCGCAGTGTCGACCAGCTCTCTGGCGTACACGGCTTTGTATGCTGAGCTCTGTTCTCGAATGTGGACATCCTATCAAAAGTTCACTGACGGTTCCAAGTCTGAGGATTGGAGTGGCCTGTGCAGCCTACTGCCCTTGGGCTCCTTCTCTGGATACTGTTGGAACATATACATTCGATGCCTTCTGCTATTCTGCTGAACTTACTGCTCTAGTACTGGCTTTGATGATAATCTCACTCTTCGAAGAGGGACTTTCTGGTTCTGTCGGGTATTCGCTGTCAGACTTTGGAGGCCATAGCTGGCCGCAACCTTCAGCATCCAGAACTTTTACTTTTTTTGAACTTTTTAGGGCAAGTTGAAGGCGGACGGTTTCATACATTACTCTTGCTTGGGTTCCTGGTCTGTTGGCATCGGCGGAACGAAATGGTTGATCGTTTAGCCAAGTAACGCCAAAGAGAGAACTGTCCATCGTTTTATATCCCTGCTAGATGTGAAATCCCAAAATTAACGATTATGTGAGAGACCTATGGCAGGAGGGATTGGAACACACAGACGAGTAACAACTCTTTCACGTTCCGTCCAATTTTAAGAAGGACTTCTCCCATCTACGTCGGGAGCTGAGGTCGTTAAAGAGGAATCGCGTTCTGTGCCGGCCAGCTCACCGGCCATTCGTATTTTACCATTCTTTACCTTTAAAAGAGTGAAGGAAGCTCCGTGGTGCATTCCATGGTCATGCACCCTCACAATGAAACATGTTCTTTTAGAGTGTTGGAACTTGGCACGATGTGAGACCACAATCATTTTACGGCGGAAGTCCATGAAGATCCAGTTCTGGGATGTCCCACCTGGACGGGTCCTTGAGTTTGTGGAGAGGAGATTAAACATTTTTCATCTGATTTAAGATTGTACGGCAGAAAGATTTTTACAAGTTTCTTGTGCGTTTGTTGGATGTCATTTAACGAGATGTGTGAAAAGTTTTTTTTTTTTTTTTTTAAAATTGACTGTGACGTTGATTTTAAGTTGGTGAGAGCCCGATGTGGCCCTTTGCGAGTCGGCTGGGCTATAAGCAACATTTATCTTATCGTATTCTTATCCCTGTCTCCCAGTTGGGACTCTCCATAGAATGACCCCCCCCCCCCCCCCTCCCCCCCCCGCCCCCTCAAGTTAACTTTTAAGTTTTCAAGAGGGTGTGGGTAAATCACTGAACATTTTTAGACATCTCTTGTCATAATGTCTTTGTGAACTGTGCTCAACACTGGTCGGTGTGCCATTGTGTATACACATTGTGTAGGGATTTCAGGTTTACTGGCATTTTCTCCTGAACTGGTGGTGATCTGATATAGAGGTTAGTGTCTGGATTTGTGGGCTGAGAATCATCATTTTGTTTCCACACAGGGTTTCGATTTTTTATTATCGGTGTGATTTAAAAACTTTTTTTTTTTGTGCTTGCTGTAGTTGTTAGTGTCGGGATTTGTGGGATGATGAGAATCCATCATTTTGATTCCACACAGGGATTTTATTGGTGTGATTTAAAACAATTTTTTTTTTTGGCGCTTGCTGCCTTCTAACCGAGGTGAGAGTGGGTTTGGTTTAGAGGGGTAGACTGGAACCACTCGGTCACATTTCATCCACTGATGGTACACATGGATCCTGTGTGAGAGTGGTGCCTTAAGTTTTCCTGAACACTGCAGGTGTCTGTATTCTTGAGATAGATTGACACCAGGGAAGAATACCAATTAGTGAATTATGCAGTTGAGTGTGAGTAGATAGCCTTGCCATTTTGGTTCTGGCCACCTGTGGGACAGTTCTGCTTGGGTGCGGTCACTTTTGGAGATAGTTTTCCATTAGAGGATTTGTATTGTTGCCCTGGCTTGGTATTCCCTTTTCGGAACATGTCCTGGTGGTCTTGTTTCTTACATGTTCCCATCTCTTGTCTTTACTGATATTGTGGTGTCCCATTCTCAAAAGTGACAGTTCCCATCTCGGCAGATGATGGTTTACTTGTGCTGCTGTATATCTGCGGGCCCTGCTGCAGGCAGCAGTGCCACTTATCTTCAGAGTGCAGTTATGCCACACACACACACACACGCATACACACACACACCACACACACACAACACACACACACACACCATGCACACCACACACGCACACACACACACACACACACACACACACACACACAACACACACACACACACACGCATACACACACACACACACACACACACACCACACACACACACACACACACGCTTACAACGCACCACACACACAGACACACACACGCACACGGCATGTTACATATTACTTTCTCTGAGTCTCTTTCTCTCTGCCTTTTACATGCACTCGCCACATGCAAAAACATGACAGCAAGCAAACACACACACATGCCATGCGATGTACACACCCAACTCGTGCTCAGAAATTTTGCTTTGCTATACACAAGCATATGAATGATGACATAATTAGTACGGATAAAAATAACGGATACTTACATAGTACACTATCCAGACATCTCCTCATGCTACGTTTAAATTTATCGTGGTGGTGACAGCCCTGATGTGGCCCTTTGCGGTCGGCTGGGTATAAGCACCTTTATCTGATCTTTTCGTATCTTATGCTACTTTAATAAGAAAATGGTATAATACCTGTAACGATACACATGAATATCTAAAAACTCATGCATCTTAGATCTATTGTATTACACATAGACCCCTGATGCATGAAATGAATTATATGATATATAAACAAACGCAAATATGCAATACTGCATACACATCGTTTCTCTCAATTGGCATACATTACCTACATGTTCATACCAATCATACA
>CM031608.1:10667437-10679698 GCA_018398815.1 Conus ventricosus
CGCGCGCGCGCTGTGTAGTGTGTGTGCATGTGTGGTCGTGTGTGTGTGTGTGTGTGTGTGTGTGTTGTGTGTGTGTGGTGTGTTTATGTTCATGTGTGTGTGTGTTTGTTTCTTTCTTTGGTGTGTGTGTGTGTGTACTGTGTGTGCGAGCTTGCGTGTGGCTTGCTAGTGTGTGTGTGGTGTGTAGTGTGTGTGTGTGTGTGTGTGTGTGTGTGTGTGTGTGTCCGTGCGCGCGCGCGCGTGTGTGTGTGTGTGTGTGTGTGTGTGTGTGCGCGGCGGCGCGTGCGCCCCGCGCCGAGCGCGTTTACAAGCTGTTACAAGCTGCGCACACGGTCTTTTTGTGCATGAGATCATATACATGGGTGTGTTGAATTCCTTCTGCCCGTGTACATGACAGGTGCGTGCGTTTGATGCGTTACGACATAAACGTTATCGGTTCAGAGCATCCTTTAGAGAAAAAAGCAAACTCAATCATGATTATTTCATCGTCTCTGAAACAAAAACTTCCATTCCTGATGTACCGTGGATGCCGCTGCACACAGTGACACTCACTTGTCATACAGGGGTCAGGTCCGGGGTCCAGATGGCGCTGTAAGGGACGATAAGCCGGGACACGTTCCACCAGGTGGCGTTCCACACCAAGCGGCACTCGAACCACGTCTGGACGGACACCAAACACAGTGTGGATCAGTCCAGGAACGTTAGAAAACTATCGCACAGTCAACAAGAGTTACTCGCTATGTTTCTGTCAGCCAGGCAGGTGGCTGTATCTGCGGGCTGGTGTTGTTGGGTATCGTTTTAAGGAGAGCTTGATTTCAATTCACTCAATCTAAAGAGAGAGAGAAAAAAAAAGGTTTTGTAAAGTGCTCTGTAACATACTAACATGACGTCTACTGACTTGCCGTTCTGTTTAAAGAGAAAGAAATGTTGTTGGTGGTAACAATCATGTTTCAACGATTTTTGTTGTTCTGAGTGAGGGCTTTCATGTCCTCTGCGCTCTCTGTCTGTTGGTCGGTCTCCTGTCTGTCGCTCTTTTACACACACACACACACACACACACACACACACACACACACCACACACACACAGTTCTAGTTGTGTGAAGGCCATTTTAACCCTGTTTACAGAACGGATGTACCTGTCCGGAAACAAAACAAAAAAAAAGTGGTTAAAGTGTTTCACGGAGAAAAGATACATTTTCAAGGTAAAAGGTGCTGATCTTTTTCAGAATGGACCATTCATCTCACACAAGGTGCAAATTAGAGACGAAAATGAAACAAGCCCGTGGGCCTGGGGATGATAGAGAAAAAATGGTGGGGGGGGGGGGGGTGTGAAAAGAAGTGGACACAGAGCAGAAGCGGCATTCAGTAGACAACAGGCCTTTTCACAGACAATAGGATTCCTTGACTGACTGGGGACGGGGACAAATAGTATATCTGTTACGCTTCACGGTTGGTCCGAGACGTACGTGCGATGATCATGATGAATTAGCACGCGAGCCTCTGTCTCCCCCCCCCCCCCCCCCCCCCCCCCCCCCCCCCCCCCCCCCCCCCCCCCCCCCCCCCCCCGTGTGAGTATGTGTGTGTATGCGTGTGTGTGTGTGTGTGTGTGTGTGTGTGCGTGTTGTGTGTGTGTGTGTGTGTGTGTGTGTGTGTGTGTGTGTGTGGTGTGTGTGTGTGTGTGTGTGCGTGCGGGTGCGTGAGGAGAGAAGAGGGGCAGTGGAAAGACGCGAGGTCACACGGCACGAGCCTTTTCACAACCAGTTATCGCAGCACTTCAGCGTGTTTGCATCACGACTCACTCCCTCCACCTCTCGTCTTCCTCCGTCCCTACCCGCTCTCCCACCCACCCACCCACCTCACTACCGCCACCTCCCACAAGCATTTCAAAACAATGGTGCTCGTCGAATTACTTTCCCAAATATTTATGGAAGTTCCTTTCCAATGCGGACCGTCACGGTGAGGACTGGGAAGAATGCCACAGCCCGTGCCAAACACAGCTGACCAGCATGGTCGTCGCCACACCTGGGGAGGGTACACTGGAACGCCTGAGATGGGGCGAAGCGTTGGGTGGGGGGGGGGGGGGAGCTGGCGAAGGGAGGTGAGGCGAGATGTGGGAAGGGGGCGAGGGGAGGGGGACTAAATGAAATGCCCGCTGCTGCACAAGCATTGGATGTGCATGTGAGGCGCGTTCTCGCTTTCATTGAACTTCATTGAATTGTAAAAAGTTCGATTCGCCTCTTGCCTATTCACCATTGCATGGCAAACTGGCGTCTCACACACACACCACACAACACACACACACACACACACACACACACACACACACACACACAAAGAAAAAACAATTACACGGTGTCATTTCGCGCCGCTAATCGGTTTCAGCTTGACCTTTTCTTTTCTGCGTGGTGTGAATTCTTTTTCTTTTTCTGATTAAAAAAAAGTCTTTTACGTGGCTTGATAAAAAGCCCTTTTCCCACTGCACGCTCGGTTTGCGAAATAATTTTGTCAGTAATTAAAAAACCCTCGGAGGAAAACAACAATGCGACTGATCAGTTTCGTGGACGCATGGAATTTATATCTAAATGTGTGTGTGTGTGTGTGTGTGTGGTGTGTTGTGTGTGTGGGGTTGGAAGAGAGAGAGAGTGAGGAAGAGAGAGAGGGAGAGAAGAGAGAGAAAAGAGAGAGGAGAGAGAGAGAGAGAGTTGATGTTTGAGCATATAAGTGTGCGCACATGTGTAATTTTACTGCGAGAAAGCGAGATCGAGAAATGGCCTAACAGCCCAAAGAGAAATGTGGAGGGGAGGGGGGGGGCGGTGGGAGGGGTGGGGGGGGGTGGGGGGTGGAGACAGACTGGCAGACAGACAGAGAGAGACAGAGACAGACAGACACAGAAACAGAGATTTCACAATGGTTATTTTGTGGCAAAATTCTAATGGGTTATTAATGTTTTTTCTGTTTAACCATTTTGTTACCTCCATTCTGTGAATGAACAGTGTACTGATTTCAGTCGGTTAGTCAGACAGTAATTGTGTGTGTGTGTGTGTGTGTGTGTGTGTGTGGGTGTGTGTGTGGTTGTGTGTGTGTGTTTTGTGTGTGGGCGCGCGCGCGCGCATAAGGTGTACATGTTTTAAAGAAATCTTTGAATGGATCAGCAAAATTAAAAGGAAATAATTCAACTGATCAATATAGGTACAAAGCAGATAACATATTTTTGCTAAGAATTCATACTTTCCCTTATAATTTGTCTGTAATAAAATTGATTTATGAATTGTTTACATTTCATCTCTCTATTTGCAATGTATTCGATAAGGTAAATTCTCAAATTTTCTTAGTGCCAAAACATTTCCGCAATGCAGAATTCGCACGAAAATCGTTCCATTGCTTTTTTTTTTTTTTTTCAAACAAATGTACCATGCGCAAGCGAACAGAACAGATTCTTGTTCTATCTTCTTGAAAAGGGATTTTTTTTTAAATCGTTCGTTAAATTTTTCATTTAAGAAACTGTCACACTGAGAGAGAAAGGGGGTGATAGAAGAGCAGGGAGAGAGAGAGAGAGAGAGGAGAGAAGGAGAGAGAGAGGAGAGAGAGAGAGGAGAGAGGGGAGAGAGGAGGACTAGAGAGAGAGAGACAGACAGACAGAGGGCTTGGATACATTATGACGCCTTCATGCGACTTAAATTAAACAACCACACCGCCGCCAAACATCACACACCACCACACACACACAGTACGTACAGCTGTAAGTACGGACTCGTAGTCAAGCTCGTTACCATATGGGTAAAGCCCATCAACGACACAAAACCGAGACTTCGGACAGTTTTGGGAACTGTCGGTAGGTCCAGGCCGAACCCCGGGCAACGCCTTTTTTTTTTCTATACGCTAAAGAGGAAAAACTAAAAAAATGGGAAAAAGGGTTCTTTTAAAAATTAAAGTAAAGAAAAAAGAATGCTTTTTTGATTAGGAGGGAAAGGGTTGTTTTTCAAAAATTACAAAGTAGAAGGGGTAAATTTTTAATTTGGGAAAAAATTTGCCCCTTAACCCAAAAGAAAAAACAATGAAGAAAGTTTTTGAAATCGGGGGGAGAATAAATAATTAACAAATCAGGAAAAAAACTAAAGGGTTTGTTTTTGGGAAAAAAAATTTCAAACTTTAATAAAACCAAGGAATGAACAAAAAAAGAATTTCCCGAAATAACCCAATTTTTTAAAGCATCAATGAGGAAACCTTAAAATGGGCTGGAAGCAGTCAGTGAAAAAAAAAAAGGAGACAAAAAAAGAATAGCCAAAAAAAGGGAAAAGAAAAAACCAAAAAGAGAAATTTTTAAACACCTTGGGGACGGGGAAACAAAACACAAACCCGGGAAAGGGAATCGGAAGAGATTAAAAAGTAAAAATTCCCTTTTTGAAGGAGGGAAAAAGATTAAAACAATTTTAAAAACAGAAACTTTTTAAAAACCCAGCCAGAAAGGGGGACAAAAAAAATTCATCAAAGGAACTTTACCTGAAATTTTTAAACGTAAAGCAATAAAGAAAACATAGGTTAAGTAAAAATTTTTTGAATGAAGAGGGAGCTGACGAAAACCCATAGGACAAAATCATTAAAAACCTTAGAAAATGAATGCAAGGTGAAGCTAAAAAACAAAAAAAAAAGGGTAAATAATTTCCCTGAAAGGGGTTTTCAGCCAGTCAGAATCTACAGAGGAGCAGAAGTAAAATTCATGCATTGATGAAAACATTCTTTTACCCCCTCTCTTAAGCAAAGAGACGCTAGGAAGCTAGGCATGTTAGAAATTAGAACCCCGATGGTTCATTTAAAAGGTAATGAGAAGAATAAAAAGACACAATTCTAGAACTGATTTATAGAAAAACCAAGACGTGTTTCAAGGATAGGCAGCAAAGGGGTCCAAGCTAAGTTCCCCATGAAAGAAAACACTGTACCAGTAGCCAGAAGCCAAAAAACTGTTCCCCTTTCCTACAAGAACCAAGGGAATGGTGGACCATGTATAAAAGAGGATTATTCGAGAGGCCCAGAGGATGAGCCAAACACCCGGTGTACCACTGGGGGTTTCCCGCTAAGCAAAACACAAAAATACCACGAGAAGAAAATGGGGCACCATGATAGAGCAAGTGTGGGGTTCGGATTCCAAAAAGCAGCAGGAAAGGGAATTTCCCGCTCTTTAGGACTTCCCCCCAAACAATTCAAACCCAATTAATTCAATTAACCCTAATCTAAACCCCAAACACAAAAACCACACCCAACAAAACCCAAAAACAATCTTTCCCCCCCCAACTACAAAATTCAAAACACTTTAAAATTTTATTCCCCGCTCCCAAAAAAACTCCCCATCCCTCAAAAACACCCCCGGTTTCAGGGGCGCCCAATCGGGGGGACGTTCAACCAACGAAATGTTTTCGGGTCAAAGAATAGATTTTGGATACTTCACGACTGTGGCATCAAACCCTTCCAGAGAAAGTTGAGCAGTCAAAGAATGCCGCACCAGAGAGCAAAAAGGCCCTGCGAAGCTTTTGGGAATGACAGGTCCCATCAAATTCACCAAGTATGCGTGTTGACAGAGCCACGAGGAAACTGACACACAAAAAACAAACCTTCCCCTGGGGAAAAAAAAAAGGGAAGCATTCAGAAAATTGAAAAAGAGCTTAACAAATGACAGTACAATGGGTTCTTTGATCCAGAAGCTATATTTGAGATGTGAAATGCTTCCTGAAGGTTTATCAGCGGGTTTCCAGGAGACAGAAAAAAGGGAGTACAACGGGCCCTTTCTCAGCAGATGCTCCAGACCCCGAGAAAGATACAGCCAAAAAAAAAGGACGTTTGGATCGCAGGGGCGATTGGGGATTTATTGAGGAGCACCGGGGATTTAAGTATCACATCCCACAAACCCCCAAACCCTTTTTTTCAGCAAGCCCACCCCAAAGCTCCCCCAAGAATAGGAAGTGGGTTATAGCTTACAAAAAGTAGATTGACTAGTTTATGAGCCAGGCAAAGACGCAGGATCCCCTTTGGGTTTCTTATCCCGACTTTCCCCTCCCAAAGGGCAAAGATAGCGAAGAACAGATTCAGAGAAGTAGTATAAAAAAAAATCATCATCGACCCCAATGTGGGGACAAGTCAATCAGAAATCTCAAAGATGAAAAATGCAAGGTGAAAGAAGCATCTTTTAAAGGTACTGGGAGATCCCCTAGAAAAAAAATCCCCGCATAAACCCCCTTTTTCAATCAAAGGCCTTTTCATGCAGAAGGATTGATTTTCAAATACACAGATTTGGATTCCAGAGGATTGCAGAAGAAGTATTCAATCGGACCCCCCCCCCCCCCTTAGGACACCTGGGAATGACCAAGATGAAGCAAATGATGCGGGAGAAGTATTGGTTCCCAAAATGAATCAGATGATAGAAAGCACTGTAGGCGAATGTTTCGAGTCCCAAGTCACCACAAAGCAGACAAGCCAAAAACCAGTCAAGGTGAACCCAATTCCAGAGAAACCCAAGGGCACACACTTTCCATGGACTTTGGCGGACCATATGCAGACGGTCATTAAAAACTTGGTCGTAACAGATAAAAGAACCGGGATATGCGGAAGTAGAACGCGTATATACTCAACGTCATGCAAACAATCATCAAACCACTGTGGAAGAAAAATGGCAAACCATGGCTTACCCAAGAGAATTGAGACGGATAATGGCCCTCCATTAAATTCAGCAGAATTCCAACGATTCACGGAAGAATTGGGAATAAAACCACCATAGAGAAAACACCTGCACCCCGAGAGCAAATGGAGAGGCTGAAAGCTTCATGAGAAACCTGAATAAAACTGAGCAGATTGCACATTAACAAAGGAGAAACTCAGAAATCGCAATCCAGAAAATGTTAATGGGTTACAGGTCGACAGCACACCCAGCAAACACAGACAAGTCCTTATAGGCCTTGATGAACAGAGAGGTGAGGACAAAGTGGATTACGACAACAGTATCGCAGAAGACTAGAAGAAAAACAGAATGACAAGAGCGACATTGCTGACAAGGATCTCCAGTACAAGCGGGAAAAATGAAGAAACACGCAGACACCAATGCCACCGAACGACACTTAATCATCGGAGACCAGGGTTCTGGTAAGACAGATGAAGCAAACCAAACAAAACAACAGCGTATAAACCATCATTCTATGTGGTTGTCCAGATCAGCGGATCCAGCATAAGAGCAGGAGGATTTACGACAATAAAGAGATCCACAGAGATGCCCGCCAAATTTTAACTAGCAAACACAGTGCTGGAAACAGAAAAGACATTGCTGAAGAGAAAAGACACGCAACCGAACAAACCAGGAAAACTTTTTATCCACGCCGGAAGCACCATTAGAAAAGACAAACCAGAACCCAACTCTTAACCAAAGCATGTCAGAAGAAGCAATAGTGACAAGCACAGAAGAAAGGGCTCCAATCAGATCAGAGGTTGATGGTATCAGCAGAAGAGACCCGCCACGCTTCCAATCAACCAGAACTCCATATGTCGGAGGGGACATAGAGAAGACTCGACTCAGAATGATCATTCTCCTCCAACATTGAGAAGATCCACCCGGGTAAGAAAAACCGGGAGAAGCTCAATTTATAAAGAACACCCGGAAGACAGGAGTGGTACTCATTTTGGGTTTCAGAAAATTTTAGGAGTACCCCTCCAAATGTAAATAGAAGATGGGAAAGGCTCACAAGTAGTGAGAGCTCAAGGGGACTCACAGGGTAGGAGAAAACCTTGTTGAACAATTAGTGATAACAGTCACAAGCCTTATTGTTTTGTAGGGGGGAATTGGTTGCAGAAATTTAGTGATTCATTGGAAAATGTTATCATGGCAATAGGCGCTTTAAGCTCATGAAAGAAATCAGTGCAGAATTTTTATTTGGAAAAAGCAGCTTCAGCTAACTGTAAACCCCAGATCTTTTTGAAAGGGGGAGAGATAAGTACCCCCCTTGTCAAGCCGATTACCATATGGGTAACGCCACATCAACGCCCACAATACACGAGATTCCCGGACCGGGGCTTTTGGGGGCCCAACCCGTCGAGTGGGGGAGTACGAGACAATCCAGGGAGGGGGAGGAAAAGAACAGGACTGGACCAAGAAAACTACCACAAGTCGGGAGGGAGACTTTTCAACGAAATACACACGCCGCGCGCGCGCGCACGCGATTACAAACGATTGACCCACCCCCATTTCCTAATGGGAGATGTACAGAATGACCCCTATTCAAACAGTGGGTTGAATAGTCGAAAGCAGCCCTCAGCGTCCCGCAAAACGGATTGGATATCCCACAACGGGCCCAAACCTGAAATTTACTAATGCTTATCTTGCCTGAAGAAGACAAAGAGGTCGAAACGGTCGTGTTTTGTCTTGATCCGTTTTTCCGTTTTTTGGGCGGGTTTGTTAACATTTATTTACAATTTGTTTAGCGCAGTCACCACATGGCAATGTCTTCTACGCCACAAAAAATTTGGTTTAAAAAATGTGATCACTTTAAGTTTTTAATTTATAAAAACAAACCCACCCAGCAAAACCCGGGTGTTTATAAGTTTTTCAAATCATGCAGGAGGAAAAGTTCACACGGAGAAAAAAAAAAAGGTCGTGAAAAAGTCTGTGCGGCGCAATTGTGTCTTTCGGCGCGGGCACTCGCTACTGCCTCCCTAAGTGCCACCGAGTAAAATTCTCCATCCCCTCCCTTTGGTCGAAAGGGAATGGCAAAGATAGTCCAAAGATTCAAAATTTTACCCCTAGTTATCCTACTGTTCATTGTTTTGTGAAGGTTATGGTTAAAAATTTCAAATTCTCTTTCTCCTTTTTCGGCGATGAAAAGGGGGGTTTTTTTGTGACGAACGGGGAGTGATTTGCCCCGTTGCTGAAGCACTAAGTAATCAAAACTAGCAGTTTTTTTTTTTTTGGGTTTTTTTTTTTTTGTTTTTTTAAAGTCTTTTTGTAAGGAAACGAAGAGGATGATGTTTGGAAGACATAATTAATATGTATTTTTACAAGAGTGTTCACTGATTAGTGGAATATATTTTTGGCACAGTAGGATAGCTGGATCTGTCGTAATGCAGTTTTCATTTGAGTTCGTTGTTTCGGAAGAAAAGAACTGATTTATTATTTAGATTCGGACTCGCACGCGCGCGCGCGTATGTGTGTGTGTGTGTAAATGTCCCTCTAAACATCCGTACAACATACCTGCAAATAATCTTGAAATGCTTAACTGGACTACAAATTAAAGCGGAAAAAAAAATGAAAGTGCGTGTGTGTGTGTGTGTGTGTGTGTGTTGGCCTTACGAAACGGACAAACAAGCAACACAAAAATCCCAACTAGCCTAGGGCAATGTGATGTAGGCTATCGGATGAAAAGACAAAAGTTGTTTTTACGTCACGTAGCCTAAACGATCAGTCCAAAGTATTGAACTGACGGGTGTTCTGCTCAGTCGGTTGTCTGCTCTGACTGAGCACTTTGGCTGCGCCATTATGAAGCCTTGTGTTTGGGCTTGACGGATCGTGTCGGCCGACATGTTTTATACATGGCCTCTCCCTTCAACTGTCCTTCCCCCAACTTCCCGTTATTCAGCCAGCTAACTTTTCTATTGTTTGTTTGGTTAAGGTCTGATATGAGACGTCAGTTTTGATGTTGTAATAGCGTTTTTATAGATTTAACAGTTCATCGATTTGACTTATGTTTTGGTGCGTGCATGACACCTTGTGTTCAATTATGATTTTGCTAGCAATTGTAGAATGACTGTTGGAAGAAATATTGATCAGTATTGACTGCAACGAGTGTACATGATTATATACTGATTAGTTACTGGTTAAGATCAAGATAGATCCTTGACGCAGATTTCCATGTGTGAGAGAGGACATGGTACACAAATCTCCAGGCATGTGTAGAAGTCAGAAAGCTGCACAGATTTCTTGCATGTTTAAAGTACTTAAGGACAATAGACGGTAAACATACAAAAGTATTTTCCCTTGTTTTAGTATAAGGGGGAGCAACAGCTGATGATCATTGCATTAGGCTTGACACCTCAGTCACCCAGCTTGAAGAGGTACTTTTTGGGGAGGGGGGGGGGGGGGCCCCCTGACCGGACCAGACCGTGACGGCGTCCTGCCCGGTTGGGAACAGGTTTGAAGGAACGGAGGAGTTGGCCCAAGGGCACTCTCACTTCCCACTATGCCGGCACACCCCCCTAGGACACAGGTGACCCTCACGGACAGTTCACACCCTACAGGTAATGGGCAACAGTTCACTGCCCCTAAGGGACATTTGCTAATGAGGCAACAGTTCACTGCCCCAAAGGAATTCAGGGCGATGGTTCACTGCCCCTAGTAGGAAAGTTACCCTGGGGCAATAGTTCACTGCCCCCCACAGGTAAGGGCAACAGTTACTGCCCCTACAGATACATTCGGCAACAGTTCACTGCCCCTACAGGTAAATATGGGCAACTAGTTCAATGCCCCTACAGGTAAATGGGCAACAGTTCACTGCCCCACAGGTAATGGGCAACAGTTCACTGCCCCTACAGGTAATGGGAAAGTTCGCCCTAAGGTAGGGACCTCCTACAGGTAATGGGCAACAGTTCACTGCCCTACAGGTAATGGGCAACAGTTCACTGCCCCTACAGGTAATGGGCGATAGTTCACTGCCCCTACAGGTAATGGGCAACAGTTCACTGCCCCTACAGGTAATGGGCGATAGTTCACTGCCCCTACAGGTAATGGGCGATAGTTCACTGCCCCTACAGGTAATGGGCGATAGTTCACTGCCCCTACAGGTAATGGGCAACAGTTCACTGCCCCTACAGGTAATGGGCAACAGTTCACTGCCCTACAGGTAATGGGCAACAGTTCACTGCCCTACAGGTAATGGGCGACAGTTCCACTGCCCTACAGGTAATGGGCAACAGTTCACTGCCCCTACAGGTAATGGGCGACAGTTCAACTGCCCTACAGGTAATGGGCGACAGTTCACTGCCCCTACAGGTAATGGGCAATGGGAACTTTACGGTCACTGCCCCTAGAGGTAATGGGCAATAGTTCACTGCCCCTACAGGTAATGGGACATAGTTCACTGCCCTACAGGTAATGGGCAATGGGAACTGTAGTTCACTGTCCCTACAGGTAATGGGCGATTCATTGCCCCTACAGGTAATGGGCGATAGTTCACTTCCCCTACAGGTAATGGGCGATAGTTCACTGCCCCTACATGTAATGGACAATAGTTCACCGCCCTACAGGTAAGGGCTATAGTTCACTGCCCCTACAGGTAATGGGCGATAGTTCACTGCCCCTACAGTAATGGGCGATAGTTCACTGCCCCACAGGTAATGCGCGATAGTTCACTGCCCTACAGGTAATGGGCAATAGTTCACTGCCCCTACAGGTAATGGGCGATAGTTCACTGCCCCTACAGGTAATGGGCGATAGTTCACTGCCCCTACAGGTTATGGGCGATAGTTCACTGCCCCTACAGGTAATGGGCAAAAGTTCACTGCCCCTACAGGTAATGGGCGACAGTTCACTGCCCCTACAGGTAATGGGAACAGTTCACTGCCCCTACAGGTAATGGACAATAGTTCACTGCCCTACAGGTAATGGACAATAGTTCACTGCCCCTACAGGTAATGGGCGATTAGTTCACTGCCTCTACAGGTAATGGGCGATAGTTCAACTGCCCTACAGGTAATGGACATAGTTCACCGCCCCTACAGGTAATGGGCGATAGTTCACTGCCCCTACAGGTAATGGGCAATAGTTCACTGCCCCTACAGGTAATGGGCGATAGTTCACTGCCCCTACAGGTAATGGGCGATAGTTCACTGCCCTACAGGTAATGGGACATAGTTCACTGCCCTACAGGTAATGGGCGATAGTTCACTGCCCCTACAGGTAATGGGCAATGGGAACTTTACGGTTCACTACCCCTACAGGTAATGGGCAATAGTTCACTGCCCTACAGGTAATGGGCAATGGGAACTGCCCCTACAGGTAATGGGCAATGGGAACTGTAGTTCACTGCCACTACAGGTAATGGGCAATGGGAATTGCCCCTACAGGTAATGGGCAATGGGAACTGCCCCTACAGGTAATGGGCAATGGAACTGCCCCTACAGGTAATGGGCAATGGGAACTGTAGTTCACTGCCACTACAGGTAATGGGCAATGGGAACTTGGGTTCATACCCTACGGTAAGGGCAATAGTTCATGCCCCTAAAAAGGGGGTAA
>CM031608.1:10684798-10689798 GCA_018398815.1 Conus ventricosus
GCGTTGCATCTCCATTTTGGTAGTGCTAGATGGGCGTTGCATCTCCATTTGGTAGTGCTAGATGGGCGTTGCATCTCCATTTGGTAGTGCTAGATGGGCGTTGCATCTCCATTTGGTAGTGCTAGATGGGCGTTGCATCTCCATTTGGTAGTGCTAGATGGGCGTTGCATCTCATTTGGTAGTGCTAGATGGGCGTTGCATCTCCATTTGGTAGTGCTAGATGGGGGTTGCATCTCCATTTGGTAGTGCTAGATGGGCGTTGCATCTCCATTTGGTAGTGCTAGATGGGCGTTGCATCTCCATTTGGTAGTGCTAGATGGGCGTTGCATCTCCATTTGGTAGTGCTAGATGGGGGTTGCATCTCCATTTGGTAGTGCTAGATGGGGGTTGCATCTCCATTTGGTAGTGCTAGATGGGCGTTGCATCGCCATTTGGTAGTGCTAGATGGGCGTTGCATCTCCATTTGGTAGTGCTAGATGGGCGTTGCATCTCATTTGGTAGTGCTAGATGGGCGTTGCATCTCCATTTGGTAGTGCTAGATGGGCGTTGCATCTCCATTTGGTAGTGCTAGATGGGGGTTGCATCTCCATTTGGTAGTGCTAGATGGGGTTGCATCTCCATTTGGTAGTGCTAGATGGGGGTTGCATCTCCATTTGGTAGTGCTAGATGGGCGTTGCATCTCCATTTGGTAGTGCTAGATGGGGGTTGCATCTCCATTTGGTAGTGCTAGATGGGGGTTGCATCTCCATTTGGTAGTGCTAGATGGGCGTTGCATCTCCATTTGGTAGTGCTAGATGGGCGTTGCATGATTCAGACGTCTGCACTCTAATCGTTAGGAGACAGGTTTGGCTGTCTACAGCAACTTTAGGATGTTTTTTTTTTCCACTCACAAAACTGTCGATTCAAATTCTATAGTTTGAATTTACAAAACTATGGTTCATACGAAATAATAAAACCAATACTACCACCACCACCACAACAACAAAGAAACAATAACCCCCCTTCCCACCCACCTCCCATCAAAAAAGAAAAAAAAAGAAAAGAAAAGAAAGAAAGTGAAGAAAAAAGGAAAGAAAGAAAGTGGAAAAAACGTTATGAAAGGGAGATTTTATTCTGAACATCTCTCTCTCTCTCTCTCTCTCTCTCTCTCTCTCTCTCTCTCTCTCTCTCTCTCTCTCTCCACGTGGCGGAGTGGTAGGGAAAAGACCGCCCCCCCCTCCACACACACACATACACACACACACACACGATCATCTCACCTCTCACTGACAGCAAACACCTACGCGCCCCACTCCCCCCCCCCTCTCCCTCCCCCTTCTCCATTCCATTATACTGCATCAACAACAAGCAGACCCTTCCCATCGCAGAGATCTGCATGTGTTGACAGGACTGATGAGTGAAGGGGGGGGGGGGGGGGCAGACAGACGAGTGTCTCTTGGACGGCTCTTCTCACTTCAGAGTGCTGACTCTGAAGCGGGGCATTAGTGGCACCCTCTCCTCACGGTGCCCTCAGGTATCTGCTTCAGGGAAAACGAGCCATCAGTGGCTGATCCATTAGAGATACTGCTACGTGATGGGTCTGGATGGCCACCGTCCTGATGCCCACGAGGCCTTTTCTCGGCGAGGGTGTTGTCACGCAACAGACTATCCAAGCGCCTTCTACGGAGTGATTTACGCCACGTGTATGATGTGTGTGTGTGTGTGTGTGTGTGTGTGTGTGTGTGTGTGTGTGTGTGCGTGCGTGCGTGCGTGCGTGCGTGCGTGCGTGTAATGATGATGATGATGATAATGGCCTGAGGGAGGGGTGGTGTTGGGCGACTGGGGCTGGGGGTTGGGGTTGGGATGGGGAAACAGTCAGACAATTTGCGTAACCTGAGAGTTCATCAGAATAATTTGCACAACTTCCCCGAGGCGTCACCTTAGGTCTGGGCATGTTATTGGCGTGACTTTAGGTCTGAGCATATTCATGACCCGCTTTCCTCATCTAGTTCTATGTGACAAGGGAAAGGAGTGGAGTTGTAAGGGGGGGGGGGGGGGGGGGGGGGGGCGAGGGGAAATACTATGTTACCATAAGTTGTGATCAGTATCTGCCGCCATCAATTCTTCAACAGATGCTACCGAAAACAGCCAGCAGACCATATTCGCACAAGTCGTTGTCCTATGTCAATAGGCGAATGCGTTTCCTCAGATGGTCCAATGTTCAATACTCTGACTCTGGTTATCTACAAAACAGCAAAATTAGTCAGTAGTTCACCAAACGAATGGAACGAACACGTTACAAAACAACAAAACAGACAACGCCTTTCGACTGTTGGTCTTCTTCAGGTCGGGCAAACAACCGTGAAGATATGAAAACATCAGACGAACACACAGACACTTATCTGTTTGATCTTGGGTGAAAAAGGTAGTCTTAGGTGAACAACTAAAACTGCAGAGTGGGACTGAAGAAAAGAGAGGAGAGACTAAAGAGGAGAGTATGCGAATTTGAATAATGATTCTAATAACAATAACAACAACAATGATTATGATGATGATAATGATGATGATGATCATCATAATGATAATAGTAATAATAATATAATGATAACAATGTAATGATAATGATAATAATGATGATAATTGTAATATGATTGTGATATGGGTAATAACAATTATGATAATACTGAAACAAAACCTGACCTATCTGTGAAGCTCCGTTGGGATGCAGACAATCTGCTTTACGATGTGGATGTTGTCAAACGCATAACAAACTGTCTTTTGAAATAAGATTTTAATGACTAATAAGGGAGGGTTTGTCAATTCCCGACCCCCCCCCCCCCCTCCCCCATATAAAGTAAATTGTATCACCACTTTGTAATAGTTTCCGTAAAAATACGGCTAGTTGTTTCACAGTATTCTCATCTTCTTTTGACAAGAATCACGGCCTGCCGTTATGAGAGAGAGAGAGAGAGAGAGAGAGAGAGAGAGAGAGAGAGAGAGAGAGAGAGAGAGAGGAGAGGAGAGAGAGAGAGAGAGAAGAGAGATATCAATAATAATAACGACGGTGGAATCGGTGGCGAAGAGAGAAAGGGAGGGGTGACAGGGGAAGGAGAGGGGTGGGGGGGAGAGACGTACAAGTACAGAAAGCCCTGATACTTTGCCGCTTTAATGCCTTTATTGGACAGCTGGTGACATTCTATGTCATGACGGCTGCATAGTTGATAACACGTGTAAAGAAATACTGAGTGTTTACATAAATATGGTTTATTCATGTTTATAATCTGAATCACTTTATGTAAAGGATATGGTTGTCTACAGATACGTTTTATTCAAGTCAGTAAACGAACACACCTTTCAGAACGATTATATCATTCCATCAAGTGTGGGTTTGTTTGTTTTTCCTATTCATTGTTCTGTTCTTTGATGTTATCTACAGTTTCCTGAGAATCACTAAAGAGAATAATTGGTTTCTAAAAACCAAGGTTTTGCTGTACTGTCTTCAACTGAAAGATACCTCCATTGATTTTTGTTGATTAACATTTCACAGTGATTTTTTTTTTCGACATTAATCAAACCGGCAGAACGGAAAAAATGGTGCAGAAAGTAACCAATTAATTGTTCTGAATAGTTTTGTCCATTATCATCTAAACATTAGTCATAGTGTGAAAAAGACTCCATGAAATTTTCTTAAACAGCGCGTTCACGTCTGTTCAACGTGTGAATTTTGGGTCGGCTGTTTGAGCAGACAAGGGAAGCATGCAGACTGTTGTGAAAAGTTATAGCAAACAAAGTATTGTTCTGATAAGAAATGTGATTGTTTGACGGTGACTATTATATCGATTCCACACAGTTTGTTTGAATGCTAGGTTATGAGACTTTAGAAAAGTAGTTGCAGACTCAGAATCAAAAACTTACTTGGAGAATATTTCGACAGGGTCGCCCTGTCTTCAGCTTCAGCCTCAGCTTCAGCTTCAGCCTCGCTGCCACAACAGCAACAGTGAGCTGAAGAAGACAGGGCGACCCTGTCGAAATATTCTCCAAGTAAGTTTTTGATTCTGAGTCTGTAACTACTTTTCTAATGTCGAATCCAGAATCCAGAAACCTACATTCTTATGTTATGAGACTGTTCTAGTTTTTCAGTAGAAATTGCGGCCCCACTGGGGGGAAATTTTAGGCGGGTAACTTCCCTTTTCTTGTTACTCTCTCCGAGTTTTTCGTTTTTATCTGCTTTGTCATACACTCGTGGTCTCCACGTTTTCTTTTTCTTTTCTTCTTCTTCTTTTTTCTTTCTTCTTTCTTTCTCTCTTTTTTCTTTTTTTAAACTGTCGTCACACCTGACACCATGCAGCTGTTTGTTGTGGTGTGGTGGCCAGGTGGTGAAACTGTGCACGCTGTCAAGAGTTGATTACAGCAGCCACCCATTGATCTTCACTGACAGTGGTGACTCTTGTGACATTTGGGTGTGTTTGCTTGCAACACCCTTGTGTGTGTGTGTGTGTGTGTGTGTGTGTGTGTGTGTGTGTGTGTGTGTGTGTGTGTGTGTGTATTTGTGTGTGCGTGCGTGCATGAGAGAGAGAGAGAGAGAGAGAGAGAGAGAGAGGAGAGAGAGAGAGAGAGAGAGACTGACTCATTCTAAAGTCGAAGATAACATAGAAGTCAGAACGGCTGTCGCCATCCATACTGTGTAGTCTGGAAGACCCTCAGGCTGCCAACAGTTCAGTGATTATATCGTGGATAGATGCACATGATTATGTAGAAATGCAGTGTTCAGGCTTTCTTCTTCTTCTTCTGTGTTCATGGCTTCAAAGGAGCCGGCGTGGTCGGCAGGACGATGTTAGGGCCATGACCGATGTCTCAGGGTATGTCAGTGTGGATGTTCATGATTGTTCATAGTTCCGATTGTTCTTGGCTGAGACTGGCGACCAGTGTTGTATATATTACTCCATTAAGATATATTCCTTAACCGTTCATTTTCTTAATTTTTCACTCAATCCTTCAGTGAGTCGATCTGTCCTCTCTCT
>CM031608.1:10697298-10710108 GCA_018398815.1 Conus ventricosus
CCATTACCTGTAGGGGCAGTGAACTATCGCCCATTACCTGTAGGGGCAGTGAACTATAGCCCGTTACCTGTAGGGGCGGTGAACTATTGTCCATTACATGTAGGGGCAGTGAACTATCGCCCATTACCTGTAGGGGAAGTGAACTATCGCCCATTACCTGTAGGGGCAATGAATCGCCCATTACCTGTAGGGACAGTGAACTACAGTTCCCATTGCCCATTACCTGTAGGGGCAGTGAACTATGTCCCATTACCTGTAGGGGCAGTGAACTATTGCCCATTACCTCTAGGGGCAGTGAACCGTAAAGTTCCCATTGCCATTACCTGTAGGGGCAGTGAACTGTCGCCCATTACCTGTAGGGCAGTGAACTGTCGCCCATTACCTGTAGGGGCAGTGAACTGTTGCCCATTACCTGTAGGGGCAGTGAACTGTCGCCCATTACCTGTAGGGCAGTGAACTGTTGCCCATTACCTGTAGGGGCAGTGAACTGTTGCCCATTACCTGTAGGGGCAGTGAACTGTTGCCCATTACCTGTGGGGGCAGTGAACTATCGCCCATTACCTGTAGGGGCAGTGAACTATCGCCCATTACCTGTAGGGGCAGTGAACTATCGCCCATTACCTGTAGGGGCAGTGAACTGTTGCCCATTACCTGTAGGGGCAGTGAACTATCGCCCATTACCTGTAGGGGCAGTGAACTGTTGCCCATTACCTGTAGGGCAGTGAACTGTTGCCCATTACCTGTAGGGGCAGTGAACTGTTCCCATTACCTGTAGGGGCAGTGAACTGTTGCCCATTACCTGTAGGGCAGTGAACTGTTCCCATTACCTGTAGGGGCAGTGAACTGTTGCCCATTACCTGTAGGGGCAGTGAACTGTTGCCCATTACCTGTAGGGGCAGTGAACTGTTGCCCATTACCTGTAGGGGCAGTGAACTATTGCCCATTACCTGTAGGGGCAGTGAACTATCGCCCATTACCTGTTGGGGCAGTGAACTGTTGCCCATTACCTGTAGGGGCAGTGAACTGTTGCCCATTACCTGTAGGGGCAGTGAACTGTCGGAGGTCCACCGTGTCCTGGTCACGGCATAGTGGAAGGCGGGGCCCTTCCAACTCCTTCCGTCGCCTTCAACCTTACCTGAACCGAATCAGGTACCTCTTCAATGCTGGGTGGACTGAGGTTGTCAAGCCTAATGCAATGATCATCAGCTGTTGCTCCCCCTTATACTAAAACAAGGGAAAATACTTTTGTATGTTTACCGTCTATTGTCTTAAGTACTTTAAACATGCAAAGAAATCTGTGCAGCTTTTCTGACTTCTACACATGCCTGGAGATTTGTGTACCATGTCCTCTCTCAACACATGGAAATCTGCGTCAAGGATCTATCTTGATCTTAACTCAGTAACTAATCAGTATATAATCATGTACACTCGTTGCAGTCAATACTGAATCAATATTTCTTCCAACAGTCATTCTACAATTGCTAGCAAGAATCATAATTGAACACAAGGTGTCATGCACGCACAAAACATAAGTCAAATCGATGAACTGTTAAATCTATAAAAACGCTATTACAACATCAAAACTGACGTCTCATTATCAGACCTTAACCAAACAAACAATAGAAAAGTTAGCTGGCTGAATAACGGGGAAGTTGGGGGAAGGACAGTTGAAGGGAGAGGCCATGTATAAAACATGTCGGCCGACACGATCCGTCAAGCCCAAACACAAGGCTTCATAATGGGCGCAGCCAAAGTGCTCAGTCAGAGCAGACAACCGACTGAGCAGACACCCGTCAGTTCAATACTTTGGACTGATCGTTTAGGCTACGTGACGTAAAAACAACTTTTGTCTTTTCATCCGATAGCCTACATCACATTGCCCTTAGGCTAGTTGGGATTTTTGTTTGCTTGTTTGTCCGTTTCGTAAGGCCAACACACACACACACACACACACACACACGCACTTTCATTTTTTTTTCCGCTTTAATTTGTAGTCCAGTTAAGCATTTCAAGATTATTTGCAGGTATGTTGTACGGATGTTTAGAGGGACATTTACACACACACACATACGCGCGCGCGTGCGAGTCCGAATCTAAATAATAAATCAGTTCTTTTCTTCCGAAACAACGAAACTCAAATGAAAACTGCATTACGACAGATCCAGCTATCCTACTGTGCCAAAAATATTCACTAATCAGTGAACACTCTTGTAAAATACATATTAATTATGTCTTCCAAACATCATCCTCTTCGTTTCCTTACAAAAAGACTTTAAAAAACAAAACAAAAAACAAACCAAAAAAAAAAACTGCGTAGATTTGATTACTTCAGTGCTTGCAGCATATCAGGGGCAAATCACTCTCCGTGTCGTCACAAAAAGAGCAGCCGACAGGTTCATCGCTCAGAAAATGGAGAAAGAGAATTTTGAAATCTGTAACCAATAACCTGTCAACTAAAACAATGAAACAGTGAGGATAAGCTGAGAGGTCAAATTTGAATCTTTGGACGATATCGTTGGCCAGTTCTTTCGACCAAATGGAGTGGAGTGGAGAATGTTACGTCGGTGGCACTTACGGTAGGCAGTAGCGAGTGTCGCGCCGAGAAGACACAAGTTGCGCCGCACAGACTCGTTCACTGACATTTTTTTTTTTTCTCTCCAGGATGTGAACTTTATTCCTCCTGCATGAGTTTGACAAACTTAAAACATCCCGGTTGCTCGGGTAGGTTGTTATTATAGAAGTTATAAACTGTAAATGTGATCACATGTTTAAACCAGAAGTTTTGTGGCGGTAGCATAGATCTAGTTGCCATGTGAGATGACTGCAGCTAAACAAATTGTAAATAAATGTTAACGAACCGCCCAAAAAACGTAGACAAACGGATCACAAGACAAAACACGACGCGTTTCGACCTCTTTGGTCTTCTTCAGGCAAGATATAGCATTAGTCAATATGTCAGGCTTGGGGCCCGTTGTGGGGAGATATCCAATGCACGGTCTTGCTGTGACGCTGATGGCTGTCGTTCGACTTATGTCAAACCCAGCTGTTTGAATAGTGTCTAGTTCTGTACATCTACCATTAGGCAGTGGTGGTCGGTCAATGCGTGTGTGTATGCGCGTGCGCGCGCGCGCGCGCGTGTGTATGTTCGTTGATAAGTCTGCCTACCTGACTTGTGATGGTAGTCTTCTTGGTCCTAGTCGCTGTCTCAGTTGCCTCTCCGCTCCCTGGATTGTCTGCGTACTCCGCACTCGAACGGTTGGTCCCCCAAAAGCCCCGGATGCCGGAAGTCTCGTGTATTGTGGTCGTTGATGTGGGCGTTACCCGATATGGTAATCGAGCTTGACTACGAGTCCGTACTTATCATCTCCCCCTTCGTTCAAACTGAGTTACTGGGTTATCTAGTCTAGCTGAAGCTGCTTTTCCATAATAAAAGTTCTGCACTGATGTCTTTCATGAGCTTAAAGATTCTGCCTGATTGCCATGATAACATAATTCCAATGAATCACATAAAATGTTCTGCAACCAATGTCCCTCCTACAAAACAATAAGGCTTGTGACTGTTATCACTAATTGTTCAACAAGGTTTTCTCACTACCTGTGAGTACCTTGAGCTCTCACTACTTGTGAGCCTTTCCCATCTTCTATTTACATTTGGAGTGGTACTCCTAAAATGTTCTGTAACCAAATGAGTACCACTCCTGTCTTCCTGGTGTTCTTTATAAATTGAGCTTCTCCACCGGTTTTCTTACCCGGGTGGATCTTCTCAATGTTGGAGGAGAATGATCATTCTGAGTCGAGTCTTCTCTATGTCCCTCCGACATATGGAGTTCTGGTTGATTTGGAAGCGTGGCTGTCTCTTCTGCTGATACCATCATCCTCTGATCTGGATTGTGAGCCCTTTCTTCTGTGCTTGTCACTATTGCTTCCTTTTCTGACATGCTTTGGTTAAGAGTTGGGTTCTGGTTTGTCATTTCTAATGGTGCTTCCGGCGTGGATAAAAAGTTTTCCTGGTTTTGTTCGGTTGCGTGTCGTTCTCTTTCAGCAATGTCTTTTCTGTTTTCCAGCACTGTGTTTGCTAGTTTGAAATGGCTGGCATCTCTGTGGATCTCTTTATTGTCGTAAATCCTCCTGGCTCTTATGCTGGATCCGCTGATCTGGACAACCACATAGAATGATGGTTCATACGCTGTTGTTAGTTTGGTTTGCTTCATCTGTCTTACCAGAACATGGTCTCCGATGATGAAGTGTCGTTCGGTGGCATTGGTGTCTGCGTGTTTCTTCATTTTCAGCTTGTACTGGAGATCCTTGTCAGCAATGTCGCTCTTGTCATTCTGTTTTTCTTCTAGTCTTCTGGCGATACTGTTGTCGTAATCCACTTTTGTCCTCACCTCTCTGTTCATCAAGGCCCTATAAGGACTTGTCTGTGTTGCTGGGTGTGCTGTCGACCTGTAACCCATTAACATTTTCTGGATTGCGATTTCTGAGTTCTCCTTTGTTAAGTGTGCAATCTGCTCAGTTTTATTCAGGTTTCTCATGAAGCTTTCAGCCTCTCCATTTGCTCTCGGGTGTGCAGGTGTTACTCTATGGTGTTTTATTCCCAATTCTTCCGTGAATCGTTGGAATTCTGCTGAATTGAATGGAGGTCCATTATCCGTCTCAATTCTCTTGGGTATGCCATGGTTTGCCATTATCTTCCACAGTGGTTTGATGATTGATTTGCATGACGTTGAGTATATACGCGTTCTACTTCCGCATATCTGGTTCTTTTATCTGTTACGACCAAGTTGTAATGACCGTCTGCATATGGTCCGCCAAAGTCCATGGAAAGTGTGTGCCATGGTTGCTCTGGAATTGGGTTCACCTTGACTGGTTCTGGTCTTGTCTGCTTTGTGGTGACTTGCACTCGAAACATTCGCCTACAGTGCTTTCTATCATCTGATTCATTTTGGGAACCAATACTTCTCCCGCATCATTTGCTTCATCTTGGTCATTCCCAGGTGTCCTAAGCTGTGTCCTGATTGAATGACTTTCTTCTGCAATCCTCTTGGAATCACAATCTGTGATAGTCTGAAAATCAATCCTTCTGCCATGAAAAGGTCATCTTTGATTGATAAGAAGGGTTGTATGTCTGGATCTCTTCTATGGATTCCCAGTCACCTTTGAAGATGCGTTCTTTCACCTTCTGCAGTTGTTCATCTTTGAGAGTTTCTGATTTGATCTTGTCCACCACGATTGTGTCTGACTGGATGATTGTCTTGATAGCTACTTCTGCTGAATCTGTCTCTTCGCTATCTGTTGTCCTTGGTAGTGGATGTCTGGATAAGAAATCCAAGGGATCTGCTGCGTCTTTGCCTGGCTCATAAACTATGTCATAGTCTACGTCTTGTAAGCTCATAACCCACTTCTCTATTCTTGGCGGTAGCTTTGCGGTCGGCTTGCTGAACAAAGGAATTAGTGGTTTGTGGGATGTGATGATCTTGAATCTCGGTGCTCCTAGCAAGTAAATCCCCAATCTGTTCTTTGCCCATGCGACTGCCAAAGCGTCCTTTTCTGTTTGGCTGTATCTTGTCTCGGTGTCTGTGAGCGATCTGCTGATGAAATGGACCGGTTGTACTCCCATTTCTGTCTCCTGGAACAGTCCCGCTGATAAACCTTCATGGAAGCTAGCTTCACATCTCAAGATGATAGGTCTTCTGGGATCAAAGAACGCCATTGTACTGTCATTTGTTAAGCTCTTCTTCAATCTTCTGAATGCTTCCTCTTGTTCTTTTCCCCAGTGGAAGGTTGTGTCTTTGTGTGTCAGTTTCCTCAGTGGCTCTGTCAACACTGCATATCTTGGAATGAACTTTGATAGGTACCCTGTCATTCCCAAAAGCTTCGCACGGCCTCTTTGCTCTCTGGTGCTGTGCATTCTTTGACTGCTCTAACTTTCTCTGGAGAGGGTTTGATGCCATCATTCGTGAATCTGTATCCAAAGAAATCTAATTCTTTGACTCCGAAGAGACATTTCTGTTGGTTGAACGTCACCCCGTATTCGGCTGCTCTCTGCAATACCTGTTCGAGCGTTCTGTCATGTTCTTCTGCAGTTCTTCCCCGGCGATGAGGATGTCATCTCTCTGGTTCAGGCAGTGAGGAATATCCCCAAATATCTTGAAGACTGCTTCATCGAATACGTCTTGTGACGATTTGGCTCCGAAGATTAGTCTTTTGGGTCTTATGTTCCCCCAGGGTGTGCTGAATGTTGCAATAGCTCTTGAATCTTCATGCAGTTCAGTTGGTTATACCCTTGATTCATATCAACTTGGAAAAGATCTTGCAATCATGAAATTTGTGTGTGAAGTCCTCCACAATCGGAGCTGGTGCTACCCTGTACCTTTCCATGCTGCTGTTTGGAATCCGAAGGTCCCACTTGCTCTGATCATGTGTGCCCCTATCTTCTTCTCTGTGGTATTCTTGTGCTTTGGCTTCAGCTGGACCACCAGTGGTGAGCACCAGGTGATTGGCTCATCCTCTGGGACTCTCTCGAATAGATCCTCTTTTATACATGTGTCCAGCCATTCCTTCAGTGGTTCTTGTAGGTAATAGGGAACAGTTCTTGGCTTCTGGGCTACTGGTACAGTGTTTTCTTTCATGTGGAACTTAGCTTGGACCCTTTGATCTTGCCTACTCCTTGAAACACTGTCTTGTGATTTTCTAGTAAATCAGTTCTAGAGATGTGTGTCTTTTTGATTCTGTGCTCATTAGGTTCCTTTAATGAACCATCTGGTCTAATTTCTAACATGCCTAGCTTCTCTAGCGTCTCTTTGCTTAAGAGAGGAGGTGAATGAATGTTTTCATCAATGACTATGAATCTTACTTCTGCCCTCTGGTAGCATTTCTGACTGTGGGTGTAAATTCACCCTTTACAGGGAAATTACTTGACAGTGTCTTCAATGTCACTGGTGTCTCCTTCAGCTTCACCTTGCATTCTGATCTGTTCTCTAAGGCTTTAAACTGATGTTTGTCCATGATGTTTACGTCAGCTCCGCTATCAGGTTCAGCTCTCATGAAAACATTGTTGACTTGAACCTCAACTGTTTTGTCTTCATATGTCTTCTTGACTTGCTTTACAGGTTTCAGGTAAACGAATTCTTCATCTGATGAAATGTTGCTTTTGTCACCCTCTTCTGAGCTGGAATCTGATTGAGAATAGGTTTCTGTTTCTTTTTACATGTCTGTTCTTGAACTCTGCTGACCTGCATACTGCTGCAAAGTGGTGTAACTTGTTACATTTCTTACATCTCTTGCCGTATGCTGGGCATCCTTCACCTGGCTTGTGTGAATCTCTCTGTCCACAGTAACCGCATGGTGTCTGTAAAGCTTTCTTGCTGCTTTTGTGTCTTTCTTGTTCGAAGGGCTTGAATTTAGGTCTATCTCTTATTTTTGATCTCTGCTCTCTTCTCTCTACTTTTGCGACTGACTGTCTTTCCATGTCTTCCAGTTGTAATGTGGTTTCCTCATCTTGAGCTGCTTCTAATAAGAACTTGGTAAGGTTCATCTTCTTTGAAATTGCTTTTTTTATGATGTGCTTATTCCTTGTGGTTTGGATTAAATGTTCCAGAATCCTATCATCTTCTGTGTCTCCAAATTCACACTCTTTAGCTTTCTCTCTGAGTCTTGTAGAGTATGAATTAATTGATTCTCCCGAGTTCTGTCTCATCTTCAAGAACTGGTATCTTGCATGCTGTTTATTCTGTTTTGGCTTGAAGTGGTTGTTCAATTTCTCCCTCAACCGGTGTGTATGTATCAGCCCCTTCTACATTTGGTAAGCTTTTTGCTAAGCGGACAACCTCTGCGCCTCCGTAGATCAACAAAGCATCACTTTTGTTTCTACTTCTGTAATCTTGAAATATCTGAACTCTCTCTCTATTTCCTCTAGCCAATCTTCCCATGCTTTAGCTGTATGCAGAGGATTGTCAGGGATGACAAAGGTCTTGCTCTGAGGTGTCGGTTTGATGCCTCTGCCATGACGATATAGAAACTCTAAATCTAGAAAGTAACTGAGTTTTCTCTATGCTGATTGACAGAATCTCTAGATCTAGTGTACTGATAACTGCTTGTTATTCCTACCACCGTTTATCTTGAATCTGTAAAAACCCAGCAAGGTCACGAAAACCAGTAACGTAATCAAAATCTAGATCTAGAATCCATTGATTTTCCAACGTCACGCACGTCTGCTAACATTGATTCATTGCAGCTTACTAACCCAGCACTCTAGGATCGATATTCTTTGTTCATCCTCGTCGCCATTGATAAGTCTGCCTACCTGACTTGTGATGGTAGTCTTCTTGGTCCTAGTCGCTGTCTCAGTTGCCTCTCCGCTCCCTGGATTGTCTGCGTACTCCGCACTCGACGGTTGGTCCCCCAAAAGCCCCGGATGCCGGAAGTCTCGTGTATTGTGGTCGTTGATGTGGGCGTTACCCGATATGGTAATCGAGCTTGACTACGAGTCCGTACTTATCATGCGTGTACGTACGTGTGTGTGTGTGTGTGTGTGTGTGTGTGGTTGGCGGCGGTGGTGGTTGTTAATTTAAGTCGCATGAAGGCTGTCATAATGTATCCAAGTCTCTGTCTGTCTGTCTCTCTCTCTCTAGTCTCTCTCTCTCTCTCTCTCTCTCTCTCTCTCTCTCTCTCTCTCTCTCTCTCTCTCTCTCTCTCTCTCGCCTGCTCTTCTATCACCCCCTTTCTCTCTCAGTGTGACAGATTCTTAAATGAAAAATTTAACGAACGATTTAAAAAAAAATCCCTTTTCAAGAAGATAGAACAAGAAATCTGTTCTGTTCGCTTGCGCATGGTACATTTGTTTGAAAAAAAAAAAAAAAAGCAATGGAACGATGTTTCGTGCGAATTCTGCATTGCGGAAATGTTTTGCAGCTAAGAAAATTTGAGAATTTACCTTATCTGAATACATTGCAAATAGAGAGATGTAATGTAAACAATTCATAAATCAATTTATTACAGACAAATTATAATGGAGTATGAATTCTTAGCAGAATATTGTTATCTGCTTTGTACCTATATTGATCAGTTGAATTATTTCCATTTTAATTTTGCTGATCCATTCAAAGATTTTCTTTGAAACATGTACACTCTGTATGCGCGCGCGCGCGCACGCACACACCACACACACACACACACACACACACACACACACACACACACACACACACACACACACACAATTACTGTCTGACTAACCGACTGAAATCAGTACACTGTTCATTCACAGAATGGAGGTAACAAAATGGTTAAACAGTAAAACATTAATAACCCAGTAGAATTTTGCCACAAAATAACCATTGTGAAATCTCTGTTTCTGTGTCTGTCTGTCTCTGTCTCTCTCTGTCTGTCTGCCAGTCTGTCTCCACCCCCCACCCCCCACCCCTCCCACCGCCTCCCCCTCCCCCTCCACTATTTCTCTTTCGGCTGTTAGGCCATTTCTCGATCTCGCTTTTCTCGCAGTAACTTACACATGTGCGCACACTTATATGCTCAAACCATCAACTCTCTCTCTCTCTCTCTCTCTCTCTCTCTCTCTCTCTCTCTCTCTCTCTCTCTCTCTCTCTCTGTCACACACACACACACACACACACACACACACACACACACACACATTTAGATATAAAATTCCATGCGTCCACGAAACTGATCAAGTCGCATTGTTGTTTTCTCCGAGGTTTAGAATTACTGACAAAATTATTTCGCAAACCGAGCGTGCAGTGAAAGGACTTGTATGCATGCCACGTAAAAGACTTTTCTTTAATCAGAAAAAGAAAAAGAATTCACACCACGCAGAAATGAAAAGGTCAAGCTGAAACCGATTAGCGGCGCGAAATGACACCGTGTAATTGTTTTTTCTTTGTGTGTGTGTGTGTGTGTGTGTGTGTGTGTGTGTGTGTGTGTGTGTGTGTGTGTGTGAGACGCCAGTTTGCCATGCAATGGTGAATAGGCAAGAGGCGAATCGAACTTTTTACAATTCAATGAAGTTCAATGAAAGCGAGAACGCGCCTCACATGCACATCCAATGCTTGTGCAGCAGCGGGCATTTCATTTAGTCCCCCTCCCCTCGCCCCCTTCCCACATCTCGCCTCACCTCCCTTCGCCAGCTCCCCCCCCCCCCCCCCCCAACGCTTCGCCCATCTCAGGCGTTCCAGTGTACCCTCCCCAGGTGTGGCGACGACCATGCTGGTCAGCTGTGTTTGGCACGGGCTGTGGCATTCTTCCCAGTCCTCACCGTGACGGTCCGCATTGTGAAAGGAACTTCCATAAATATTTGGGAAAAGTAATTCGACGAGCACCATTGTTTTGAAATGCTTGTGGGAGGTGGCGGTAGTGAGGGTGGGGTGGGTGGGTGGGGAGAGCGGGTAGGGACGGAGGAAGACGAGAGGTGGAGGGAGTGAGTCGTGATGCAAACACGCTGAAGTGCTGCGATAAACTGGTTGTGAAAAGGCTCGTGCCGTGTGACCTCGCGTCTTTCCACTGCCCCTCTTTCTCTCCTCACGCACCCGCACGCACACACACACACACACACACACACACACACACACACACACACACACACACACACACACACCACACACCACACACACACACACACACACACACACGCATACACACACATACGCACACGGGGGGGGGGGGGGGGGGGGGGGGGAGACAGAGGCTCGCGTGCTAATTCATCATGATCTCGCACGTACGTCTCGGACCAACCGTGAAGCGTAACAGATAGTACTATTTGTCCCCGTCCCAGTCAGTCAAGGAATCCTATTGTCTGTGAAAAGGCCTGTTTGTCTACTGAATGCCGCTTCTGCTCTGTGTCCACTTCTTTTCAACCCCCCCCCCCCCACCATTTTTTCTCTATCATCCCCAGCCCACGGGCTTGTTTCATTTTCGTCTCTAATTTGCACCTTGTGTGAGATGAATGGTCATTCTGAAAAAGATCAGCACCTTTTACCTTGAAAATGTATCTTTTCTCCGTGAAACACTTTAACACTTTTTTTTTGTTTGTTTCCGGACAGGTACATCCGTTCTGTAAACAGGGTTAAAATGGGCCTTCACACAACTAGAACTGTGTGTGTGTGTGTGTGTGTGTGTGTGTGTGTGTGTGTGTGTGTGTGTGTGTGTGTGTAAAAGAGCGACAGACAGGAGACCGACCAACAGACAGAGAGCGCAGAGGACATGAAAGCCCTCACTCAGAACAACAAAATCGGTTGAAACATGATTGTTACCACCAACAACATTTCTTTCTCTTTAAACAGGAACGGCAAGTCAGTAGACGTCATGTTAGTAGTTACAGAGCACTTTACAAAACCTTTTTTTTCTCTCTCTCTTTAGATTGAGTTGAATTGAAATCAAGCTCTCCTTAAAACGATACCCAACAACACCAGGCCCGGCAGATACAGCCACCTGCCTGGCTGACAGGAAACATAGCGAGTAACTCTTGTTGACTGTGCGATAGTTTCTAACGTTCCTGGACTGATCCACACTGTGTTTGGTGTCCGTCCAGACGTGGTTCGAGTGCCGCTTGGTGTGGAACGCCACCTGGTGGAACGTGTCCCGGCTTATCGTCCCTTACAGCGCCATCTGGACCCCGGACCTGACCCTGTATGACAAGTGAGTGTCACTGTGTGCAGCGGCATCCACGGTACATCAGGAATGGAAGGTTTTGTTTCAGAGACGATGAAATAATCATGATTGAGTTTGCTTTTTTCTCTAAAGTGATGCTCTGAACCGATAACGTTTATGTCGTAACGCATCAAACGCACGCACCTGTCATGTACACGGGCAGAAGGAATTACACACCCATGTATATGATCTCATGCACATAAAAGACCGTGTGCGCAGCTTGTAACAGCTTGTAACGCGCTCGCGCGGGGGCGCACGCGCGCGCGCGCACACACACACACACACACACACACACACACGCGCGCGCGCGCACGGACACACACACACACACACACACACACACACACACACACACACACACACACACACACTAGCAAGCCACACGCATGCTCGCACACACAGGTACACACACACACACACACAAAGAAAGAAACAAACACACACACACATGAACATAAACACACACACACACACACACACACACCACACACACACACACACACACACACACACACATGCACACACACACACGCGCGCGCGCGCACGCATGCACATAGGTATAGGGGTAAAAGGGGGCAGAAGAAATGAATTATCAGACGACAAACAGTTCCTCATAGTTTGTCAACTCCCCATGGTCCCCCTTTTGAAAGTGAGTCACTGGAAGCACGATGAACTGAGAGAACGGGCGAGAGAGAGAGAGAGAGAGGGAGGGGGGGGGGGGGGGGGGCGGGAGCATGGAGAGATGCAGAATGATGGAGAATGTCATCGGATTTCCGCCAGCGATATGATACGTCAGCTGTCGCCGATCGATTGGTTCAGTCTGTGTTTGTTGGTGTGGTGGGCTAGCCTTTTGGTCGTGCTGTGCCGATGACGAAGCTTTCTCCGGTTAACAAACACTGATGGTATCACGACGCTGTGCGGGCCTGTGTTGACTGTGGCGAGTCTGCATGGAGAGCGAGCCGCCCACACACTGCTGCCCACAAAATGAGCGCTCATTATTCTGAAGTGGGGAAGGAGAGGTTGGGGGAGTGTAATCACATGCACAAAACAGGACATGATAGTCGTGGTTAGAGGTAAACAGAGACATACAGGCGTAGAAATAGACGAAGGCGCGTGCACACACACACACACACACACACACACACA
>CM031608.1:10711108-10716108 GCA_018398815.1 Conus ventricosus
GCCCAAAACCTTCGGGGATTTATTTTTTGGGTTTTAAAAATCCATTTTTGGTCCAAATTTTTTTAAAAACATTTTTTAAAACTGGCAATTTGTTTCCCCGGTTTATCCATTACAGTTCAAAAGGTTTTGTACCAAGGGGGGCGGGTTTTTTTGCGATTATCAGTTAAAAGTTTTGGGAACACCCAATTTTTAAAAAATTTTTGGGATACTAAAATTTCTTTGGGTGTAAAATAAAAATCAAGAGGGGGAAAGCCCGTTGTTTTTTTTTGATTTTTAATAGAGCTGAAGGAGGCAATAGAAAAAAAAAGGGGTTTCCTCCCGTGGGCGTTTAATGTTAAAGAAACTGAAGAATTTATTATATGTGCGTGAGGGGCAGGGGGTGGTTTTTTTTAAACTATGTTAAAAACAATAGCAGGCCTTTTTGCCCGGGATTACTGCTTGCTTTGTAGGACAAAACGGAGTGGGTGTGCGGCGGGGGGGTGGGAGTGGTAGCAGGGGGGGGGGGTAGGGGGCGTCTGCGTGGGGTGGGGGTGGGTTGTTGTGGTTTTAATTTAAACTTTTTAATAATAGAGGTTTTTTTTTGACCTGGATTACTGCTTGCTTTGTATGGCAAAACGTCTCTCTCACACTTTTTACCACCAAACACACACAAAAAAAAAACAAAAAAATAAAAAACAAAAAACAAAAACAAACAAAAAACAGCCGCAAAGCATTAGCAGAACCCTGAACTAATACGGATCTGTTTCAGTTCTTTGGGGGCCCGCCCTAAAAAAGGCAGCCTGAAGCGGGTAGCGGGGGCGTTGAAGCGGACATTAAAGGGGGGCGAAGCACAACAATAACGCGCCGAAGGGCAGGCGCAAATGTCATAGGGGAGCAAACCCTACTGCATGTGTTCTATTTTTGAGTACGTCATTTTTTATTTTTTTAAAACCCTACATGATGATCGTTTTCTATATTTGGCACGTCATTTAATTTTTTAAAGTAATGCATGATGTTACTATTTTTAAAACTTGTCTAACAGTACGCACACGGTGATACTTCTGTTTTTCTGTTTTTGGGTAGTTCATTGGGCCCCTTTGTTTTAGCCCTTAGCAGCAATTAAGCCTCTGTTCTGATTTATTTTATTCTTTCTGTACACGCTGTTTTTTCTGTCCAAATGGAGTAGAAGGCTGGAAGTAGTTTCACTTGTTGAGTCATGCCTACTGGAAGAATTAAACTAGTCTGTTGCTGCTTGCGATTCACAAATTTCCTTTTTTAGTTCTTGTGAAGAGGAAACTGCCAAAATAATTCTGCTTTTTAAACAAGAAGAAACACTATCGCGAGACATGAAATCAAACAGCAGAAACACAGTTTTCCCAGCACACCAACGTACTTCCACACTGCGCGCCTCTCAAATGTGAAATGACAGCGGCTCTCCCTTGTTGATGCCCGGCCCCCGTAGACCTGATTGTCATATTTCTCCTTGCCATTGGTTGGCGCCCCACGCGCGATTAATAATAATGGGGTCGCATTGCAGTGGTTCGCTTTTGGGAAAACACAAATTTTTTGCAATTTATCGATTTTGCCGTGTCGTTTAAACAACGGCACCAGGCCAGTCTGGTAGGGCAGTTTCGATGTCGGATCATTTAATTGCAGTTTATCGGTTTGCGGTGTCACTTTAACAACAGCAGTAGGACCAGTCTGGAGTAAGCAGTCAAACCATATACATTTTAAGGTGCTTTTTATGTTCTCGGAGGGGAAGGTAAATATCTTCGTTCACGATTTACCCTATCTTATCTAGCAGTAAGCCCCCGTTTTAATGTGTTAATAACGTCAATTTTTTAGAGGTTTTGAGGGGGTTAATTTTTTTAAAAACAGGTTTTTAATTTTAGCCAAAATTGACATGTGATGGACGTGATTTAGATGTGAAAAGGGGGTTTTCGTGCAAAATAACATGGGTGGTCTTGAACATAGATATTTACCTTCTCTAAACTTAATGGAAAGTTCATTCTGAAAACAGTTTCAAAAGAGCTCAAAATGTTTATATTTCCTTAAAATTATGAACAAGCAGGAGTGGAGCCAAGCTACTGAAAGTCTGGTTCACCTGGCGTCAGCGTTTGCCGGATCAGAACTTCTTTACGTCCTGGAAATACGTTTTCTTTTTCAACAACGAAATGTTCACTAAACAAAACGTATACATTTTAAGGCATACATTTGCTTCGGGTGTACATGTTTTTGTGCAACAACTGTCACCACTTATAACCAGCCACCATGGCGAAGTGGTTAGCGTCGCGGCCTCCGGGATGTGAGGTGTAGGGTCCGTTTCCATCAGATCCATTTATTTGTGAGATTTTTCGGCCCGGACTGGCTCCTACCCAGAGTTGAGTTCGATATGGACTCAATGGGAAGACTGGGACTATACAGTCGAGCTCCATCGTCTCAGTGGATGCGTCTCTCACAGTGCTGATCAAATTTCCTGACAACACTGAAAAGTGTGTTTTTTCTCGCGGGCCCGGTTGATCCAGGTTTATATTATGAAAAGAAAAAGAAGCGTAGGGTACAGCCCTGTCATGCAGTCTCGGACCAGAATGGAGTCTGAACTATCACCTTCGTCGTACCCATCCTCATCGATACGCATTCAAAGAGTCCCAGTTTCTGTGACCCTTCATGCCCTGCTGTCATGGAATCCTCAATTTCTATGTCCTCTCCACGTCTGTGCCCTTGGTGGGGTTCTGTCGGGGTCACCGGTGTTGGCAAATTCATGGGGACTGTCGTTGGACGGCGTGGGGAAGCCCCCCTCCCCCCCCCCCCTCCCCCGAAGGGAGAGCTCACTCACGCTGGCCACGCGACCAAGCCATTATTGTCGCCAGTTAAGTAGGTGGCGTCCTGCATATGTTGGATCGGAACAGGCGCCACTGAATACCACCGAAGTGACTCGGCAACAGGGCTTGGTGGATTGGCTCATGACGACTTCACGTGGACTGCTCCCTGTGGATTGTCAGTAACTGGGCTGTGACGGGACAGGCCGGGCTGTGGCTGTGGACGGGGAGTCGGAATGAGCGGCGTGGGTGGCACGGAAAATGAGACATCAAAACGAACAAATAAACAAACAAAAAACTTTTTTTCCCTTTTTTTGTGTGCACCACTAAACACTATTATCAATCCACCATAATCACTACCGTCACTGATATGTCAAACAATTCACCACTAAACACTATTATCAATCCACCATAATCACTACCGTCACTGATATGTCAAACAATTCACCACTAAACACTATTATCAATCCACCATAATCACTACCGTCACTGATATGTCAAACAATTCACCACTAAACACTATTATCAATCCACCATAATCACTACCGTCACTGATATGTCAAACAATTCACCACTAAACACTATTATCAATCCACCATAATCACTACCGTCACTGATATGTCAAACAATTCACCACTAAACACTATTATCAATCCACCATAATCACTACCGTCACTGATATGTCAAACAATTCACCACTAAACACTATTATCAATCCACCATAATCACTACCGTCACTGATATGTCAAACAATTCACCACTAAACACTATTATCAATCCACCATAATCACTACCGTCACTGATATGTCAAACAATTCACCACTAAACACTATTATCAATCCACCATAATCACTACCGTCACTGATATGTCAAACAATTCACCACTAAACACTATTATCAATCCACCATAATCACTACGTCACTGATATGTATCTCTTACATCCATATCAGCTAAATTACTTGAACATATAATATATAGTAGCATAATGGACCATTTTGACAAATATGATTTCTTAAATAACGCCCAGCATGGTTTTAGACAGCGAAGGAGTTGTGAGACTCAACTTATAACAACTCTCAATGATTTTAGTAACTGTCTTAACAACAGACAGCAAATAGATGCAATTTTATTAGATTTTTCTAAAGCCTTTGATAAGGTTGACCATGAGGGCCTGCTGCTTAAATTAGAACACATTGGCATTGGCGGTTCTTTGCTAAAATGGGCTAGATCATTCCTCGTTGGGAGAACGCAGAAAGTTGTTGTGGAAGGGTCGTCATCCCATTGTAAACCAGTCTTGTCAGGTGTACCACAGGGAACTGTTCTGGGGCCCTTGTTTTTCTTAATTTATATAAATGACATAAGTAGAAATCTCTCTCCTGGAACTACTATAAGGCTTTTTGCAGATGACAGTTTAGTATATAGAACAATCAGAAGCAAGAATGATACACGCATTCTACAAGAAGATCTAAACGCTTTACAAGAGTGGGAAAGAACTTGGAAAATGGAATTTCATCCTCAAAAGTGCCAAGTGTTGCGTATATGTAACAAACGCTCACTAATTAGATCAGATTATTCTATCCATAATACTATTCTTAAAGAAACTAATGCTGCAAAATATTTAGGCGTGATTATAGATAGTCGTCTCAAATGGAAAGAACATTACAATTTAGTATGTAAGAAAGCAAATAACATCTTAGCTTTCTTACACAGGAATATCAATGACTGCCCCCAAAAGGTTAAAGACGACTGCTACAAAACACTGGTTAGACCAGTACTGGAATATGGTTGCTCAGTTTGGGATCCTTACCATCTAAAGGACATTGATAACCTTGAAAAGATTCAGAAGAGAGCAGCACGGTTCGTAACAGGGAACCACATCAGAGAAAAGGGGAATACTAGGAAGAACATGAGGAAATTAGAATGGAAACCATTAGAAGAGAGAAGAGCTTTTATTAAACTTAACACCTTTTTCAAAGGCAGAGCTAAAGTAATTGATATTCCAATGGAACAACTAGTATTGAATAAAAGTAGCACCAGGAGTGGCGGTCAGTGTTATACCATACCTGCATCAAATATTGACAGCCACTTACATTCTTTTACCCCAGTTCTGTACGGCTGTGGAACTCACTGCCGGGTGCCATCAAGATTGCCACAAATGCAATCTCTTTTAAAAAACAAATTGATACAACAGTTTTGAGATC
>CM031608.1:10721108-10723608 GCA_018398815.1 Conus ventricosus
ACTTTAACTAATATGCGAGCCTATGTAGAACTGATGTTATTCTAATCTGACGGAACTGCTGATTGCTCATGATCATGATGTTGTGCAGGTCATCTTCACCTTGGTGCTGAAGAGACGACACCTGTTCTACATCATCAGCATGCTGTTTCCCTGTGCCCTCATTCAGGTCAGTGAGTCACGTGCACAGGTCACGTAGATCGGAGAGTAAAAGGTCAGGCGAAGCGAAAGTAGGAAAACAAACAAACACTGATACCGAGTTCATCGAAAAGATCACTAATATCTCAAACACGTCGAAAGATCGAATACATTCTCATATACAAATGAGTCCGAAGGTCATAGATGTTGAAATGAATCCGAGTGTCACAGATACTGAAATGGGTGTAGAGATTGAAGACAGAAATTAGTCTCAGTGTTGCAGACACTGAAACGGATTTACAGATCACAGACACTGAAATGGATTTAAAGGTCACGGACACTGAAAGGAGTCTACATATCAGAAAAATTTAAAGGAACCCAAAGGTCACAGTTATTGAAAAAGTTCAAGTGTCACAGACACTGAAATCGGTCCAAAGATTATAGACACTGATATGAATCTAAAGGTCACAGATGCTGTGATGAGTCTACAGGTCAAAGACCTTGAGGGAGAGAGAGAAGAGAGAGGGATAGAGAGAGAGAGAGAGAACACACACACACACACACACACACACACACACACACACACACACACACACACACACACACGCACGCACGCACGCACTCACTTGACCCAAGAGCATAGGATTATCTGGCACAGCGAATGTGTTACCCGCTAAGCCACCGGTGCGGGTTTGCTGGCTCCAAAAGCCAATATTGCCGGTCGTCTTTGTGAAAACGACAATTTTCTTCACGAGAACACTAAAGACAGTGATCATCTCCGATGTAGTTGATTCTTAATCACCCGTGTTCTGGCTTCCCGGCTTACTGTGACGACCGAACGTGATCATCATGAAAAAAATATCGCTGTGGTCACTATAATCAGGACTCCCATGCATGCCCCTTGCTGGCCTGCACGAACCGTCGGCCTTTAAGAAAAAGGCACATCCAAAACGCGGTATGCCCAAAGCCGGTAATAACTCAAAATTCACCGTTTTCATCGCTCACGTAAGTTTGATTTATCTTTTGACGCAAAGCATGTCGAACAGTTTTCATACTGTGACGATGACTGTCATTACGTCAGAACTGTCCTTGTCGCTGTGGCTTGCTTACTTGGATCATAAGGTTCTTTCCTTTCTTTCCACTGAATGTCTCGTATCGCAGTAGCTTCAAAACAAGTCAAAATAACTGTTTTCACTTAAACAATTACTTGTTTCCCACCAACACTGCTGTGCTCATACAATGCTTTTTTCCCCACGTTAAAGCAGTAAATTACAGCCTATGATCATTACCGATGTTTGTAACTTTTTAAACGGATGTGTTTCCATACAGCAGTTCACTGTAGAGGTGCGGGGTGGTGAGATACGAGTTCAGCCGGCCAATGCAGAAAGGAGATGCAGAAAGAAGACAAACACCTCTCTGCACCCTCCACTGCAAGCACAATCTGTCAAAGCTGTTCTTAAGATCTGATACAGTTAGGGCGTAGTTGGGGCTAAAGTTCAAGGTCAGCCGTCGGTGACGGTAACGTTAGGGAAACGGTAAAGTTCAAGTCAGGATTAGGGACACGGCCTTGTTTTCGGGAGTGGAGAGTATTCCGTGTGTGTATGTGTGTGTATGCGTGCGTATGTGTGTGTGTGTGTGTGTGTGTGTGTGTGTGAGTGATATGTGTGAGTGTGTATGTGTGTGTGTGTGTCTGTGTGTGTGTGTGTATGTGTGTGTGTGTGTGTGTGTGTGTGTGTGTGTGTGTGTGTTTGAGAGAGAGAGAGATTGTGTGCGCGCGCGTGCTTGTATTTGTGTGTGTGTGTGTGTGTGCGTGCGTGAGAGAGAGATTGTATGCGCGCGCGTGCTTGTATGTGTGTGTGTGTGTGTGTGTGTGTGTGTGTGTGTGGTGTGTGTGTGTGTGTGTGTGCATGTTTGTTTGTATGACATCAAAGCCTCTCGTCTCTGACGCCCAAACCCACGGATATTTGCAGCTGATGGCGGCCCTGGCGTTCCTGCTGCCTTGTGAGACCAACGAGAAGGTGGGTCTGGAGATCACCGTGCTGCTGTCGCTGGCCGTCATGCAGCTGGTCATCATGGACATGATCCCCGCCTCCTCGGAGACGCTGCCCATCATTGGTCAGTTCGTGTCAACCCCTCCCCGTTGCCCTTAGATGCTTCAGCCTAGGGCTGTGCTTGGTCCTGTTTTTCTCTCTGTGTTTCTCTCTGGGTCGGTGGATCTCTCGTGGGTCAGGTTTAGTCCCTCTGGTTTCTCTGTGTGTTTCTCTTTGGGTCGGTGGATCTCTCGTGGGTCAGGTTTAGTCCCTCTGGTTTCTCTGTGTGTTTCTCTCTGGGTTGGTGGATCTCTCGTGGGTCAGGGTTAGTCCCT
>CM031608.1:10728608-10738608 GCA_018398815.1 Conus ventricosus
CCTACAGGACACGCGTTGATGATGAGAACGAGGACGACAACCCGACGACGATGTCGATGAAAGATCACCATGACGACGATGGTGAACATGACGGGTATTAACAAAATATATATGAATGGATGAATTAATCAATGAATACATACATACATACATACATGCATACACACATAGAGAATTCAACAGACAGATAAAGATTGATAAGTAAAACGAACACATAAAGGAATGAATAATATTAATGCATACATACACACATACATAGATAATTTAATGATAATTAGATAAGTAAATAAAAAGATTAATAAAAACGTACGCGACAACCGACAGCAGAAACTGCTACTACTTTCCCCACCCCTCACACCCCTCCTGCACTCGCTCTACCCCCTTCCCCCCCCGCCCCACCTCCCCACCTCCTACAGCCCCCCCCCCCCCCCCCCCCCCCCCCCCCCCCCCCCCCCCATCTCTCCATTCCTCGCCCTTTCACCGGCTCGTGTGCCTACGATGAAGCTATTATCCCCGAGAGATGAAGATGAACGCCTTATAGAAACCGGGATAGGGTGTGGGGGTGTGGTAGAAGTAGAAAGAAAGGGAGGGGAGGGGGCATGCCGAGGGAGGGGAGGGGTGGAGAGGGAGCGGTAAATCCCTGGGAAATCTCTCGCTCGATCCACGGGTGTTTGAGCAGGTGTGGCGTTTCCTCCTTGCTGCGCAGATGTCGCTTCATCTGGCCTACACGCGCTGTCGATCGTGACTAGATTAAAACCGTGCACATCACTTTGCCTGGCGGCAGCTGCTCCTATCCTGCGCGCGCGTGTGCGTGTGTGTGTGTCTATGTACGTGTTGTGTGTGTGTGTGTAGCCTATGTATGTGTATGTCTGTGTGTATGTGGTGAGCGCGCACGCGCGTGTGTCATTGTGTGTGCATGCGTGTATGTGTGTGTGTGTGTGTGTGTGTGTGTGTGTGTGTGTGAGAGAGAGAGAGAGAGAGAGAGAGAGAGAGAGAGAAAGAGAGAGAGAGAGAGAGAGAGAGATCTCGCGCGCTCAATGTGTGTGTGTGTGTGTGTGTGTGTGTGTGCGTGCGTGACATGTATGAGCGAGTGTCTAATGCGGGGTATGCGTGTGCACGCAGATAGTTCGTGCGTGGATGTGCGATCTGAACATTAGCATACAATGCTGGTGTCCTTTACATAAAAGGTGCCACTTAAAACGTGAGTGGCTAGCCAGCTTGGACAGTGACTCACCAATTACTCGCTGACTGCATAGCTGACTGTCTACCGCCCCGGGCTTGGCTTGATACCAAACACCTTAGACGTGACTTGATTCCACTTTTTCCGCAGCCTACGTACTTTCTAATAAACGACGAACAGATGGGCTTACTCACTAGTTGACAGACCATTTCACTATTGTTAACAAGAGAAATAATGTGTGCGCGCGCGCGTGTGTGTGTGTGTGTGTGTGTGTGTGAGAGAGAGAGAGAGAGAGAGAGAGAGAGAGAGAGAGAGAGAGAGAGAGAGAGATTGTATGTGTGAGAGAGAAAGAGATTGTATGTGAGAGAGAGAGAGAGAGAGAGAGAGAGAGGGGGGGGTGGAGGAGAGAGGCAGAGACAGACAGACTGACATAGAAATAGTCATAGATGACAGTGCTGCAAAAGCGCGAACCTCACAGCATTCATTCTTTTCCACAGAGAAACCTCAAACTTCACGACGCCAGAGCAGACCCTTACGTCACCCAATCCGCGTCATCAAACCGTCGTAAATCGGCGACGAACGTGAACGGCCACGCTTCCGGCTCACTCGACACGAACCGTCGACCTCTGTCCAAGTCGCACGGGGACTGCGCACCGCGGAAAACTAACTCTGACGTCACCAACGCCTATGACGTCAGCCTGGATGATTCCTTCATCGGCTACTCGTACAGCGTCGAAGGCGCGAGAGGCAAGCGCTTCACCTACCGGCCTGGAAGCGCGGACGTTTCCCTGACGACGAGTTCCGGCGCCGCCGAAGATCGGCCGCCGGATGGACCTCACGGAAATGTCAGCGGCACGCAGGGACGACTTGGACCGCGACAGTGGCAGGAAACAGCGGGGGAGTGGAGAGGAGGAGGGGCCGTGTGGGAGATGGTAGAGCGAGGGGAGGAACGGCAGGACAACGGGCGGCATTCGCGCGGCGGACGGTGCAGTGGGATGTTGCAGCAGCCACTGACAGCAGGGCAACGGGAAAATCCTGAAGAGCCTCCGACAGAATCATGGGAAATGTGGGAGCAACCCCGCGGAAATCCGCAGGAAATGTGGAAGCCGGCACGAAGAGATTCACAGGGAACTGGAGAGCAGGCAGGAAGGACCTCACCGGAAACATCGGAGCAACCACGAGGAGAATCGCAGGAAATGTTGGTTCAGGCGCGAAGAAAATCCCAGGAAACGCCGGAGCATGCTCACCAAGAAGACGAAACGCCCAACACAGCAGATCGACTACGAACTCTCTCACGACAGATGCTGGAGCCACCAGGTAAAGAATCCTCCCGGGGGAAGCCGAAAGAGAATCACGGAAAGCGCCGAAGCACAGCGGAGGAAGCCGAAGAGGGAGAGAGTTGGCGGGAAAACGCCGTGGCCGTGAGACAGCCGCCCGAGCTGTGGGCGGTGGTGGAGATCTGCGGGAAGATCCTGGACTGCATGAAGGAGGATCGGAAGAAGCCGGCGGCAGGCGACCCGGCGGGGAGAAGCTGGACAAGAAGGTGGCCAGGAGGCAGTGGGAGATGATGGCCCGACTCCTGGACAGGGTGTTCCTCCTCGTGTTCATGCTCCTCACCGTCATCATGTTCTCCTACGTCTACATCACCATTGTGTGAGGCTGGGGGCGTTGGATGGGACTGGCGGTGGGGGGTGGGAAGGAACAAGAGGAGGAGATGAGCGGGGGGAGGTATACGCTGGCGCGTGCACGCGCACACACACGCACCCACACACGTGCGCGCACGCACACGCACACACACACACAGTCACACACACACACACACACACACAAACACGCACACACACACACACACACACAATGCGCGTACGCGCGCACGTGCACACAAGCACACACACACACACACACACACACACACACACACACACATGTACAAACATAGTAGGATGAAAAAAGCAGCCAACACCCAGGTAGTGGCAGTTAAAAGTTTCGGTTTATCGAACCTTCCACAATAAAACCAAGGACTGACAATTTCAGGCAAATCATAACGCCTTTTTATACACACTCTGGATGCCCTCCGTCTTGCAGTCACTCATAAAAAAAAGTTAGCAGTAGTCACTAAGCTGAATGACAGCACTCATTAAAAACTTAACTTACACACACACACACACTGACACACACTAACACAAACATCCAGCACAACCACACAAATCGTATTTTTCTTATAAAACAACAGGTTCCTATATCTAGAACTGACATGTTCAAAACGAATCTTCTTTTTTTTAATTTTTTTATTCCGGTCCTCTACTTCAGAACTTCTCTCCCAATTTTTTACATAAAAAGTTGCTGATGTAGTTCACACTTGCATACCGGCCAAAATGACAAATGATGAATCAACGTTATTAATTTTGTGTGATAACGCACGTTGCAAAATCACTCTGTAGCTTCCCATGTACGAGTGTTCATACCATAATTATCGTAATAATTGATATTAATCTGCGATAATTGTTGTTTCCGTTTGCATGTACGCTTTCTTTCATGAGTAATGTGCTGCTGTTGGTTGTCATTGGTATTATCATGTCACTGTCTGCAGACCTAAATTTGGGGAAGTGAGGAGATTCCGTGTTTGTCTATTTTGTTGTTGTTGTTATTTCGGTGATCTAATGTTTATTTGGCATAACTGTGTAACTGCGTGCGTAAGAGGTCTCACACAGGGGTGGGAAGATGTATGTATGCAATCGAAACGGGTTTCTTCTGTCTGCTTATGTACTTGTTGGTGTACATGCTGGTTTTTGTTGTTGTATTAATCAGTGATGACTTAAATGGTGTACATGCTGTTTTGTTTTGTATTAATCAGTGATGACTAAAATGATGTACATGCTGTTTTGTTTTGTATTAATCAGCTATGACTAACATGAATAATCATCCTGTGAACTGTCATTCCACACACAGATCCGTACACAGACCGCCCTCACGTTGGCATTCTGTAGCGCCTGTTTGTGCACGTGTATATGCGAGCGTGTTCTAATGTAATACACCACTGCATGCACCAGCATATGCGTATTACTAGGTTGGTGTGATTATACACCACAGCACGCACCAGCACATGCATATTGCTAGGTTTGTGTGTTTACACACCGCGGGTATCCCTGCATGCACAGGTTAGGCACGCTTAAACAGACATATAAAAACATGTGCTCGTGCAAACCGTCCAAACACACACACTCTCTCTCTCTTTCTCTCTCTCTCCTCTCTCTCTCTCTCTCTCTCTCTCTCTCTCTCTCTCTCTCTCTCTCTCTCTCTCTCTCTCACACACACACACACACACGCACGCACGCACGCACGCACGCACGCACGCACGCACACACACACACACACACACACACACACACACACACACACACACACACACACACAGAGTAACCGATAAATATAACCCACATGTGGGGGCCAGAATAGCGAAGTGGTACAGAGCAGGAAACATGATGCTGGTGATCATGGGGTTGAGGGTTCGAATTTCCGCCAGGCCGTTTCGGTACATGGACGTTCTTCCTCATGACTTAACATCAGTTTTCACTCTATTTTCCAAAACGTCCGTCGTGTGGGAACGCACGCACAACATCTTGCACACACGTAAAACCCCGTCACCAACTTTAAGAAGAGAGGGCTAGTTTGGCTGTTGGTATGGTTGACAAATCACACACAATTTGCATCCTCTGTGAAAAAAATGAAAAGACTGAGCGAAACACTGAGCGGCTGATATTATACTGAACGACACAGGAAAGACTGAATGTAGCACCAGCAGGCAGCTCTTCAGTCGGCTGTACCCAGGTAGGCAGCCCGTTGTGTAAACGAGAGCGTGGGCTGTGGAGCTTAGCATCGAACAGGGGATTGGCGTTATATGAGAATTCTCGATCAATAAGCAAACAAAACTGAAATGGCACATAAGGACTAGTCCGCAAGCAGTGACTCGTCCTTTGTGAAACTGACACTGTTGCATGAATATGCATGCTTCCAGAAGTGTGTGTGTGTGTGTGTGTGTGTGTGTGTGTGTGTGTGTGTGTGTTTTGTGTGTGTCAACGCGAGCATTGCTCGTATAACATTTCTTTTTTGCATGACACGATTAATCCATAAACCCTCTCTCTCTCTCTCTCTCTCTCTCTCTCTCTCTCTCTCTTTCTCCCTCTCTCTCTCTTTCTCCCTCTCTCTCTCTCTCTTTCTCCCCTCTCTCCCCCTCACTCTCTCTCTCTCTCTCTCTCTCTCTCTCTCTCTCTCTCTCTCTCTCTCTCTCTCTCTCTTTCTCTCTTTCTCCAGTCACACTTGTTTCATGAAGCAGAATGTTGACCTGGAGTATATGCATGTGTGCTGGAACAAGACTGCCTCATAAATTATTTTGCTATTATTGTTCTTCAGGCTGTTCACGATGCAGTATTTGATTGCTAGCCCTTGTATATTATCGTCCTTCACTGGAGAACATCATGCATTAGTGTGTGTGTGTGTGTGTGTGTGTGTGTGTGTGTGTGTGTGTGTGTGTGTGTGTGTGTGTGTTAGGCTGTGTGAACGTTGATTATGTGATCATCTTTAATAATGGCATTGTTCTCTCTCTCTCTCTCTCTCTCTCTCTCCTCTCTCTCTCTCTCTCTCTCTCTCTCTCTCTCTCTCTCTCTCTCTCTCACACACACACACACACACACACACACACCACACACACACACACACACACACACACACTCACACGCACACAAATGTAGGCCTATATAATGCATAATCATAGTGTGTACCGTGTATACATAATATCCGTGTGTTAGTCTCCTTCGTACCTTCAGTAGACAAGAACCAGATGAAAAACAAATCTTGGAGTCCCCCCCCCCCCCCCCCCCCCTGTCTCTCTCTCTCTCTTCCCCATTTACTTTTGCAGAGACTGATCATTGCATGGAGCACAGAATAGCAGACATCATCTGAAACAGGTCATGGGTATGGACTGGAGGTCACTTTTGTCAATCGTGAAAAGCCAAATTCTTATTGTTTTCATGTCAACAAAGTCGAGCAATTCTTATTGTTTTCATGTCAGCAAAGTCCAGCAATTATCATTGTTTTCATGTCAACAAAGTCCAGCAGTTATTATTGTTTTCATGTCAACAAAGTCCAGCAGTTATCATTGTTTTCATGTCAACAAAGTCCAGCAGTTATTATTGTTTTCATGTCAACAAAGTCCAGCAGTTATCATTGTTTTCATGTCAACAAAGTCCAGCAATTATTATTGTTTTCATGTCAACAAAGTCCAGCAGTTATTATTGTTTTCATGTCAACAAAGTCCAGCAGTTATCATTGTTTTCATGTCAACAAAGTCCAGCAATCATTATTGTTTTCATGTCAACAAAGTCCAGCAATTATTGTTGTTTTCATGTCAACAAAGTCCAGCAATCATTATTGTTTTCATGTCAACAAAGTCCAGCAATTATTATTGTTTTCATGTCAAGAAAGTCCAGCAATTATTATTGTTTTCATGTCAACAAAGTCGAGCAATTATTATTGTTTTCATGTCAGCAAAGTCCTTATCATCCATCCGAACTTGACACGGAGTCTAAACGCCGGCACGTGCTCTGTACTGACACTGTGAAATCAGCCATAGTTCTCGTCCACGCCAACAGTCATCCTCACCTCTTGACAGTGGTGATGTCCGCTGCTGACGACGACCCATTGCAAGAAAGAATTGACTTAACAATTCTGTTCACATCACATCCAGAGCCTGACAATGACTTTTTGACGTAGTGTTCAATTCCTTTATGACGCCAGCAGCGGTAAAAATCATGCTTTGAAAAAAAAAAAAAAAGGGGGGGGGGGGTTGGATGGTTGTGATGAAGAAAATACCGTAATTATTATGATGAGAGTCGTGATTATGTCCTTTGAGGCTCGTAATATGCCCGAAGGAAGAGCTGTCAATTTTAAGATTGACTTCTGCCCTCCGCCATTGATAAAGATTCGTTGATTGCACTGTCAGCCCAGATCCGTTTATAGTCCAGGGCAATAAATTTCCCTGGCACAATGAGGGCACATTTCGCTTTATATTCCTCCTGCAGTATCATGGAGTTCTCAGCAGACTTGCACTCTTTCTCGCATAATCATCATCATCATCGTCGTCGTCGTTGTCGTCGTCGTCAGCCTTCGTCATCGTCGTCGTCAGCCAACGTCATCAGGTGAAGCAGCGTTAGTCATCGTCGTTGTTTTGGTATGGGTCATAGGTGTAGACATATTCATTGTTAATTTTGTGTCGTGATTGTGACGGAAAGAGGCTGCAGTGGTACTAAAATGAAAACAGTCAATAAAACCGACGCAGAATGCAAAGAAAGGCAAAACATGATGCAGACTGATGCTGATTCTGATACAAACCACACAACACAGACGAGTGACTTTTCCAGAAGTTTGTCTTCTTTACATGTCCCATCTAACGGATTCTTTTGATTTTAGGAAAAGTGCACAGAGCAGTGCTTTCCACAAGGCTTGTGAGCAGGAGAATGAAGTACTGCGCACCTGGGTGTGTGTGTGTGTGTGTGTGTGTTGGTATTTTGGCTTGTGATATGGAGGTGACGAATCAGTGTGCATGGGGTGAGTTTGTTGAGGAGGGTGGCCAAGTCACACAATGGTTATCTTTCCTGATTATTATTCAGTGCGTCACTCCAAACAGAAATGATTCTTAAAAAACGAAGAACCACAACAACAAAAAACAGGAATAGGGAAAGAGACGGGCACTATGCTGAAGAGGTAGCATACCTCTTTTATACACCAGTCTCAGTGACGAAAGAATCAAATGAAGCGTGAAAGATCGATTAGTTGAGAGGTAAGCATCGTACTATTCAATATCTTTTTGTTACAGTTTGATGATAAATTAAACGTTTAGCTCATGTCGTCATCATAGTTTATATCTTATCTGTCTTTTCTTTCATCGTATTTTTTTTCCTCTCTCTCTCTCTCTCTCTCTCCTCTCTCTCTCTCTCTCTCTCTCTCTCTCTCTCTCTCTCTCTCTCTCTCTCTCTCTCTAACATCACATTAGTTCACTTTTTTGTTGTAATCTGGTTAAATTAATTATTCACAATAATTACCCAATTAATTTAGAAAAAAAAAGTGACATCAGTTTTGCGTTTCCCTGTGCCAAAGAGTTGATGTTGTGACGGAGAAATTTCTTCCCCTTGATGTTTGTCTTGAAGATATGGAATAAAAAGAACATTTCACTGGCATTGAGGACTTGTGCCTTTTGTCTCTCACAGCTTGCCTGAGAGCGGGTTCCTTGTAAAGAGTGGATGGTGTGGATCTGCTGGATGTGGTGGTACTATGTTTTCTAAATATTGTTTATAGTCTATTCATTAATTCATCTGATTACTGTTGTCTCACCCACCTTACCATTTCGGTTGTATTACTACAACACTGACAACTCCACTCTCCACCCCCCCCACCCCCCTTCGCACTCCATCTCCTCCTTTCTCACATCCCGGGTTGTCCTTTTGCTGTCTCAGAGCTAACAGCCTACAAGAATAGATCACTATCGGGTCACCACAAGGCCACCCTTCAACGAAGATTCTGCGCCTTTTGCTGCGTTACTTTTGTGGTGTTGCGTGGCGCATGTTGTGATGCGAATTTGTTGTTTATTGCCGTCTGTCTCTCCCACCCTATCCCTTCTCCTTCCCATCTCTCTGTGTGTTTGTCAGTTTCTACGTCTGTTTTCATACATAGACATCGATATATATATATATATATATATATATATATATATATATATATATATATATATATATATATATATATATATATACAACACACACGCACGCGCGCGCGCGCACGCACACACACACACACACACACACACACACACACACACACACACACACAAAGAGAGGCCTCTATTAAGATAGAAAACACACACACACACTCACAACACACACACACACACACACACACACACACAGAGGCCTGTATGAGAATAGAGCGTAAAATCAGTCAACGGAACTAGAAGCCATGTATAATTGATAGCACTCACCCACTAACTGAAAAGTCACTGGCTCTCCATACAACAACCTGTGACGACACTGGGGGTGGTCGGTGAACCATAAGATTTCTTTGTGTGGGGAATCGGTGATCATTGGAGGCACAGCAGATTTGGGCACTGGAGGTGTGTGTGTGGCCGCACACCAAAAATTAATGCGCCCAGGTCTTGCCTAAGAAGTCGAGTATATTTAGACTGGCGCAATCAGATTGTTTTGTGAATATGTATTTGTCTTGAAAGTTGATTCTCCTCGTTTTCCCTCACATGGCCATCAAGGTACAAGCCAGGTTGTTCCAAGCAGACAGATTAAAATCGAAGGAATGGGACTATTTGGGGGTGGGTGGGGGGTGGGGGGACCGATGTGGCGCAAAGATAGGGTCACGGGTGGGTGCAAAGGCTAAAATGTGACGTCAACTAAGTGGAAGGTCATGTATTTGAAAGTTGTATGTCATGTCATCAGTGGAAATCTCAAACAAGGGAAATAATTGATGGCGAGTTGTTCTTTGGCTCAGTTAGTTTTACATGAAATACTGGCTCAAACGTATAGTAGGCCTCAAGACGCTTACATGGATTATGTAGTGATTTAGTACAAAATCCTCATTGTGGCGTGTGGCCTCTCTCTCTCTCTCTCTCTCTCTGTGGAGGAGAAGGATATAGGGGGTAATGGACACGGGGTGGGTGGTGAAGGAGGGTGTGAGAAACTGACCCATTTAGCTGTTCTTTGGACAGAGAGAAAACAAAACATCCCTGGTGGTTGACTCTATTGACAGCAGCAGCAGCAGCAG
>CM031608.1:10748608-10756108 GCA_018398815.1 Conus ventricosus
CTCTCTCCCCTCTCTCTCTCTCTCTCTCTCTCTCTCTCTCTCTCTCTCTCTCTCTTACAGGTAATTGTAGACAGCTACTCAAAATGTCATTTTTCACGCTAGTATTATGATGAAAATAAAATTGGGGGGGGGGGGGGGGGGCGCGAAGGGATTGGGATACTAAGTAAAAGAAGAAAAACGGATCAAAGGGACGAGGGATCAAACATGAATAATTGAAATGAACTGAAATGCAATGGACATTGAAACGTTGCAGCTAAATAAACTAATAAAGCGTCCACTGACATGGCAGAGTGCACTTTGTCAGGCTCCTACACCATAGAGTGATGCACCATCAGTCCGCACGGAAACACAAGTAAAATCCCACGCCCCTCCTAGTAACTGTCACATTGCTGCGTGGCTGACATCGAGTCAAAAATACAAACAAACACAAAACTATATTATTTGACACAGTCTTTGTGTAGAATGATGCAAGCAAATCGTTTTTCTGTCTTGCCTGTATAGGTCATCGATACCCCAGTTCTCTAGGATTAGCTGAACGCTTTTTGTGGTAGCAGACGTTAAGATAAGACGTCGGAAGACCAAGGCCAGGATTTAAACCACAGTGCCAAGGACATCCACGCTGTTGGTTCGGATGAGGAATTTGCACAGGCCCTCGATGCCAGGCGCCTGAAACTCAACCTGCCACGAGCAAACGAAACTGAAGATTGGGAGAAACTGGATGCAAAAATCGTCCAAAGACTCGATGCACTGATAGGGAAAAGCACCCTGGAACACAAACTAGCCATATATGGGGACATTGTGTATGCCACATGTAGAGACGCCTATGGAGTAAAACTACCCAAAGAGAAAACACCTCCAAAGAAATCCAGACGCCAAGAAAAGATGGACAAGATCAGAGTCCAAAAGAACAACCTCAAGAAGCAAATGAAGACCGCACTGCCAGCTAAAAAACAAGGCTTGGAAAAACTGTGGGAAGACCTGAAAGAAAAACACAGCGCCCTCAGCAAAGCGGAATCTGCGAGGAAGAGGAAGAGCAAAAAGAAGAAGACACAAGAGCGCTTCTTCAGAGACCCCTTCCAGTTTGCCAGAACACTGTTTGAGCAGCCAAAATCTGGGACCCTAAGTGTGGACAAAGGAGTTCTTGAGCAGCATCTGAGGAAAACATACTCTGACTCACAGAGCAAAGCACCACTCGACATTCAAGATCTGGTGTGGCCAACCAACCTGAGGAACAGTTCAATGGCAAGCCTCCAACGTTGGCTGAAATCAAGAAGGTGGTCGACAAAGCCAGAGCCAAATCATCACCAGGGCCAAACGGAATACCTTACCAGCTTTACAAGAAATGTCCCAATGTGCTGGAGTGGCTCCACAGGCTGCTGCGATCGGCTTGGAGAAACCAGAAGATCAGCGGCCAGTGGATGACGGCAGATGGTGTGTACATCCCCAAAGAGCAAAACTCAAGTGACATCAGCCAGTTCAGGCCAATATCACTACTGAACGTCGAAGGGAAAATCTTCTTCTCTGTCATGGCAGCAAGGCTGACCAAGTACCTGATGGAAAACAAGTACTTGGATGTGTCAGTCCAGAAAGGTGGCATCCCAGGCGTGGCTGGCTGTGTAGAACACGCCACAATGATCTGGGACGCAATCCAAAAAGCAAAAACAGAAAAGAGAGACCTGGACGTAGTGTGGCTTGATCTGGCAAACGCATATGGATCTGTGCCCCATGAGATGATACAGTTGGCTCTTGAGATGTACCATGTGCCAAAGAACATCCGCGACATGCTCAAGAAGTACTTCAATGGCTTCTCAATGCGGTTCTCTACCAAGGAGTACACAACTGATTGGATCAACTTGGAAGTGGGCATTGCAATGGGCTGTGCAATTTCCCCGATACTGTTCGTGCTGGCAATGGAACTCATCTTGAAAGCAGCAACAAACAACGCGAGACAAACAGACCTTGGCGATGAATACAAGATGCCTCCTCTCAAGGCCTTCATGGATGACACTACAGTGATTTCATCCAGAGAAGACGAGACACGTCATGTGCTGGAGAGGCTGGACGACATAGTTGCCTCATCCAGAATGAAGTTCAAGCCAAAGAAATCACGGAGTCTCTCACTGAGGAAAGGAAAAGTGGCCGAATCTGTGGTCTTCAGTGTTGCCAACCAGGCCATTCCAACAGTCACAGAAGAACCAGTCAAGAGCCTGGGAAGATGGTATGATGATACGCTGAAAGACACACAAAGAGCAAAAGAAACCAAGCAGATGGCGGAAGAAGGCTTGGAGACCATTGACCAGTGTGGGCTCCCTGGCAAATACAAGGTCTGGTGTCTGCAGTTCATGCTGATACCAAAGCTCCTATGGCCTCTGATGATATACGACATCTGCACCAGCACAGTGGAGGCAATGGAAGCCAAAATCAACAAGTTCACAAGGAAATGGCTTGGTGTCCCACCCTGTCTGACTGACACCGCGCTGTACTGTCGCCAAGCAAAGCTCAAACTACCACTGAAATCCATCCTGGAGGAATACAAAGCAGGGAAGATCAGACTTCAAAGCATGCTGGAGGACTCAGGAGACAAGGTGGTAGAAGCAATCAAGCCCCAGCTGAAGACAGGCAGAAAATGGAAAGTTCAAGAGGCGATGGATTCTGCAAAAGAAAGTCTCAAGATCAGAGAAATAACAGGACACACACAGACCAACAGACAAGGACTGGGGGTGACCAAAACTGAATGGTGGTCAAAGGCCAAAGGAAAAGCCAAAAGAGACATGATGATTCAGGAGATGAGAAAGAAGAAGACCAAAAAAGACTCCAAAAAGCAGTCCAGCAGAGCCAGCAAGGGCAATGGACAACGTGGGAGAATGCACTCCAAAGAAGTCTAACTTGGAATGACATTTGGCACATGGCCCCTCTCAGGATCAGCTTCATTCTCAGATCTGCATATGACCTTCTGCCCTCAAATGCAAACCTGGTGAAGTGGGGGAAAACAGACGATCCTGCACGCCCCCTCTGCCATAAAAAACAAACAGTGGAGCATGTTCTAAGCTCATGTAAAGTAGCCCTGTCTCAAGGAAGGTACACATGGAGGCACAACCAAGTGCTCAAAGAAATTAATTGTACAAGTAGTCTGGGCTAGTACCAACACCACAAAAGGGAGAATCAGGACTCCAAAAGCACCCGCAACATTCTTCACGGCAGGAGGCAGCAAATCATGGCCAAGAACAACAGTGCCACTCGAAACATGCAGGCAGAGTCTGCTGGATGGGGCAGATGACTGGGAGTGCACTGCAGACCTCCCAGAATGGAAGAGTCACCCAGAGATCATCAGCAAGAGTGGCATGAGACCAGACATAGTAGTCCACTCTAAGTCAACCAAGCAGCTGATCATGATCGAGCTCACGGTGCCATATGAGAACAGAATGGAGGCAGCTCAAATCTACAAGACTGAAAAGTATGCTGATCTGGCAAACAGCCTGAGGAGAGAAGGCTATCAGGTCAAAGTCCTCACTGCAGAAATTGGAGCTAGGGGATTTGTAGGAACGTCTGCATACAGCCTCATGAAACAGCTCTCAGTTGCAGGGAAGGAAAAAACCAGAGCCCTGAAAGCAATGGCAGAAGCGGCAGAGAGGTGTTCAAGCTGGATCTGGTCAAGGAGGAACAAAAGTGAACTTCATAAGGCTTAATTTCCCTACAAATATCATGTGTCCCTGTGGCTCAGTGGTTAAAGCGCGAGTCATTAAGTAGAAAATGAGCATGTCCAGAGGGTCATGGGTTCGAATCCCAGCCATGGCTCGTCCCAAGATGGGGAAAAAAAAAAAAAGGGGGGGCAGCAGAGGGACATCCGGAGTCATGAACCGGGTGTGGCCCAACCCCCCTAGAGTGTCAGGAGATAAGGGCCGAAACACTTGCTTGAAGGGGGCTTCTCTTCTGAGGACTCTCTGCTGCCACGCTCTCCACGAGTTTCTTTCTACTACTACATCCGCATCCATACGAAAGCTACGTTCCGATTGGTCAGTATACATAATCCATTTCGATTGGCTGACAGACAGGCCGTTAGACTGACTGGGACTTCTTTAGCAGACGACTAACTGCACAGATCTTCTGTGGCGGTGAGTACTTTTCTTCATCACTCACCCTTGGTTTAGTATTTCAATGAAACGAAAATCTCTGTCACCTGAGCAATGCTATCAAGAACGGCACTGTAAGACCCCACCCCCCCCCCCCCCCTCCTTCTTTCACGCCGGTTAACACGCCAGTTTTTATTTTAAACCTGTAGATACCTGTTGTGGCTACTCATTGAGACCTAAACCTAATGGAAGACTGTTAGGACGAAGTGGTGACCTTTTAAAACTATTTTTGTGCTCTCCCTGTTCCGTCGTGATTATAGCCGTTGATCGGCTTCTGCGACGTATCTATCCAGATCCAGACACTGCAAATAAGCTCGAGCAGTTTCCGATTTCACTTGCACATACTAAACCGTCGATGTTGTTAGAACCTAAAGTAAACTTTTGTTAGCATGTTCGTACACCACTCCATAGCTGTCCTGACCTTACTGGGTGTGTGGTGAACTCTTGCGTGTCCCCCTCTACTTCTGTTCTGGATCAGAGTGGCTGGGCCGACAGATCTACCTGCCCCTGGAGTATTGTAACGCACAGGTGAATGTTCTTTCCATTATTGGTGGAGAAAGAAGACAACGCCACTGGCCCCACACACTGCGAGCACAAACTTATCGAGAGAGGTTTTCATAAGGTTTTATACAGCTAGGGTTTGTTTAGGGTTTCGAGTTTGAATTAAGTTATGAGTGTTTAGGTTAGGGTTATGCTCTGGTTGGGGGATTGGGCTAGTATCATGCGCTCAAGAGCAGAAATTTTTTCGTTTTTTGTTTGTTTGTTTCTTAATCAAAGTTTTCATGTCTAACATACTGATACTAAGAACGCCGCCATAACATATGCAAATCATCGGAGAACTTAACGTGGCAGATAAACTCTCACGACGCAAAACAAAAAAAGGACGCTTCATCGAGTGGAGTACTATGGATTCATTCATTCATTCCCAGGGACAGCGTTATCAGGGTTTATCTTTCCCCAGTCCCGGTCCCCCAGGAGTTGTCTGCCGCTTACTGTCGCTGTCCACGTGGTCCTCAGAGTCCTGACGTCATAGTAATGTGGTTCTGATTGATGCGTGTACCGGTGTGTGCGGTCATGGATGGTTGAGCAATGCTACAGTTGTTGGCTTCGCGTGCTGACCTGATTCTGTTTGCATCATTCCAGAGGCGGATTGTTTTGTCCAGCAAGGTGCGCAGAATGAGGAGGCGAAAAGGAAGAGGAAAAAGAGGAAAATGAAAAAACAAACAAACAAACAAAACAAAACAAGATGCAAAGCATATAAACGCACTCCCAGTTTTCCAAACCGCTTATAAATCGGCCAAGTGCTTTGTGAGATAAGAAATAAAGGCAAAATAACGGTTTTAACGGTTATTTAACCGATGTACACTTTTGAAACTGGTATTTTAGTCCTCACTGGGCTAAAGCCTGTGTACATACCAAATTTCATCTAAATCGGACAATATGTCAAGAATATCGGTTTTTAACGGTCAGATTTTGAAACACTACATGGAAGTGCCATTTCTGTGTGGTAACCTTTCTATATACAAAATTTCATTAAAACCCACCAATATATATAACAAATAACGGCAAAATAACGGTTTAACGGTTATTTAACCGATGTACACTTTTGAAACCGGTATTTTAGTCCTCGCTGGGCTAAAGCCTGTGTACATATCAAATTTCATCCAAATCGGACAATATGTCAAGAATAACGGTTTTTAACGGTCAGATTTTGAAACATTATATAGAAGTGCCATTTGTGTGTGATAACCTTTCTATATACCAATTTTTATTGAAACCCACCTATAAATAAGAAATAACGGCAGAATAACGGTTTTTAACGGTTGTTTAATCCATTTTCAGCATTACATCACTTACATATGGACAGAGGCTCCGAATTGTCTCAAGATCATCCAAACCGCTTAAAAATTGGCCAAGTACTTTCTGAGATATTTCATAAAGAAGAAAAACCGTTATGGGCCGTTATAGCCGTTAGTAACGGATATAACGGTAAAATAAAACATCGGGCATCATCCGTGACCCATAATGGAACTTACAAATTTTCAGAAAGATCGGCCCTGTAGTTTTGTCTGGAGCGAGTGGAACACATTTTGACCACGGACGGACAGACAGACAAACAGACACACAGACAGCATTTCTTCGTTCCCATTGTAAAGTACTCCCTGTTCTGTAGGACACACATAAACTCTGTAGCAGGAAAAGGGAATGTATAGAGAAATGTACATAAGCAAGATGTGTCTCTAACTAACCCGTACTTTTCTGTCAAAACATTCATAGATAGGATTAAATGCATTACTACATGCTGTTGATCTCAATCATTGGCTACTGTATCGCAGACATGTTATTCTCGTTTAGCGCCTTGAGTACACTCATAAAGCAGGATTTGAATGGAGAGACGCGGATGTGACCTTTCTCTCTCCCACCTCCCTCACCCCCCCGGACAGATACAAACTTACATACATGCGCGCGCGCGCGCGCACTGTAATAGACACCGTCCCCCAAAAACAAACAAACTAAATGAAATAAAAAGAAAAAGAAAAAGAAAAAAAAAACCCCAAGGAAATCGTGACCATTTTTGGCCAATCACGGCTGACAGATGGCTTTTTGTTTGTTTGTCTCTGTGATCTTATTTTCTGTTCTCTCTTTCTGTGTCAGTGGTTCTCCCCCTTTTTTTAAATGTCTTTTTATTTGTCTCAGTTCTCTCCCTTCCTCCCTCCCCCCTCTCTCTCAGTTTCTTTGCATGCACGCGCGCGCGCGCGTGTGTGTGCTTGCATGCGTGTGTGCGTGTATGTATGTGCGGGTGCGCGCGCGTGTGTACGTATGTTTGTGTGTGTGTGTGTGTGTGTGTGTGTGTGTGTGTGTGTGTGTGTCTGTGTCTGTAGTAGCGTGTGTGTGTGTGTGTGTGTGTGTGTGTGTGTGTGTGTGTGTGTGTGTGTGTGTGTGTGTGTGTGTGCGTGCGCGCGCGCGTGTGTGTATGTGTGTGTTTGTGTGTAAACGTATACTTATGATACCGGATCCTGAACTCCCACACATGGGTTTGTTCCATACCTTAAGTCGACTGGAACATTACCTGGGCACGCCCCTCCCTCCCATCTGTCGCCCCCATCCCACCCCTCGTCTCACTCGCCCACATCCTTGCCCATTTGATTACACACACACACACACACACACACACACACACACACACACACACACACACACACACACGCACGCACGCACGCACGCATGCACGTTCATATGTTTCAGACGTTTTTAATTCATCAAAGATTGACCCACACGAGGTAGCGCCTCGCGTACTGGTTCCGCCGGTACCCCCTTGGGAACTAACGGAAGTAACAGTTAACATTTTTTCTTCTGATCTAAATAAAGC
>CM031608.1:10763608-10773608 GCA_018398815.1 Conus ventricosus
GGCATAAGCGCTTGCTGTATAAAATTAAGAATATTGGTATTAATGGTAATATGTTTAATTATATTCAAGAGTTCCTTCATTGCCGGTCTATTCAAACACGAATAGGAAATACTTATTCAATCCCTAGGCCTTTACAGATGGGTCTACCCCAAGGTTCTGTAATTTCACCAATGTTATTCAACATTCTGATTTATGATCTACCAAAAGGTCTCTCAAAAGATACAGAATTAGCTCAGTTTGCTGACGACATATGTTTATGGGTGAAAGTAACTATGAAACGCCATACTTCTCTACGATCTCTGAATTACATCAAAATCAAATACCAGCATGAGCTTAATAAAATAAACACATTCTTACATGAAAATGGGCTTTCCCTTTCAACAGAAAAAACTCACATGATGCTCTTCAACTCTGGTTATGATCCAGAAAAGCTACCAAAATTTACATTGGATGGTATGATTTTAAACTATGTTAAAAACGTTAAATTTCTAGGAGTCATATTAAGTAGCAAACATACGTGGAATGCTCACATTGATTACATTCTAAACAAAGCAAGGAAAAGCTTAAACTTCCTTAAAATTATAAATAAAACAATCTTGGGCTCAAGATACTAAAACATTAACCATCTTAGCAAATGCTTTAGTTCGTTCAAGACTTTGCTATGCTCAAGACGTTTTCTTTAATGCACCACAATATCTTTTAAATAAACTTCAAAGTGTAGATTGCAAAGCTTATAAAATTGCCCTTGGAGTCCCCACACATACATAAAATTTAGGCACATACAATGAGGTAGGTGTTTTACTACTCACAGACTTCCGAAAAGCTTCTGCTTCAAGTTTGTTTTGAAAAGTTTCTCACAAAAATTTTTTTGTTCTCAAGAGGTATGCTTAGATTCGGAAAAGGACTTTGGAAAGCGTGCTCAAAACATACTCTCAACAAATCTATCTGTTCTTATTCTTGCGATCTTCTGAGAAAAACTAATATAGATCAAAATAACATTGCTAAAAATCCAACGTTTTCTCCAATGCCAAAATGGGAACAATCAACAGCAATCTTTGATATAGAATACACAGATTTATCAAAAAATGACTCACCTAATCTTTTAAAAACTCACGTATGCTCTCATTTAGAAAATAATTACAATAATCATTTAAAAATATATACGGATGGTTCAGTGCTTGATAATTCAAATTCAGGAGCAGCTTTCGTAATCCCTAGTTTACAAATTCAAAAGTTATTTTATCTTGGTAACAACTTATCTATATACAGTGCAGAATTGTTTGCTATATTAAAGTCTTTGGATTTCATACTAACTTTTCCCCGAAACAACAGTCAACTTTTAATATGTGCTGATTCGAAAGCAGCGCTTCTTTCGATAAAGTCTCCCAGTTCACGCATACGCCAAGATATGATAATTGAAATAAATCATTTAATACGCCTTCTTTCAATCAAAGGAATTACTGTGACTTTTTGCTGGGTGCCTTCTCACTGCGGCATATATGGAAACGAAAGAGTAGATCGAGCTGCAAAACAAGCAGCCCAAAATAGTGATGATGCTGTGTCCGTAAATGTTCCATTAGATTTAACAGAATGCTATTCAATTATTAATAGAAAATCTCACGAAAATGCTAAAATCTTATTGTTAAATACAGACATACAATATAGTCGTAATTGTTTTAATCAACATGACAGAGACAACAAAACATCCAAGCGTTTTATTTGCTCATCTAGAGAGATTGAGAGTCTTATTCATAGACTTCGTTTAAATTCAATCAAAACAAAATATTGTAACAATGTCAGATGTATGTGCAGAGAATCCTTAAGTGTCAATCATATATTGACACGTTGTTAAAAAACAAAAGACATTTTAAAGAAATTGGGTATTGATGGTTTCACTGATGGATCGACTCCTTTGTCTTTATCTAGCATACTTAACAATTATTCTGTTCTTCAATCTATATGTAAAGGTTTATGCATAGTTCACTGAGTATTTATTTGTAAAATTGTTAATTTATTGATTTAGTAATTCAATTGTCCATTGTTACTAGTTTATCTATTCATTTATATAATTAGGATCAAAGTGGGGTACATGACAATACGTAGGACAAAAGGGATACATTTTTATTCATTTTTTTTGTAAACCTTGTTACAAACATATCCACTTATTCTCATTCAATCACAAACTCACTATTCAATTTTTGTTAACCTTATTATAGACACATCCACTTATTCTCATTCACCCACAAACTCACTATTGTCTGAATCACTTTCAGTGGAAGGACACTAAACTGAAGAACACACACACACACACCACACACACACACACACACACACACACACACACACACACACACACACACACGCGCACACAAGCCCTCGCGCGAGCGCGCGCATTCTCTCTCTCTCTCTCTCTCTCTGTCTCTGTCTCTCTCTCTGTCTCTCTCTCTCTCTCTCTCTCTCTCTCTCTGTGTCTGTCTCTCTCTCGCTCTCTCTCTCTCGCTCTCTCTCTCTCTCTCTCTCTCTCTCTCTCTCTCTCTCTCTCTCTCTCTCTCTCTCTCTCTCTCTGTCAAACCTCACACGGGAACACAAGCACCCCGGGGATATATCTACAGATAAATGAGCAGACAGAATGACCAGGGATTACAAAAGCATTTGCTTTGTGTCTGGTCTGATAATAATTCAATTGCAATTTGAACGTGCGGCTTTCTTTATGTGAAAGACTTAGGTCACCATAACCCATTACTTAATTCTCAACATGTCAGCTATCTGTAACACGTCAAAAGTTCCCAGCAGAACCCAGCCAGCCACACAGCGTCTTGAGCCATACAAATGAATAATGTATATGATTTGATAAAGAGGGGGCCAGGGGAGTGGTGGGGGGTGGGGGGGGGGGGGGGGGGGGGGGGGGGATTTTCCTCGTGTGTGGCGCTCGGTCGAAAGCATTTTCGCAAATTTTCGTGCCAAGGCGCACTCCTTAAACAAATACCTATTCCATTGAAAGTTTATAGTATTACTATCTATAGACAAATAGGTGTGTGTGTGTGTGTGTGTGTGTGTGTGTGTGTGTGTGTGTGTGTGTGTGTGTGTGTGTGTTTGAACCACCTAGGTGGCAGAGAAGAACGGGCACAGGTCCAGTCTGTTGTCATCATGTAGCTGAAGAAAAGGTCACTGACGTCAGTGTGCTAGTCTCTTAACGACAGAATGCATTGTCTGCTGATGGTTCTCTCGTGGAGGCTGTTACTGCTTCCAGCCTGTGTCACGTTCACTGACGTCAGTGTGCTAGTCTCTTAACGACAGAATGCATTGTCTGCTGATGGTTCTCTCGTGGAGGCTGTTACTGCTTCCAGCCTGTGTCACGTTCACTGACGTCAGTGTGCTAGTCTCTTAACGACAGAATGCATTGTCTGCTGATGGTTCTCTCGTGGAGGCTGTTACTGCTTCCAGCCTGTGTCACGTTCACTGACGTCAGTGTGCTAGTCTCTTAACGACAGAATGCATTGTCTGCTGATGGTTCTCTCGTGGAGGCTGTTACTGCTTCCAGCCTGTGTCACGTTCACTGACGTCAGTGTGCTAGTCTCTTAACGACAGAATGCATTGTCTGCTGATGGTTCTCTCGTGGAGGCTGTTACTGCTTCCAGCCTGTGTCACGTTCACTGACGTCAGTGTGCTAGTCTCTTAACGACAGAATGCATTGTCTGCTGATGGTTCTCTCGTGGAGGCTGTTACTGCTTCCAGCCTGTGTCACGTTCACTGACGTCAGTGTGCTAGTCTCTTAACGACAGAATGCATTGTCTGCTGATGGTTCTCTCGTGGAGGCTGTTACTGCTTCCAGCCTGTGTCGACGTTCACTGACGTCAGTGTGCTAGTCTCTTAACGACAGAATGCATTGTCTGCTGATGGTTCTCTCGTGGAGGCTGTTACTGCTTCCAGCCTGTGTCACGTTCACTGACGTCAGTGTGCTAGTCTCTTAACGACAGAATGCATTGTCTGCTGATGGTTCTCTCGTGGAGGCTGTTACTGCTTCCAGCCTGTGTCACGTTCACTGACGTCAGTGTGCTAGTCTCTTAACGACAGAATGCATTGTCTGCTGATGGTTCTCTCGTGGAGGCTGTTACTGCTTCCAGCCTGTGTCGACGTTCCATGACACGGCAAGCCGTCATCAGCCAGATCGGTTAGTTACGCGTTGGAACCATTCACCTTTAACTTCAATACCGACCACTAAATCTAACTTCAACACCCACCAAATATAACTTCAACACCCACCAAATTTAACTTCAACACCCACCAAAATTGACTTCAATACCCACCAAATTTAACTTCAACACCCACCAAAATTGACTTCAACGCCCACCAAATTTAACTTCAACACCCCAAAATTTAACTTCAACACCCTTTAATCTAACTTACATACCCGCCAAATCTAACTTCCATACCCACCAACTTAACTTTAACACCCACAACTTGAACTTCAACACCCACCTACTTAACTTCAACACCCACCAGTTTTAAATTCAACACCCACCAGTGTAACTCCAATACACAGCAATTTAACTCCAAGACCCACCAATTTAACTTCAACACCCGCCAGTTTAACTTCAACACCCACCAATTTAACTTCAACACCCACCAATTTAGCTTCAATACCCGCCAGTTTAACTTCAACACCCACCAATTTAACTTCAATACCCACCAATTTTAACTTCAACACCAAACAATTTAACTCCAATACCCAACAGTTTAACTCCAATACACAACAATTTAATTTCAACACCCACCAGTTTAACTTCAATACCCACCAGATTAACTTCAACACCCACCAGTTTAATTTCAATACCCACCAGATTAACTTCAACACCACCAGTTTAACTTCAATACCCACCAGATTAACTTCAACACCCACCAGTTTAACTGCAATACCCACCAGATTAACTTCAACACCCACCAGTTTAACTGCAATACCCACCAGATTAACTTCAACACCCACCAGTTTAACTTCAACACCCACCAGTTTAACTTCAACACCCACCAGTTTAACTTCAACATCCGCCAGTTTAACTTCAATACCCACCAGTTTAACTTCAATACCCACCAATTTTTACTTCAACACCAAACAATTTAACTCCAATACCCAACAGTTTAACTCCAGCACCCACCAGTTTAACTTCAACACCCACCAGTTTAACTCCACTGCCCACCAAATTCAGCTTCAACACGCACCAAATTTAACTTCAACACCCACCAGTTCAACTTCAACACGCACCAAATTTAACTTCAACACCCACCAGTTTAACTTCAATTCGCACCAAATTTAACTTCAACACCCACCAGTTTAACTTCAACACCCACTAGTTTAACTTCAATACGCACCAAATTCAGCTTCAACACGCACCAAATTTAACTTCAACACCCACCAGTTCAACTTCAACACGCACCAAATTTAACTTCAACACCCACTAGTTTAACTTCAATACGCACCAAATTTAACTTCAACACCCACCAGTTTAACTTCGATACCCCCCCCCCCCTCCAACTTAACTTCAGTATCCACCATTTTAACTCCAGTGCCCATCAATTTAACCTCCATACCCACGAATTTAACCTCAATATCCACCTAATGTCATATGGGGATACGAAGCCCAGAAGAATGAACGTAGGGGGATGGGGGGGGGGGGGGGGGGGGGGGGGGGGGAGGGGAGGCATTCGTAACGCTACATCGACACTAATACGACAATCAACAACAAACAATATTCATTTTGAAATAGATCTGAACAAAATGAGTGTATTTCATGTACAAGACTGTGAGAATACATGTGTCTCTGTGCCTTGAGGATGAAAATACCCGCGCGTTTTTGCTTGTATAAACTAATAAAGGAGACATCCAAACACCTCTCCTGTTCTAAGCACCTTGTAAACTTTTAAACCACGTGAACGATCATTCGTCTTTGAATCGCACAATCACCCTTGACAAAACATCCCACGCTTTCGATGTTTTAAAGTTTAGAAAAAAAAATAAGAAAAAAAAAGAAATATATATATGTATATATACATATATACATGATTCCTTACCGCATGAGAACCATGATACACGATACAAACCAATTGTTCAGAGAAGAATCTTGCCATGAGATTCCCTGCGTTACCTGACAATTGTCATGTAAATGAAGTGAAACCCCGGACATTGGTTGGAAATACATAGTATTACAGTGCATTAGCAGCCTAAGCCAATATTCCAACCAGTTCACTATGGTAAGAGCACAAAAAGCATAGCTGCCAAGCTTGGCCGTATTGATCGAGGTTTCGAAGGAAACGTTTAAAACATTCTTTACAAACTTAAAAGAAAAAAAAAACTAGCTATTTTCCGCACGAAAGCGACAAACAAATTACAAGTCAAAACAGGACGCGTTTCGACCTCTTGGGTCTTCTTTGAGCCAGACAAACAATATTCAAGACAATGAAAACGAAGAACGAACAATCAATTGTCTCATCATTTTCTTTTTCTCACAAGCGAAAAGATGGACATTTTTATATCTTTTGTTTTCCTGCAACCCCCCTATCTCTGATGTGGACAGAAAGGTTTGGACACTCTGTGCGTCAAGTGTGTTGATACATATTTGCGGTGGTGGAAATACACCAAGTCGTCCAGGAGTTCTAAACATTTCCTCAATATTAGTGCAGCAGCCGTTCTGCCCGTCAGAGAACATGTCCTTTCATAGTGTCAATGAAACGGAGTCATAGTGTGTGTGTGTGTGTGTGTGTGTGTGTGTGTGTGTGTGTGTGTGTGTGTGTGTGTGTGTAAAGTTGTGTGTAAATTGGTGTGTGTGTGTGTGTGTGTGTGTGTGTGTGTGTGTGTGTAAAGTTGTGTGTAAATTGGTGTGTGGTGTGTGTGTGTGTGTGTGTGTGTGTGTGTGTGTGTGTGTGTGTGTGTGTGTGTAAAGTTGTGTGTAAATTGGTGTGTTGTGTAAAGTTGTGTGTAAATTGGTGTTGTGTGTGTGTGTGTGTGTGTGTGTGTGTGAGAGAGAGAGAGAGAGAGAGAGAGAGAGAGAGAGAGACAGACAGACAGACAGACAGACAGACAGACAGACAGACAGAACAGACAGACAGACAGAGACAGAGAGTGAGAGAAAGAGAGAGAGGGAAAGGAGGAAAGCAAAGAAAGCAGTCATGCTTTCGTGTGTGTGTGTGTGTGTGGTGTGTGTGTGTGTGTTGTTTGCTCACTGGGGTGATCAATCCACTCGCACTTGTGTCCGCTCGGCGTGACTTAATGACGACGGTTGTCTGAGAAAAGGGAGACCAGTGCGCTGGGAGTGAGAGGGCATTGACTTTTACCCTGTCTCCCGCCACTGCTTGCTCAGAAACGATTCTATTGGATGAGGCAAAGAAAGAAGGGGTGGTGGTGGGGTGGTGGTGGTGATGGAAAATGGTGGGGTCAGGGATACAGGGGTCAAGGAAAAGCAAGGTCCGGTGAAAGGGGAGGGGGAGACAGGAGCAAGGGGGGGAGGGGAGGAGGGGGCGGAAAAGCATCGTCGGAGGAAGCACTATGTGTATCACAGGTGTGATATTCTTGCTAACATTTGTGATGCGAGTGTTGAAAACCCTAACCCATCACCACTTCTCTTCCTTCCTAGAAACAAGCAAATGTGTACGTTCAAAGGTAAGAAGTGAAAATCTAAGAGGAATAAACTGTCTGCGTTCAAAGAAAAGGACGGTCAGCTGCCATGGCCATTGTGACTGCTCCTAGCTTTGTACGTCGTAGGACTGTGGTCGGGTGGCCATGCTTCTCCCTGTTCTGTCTCCCAATACACTATCTCAATTCATTACTTCATCCAGAAATATCACTGTGGTAAGGGTGGACATGCTTCTCCCTGTTCTGTCTCCCAATACACTATCTCAATTCATTACTTCATCCGGAAATATCACTGTGGTAAGGGTGGACATGCTTCTCCCTGTTCTGTCTCCCAATACACTATCTCAATTCATTACTTCATCCGGAAATATTAAAGTCCCACAAAACGCGCTATCACTTCAGCGAATCTTGGGTGGCTCGGTTTTATCGAAACATTATAACTCGAGTAACATCCTCATAGGTCAAACAAGCATCATCAAAGATATAGCAGTTCTGGATATATTAATGCAATTGTATACATTTTGCATACATTGTCAGCGTACGATACACAAGTGAGCTTAAGACAAAGCGCCTTTGTTCATCCATTTGTTATATTCTCGCGTCTTTCTTTTTAACTGAATGATTCTAGCAAAGATTAGGTTTATTTTGAGAATATAGAAGATCCGAAATGTCAACATATATTTCATGACAACTTTCTGTTATTGTTCCGTTGATAAAACATAACTTCACAGATTGTCATAAATTCGTAACAGTAAGTTTACATAATCAAGTCTAGTGGAAAATCTGTGATGAAGTACAGACTGAATCCTGGATTCGCCATTTTATCTACATTCACGCCATCAACTCGCACCAACATTTAGCGGATTCGATTCCAGCCCACATTTTAATCTGTTATTAAGTTTGGTAAAATTCGATGCAGCATTTGCTCTCTTTATAACTATCTTGACAAGGAAACACAGGAGCAAATCCATGGACGCAGGTGGTGTCATACCACTGCTAAGAACAAAGCCAACCCACCCTGCTGTCGACAGTGCCAGAGGGAGGCGGAGAAGTGTTTGGAGGACAACCTCAGAGAGAGGACAGGCCCACCCTTCACTAGCCCTTGGGTTTTCCCCCAGCAGGGAAATACAGACGGTTCATCCTACCAATCGCCAGGAAGTTTAGAGAAATCAACCAATCACGTAGCCCGACACATACATAGACATTTATAAATAGAAGCGACAAGCAATGAAAACGTGGTTAAAAAACAAAAAATATATATCGTTTCTAATTCAACTTATTTCCGTTGAAAACCAGTTTCGTCTCAAATACAAAGAAATGTATGTTGCTTTTATGAGACTGTAGTCAAAAAAGGAAATTTTTCTTTATGATTAGCCGTTATTCTCCCCTCCCTCTCCTTTCGGTGGTCCAAAATTAGTAATGACCTTTGATTGGTGCGGAGATCTGTGTGTGCATTCTGAAGCTCTTCCCGTGGAGAATGTCGACGAGCGGCAGGAAATCGCTTTGAAGTCATCAGTGATGGCTCTCCAACGCCCCTCTCCCGCTGTGTCCTCACAAAGTTCACAGCAAATCTGACTGGGGCCGGCTGGTCGAGAGAGTCCAATACTTGCTGTTTCTTTTTTCTGTTTCTTGTTGTGCTGTAGCTGGTCCTGACAATTGGTCAAACATTCACTGCCTGCGCTAAGATGGGTTTTCCCCGTGTTCTTCTTTGCTGGGTAAGTTTTATGTGCAATACGGAACCAACGCTGGCTGGACCATAGCGTGTGCGTGTTGTGCTTTATACACGTTGATTTCAAAGAACAGAGCAGACTTAATTCAATGGCAGGCTGTTTTTAGCCTCTCCTTCAATGGAATGAAATATTGCCCCCCCCCCCTTCTCTCCCTTCTCTCTCTGACTCTGTCTCTCTCTTTAAAAAGGACAACAGCCAATCATTCCATCTGAGGCTGCATTTGGCCTCTTTTACAATGTGACAATACTCTCTCTTTCTCGCTCTCTCTCTCTCTCTCTCTCTCTCTCTCTCTCTCTCTCTCTCTCTCTCTCTCTCTCTCTCTGCTCGCTCTCTCTCTATCTCTCTCCATTTGAATTTTTAAGGAGACTATAGCCAAGATTTCATTGTCAGGCCTCATTTGCCCTCCCCTTCTCTCTCTCTCTGTTTCTCCCTCCCTGTCTTTCTCTCTCTTCTCTCTCTCTCTCTCTCTCTCTCTCTCTCTCTCTCTCTCTCTCTCTCTCTCTCTCTCTCTCTGTGTTTCTCTCTCCCTGTCTTTCTCTCTCTCTCTCTCTCTATTCCCCTCTCTCTCTCTCTCTCTCTCTCTCTCTCTCTCTCTGTTTCTCTCCCTCTCTCTCTCTCTGTTTTAATTTCAAATAGATTATAGACA
>CM031608.1:10776108-10778608 GCA_018398815.1 Conus ventricosus
AAAAAAGTGTGTTATGGACTGGCAAGAGAAGCTGAAATGAAAAGGCTAGTTTCAGCTTGGAACTTCTGAAATTTAGACTCTAGAGGCTGTATTCTGGAGCCTGGATAAAGGGATTCAATTTTGCATGAAACTGCAGCCTGGTGATGATTTCTTTGAAACACGCGTTAAATGCATAAAGTAGGATAACAATTCGTCCAACTTTTGCTGCTGACGCATAGCATTACTGAATCGTGCATTTGGTAGGAAGGTAGCTCATGGATCCCCCCCCTTACTTTTTGCAAATGTAAATGTTTTGCCTTATTATCATCACATTATCATTATTACTCTTAAGACACAAACGAGGTGGGTAACACAATGTTACTAACCATGGTTGAGGACTCTGAAGTCAAAGTTGTGAAATCAATCCAGCCCAAGCTTAGGACTGGCACAAAATGGCAAGTTCAGGAGGCAGCAGACATGGCAAGGGAAAACTACAAAGTCTGGGAAATAACAGACCACACCCTGACCAACAGACAGGGGCTGGGATCAACAGAAAAGAAATGGTGGTCAAAAGCAAAAGGAAAAGCAAAGAGAGACACGGTAATAGAGGAGCTGAAGAAAGAAGAGGACACCAAGAGAATTCAGAAGGCAGTCCAGCAAGGCCAACAAGGACAGCGGACTACATGGGAAAACGCACTCCAAAGAAGTCTCACCTGGAATGATACATGGCACACAGCACCTCTTAGAGTAAGCTTCATTCTTGGATCTGCAAATGACCTATTGCTCTCGAATTCAAACCTGGTCAAATGGGGTGAATCAGATGATCCTATGTGTCCGCTCTGTCACGGTGAACGGAGGAACGTGTCCCGAGCCCATGCAGAGCAGCGCTAACCCAGGGAAGATACACACGGAGGCACTAGTGCTCAAGGAGATCGCACATGCGGTTAACACTACGCAGCCAGAAGCTCCAGCAACAAGTTCTACACGACAGGAGGCCACACGTCATGGTCTGGAACAGCTGTGATATCTATAGCATGGAAGCAGGATTCATTGGATAGAACAGATGACTTGGAATGCACAGTAGACCTTCCAGGATGGGAACCATCCAGAGATCATCAAGAAGAGTGGCATGAAACAGGATATTGTTCTTCACTCAGGTTCATTAAAATAAGTGATTCTGATCGAACTCACTTGCCATAGGAAAGCAGAATGGAACAAGCTCACATCTACAACACTGAGAAGTATGCCAGTCTAGCGAGCAGCTTGAGGGAATCTGGCTTCCAGGCCCGCATCCTCGCCATAGAAGTTGAAACAAGGGTGTATGTAGGTTCATCAGCCTATGACCTCATGAAACAGCTCGGGATTTCAGGTAAGAAGAGGACTACAATCCTGAAGGCAATGGCAGAAGCAGCCGAAAAGAGTTCCAACTGGATCTGGTCGAGGCGGAACAAAAGAACTTCATTAGGTTTAAATTTACCAACTTAGTACAGGTGTACATCAGCGCTGGGTAAGTCAGCCGTCTGAAAAGGCACGCCTTGAGACGCCCACCCATCCAAAAGTCGCGGGTTCGAATCCTGGAAGTGCCTGGAAAAGTAAAGGTCGGCAGTCAATGGGCATCTGGGAGTCATGACCTGGATGCGGCCCGGCCACTTAGAACGAAGGGAGTTCAGGGCCGAAACACCTGTCTGAGAGAGGTTTCTTCTCTAAAGACTTTCTACTGTCAACCTCTCCCTAGAGTTTCTTCTTACTCAATGTTTTGAATGTTGTTTGTCCTACCTGAAGAAGACCATCGGTCGAAACGCGTCATGCCTGTTTTGTAACTTGTTTGTTCAATTCGTTTGGCAATCCGGTAATTCTACTTTGTTGCCCTTAAGCTTGAAGATTGAGCCGGATGGGCAATCCTGAAATGCTACTGAGATCCTGCAGGCGGGAAGCGGCAAAAATGTGAGGGGGGGGGGGGGGGGGGATGAAGCTGGAGAGAGACAAAAGGGAGGTGGAGGGGGGGTGTAGGTATTTGGGGCTTGTCCCTCCCTTCAAAACTGGCCCTAAATCCCCTCAAAAAAAGGGGAGCATTAACGAGTGGAGAAGGAAACACAGCGAAAGTCGAAAACAACCACAAAAATCGTTGTAAATACAAATTATCGAAAAAAAAACCTTTTACAACAGCGTAAAAAGTGTATTTACACCCTCCCATCCCATTCTCCACCCACCCCCCCCCCCCTTCCCCCCCACAACAACCTTTCGAGAATCAAACCTGGTTTTTACTGAAGAACCAGTCCTTCACTACTCCCTCAACTTGCTCCCCCCCCACCCCCCCCCCTCAACGCTAACACTGCTAGCCACAACGAGCTTTACAAAACTCACACCCCGACTCCTTCCTGGACGTATGATCAGCCGGCACAACAAAGATTATATGTGTTTGAAAACAATTTATGATGAATTAGCAACATTCCTTGCAGAAGGAAAAACAGAAATCTGTAGACTCTCATGATGTTAGCTGTGTCGATTACGAGACAGCAGT
>CM031608.1:10783608-10798608 GCA_018398815.1 Conus ventricosus
CACAGAGCAACACAGACAACACTTCGTTCACAGAGCAACACACAGACAACACTTAGTTCACAGAGCAACACACAGACAACACTTCGTTCACAGAGCAACACAGACAACACTTCGTTCACAGAGCAACACACAGACAACACTTAGTTCACAGAGCAACACACAGACAACACTTAGTTCATAGAGCAACACAGAGAACACTTAATTCACAGAGCAACACACAGACAACACTTAGTTCACAGAGCAACACACAGACGACACTTAGTTTACAGAGCAACACACAGACAACACTTTGTTCACAGAGCAACACAGACAACACTTAGTTCACAGAGCAACACACAGACAACACTTAGTTCACAGAGCAACACAGACAACACTTAGTTCACAGAGCAACACACAGACGACACTTAGTTCACAGAGCAACACACAGACGACACTTAGTTCACAGAGCAACACACAGACGACACTTAGTTCACAGAGCAACACACAGACGACACTTAGTTCACAGAGCAACACACAGACGACACTTAGTTCACAGAGCAACACACACACAGACGACAGTTAGTTCGGCCTCACTGCAGATTCCCCACTACTTCGGCCTACACTGCGCGCACACAGTTCAGTGATTTTTATTTGACGTGTCTTCAACATAGATGACATTCCACGATAAACCAGAATAAGAGCATGCACTTAGTGATATTCACGTTGCTGTAGACATACACCCCGTCATGCATGTCCAGATATCTGTTTTGAACGCTTCATAATAATGTGGCAATCTAGGCTTGCTCAATAACCATCTAGGCTTGCTCAATAGCCATCTAAGCTTGCTCAATAACCTCAACGCGGTGACAGCCCTGATGTGGCCCTTTGCGGTTGGCTGGGCTATTATAAGCAATATTACCTTACCTTAAATTGCTCAATAATCGCTGGTCACTGAAAGATCAAGAATGTATTGATCATGCAAAACTGTTTAATGGCGGACATTTGAAAAGCTGCCAGTGTCAAAACCTTTCTCTCTACGAATCTTTTTCTTTTTCAAAAATATCGGGCATTCCATCAACAAATGAACAAAGTTTTCTCATTGTTACAACTTGGAACATAATCGGTAAATTCATTTCACTTCAAACCACAACAGAACCATTTGCTTCTGTCTGACCAGTGTCCACTTCCGTCTCCTGGAAAACCTCATCAGCGGTCACGGTCTTCAGCGGTGATCCGTGTGGACGGACAAAACCTTAGATGCGCGTGAACGTTGAAGAGTTTAGGTAGGTCGTTTCAAAGTGACGTCACTGCAGGCGGAATTAGAAATCAAACTTAGAAGAAAAACTACTATTCCGCGGACGAAACTAAAAAAAAAAAAACACATGGCAAGACAAACACGACGCGTTTCGACCTCTTTGGTCTGAAGCCAAAAAGAGGTCCCAAAGCGTCGTGTCTTGTCTTTCAGACCAAGGAGGTCAAAACGCGTCATGTTTTGTGTTTCAGACCAAAGAGGTCAAAACGCGTCATGCTTTGTCTTTCAGACCAAAGACGTCAAAACGCGTCATGCTTTGTCTTTCAGACCAAGGAGGTCAAAACGCGTCGTGTCTTGTCTTTCAGACCAAGGGGGTCAAAACGCGTCATGTTTTGTCTTTCAGACCAAGGAGGTCAAAACGCGTCATGTTTTGTCTTTCAGACCAAGGGGGTCAAAACGCGTCATGTTTTGTCTTTCAGACCAAGGAGGTCAAAACGCGTCATGTTTTGTCTTTCAGACCAAAGAGGTCAAAACGCGTCATGTTTTGTCTTTCAGACCAAAGAGGACAAAACACGTCATGTCTTGTCTTGTCTTGTCGTGTCTTGTCTTTCAGACCAAGGGGTCAAAACGCGTCATGTTTTGTCTTTCAGACCAAGGAGGTCAAAACGCGTCATGTTTTGTCTTTCAGACCAAGGGGGTCAAAACGCGTCATGTCTTGTCTTTCAGACCAAGGGGGTCAAAACGCGTCATGTCTTGTCTTTCAGACCAAGGGGTCAAAACGCGTCATGTCTTGTCTTTCAGACCAAGGGGGTCAAAACGCGTCGTGTCTCTCAGACCAAGGTCAAAACGCGTCATGTCTTGTCTTTCAGACCAAAGAGGTCAAAACGCGTCATGTTTTGTCGTGTAATTTGTTTGCGCTTTTCGCCCGGCGGACTGTTTTTTTTTTTTTTTTTTAAGATTGGTTTAGGTGGTTGTAGTTGTTGCTGCAATTCTTGGTTTTGTTGCCTGATTTGTTTTTGTTGTTGTAGTTGTAGAATTTGTACGTGCAGTTTCTGTTGTTGTTTTGGTCGTTGCTGGGTGTTTTTTTTGTGTGCTGACATTGACGCTGTTGTTGAACTTGTGTTTGTTCTTGTTGTCATTGTTGTTGCTTTTCATTTTGTTATTTATGCTGTTGCTGTTGTTGCTGCTTTAGCTGCTGTTGTTTTCGTCGTTCTTGTGGCAGGAGTTGTTATTATCTTTCTTGTTACTCTTGTTGTTAGTGGTACTACTGTTGCTGTTAATATCTTGTCGATTTTGTATTTTCCTCCCATTGCTGTCTGTTGTTCTTACCAGTAACAACAGATATACCAAACAAACAATTACCAGTAACAACAGATATACCAAACAAACAATTACCAGTAACAACAGATATACCAAACAAACAATTACCAGTAACAACAGATATACCAAACAAACAATTACCAGTAACAACAGATATACCAAACAAACAATTACCAGTAACAACAGATATACCAAACAAACAATTACCAGTAACAACAGATATACTAAACAAACAATTACCAGTAACAACAGATATACCAAACAAACAATTACCAGTAACAACAGATATACCAAACAAACAATTACCAGTAACAACAGATATACCAAACAAACAATTACCAGTAACAACAGATATACCAAACAAACAATTACCAGTAACAACAGATATACCAAACAAACAATTACCAGTAACAACAGATATACCAAACAAACAATTACCAGTAACAACAGATATACCAAACAAACAATTACCAGTAACAACAGATATACCAAACAAACAATTACCAGTAACAACAGATATACCAAACAAACAATTACCAGTAACAACAGATATACCAAACAAACAATTACCAGTAACAACAGATATACCAAACAAACAATTACCAGTAACAACAGATATACCAAACAAACAATTACCAGTAACAACAGATATACCAAACAAACAATTACCAGTAACAACAGATATACCAAACAAACAATTACCAGTAACAACAGATATACCAAACAAACAATTACCAGTAACAACAGATATACCAAACAAACAATTACCAGTAACAACAGATATACCAAACAAACAATTACCAGTAACAACAGATATACCAAACAAACAATTAAAAATAATGAGCGGCTGAGGTACCTCAGACCAAGAGACAAGGTATAGAGAAAGATTCAGATATTAAACAACATACTCCACGCAACAAAACGTTCTACGGATCATTGCGCGTCACCACACACACACGCGCACGCACGCACGCACGCACGCACGCACGCACGCACGCACACACACACACAGCACATACATACACCTCAATGACTTTACTGGAACGCGTGCGCGCGCACACACACACACAAACAAACAAACACGCACACACACACACACACACACCACACACACACACACACACACACACACACACACACACACACACACACACACGAGAGAACTCAGATGGTTTATTTCATATACTGCCCCTTATGAAGGGGGTATGGAGAAAGTAACGACAATATAGGAATTTTAGGTAACACAAGAAGCACTAGATGGTCTTCTCTTTCACGAAGTCACAACTGATGGAAACTAGAATGCCTTAAACAAGTTAATTGAGAAATTTCTTACTGTGCTTTCAGTCTGAGATGCCATAAGCAGACTTACCGAAATTGACAGGGATCCCTGGAAAACTTGATTGGTATATATATTGCACTCTTAGACTGTATCACTTGCAGCAGTATGAAACAAAATGCAGTTCGTCATCTTTTCCATTATTGCATAGTGGACAAGTCAAATCCATTCCAGTATATTTACCGTAACAACACATACAGAGAGAGAGAGAGAGAGAGAGAGAGAGAGAGAGAGAGAGAGAGAGAGAGAGAGAGAGAGAGAGAGAGAGAGAGAGAGAGGAGGGGCGAGGTGGAGTTCATTGAAATTACGGAACCTGTTAAAAACGCCTGTGTGTGTCTGTTTACACAAAAGTATCTGAAAACAGTTGAATTCCACAAACCTTTCGAAAATAACACACAGATAACTCACAATCATGCGTGTGTGTGTGTGTGTGTGTGTGTGTGTGTGTGTGTGTGTGTGTGTGTGTGTGTGTGTGTGTGTGTGTGTGTGTGTGTGTGTGTTTGAGAGAGAGAGGAGAGAGAGAGAGGTCAAACATTTTATCTTTCACACACACACACACACACACACACACAGACACACACACACACACACACACACACACACACACACACACACACACACACACACACACACACACACACAACACACACACCTTTAGAGTACCCGGTAATTGCCTTATCCTGGTTGTACGCACTCATCCGAGCCGGCTAACGGCCTTTTGATACCCGGCGTGATCCGACTAACGGGCTATTGATGACCAGCCAGAGGTGCCCAGTCCGGCTGTTGACGCTGACCGCCAGGGACACCTGATGGCCACACCACCCGCTGGTCGCCACACTGCTTGATCACTGAAGCGGAAACGTAAATTTGACTGTCTGTGTGGTTTGATCACGAGTTTATGGTCTGCAGGATCGAACTTGTCAATTGGAAATCGATCGTCGGACCGATAGTGGAATTCCCGTCAATGTTCCGTCACATGTGTGTAGAGTGTGGTAAATGGATTTGACATTTCCATTCAAATCGATTCTCACTGAAATACCGCGAAAATGAGGACCTGACTCCTTGTTCAAGAATCACGAATGTTTGTATTGACAGCTGACCATTTATAACAGGAACTGGAAGCACATGCATGCTTGATACAGTGTTATGGGAGTTCGTATATCTTAGGAACATACCATATATATTTTGCTATGGTTTGTAGCTTTGCATTGCTCCGTGAACATCAAGGACAACCAGCGTCAGACGTTTTAGATTGTCTGACTATTCTGCAGCCTGTGTCTGATCAGGAACTTACCTGTCTGCTGTACAGCCCTGTGTCTTATCAGGAACTTACCTGACTGCTGTACAGCCATGTGTCTGATCAGGAACTTACCTGACTGCTGTACAGCCCTGTGTCTGATCAGGAACTTACCTGACTGCTGTACAGCCCTGTGTCTGATCAGGAACTTACCTGACTGCTGTACAGCCATGTGTCTGATCAGGAACTTACCTGACTGCTGTACAGCCCTATGTCTTATCAGGAACTTACCTGACTGCTGTACAGCCCTGTGTCTGATCAGGAACTTACCTGACTGCAGTACAGCCCTGTGTCTGATCAGGAACTTACCTGACTGCTGTACAGCCCTGTGTCTGATCAGGAACTTACCTGACTGCTGTATAACCATGTGTCTGATCAGGAATTTACCTGACTGCTGTACAGCCCTGTGTGTGATAAAGAACTTACCTGACTGCTGTACAGTGGCTTTGCTAAAGATACAATGAAAAGGATTAGCACTGTTTACAACAACAGTAAACCATCGGTAACTGTAAGCAGTTCAACGCCTCCATGGATCTTCACTGAACATGGCTGCCGACAAGGGTGCCCGTTCTTACCTGCTTGTTTTTTTTGTGATTATTTCATAGAAATCATGATTAGAGAAAACAGACACAGAAAACTAAGAAACAAAGATGGGTGAGATTGAACACGCAGTACGCCTGTTTGCAGATACGCTCAGCTTTTTAATGAAAGCTTTTTAATGCAGGGGGATTGAGAATCGTTGAAAAAAAAAGCCCATGGAAGTTCCTTTGAAGTTTGAAATTTTTTTTGGTCAAATCTAAACCAAAGTAAAAGAAGGACACTGTGGTAGTGAAAGGCAAAAAAGAGAAGGAAGACGTGTATGCACGCTAGCAATTATCTGTACGGACATTTGCTGAGATGCTGTTTAGCGGATGGTACTTAACTCATAAGTACTTTTTTTTAAAAATGTGAAAACAACAGTTACAGACTATTAGATAAAGAGATAAAGAAAAAGAAGAAGACGAGGTGGAGAAGGGCAAGATGAAGGAGGAAGAAGAAAGAAAGAAAGAAAGAAAAAAAGAAGAAGAAGAAGAAGAAGAAGAAGAAGAAGAAGAAGAAGAAGAAGAAGAAATAAAGAGAAGAAGAAGAAGAACATAAAGAGAAGAAGAAGAAGAAGAAAGAAAGAAAGAAAGAAAGAAAGAAAGAAAGAAAGAAAGAAGAAGAAGAAAAGAAAGAAAAAAGAAAGAAGAGAAGAAACATGAAAATAAAGACAGAAAGAAAGAAGACGAAGAAGAAAATAGATAAATATCTCAAGAAGAAGAAGAAGATGAAGTGCACATAGAGTTCCCCCAGAGCTGCACCTAATTCCATGCACAGTGACTCAGACACAGCAGACAGTCCATCGGTGGACGACCAGGCAAGCCCCCACACTCCCCTCTTTCCACTTCACCACAACTTGTGGCAGATCCCTCCAGTGCCACCACTCAATCTCCCTAACCGCCCCACCTCTCCTTACACCTCCGTACAGCCCCCCTCACCCCTCCACCCCCCCCCCCCCGCCCCCCCCCCCCCCCATACACACACACATATACACATACATACACACACTTCACTGGGCGCTGCATGAAAAATTTCATATTCATCATAATGGCTTTGACTTCCTCTCTCTCTCTCTCTCTCTCTCTCTCTCTCTCTGTCTCTCCCCTCTGTCTCTCTCTCTCTCTCTCTGTCTCTCTCTCTGTCTCTCTGTCTCTCTGTCTCTCTCTCTCTCTCTCTCTCTCTCTCTCTCTCTCTCTCTCTCTCTCTCTCTCTCTCTCTCCGCCAGGACAAAAGTCAGTCATGATTTGTGAGAGGCATAATAAAAAATGTTCATGATTTGTGAGAGGCATAATCAAAAATGTTCATGATTTGTGAGAGGCATAATAAAAAATATTCATGATTTGTGAGAGGCATAATCAAAAATGTTCATCTGCATATTTGTACAGCAGCAGAGAGGAGCCGTGGGGGTTTTGATCCACTGACCCCAATGTTCTGCATTATGTATGATGTTATTCCCGCGCCGTTCGCCCTGCGGCCGGCATCAAGGCCCCATGCGATAAAAGTACAGTGGCCATGAGCAGGCCTCTTTTCCTGTGTGGACATCGCAGCAATTACGAACAACAGCCACATGGACAGTACTGAGTGATTACGGTCAAGCCTCGGGGCACTTCGATCACACACATGCATGCGCGCGCGCACGCGTACGCGCGCACACACACACACACGTACACACACACGAGCACACACACACACACACAAGGACACTTCCACCCCCATGCCACACACACACACACACACACACACACACACAGAAGGGGGAGGGAGGGTATTTATACATGCCTGTGGGTGGATGACTGTTTGCATTACACTCTGTCATTCACAAACAAATCTTTCGTTCTTTGCTATGTTCACCCCCATGAATATTAGCCTGGACCTACCAATCAACTCACTAAACTGTTTCGTCACTCAACTACATGAATTATTCACCGGAACACCATCGTCCTGAAGCCTCTTCGTGGAAAAAAAAAATACCCCAGTCTTCTAACAGAAAAAAACCCCAACAAATCAAGCCACTGGGTACACGCCAATGCTTGTACTTTACTCCATCAGATGGCCCTTTCATACAATGACCGCATGAGTACACTCCCTTCCCAGGATTGTCGCGCGCGATGATGCAGACGACACGATCGTTGACTGGGGGGCGATTTCGATTGGATCGTTGTTGCCGTGAGCTCTCAGTCCCTGCCAACAATGTCGTTTTGCGCCGACTGGATAGTTATCGCCGAAGAGCAAGAATGGGTGGGTGGTAGTATTGGCGCTGGACTGAATACAAAGGGATAGTCGCTTCCTATTGGTAGAAATTGATTGAAAGTGGCAGAAGGCATTTTGAGTAGCGCGAGCAAGGTAAAAGCTTTTTTTTGTTGTTGTTTTAGTTTTAGGTCCTCTTCACCGTGAGTAAGTTTTGTTGAAGAACAGTTTATTAGGCCTGCCCCCGTGGAAACTGCTCGTCCGTTTTCATTCATCATTCGGACTCCATAGCGTAAAGTATGATGTGTCTTGTGTGACAGGTTGATTTCGCGTGGGGGAAAATTTTTTTCATTTATCATTCGATGCCCGCAGTAATCGCGATAGTCATGACTGTTCTCCAGCGGGTTTTCAGCATTGTCCAATGATCTGTTATGCTTGTGCGCTTTGCTGTCACTGCCACTGAGCTGGAAAGGGAAATTGAATGCGCCGGAGTGGTGTTGGTTTTAGGATTCATTTCGTGTTCTACAGCAGCTGTCAGTGAGGTGGGGGTGTGTCGTCCATTGTTTGTCAGGTCTGTCAATTATTGATAACTGGGGCTGGCGGTCAGAAACTGAGTGACATTTTAGGCCAGGCTGAATGATTTGGTGAGTCTGTGCACTGGAGATCTTCCTCAACAGTCTGCGGCCCTGGGAACACGCTGTGAGATCGACAGTGTACAATGGATCAGTGTAGCGCGTGTCTGAGAGGGATGGCCAGAGTGGCCGTGGTCCTGCTCATCTTTCAAGGTAATGTGCCAATGATCGTTGTGTGTTAGGGTTTGTGACTTACTGTGCATGACTGACGGTTGTTTCCGGTGTGTATGTTGTGTGTTAGGGTTTGTGACTTACTGTGCATGACTGACGGTTGTTTCCGGTGTGTATGTTGTGTGTTAGGGTTTGTGACTTACTGTGCATGACTGACGGTTGTTTCCGGTGTGTATGTTGTGTGTTAGGGTTTGTGACTTACTGTGCATGACTGACGGTTGTTTCCGGTGTGTATGTTGTGTGTTAGGGTTTGTGACTTACTGTGCATGACTGACGGTTGTTTCCGGTGTGTATGTTGTGTGTTAGGGTTTGTGACTTACTGTGCATGACTGACGGTTGTTTCCAGTGCGTATTGTACAAAAAGCTGTGTCGGTATAGAAAATGGAACGGCTTTTTTGTTTTTGTTTGTTTATTTGTTTGTTTGTTTTTTTGCTGTCTCGTTTTCGTTAGTCTGTTGGTACCTTCTTTATTTCTCTCTCTCTCTCTCTCTCTCTCTCTCTCTCTCTCTCTCTCTCCCTCTCTCTCTCTCTCTCTCTCTCTCTCTCTCTCCTTCTTTATTTCTCTCTCTCTCTCTCTCTCTCTCTCTCTCTCTCTCTCTCTCTCTCTCTCTTAAAACTATCAGCTCCGTTCAACTTCTGTCAGGAGGAAAATCTTTTAGACGACTTAATTATTCTTTTTGTTTTACTTGGTAAAACAATATTAATATCTCATTGACTGCTCTCTCGATCTGGCACTTTCGTTCGCTAAACGTGTCAGAAACAATGTATCAGTCTGCAGACGGCCTACACGTTTGGCTAGGTTGTGAACAGCTGGAACTGAAACTGGTCGCCACGATGCAGTAGTTAGTGTCGCAGGCTGGCGGGATGGGGGTTAGGGTTCCAAGACATTTCTATGTGAGATGTTCAGGCCCCGGGTGGCTCCTACTCAGAGCTGACCGTGTCATGGACTCAAACCGAAAGACTGGAATGACGTAGTTGATCTTTATCTCTTCAGTTACTGTGTCTCTGACATTGCTTTTCACATTTCCTGACCAGCACTGCAGGTGACGTATTTCTCGGGCCTGATTGACGCCAGGGCATTAGGAAGCACAGAATTAAGTCTTGTCATGTAGTCTCATGTAAGCGTGGAGCTCGACAGTGGCATTTTCATTATCCTCAACCTCACTGATCACATACAGAAATCAAATCACGTGGCTCTTTATGCCCAGTTTTTATTTCATTTTAATTTGTTTGTTTGTTTGTTTGTCTGTTTTACAATGGTAGTTTTGATTTCATGACTGCGGTGTCGAAGTCGTTGGCGTGGCAAATTCACGGTGACTGTCGGTGAATGGATTGACTGCAACTGCCGGAGATGGGAACACTTGCTTCCTCTCGTGACTAAACAATTAGGGGGTGAGGGAGGGGGGGGGGGGGGGCGGAGAGCTTAGTTAGTAGTGTCCTGCATATACTGGGCCAGAACAAGCTCCTCTGAACGCCTTCCAAGTGGCTCGGCCGCTGTGCAGAGTCTCCTTCTGTGGGTTGCCTCTTGGCAACTTGAAGTTGATTGCTTCCTTTGTGTTGTAATGCTGGGGCTGAGACGGGACGAACTGGCTGTAACTGCATGTGGGAAGGCCTCCGTAAGTGGCCTAGGAACAACATGCCCCTGAGAGAAGGTGTGGGGAGGGTTTGGGGGAGGGAGGGCAGACGGTGGCCACAGATTTTTAAGCGTAAGGGCAAAAACGCGAAAGTGATTTATCTTTATCTTCGATTTAATGATTATCGGAAATGTGGAGTTTTGATAATTGTTGACATTATTGTTACTGGTTTTGCTGGCGCCCGTCCAGATGCCCAACCCACTTCAGTATTATGTTCAATCATCTGAAAACTGAATTTACAAGATTCCCTTTCACACCAATCAAACTGAGGTTCGCCGTATTTGTTCCTGTTCGTCTGTATGTATGCTTGACTATATTTAGGATAAAAAAGGCTGTACCAGTCTTGAAGAAAAGTTGATTTGTGTTTGTTCATTTCTTCAGCTGTTGTTGCTGTGTGGATGTGTCAGGTACAGGGTATATGGACAAGCTTGGAAAATCGTTTTCTTGGGGGGGGGGGGGGGGGGCCTCCTTGTTTGCTCTGTGTGCTCTGTGTTGTCGTTCCTGCGGGACGATTCGGTGCCGTAAGCAGCATTCGTTTGGCGTCATGGACGTGTATTTATTTCATCGTGGGAGCAAGGGTTACCCTACTCTGTCGTTATTTGCATTTAGATGATAAGTCTTTGCTGTGGCTGTCTTTTACCGTCTTCTTGCCTTTACTGTCGTCTGTTTTGTTTTGGTTTTCTATCCTTGTTGCCCATTGGCCTGTCTTTGCTCCAGAAAGCTTTCATCCTTGTTGTCTCCCGTCACAGTCTGTAACAGTTCAGTTGTAGCCTGCCTTCATGGAGAGAGATGACTGGCTAGCGAGATAGTTAATACCACAGTAAAGACGGTTGTCCATTGTACAATGTTCATACCCAAGGGTGGTATTTTATTGGTTTTTGTTTTTGATTCATTGATATGTTGTGTATTGTCATTTCTGGTTGAACTGGCCATGAGGAATGACGTGGAATGGCCAGTGCTCTAAGCTTTCATCGGTCTGACAGATGCCTGCAGTTTAACCGCTGCAATAGGATTGGCTATGTGAATTTCATAAGAATGTGCAGGGCTATCTGAATTTCTTTCCTGGCGGTTTTTGTTGTTGTTGTCGTTGTTCATGACAGGAGCATTTGACACTCTCTCTCTCTCTCTCTCTCTCTCTCTCTCTCTCTCTCTCTCTCTCTCTCTCTCTCTCTCTCTCTCTCTCTCTCTCTCTCTACTTATCAAGGAAGACGATCAGGGGAAAAAAAAAACGTTTTTGCAACATGGTGAATTTGTTGATGTCGACTATAACAATGTTATCGTGTTTGTAATATTTAAAAGTCCACTTAAGTTGACCAAAGATGCTTTGTATGTATTCACATATGTTATAACCTCCAGGAAACTCGCCATACTATTCGCATTTTGATGTTGGTAATGATATTCATACTCAAGATTTTTTCACAGATAAGAAATTAGAATTTCCTAATTTTTACATACTTGTAAACGGAAACCCTAACGGCAGAACGTCTAATTCTAGTCAGTAAATAGCTGTTGATAATACTGTGTATAGTAATTATTCAAAACACGAATCGTTTTATGCTAAAAGGGAGTCTGAAGACAAGGTTCTGAACAGATACGGCCGAAGTTTGCTCAGCATGTGCACATCTCTAGAATTATGCATTTTAAACGGAGTATGTGATGGCGATTGTTAAGGTCGTTTCACATACGTCTCTGACACATGTGATAGTGTGAATGAATATTTCTTGGCTTCCATGGAACTTCATGTCAACTTTGATGAAGGCGACAAGCTGCATATGAACCAAGGGCATGTCAGTAGAAGTGGTAAGTTTATTGAAAAGTTTGCCTTGCAGGAACAGACTGCTGGAATATTTCTTGCTCCGATGAACAGCAAAGATACTAAATCTTTACTCGAAGCAGAAATTGATCTCTTTAATATGGAAATTAATTTGGTATTGTATACGTTTAACAACTGTGATAAAAAAAACCAAGCCGAGTGTATGAAAACAAGGATCGTAATTGATAAGACGAAACTTAACTATGCATGATTTGATCTACAATGTCACATAGCTAAAATGTCCGCCACAAAGCTGTTTAGAGTATTTCGCAGACCTGTTGATGTTAAGGACAGTTCAAATTATTGTAAATAATAGACAGGATATAAAAAGCTGGTACAGAAAAAGCAGAAAGAAGATAACACTTGTTTATGAAATGATCTTATTAATTCGGTCAATGATCCCGATGCATTATTGCGTAATGTACGTAAGATGTCACCCAAAGTGTCGAATGCATATGCGTCTATTTCTGTTAACGAGTGGCATGAGCATTTTGAAAAATCTCCTTGATAAGGATATGGATAGTTCAAAAGAAATGTTATCACCCAATTTCAAAAGATTTTGTATTTGCTATAAAGAAATTGAAAAACGGCAAATCTGCTTGTTCATATGGCTTAATTGGAGAAGTGTTTTAAAATGGTGGTGAGATAATTGTCGAGTTTCTTGTCAAAATTTTCAATGCTCTTTTTGACAAATAAAAGGAATGTATTCTGAAGTCTGGATTGAATCAATTATAGTACCATTCTTTTAAAAAAGAGGTAGTGTTAACGATCCTGGCAACTATAGAGGTGCGTCACTTTGTTACATAGGCAGCATACTATACAGTTCTGTTATAAACTACAGGTCACACATATGGGTAGAAAAGTAGAATATGACTGGCGAATATCAGGTTGGTTTTAAGAAAGAGTAACCGACAGTGGATCACATGTTTACATTAGTAGCAATGATACACACGCAATTTTTATTAAATCGTAAATTCTGTGTAGCTTTCATTGATTGTGAGAAGGCCTTTGACTCCATTTCAAGGAAACTACTGTGGCCAATTCTTTAAAAAAATGGTGTTAAAGGGAATACGTTTCGGTGCATGAGAAGTATGTATTCTGATCTTGAAACAAAAGTAAGATTTGGTAACAAACTCACAGACTGCATTCTGTGCACACAGGTTGTGATGCAGGGATATGCCTGTGGTCCTGCATTGTTTTCTTTATTCATAAACGAATTAGCATCAGAAATCACCAGGAAGGGACGAATGGAGTGACATTGTCACCTGAAAAACTAGAGTTCTTTACCTCGTTACTGGCTGACGATGTCGATTTGTTACCAGAAACTCCAGTTGGACTCCTAGCCCACTTAATACCTTCATAGTATAGCCACAAGGATTCAACTCAAGAGAAGAATGAAAAAGAACAGCACTGTGGTTTTTAGAAAAGGGGGATACTTAACAGCAAGAGAGAGGTGGTCTTCGAATAGCGAGGCAACGGACGTTGTGAATTGTTACAAACATCTCGGCATATGCTTTACCACACGTCTGAGTTTTTCACCTGCTTGTCAGGATCTTGTGAACAGAGTAAAACATGTATTACTGTGTACGATGAGAAAACGGTATGTGCTGAATAATTCTTTACCTGTGTTACTTAAACCTTTTAATGCCCACCTTCAACCAGTCTCTCAAGCTGAGACATGCGGATCGACAAAGCTGTTATCGAAATAGAAAACAAAATCACCAATTCATTTTAAAAAGATTCTTGGGAGTGTTGCCCACAACGCGAGAAATGATCTTGTATATGGAGATACAGCTCAATATCCTTTGTGTATCAACTCATATTTGAGATGTATTAGTTACTGGTTGAAACTTCAGCGTATGGATGAGAAATGGCTATCACATACGGCATACAAAATGTTGCTTAGTTTAGAATTACGAAGTAAGAAATTAATGTTGGGCATCTGACATTCGTGATTTTTGTATCAAAATGGGTTCGGGTTTGTTTGGATCAATGAAGGTGTTGAAAATATCTAAGTCTTTTTAAAAGAACTTTGTTAGAGGCTGATTGATGACAGATGGTAAAAATGGGAGGAACATAATCACAACAGTGACAGGTATGCTTTTTTAATTTTATTTTTAGAGAACAATAAAGTCGTCCAGGAATTGTGAAGCCTATCTTTTGCTTGACATTGATAGACATTTAAAGAAGTATATGACAAGAATGAGATTCGGAATGGCTTATATAATTATGTACACAGAGGTATCGGTATGCTAATGTTGATGAAGACGCTGTGCAAGAATGCCAAAGAAGATGAACTTTTTTGTGCTGTCCTGCCTTCCAAGATTTGCGAAATGAATGAGTAAGTGTGTGTGTGTGTGTGTGTGTGTGTGTGTGTGTGTGTGTGTGTGTGTGTGTGTGTGTGTGTTGGGTGACAGCCCTGATGTGGCCATTTGTGACCGGATGCGTTGTAAACAATTCAAAGCGTTGTTTTAATTCTTACCATTACTTTGTTATTCGTCAGTCTCACATTACTGTTAGCAATGATGTTCCATGTGTGTTGTTGTGGTGAGATACTTGGTATAGAAGTTGGGAGGTGAGGGGGGGCGGTGGGGGTGGGAGGGGGGCGACAAATGGAAACCAATGGTGTCGCTCAAGAAATAACACGTGATACCCAAGGTAAAATAAACGAGGTCACAGTTAAGTTGTGACAGCGTCATGTGTGTGTGTGTGTGTGTGTGTGTGTGTGTGTGTGTGTGTGTGTGTGTGTGTGTGTGTGTGTGACAATTCTGTGTATGTGAGGGGAGGGATGTGAGCTCCTT
>CM031608.1:10806108-10821108 GCA_018398815.1 Conus ventricosus
GTCTGACATGTCTTGTGGTAATTTCCATCGCTGAGGTCTGACATGTCTTGTGGTAATTTCCATCGCTGAGGTCTGACATGTCTTGTGGTCATTTCCATCGCTGAGGTCTGACATGTCTTGTGGTCATTTCCATCGCTGAGGTCTGACATGTCTTGTGGTCATTTCCATCGCTGAGGTCTGACATGTCTTGTGGTCATTTTCATCGCTGAGGTCTGACATGTCTTGTGGTCATTTCCATCGCTGAGGTCTGACATGTCTTGTGGTAATTTCCATCGCTGAGGTCTGACATGTCTTGTGGTCATTTCCATCGCTGAGGTCTGACATGTCTTGTGGTCATTTCCATCGCTGAGGTCTGACATGTCTTGTGGTAATTTCCATCGCTGAGGTCTGACATGTCTTGTGGTCATTTCCATCGCTGAGGTCTGACATGTCTTGTGGTAATTTCCATCGCTGAAGCAGAAGCTGGCAATACAGAGAGTTTCTTGCGAGTCCAAGACGCTACGTCCTGCTCGCCATGAAATACTAAAACGCATTTGGATCGTGGCAAAGGCACCTTCGTATGCTTGTGTCTCGTGGAGAAGAATACTTTGGAAGGATATGAAGCTTACAGCTTCCGTCCGTTAATTGCTGTCTTACGATCCCAGGGGCAGTACATAAGGAAGAGCTCTTGTAATGTCTAAAAAAAGGATTTAGCTGTACATACATGCTCTATAAATTCAAATTCGCTTCGTCATTTCATCACCTGGCTCCAAACACTCCATTTATGTTATTATATTCATACTATACCACTCGCCTTCCAGCTTGTTAACAAAATCACCCATGCATTGCTCGCCAGAAAAAAAAAGATCCTGTTTCGACATATTCCCTTCTACAATCGCGCCGTTCCGTTCTGTTTGTTAAGAAGTCCTTGGATCACTTGGCCGGATGTGATTGATAGCTGATCAGACCTGGCCAGGTTTGACCGATCAGTGTGGCCAGCCAAGCAAGAAGCCGGAGGGGGGGGGGGGGGGGGGGTAAACAGTCCGTGCAGCCTCCATGACTAATGGATACCTGGGAGTCACCGGGGGGCGGACTGCTAGTTGATGTCACAGCCAGGGAGGCGGTCCTACTGACACAGCCCGAAAGCTTAATTCATGGAATGGGGGGGGGGGGGGGGGGGGGACTGGGGGTGGGGTGGGGCTGCCCACATCCATCACTCATCACTGATCGCCTTTTCCTTAGGGACTCCTCCAGGGATGGCGTGGTGGTTAGTCATCAGATCTTGGCCTGTTGGTCTGCCGGGCCGAGTTCCAGCATGTCCATCACCACATCACAGCGATGAGCAGGCACGGAGGAGGAAGGATGAGTGAATTGGGAGGTAGCCGTGAACGGACGGAATTAATCATGTTTTGACAGCACTGCCGATGGGGGCATCTACACAGAGCCGTCTGGCAGGTCTGACAGTGGGGGTGTTGACCTTGATGGGGGAATAAAACGATAGAAGTTACAGCAATGCGTCAGGCAGCGATAAGAAAAATGGTCAACTGCATGAAAAGATACAGACCAACGTATATGCTCGCAAATGCTTGATGGAAAAAAGGCCAGTGAAGTCAGAACAGGATGGTAAACGTAGATGCACAAACAAATAATTAGGTTTTATCGAAAGAAATTCATGAACATGTGTGCCTGGACATTTACAAGCAGTTGTCTGCATACATACACACATACAAACGTTGTGTTCAGTTCATGACAATTCACGAACACTTTTTTGTGATCAACAGTAAGAATTCATGGTTCAATACCGTACACGCTGCATGCACATGTGCTCACACTTTGACATTGAATTTTGTATAACCCCCCCCCCCCCCCCCCCCCGAAAACTCAAAATACATAGATACGCACACACACACACACACACACACACACACACACACACACACACACACACACACACACACACACATACGCACATACGCACGCACGCACGCACGCACGCACACGCACGCGCGCGCGCACACACACACACACACACACACACACACACACACACACACATACACACACACACTGGAGAGTTCCTAGCCAATAAACTATTTCCGCAACAATTACAATGCTTCTTTTGTTTAATGACGAAACTCAAGCTATCTTGTAATGTGTTTTGAGGCTATACTATTACCAGCACCTTTTTTTAGTTATAGTAGAATGCTTTGTCATGTTCTGTTGTTGAGGTTCAATCTGTCACAATGTCACCCGGCTCTACACAAATCACACTTTTCATTGTTGTATGATCACCAGCTTTCAGTTCTTCCTCTAATGGCATGCTCCTCCACTCCCCCATGGAACATATCCGGTTTCTGCATATTATTGCTACAGCCACTATGCTTTGTTCTATTTGTGGACATTACTTCGATCACTTATCAGGATATTAGTGAAAGCTGGTCATATCCGGTCATGAATGGATGATCAGTGTAGTCAGTCAAGCGTGAGGCTGAGGGTAAACAATTTCTCGCAGCGTTCTAACTGATGGAAACTATGAGGACAGTGCGGTGGATGAGCAGAGGAAACATTGAGGTACAGGCAGAGGGAACATTGAGGTACCAGCAGAGGGAACATAGAGGTACCAGCACAGGGAAAATTGTGGTACAGCACAGGGAACATTGAGGCACAGGCAGAGGGAACATTGAGGTACAGCACAGGGAACATGGAGGTACCAGCACAGGGAACATTGTGGTACAGCACAGGGAACATTGAGGTACAGGCAGAGGGAACATTGAGGTACAGCACAGGGAACATGGAGGTACCAGCACAGGGAACATTGTGGTACAGCACAGGGAACATTGAGGTACCAGCACAGGGAACATTGAGGTACTAGCAGAGGGAACATTGAGGTACAGCACAGGGAACATTGAGGTACTAGCAGAGGGAACATTGAGGAACAGCACAGGGATCATTGAGGTACAGGCAGAGGGAACATTGAGGTACAGCACAGGGAACATTGAGGTACAGCAGAGGGAACATTGAGGTACCAGCACAGGAAACGTTGAGGTACAGGCAGAGGGAACATTGAGGTACAGCACAGGGAACATGGAGGTACCAGCACAGGGAACATTGAGGTACCAGCACAGGGAACATTGAGGTACAGCACAGGGCACATTGAGGTACAGCACAGGGAACATTGAGGTACAGCACAGGGATCATTGAGGTACAGGCAGAGGGAACATTGAGGTACAGCACAGGGAACATTGAGGTACAGCACAGGGATCATTGAGGTACAGGCAGAGGGAACATTGAGGTACAGCACAGGGAACATTGAGGTACAGCACAGGGATCATTGAGGTACAGGCAGAGGGAACATTGAGGTACAGCACAGGGAACATTGAGGTACCAGCACAGGGAACATTGAGGTACAGTACAGGTCTCATTGAGGTACAGGCAGAGGGAACATTGAGGTACAGCACAGGAAACATTGAGGTACCCGCACAGGGAACATTGAGGTACCAGCACAGGGATCATTGAGGTACAGGCAGAGAGAACATTGAGGTACCAGCACAGGGAACATTGAGGTACCAGCACAGGGATCATTGAGGTACAGGCAGAGGGAACATTGAGGTACCAGCACAGGGAACATTGAGGTACCAGCACAGGGATCATTGAGGTACCAGCACAGGGAACATTGAGGTACAGGCAGAGGGAACATTGCGGTACCAGCACATGGAACATTGCGGTACCAGCACATGGAACATTGAGGTACCAGCACAGGGAACATTGCGGTACCAGCACATGGAACATTGAGGTACCAGCACAGGGATCATTGAGGTACAGGCAGAGGGAACATTGCGGTACCAGCGCATGGAACATTGCGGTACCAGCACAGGGAACATTGAGGTACCAGCACAGGGAACATTGAGGTACAGGCAGAGGGAACATTGAGGTACTAGCACATGGAACATTGAGGTACCAGCACAGGGAACATTAAGGTACCAGCACAGGGAACACTGAGGTACCAGCACAGGAATCATTGATGTACAGGCAGAGGGAACATTGAGGTACCAGCACAGGGAACATTGAGGGACCAGCACAGGGAACATTGAGGTACCAGCACAGGGATCATTGAGGTACAGGCAGAGGGAACATTGAGGTACCAGCACAGGGATCATTGAGGTACTAGCACAGGGAACATTGAGGTACCAGCACAGGGAACATTGAGGTACCAGCACAGGGATCATTGAGGTACCAGCACAGGGAACATTGAGGTACAGGCAGAGGGAACATTGCGGTACCAGCACATGGAACATTGCGGTACCAGCACATGGAACATTGAGGTACCAGCACAGGGAACATTGCGGTACCAGCACATGGAACATTGAGGTACCAGCACAGGGATCATTGAGGTACAGGCAGAGGGAACATTGAGGTACCAGCACAGGGAACATTGAGGTACCAGCACAGGGAACATTGAGGTACAGGCAGAGGGAACATTGAGGTACCAGCACATGGAACATTGAGGTACCAGCACAGGGAACATTGAGGTACCAGCACAGGGAACATTGAGGTACCAGCACAGGAATCATTGATGTACAGGCAGAGGGAACATTGAGGTACCAGCACAGGGAACATTGAGGTACCAGCACAGGGAACATTGAGGTACCAGCACAGGGAACATTGAGGTACAGGCAGAGGGAACATTGAGGTACCAGCACAGGGATCATTGAGGTACTAGCACAGTGATCATTGAGGTACTAGCACAGGGAACATTGAGGTACCAGCACAGGGATCATTGAGGTACCAGCACAGGGAACATTGAGGTACAGGCAGAGGGAACATTGCGGTACCAGCACATGAACATTGCGGTACCAGCACATGGAACATTGAGGTACCAGCACAGGAACATTGCGGTACCAGCACATGGAACATTGAGGTACCAGCACAGGGATCATTGAGGTACAGGCAGAGGGAACATTGCGGTACCAGCGCATGGAACATTGCGGTACCAGCACAAGGAACATTGAGGTACCAGCACAGGGAACATTGAGGTACAGGCAGAGGGAACATTGAGGTACTAGCACATGGAACATTGAGGTACCAGCACAGGGAACATTAAGGTACCAGCACAGGGAACACTGAGGTACCAGCACAGGAATCATTGATGTACAGGCAGAGGGAACATTGAGGTACCAGCACAGGGAACATTGAGGTACCAGCACAGGGAACATTGAGGTACAGCACAGGGATCATTGAGGTACAGGCAGAGGGAACATTGAGGTACAGCACAGGGAACATTGAGGTACAGCACAGGGATCATTGAGGTACAGGCAGAGGGAACATTGAGGTACAGCACAGGGAACATTGAGGTACAGCACAGGGATCATTGAGGTACAGGCAGAGGGAACATTGAGGTACAGCACAGGGAACATTGAGGTACCAGCACAGGGAACATTGAGGTACAGTACAGGTCTCATTGAGGTACAGGCAGAGGGAACATTGAGGTACAGCACAGGAAACATTGAGGTACCCGCACAGGGAACATTGAGGTACCAGCACAGGGATCATTGAGGTACAGGCAGAGAGAACATTGAGGTACCAGCACAGGGAACATTGAGGTACCAGCACAGGGATCATTGAGGTACAGGCAGAGGGAACATTGAGGTACCAGCACAGGGAACATTGAGGTACCAGCACAGGGATCATTGAGGTACCAGCACAGGGAACATTGAGGTACAGGCAGAGGGAACATTGCGGTACCAGCACATGGAACATTGCGGTACCAGCACATGGAACATTGAGGTACCAGCACAGGGAACATTGCGGTACCAGCACATGGAACATTGAGGTACCAGCACAGGGATCATTGAGGTACAGGGAGAGGGAACATTGCGGTACCAGCGCATGGAACATTGCGGTACCAGCACAGGGAACATTGAGGTACCAGCACAGGGAACATTGAGGTACAGGCAGAGGGAACATTGAGGTACTAGCACATGGAACATTGAGGTACCAGCACAGGGAACATTAAGGTACCAGCACAGGGAACACTGAGGTACCAGCACAGGAATCATTGATGTACAGGCAGAGGGAACATTGAGGTACCAGCACAGGGAACATTGAGGTACCAGCACAGGGAACATTGAGGTACCAGCACAGGGATCATTGAGGTACAGGCAGAGGGAACATTGAGGTACCAGCACAGGGATCATTGAGGTACTAGCACAGGGAACATTGAGGTACCAGCACAGGGAACATTGAGGTACCAGCACAGGGATCATTGAGGTACCAGCACAGGGAACATTGAGGTACAGGCAGAGGGAACATTGCGGTACCAGCACATGGAACATTGCGGTACCAGCACATGGAACATTGAGGTACCAGCACAGGGAACATTGCGGTACCAGCACATGGAACATTGAGGTACCAGCACAGGGATCATTGAGGTACAGGCAGAGGGAACATTGAGGTACCAGCACAGGGAACATTGAGGTACCAGCACAGGGAACATTGAGGTACAGGCAGAGGGAACATTGAGGTACCAGCACATGGAACATTGAGGTACCAGCACAGGGAACATTGAGGTACCAGCACAGGGAACATTGAGGTACCAGCACAGGAATCATTGATGTACAGGCAGAGGGAACATTGAGGTACCAGCACAGGGAACATTGAGGTACCAGCACAGGGAACATTGAGGTACCAGCACAGGGAACATTGAGGTACAGGCAGAGGGAACATTGAGGTACCAGCACAGGGATCATTGAGGTACTAGCACAGTGATCATTGAGGTACTAGCACAGGGAACATTGAGGTACCAGCACAGGGATCATTGAGGTACAGGCAGAGGGAACATTGAGGTACCAGCACAGGGATCATTGAGGTACTAGCACAGGATCATTGATGTACTAGCAGGGGGATCATTGAGGTACCAGCACAGGGATCATTGAGGTACAGGCACAGGGATCATTGAGGTACCAGCGAAGGGAAAATTTAGGTACCAGCATAGGGAACATTGAGATAGCAGCAAAGGGAAAATGTAGGTACCAGCAGAGAGAGCATTGAGATACCAGCAAAGAGAAAATGTAGGTACCAGCATAGGGAACATTGTGGTACCAGCAAAGGGAAGGAAAATGTAGGTACCAGCATAGGGAACATTATGGTACCAGCAAAGGAAAATGTAGGTACCAGCAGAGAGAACATTGATATAGCAGCAAAGGGAAAATGTAGGTACCAACATAGGGAACATTATGGTACCAGCAAAGGGGAAATGTAGGTACCAGAAGAGAGAACATTGAGATAGCAGCAAAGGTAAAATGTAGGTACCAGCATAGGGAACATTATGGTACCAGCAAAGGGAAAATGTAGGTACCAGCAGAGAGAACATTGAGATAGCAGCAAAAGGAAAATTTACCAGCATAGGTAACGTTGAGGTACCAGCAGAAGGAACTTTGAGGTACCAGCAGAGGGTACTTTGAGGTACCAGCAAAGCTAGCGAGTCTGTCCTTCAGGCATACGCCCGAAGCCCGTTCCATGGCATAGGTGGGCTGTACACATCCAACATTCATCGCAGTTCACCTTTCTTACCCACCCCTTCTGTGCAGGGGCGGATGGCGTGGTGGTAATTCATTGGGGCTGTGTGTGCTGGTCTCTGGTCCAGCCTGTTTATGACCGTGTAGCGGCAGCGGGCACACTCAAAGATAAGGGCAGTGTGACTCGTGAGATTGTTGTTGAAGGACAGAATCTGCTGTGTTCGACAGCACGCTCAAAGAGGGAAACCCTCACAGAAATGGCGTGGCAGGACTGGGAGTGGTGTCTACAGGGCTTGATGGAAACCCTCACAGAACTGGCGTGGCAGGACTGGGAGTGTTGTCTGCAGGGCTTGATGGAGACCCTCACAGAGCTGGCGTGGCAAGACTGGGAGTGGTGTCTGCAGGGCTTGATGGAGACTCTCACAGAGCTGGCGTGGCAGGACTGGGAGTGGTGTCTGCAGGGCTTGATGGAGACCCTCACAGAGCTGGCGTGGCAGGACTGGGAGTGGTGTCTGCAGGGCTTGATGGAGACCCTCACAGAGCTGGCGTGGCAGGACTGGGAGTGGTGTCTGCAGGGCTTGATGGAAACCCTCACAGAGCTGGCGTGGCAGGACTGGGAGTGGTGTCTGCATGGCTTGATGGAGACTCTCACAGAGCTGGCGTGGTAGGACTGGGAGTGGTGTCTGCAGGGCTTGATGGAGACCCTCACAGAGCTGGCGTGGCAGGACTGGGAGTGGTGTCTGCAGGGCTTGATGGAGACCCTCACAGAGCTGGCGTGGCAGGACTGGGAGTGGTGTCTGCAGGGCTTGATGGAGACCCTCACAGAGCGAGCTGGCGTGGCAGGACTGGGAGTGGTGTCTGCGGGGCTTGATGGAGACCCTCACAGAACTGGCGTGGCAGGACTGGGAGTGGTGTCTGCGGGGCTTGATGGAGACCCTCACAGAGCTGGCGTGGCAGGACTGGGAGTGGTGTCTGCAGGGCTTGATGGAGACCCTCACAGAGCTGGCGTGGCAGGACTGGGAGTGGTGTCTGCAGGGCTTGATGGAGACCCTCACAGAGCTGGCGTGGCAGGACTGGGAGTGGTGTCTGCAGGGCTTGATGGAGACCCTCACAGAGCTGGCGTGGCAGGACTGGGAGTGGTGTCTGCGGGGCTTGATGGCGACCCTCACAGAACTGGCGTGGCAGGACTGGGAGTGGTGTCTGCGGGGCTTGATGGAGACCCTCACAGAGCTGGCGTGGCAGGACTGGGAGTGGTGTCTGCAGGGCTTGATGGAGACCCTCACAGAACTGGCGTGGCAGGACTGGGAGTGGTGTCTGCAGGGCTTGATGGAAATGAACTTCTGGAACTAGGAAACAGACAGACACGCTAAAGGCAAAATAGAAACCGTGCGAAAAGAAACGAGAATTTTTACACCTTCTTATGCACATATGCTTGAACGCTTGAACATGCACATATGCTTGAACGCACGTGCTTCCACATACATAAACGTACAAATAGGCGCCTGTGTCATTTGATAACATTGCAATAGTCAACTGAAGAAAATAACAACTTCTGCATTTTAAACAGCATACGTTCTAACTCGTGATGTAACATTGAAATACAAGTTATCAATCAAGTGAGGAAGAAAGCCATTTCCAACGAAAACTTGCGTTTTGTAGGTTGTGTAGAGCTTCTGTGAAAAAAAACACCCAGCAGTATGAAATTAATAAAGGAAATAAAATGCTGGAAAGGGGATAGGCATTTCGTAAATCTGACAGATAATCATCCTTTGAAGAGGATCTGGGGTTAGATGGTGCAGATAAAAAGTCTTCAAAAAGCGTAGGTCATCAGATAATAAACGAGAATTTAAGTACACTTTGGCACCAAAGTTAGGTTGTAGTTTCAGTTGTTTGTTTTCACTACACTTACAATTCTCTTTTGTTGTCCACTGACTGAACTACTGTGCGACAGAGGATTTTGAGCTTTAAGCATGATCAACATTGACTTTCAGTAGCAGTGGAAGGCATTGTGTTCTGTTGCTGCAATTCGGGACTTTGTCATCTAGCTGCACGAATACTATTCTTTTTTTATCGTCGTCACATTACCCACCGACCTTCACTTCTTCCTTGTTCATCTAACACATTCACCCACCATTTTACCCCAGGAAAAATGTCTTCATAATTACAGCTACAACCGCTACGTTTCCAGCCGTTCGTTGAGAAGCACTTTGATCGCCTGGTATAACATAAGTGACAGTTGTTCAGACCTGGCCAGGCATGAACGATCCGGGTGGCCAGCCGAGCGCAACGGTGATGGGTAAACAGTTCGATGCCACGTGTATGACTAACGGAAATTCGACGGAAGCGAGAAGGCGGACGCTTGGCAGCCGGCACAGGCAGGGATCCAGTCTTTCTGAGAGGCTGCACAAATACGCCTCGGCCCTGCTTAAAGGAGTCGAGTAATGATAGACTTGGGCAATGACATTGTTTTGAGAATTTCTGTTGTGTCTGAAAGTTGATTTTCTTCGTTTTCTTTCATATGGCCATCAAGGTGCACGCCAGATCGTTCCATAGAACAGATGAAATCCAAAGGAATGGGACTATTTGGAGGTTTCCAGCTGACGCAGAGATTGGGTCACGGGTGTGACGTCAACTAAGGAAAATGTCATGTATTTGAAGATCGTTTGCTGTTTATCAGTGAACCCCCCCCCCCCCCCCCAAATAAGGGAAATGATTGGTGGGGAGTTGTTCTTTTGATCAATGATCAGTTTGACATTAAATGCTGGCTCTAACGTATGGTAGGCCTCAAAACACTCACATGGATTATACAGTGTTTTAGTGCAAAATTCTAATTGTGGTGGTGGTCTCACACGCTCGAGGACTGTTTCATGGCGTGGACTGTCCGCGTGCATCACTCACCACAGGCCGCCTTTGCCTTACGGACCCCATTTGTGACTGGGCGTGGTGGTTAACCATCTGGGCTTTGACTTTGCTGGTCTGTTGGTCTTGAGTTCGAGCATGCCGATGACCCTGTAGCAGCTGTAGTCAGGTCCAGCGGCAGAGGGCTGGGTGAACTGTACGGTAGCAGCTGTAGTCAGGTCCAGCGGCAGCGGGCTGGGTGAACTGTACGGTAGCAGCTGTAGTCAGGTCCAGCGGCAGCGGGCTGGGTGAACTGTACGGTAGCAGCTGTAGTCAGGTCCAGCGGCAGCGGGCTGGGTGAACTGCACGGTAGCAGCTGTAGTCAGGTCCAGCGGCAGCGGCTGGGTGAACTGTACGGTAGCAGCTGTAGTCAGGTCCAGCGGCAGCGGGCTGGGTGAACTGCACGGTAGCAGCTGTAGTCAGGTCCAGCGGCAGCGGGCTGGGTGAACTGTACGGTAGCAGCTGTAGTCAGGTCCAGCGGCAGAGGGCTGGGTGAACTGCACGGTAGCAGCTGTAGTCAGGTCCAGCGGCAGCGGGCTGGGTGAACTGCACGGTAGCAGCTGTAGTCAGGTCCAGCGGCAGCGGGCTGGGTGAACTGTACGGTAGCAGCTGTAGTCAGGTCCAGCGGCAGCGGGCTGGGTGAACTGCACGGTAGCAGCTGTAGTCAGGTCCAGCGGCAGCGGGCTGGGTGAACTGCACGGTAGCAGCTGTAGTCAGGTCCAGCGGCAGCGGCTGGGTGAACTGCACGGTAGCAGCTGTAGTCAGGTCCAGCGGCAGCGGGCTGGGTGAACTGCACGGTAGCAGCTGTAGTCAGGTCCAGCGGCAGCGGGCTGGGTGAACTGTACGGTAGCAGCTGTAGTCAGGTCCAGCGGCAGCGGGCTGGGTGAACTGTACGGTGACTCGACTGTGAAGAGCTGAACAAATCGTTTATTTACGGCACAGCTGAAGGAGTGGACCCTCAGAGAGCTGATGTGGCGATTTGGGATTTGCGTTTGTAGAGTTTTATTAAATTGCGATGGAAATTATAACAGGTCGACAGACACATAATATGTAAAAGCAAACTGATCAACTTTACAAAAAATGCGCATTATTACGTATACCTGCACATGAACAAATACTACAGGTATTATTCTGTATTCTGTAAGCGCTCAGATATTATACTCTGTTCAGTATAATTGAATGACGGTATAACAATTAACTGCTGGCTATTAAATAAATCTGCATTTCCAGCACCTTGTACAGTGAGCATTCATAGACACATGATTTGACGTTAAAAGTTGAGTAACAACAACAACAAAAAGTCTGTGTGTTGAGCGGAGGGGTGGGTGGGGGGCGGGGGGGGGGGGGGGGGGGGATGAAGACCAGTTGAACGAAAGACGCATGTAAATTTTGCGCCAAATTCTTTTCACAGAGGAGAATTAGTTGTGAGCGGTCGTGTTGAGGACGGTTGCAGATGACAAAGCTGTGTGCTATTGCCGCTCGTTGTCCCCTTTGATCAAAGCTTCTGAGGGAGGATCGTGAGTGCCACAGAATAATGATGATGATCATGATGATGATGATGATGATGATGATGATGATGAACAATGAGCAATGGTTTGCGCGGATTTCTTTTGCCACAAAACCGTCAGTAGACTCCGTGCGCCTGGTTTAATAAGATACAAATGCTGAAGAACACACACATACACAGACCCCCCCCCCCCCCCCACACACACACACACACATACGCACGCACGCACCCACGCACGCACACACACACACACACACACACACACACACACACACACACACACACACACACACACACACACACCACACACACACACACACACACACACGCACGCACGCACGCACGCACGCACGCGCGCGCTTGTTTGTTTGTTTATTTATTTATTTTTGTTCATCAAGTTTTTCGTCTTGCATGAAGAAGACCAACGGGTCGAAACGCATTGACTTCATTTTGAAATTGGACCCAATCGTTTGGTGGTGAAGGAACGCAACCTTTTTTTTCTCCCTTGCTTCAAGTCCCGCCTACTCTGACTCTTGGTTTTAATCTGATCGTGTCGTGCCTCTTTGTAGCACTGCGCCGAGCGAAGTGGGATCGAGGTTTTCTTGGAGGTTGGGTCTGTGTTCTGGTTGTCAGTTCAACGGTTGTCTGTGTTCTGGTTGTCAGTTCAACGGTTGTCTGTGTTCAGGTTGTCAGTTCAACGGTTGTCTGTGTTCTGGTTGTCAGTTCAACGGTTGTCTGTGTTACGGTTCTCTGTGTGATGCCTGTTTGTGTTGCACGTGCCCTCGCTACTTTTGTCTGCTAGGGTCATGACAACCCTGCTATGGCCCTTTGCGGTCGGCTGGGCTATAAGCAAAATCATCTATGTATTTATACTAGCGCTTACGCGCTTCGACCCCGTCTCGCCCCGGTGAGTTTGTCTGTCGTGTAGTGTTCCGATGTTCAGTTTTGCGTCTGTGGACGCAAACTGCGTCACGACGCAGTGCGTCACGTGATCGCCGACCCGACGTTGCTGTTTGTAGGACAGCAAGGATACTTGATTCCAAATTTGGTGACGATTGGCCCAAAACGGTGGGCGTGTATAAGCGAACAGACAGGCAGACAAACTCAGCTTTATAGAACAGATTTATTATATGATATTATAATTACATATATATATATATATATATATATATATATATATATATATATATATATATATATATATATATATATATATATATATATATATATATATCTGCTATGGTTGGTTGTGTTAGGTTGTCTAACAATAATTATGGTTGCTTTTGTCACGATTATCTATGAAATGGATATTACTATGATCAGTGATTAATTTTACGTCTGTGTTACAGTTGTGTAAAATGTATTTCAAATCAAATACAATCACTTTTGTTTCCCCAACTGAATAAGTGATATACAATACATTTGCTGATGTTGTTTGGGAGTTGGACATATGTTTAGTTGCCGGTATTTACGTGTAGACTGAATTATTAATTCTTTTGTTTGAGAGGAGGAGTGGGCGGGTGGAGAGAGGGAGTGAAATGGTGGGGTTGAGTGGTGGTAATGACTGGACTTAATCTGAGTGTTTTTGTCATTCGCGTATTTTCTGTTGTTTTTCTGTTTTCTTTTACCATGACATGTGTGGCGGTTGTCAATCTGTTTCACCCTGACGTGTGTGATGGCTGTCGATCTGTTTCACCCTGACGTGTGTGACGGTTGTCGATCTGTTTCACCCTGACGTGTGTGACGGTTGTCGATCTGTGTCACCCTGACGTGTGTGACGGTTGTCGATCTGTTTCACCCTGACGTGTGTGACGGTTGTCAATCTGTTTTACCATGACGTGTGTGACGGTTGTCGATCTGTTTCACCCTGACGTGTGTGACGGTTGTCAATCTGTTTTACCATGACGTGTGTGACGGTTGTCGATCTGTTTCACCCTGACGTGTGTGACGGTTGTCAATCTGTTTTACCATGACGTGTGTGACGGTTGTCGATCTGTTTCACCCTGACGTGTGTGGCGGTTGTCAATCTGTTTCACCCTGACGTGTGTGATGGCTGTCGATCTGTTTCACCCTGACGTGTGTGACGGTTGTCGATCTGTTTCACCCTGACGTGTGTGACGGTTGTCAATGTTTCACCCTGACGTGTGTGACGGTTGTCAATCTGTTTTACCATGACGTGTGTGACGGTTGTCGATCTGTTTCACCCTGACGTGTGTGACGGTTGTCAATCTGTTTTACCATGACGTGTGTGACGGTTAGTCGATCTGTTTCACCATGACGTGTGTGACGGTTGTCAATCTGTTTTGATGGTTGTCAGTCTCTTTCACCATGACGTGTGTGACGGTTGTCAATCTGTTTTGATGGTTGTCAGTCTCTTTCACCATGACGTGTGTGACGGTTGTCAATCTGTTTTGATGGTTGTCAGTCTGTTTCACCCTGACGTGTGTGACGGTTGTCAATCTGTTTCACCCTGACGTGTGTGACGGTCGTCGATGTGATGCTGGTTGCAGCAGTCAGCACCGGCGGCCAGAGCCAGTCTGCCCTGCTGGACTTCCTGTTCACCAACTACGTGAAGGACGTGCGACCCATCTGTGGCCAGGACCAGCCCATCACGGTGCTCGTCGGCATGGCCGTCAGACAGATCATTGAGCTGGTCAGTGCCCCTCCCGCCGTCTGCGTGGACTGTGTGTGTGTGTGTGTGCGTGTGTGTGTGTGTGTGTGTGTGTGTGTGTGTGTGTGTGTGTGTGTGTATGTGGTCGTCGGCATGGCCGTTAGGCAGATCATTGAACTGGTCAGTGCCCCTTCCGCCGTCTGCATGGACACGTGTGTGTGTGTGTGTGTGTGTGTGTGTGTGTGTGTGTGTGTGTGTGTGTGTGTGTGGTGTGTGGTCGTCGGCATGGCCGTCAGACAGATCATTGAACTGGTCAGTGCCGCTCCCGCCGTCTGCATGGACTCTGTGTGTGTGTGTGTGTGTGTGTGTGTGTGTGTGTGTGTGTGTGTGTGTGTGTATGTGTGTGTGTGTGTGTGTGTGTGTGTGTGTGTGTGTGTGTGTGTGTATGTGTGTGTGTGTGTGTGTTTGGTGTGTGTGTGTGTGTGTGTGTG
>CM031608.1:10823608-10826108 GCA_018398815.1 Conus ventricosus
TGCCTGGATCTCAATGGAAGAAAAATCAGGTTGATTAAATGTATTCACATCTGAGAACTATGGTAGCATTTTAAGCCGATGTGAATAACGATGTAGATTGACTGAATAAAATAAGACTCGGGAGAAATGGGGTGGGTACCATTCAGTCCCAGCACAGCTAAAAACTGAAACCTGCAACCACCACCAAACTGTGGCTGAGACAACGAGAAATTAGACACGTAGAACAGACATGATATGCCTGTGACAGCTGTGGAGACATGTTCAGAGATGTGTGATGGATTACAGTTCAGAGCCAGAGGGCCGGTTTAACATGTGCAGGGATCTGCGCTCCGTCGAGTGCCTGTCTAGCTGATATATTGACTTTTGAACTTTAACCTCTTCACTCTGACCTTCGCCAGGCCAGATTCTACGTTCTTCTGAGAGCTCATCTAGTTGTTATCCTTTTTTTCTTTTTCTTTTCTTCTTTTCTTTTTTTTTTTTTTTTTTTGGGGGGGGGGGGGGGGTCCCAGCCTCTAATTTTTCCCACTTTTTCTTTTTTCTTTTTTTTTCTTTAACAATGGGGTCCCCATCCTCCTATTTTTTTCCCACTGTCATTTTTTGTCTCTGAGACAGACTCATAATCACCATGCACTGTGTGTGTGTGTGTGTGTGTGTGTGTGTGTGTGTGTGTGTGTGTGTGTGTGTTTTAACAGACAGACATTCATTCGCTGAACTCGATGGTTTGACGTTGATACAAAACGTCTGGGTTTATTCAAGTCTAGTTGTTATACTGATTTCGAAATCTAAGCACAAGATATTGATCCCGCGATTGAGTATGTGAAAATAACCGCTGAAACTGTATTACAGCCATTGTTTTACCGACAGACTGGGCGTTGGGCCAATGCTGCAGGTCAGACATCGACTAAGTCGTAGCCACGAGACCCGCTACTTAGATTCTCTCGTCACAGTCGTAATTCGTCTATCCATCGCTCTAAATCATGCACAGTGTAGTCCCAAGACTTAGCGGATGTGGTGTAGCGTATATGGACTAGTCCGCACCCTGTGGCAACTTGATGAAACTGAAACTGGACAGACTGATGCACACACAGAGTGGAAAGCTGAAACTGGACAGACTGATGCACACACCGAGTGGAAAAGGGAAACTTGACAGACTGATGCACACACCGAGTGGAAAAGTGAAACTCGACAGACTGATGCACATACCGAGTGGAAAGGTGAAACTGGACAGACTGATGCACACACAGAGTGGAAAGGTGAAACTGGACAGACTGATGCACACACAGAGTGGAAAAGTGAAACTGGACAGACTGATGCACACACAGAGTGGAAAAGTGAAACTGGACAGACTGATGCACACACCGAGTGGAAAACGGAAACTGGACAGACTGATGCACATACCGAGTGGAAAACGGAAACTGGACAAACTGATGCACATACCGAGTGGAAAACGGAAACTGGACAGACTGATGCACATACCGAGTGGAAAACGGAAACTGGACAGACTGATGCACACACCGAGTGGAAAACGGAAACTGGACAGACTGATGCACATACCGAGTGGAAAGGTGAAACTGGACAGACTGATGCACACACCGAGTGAAAAGTGAAACTGGACAGACTGATGCACACACCGAGTGGAAAAGGGAAACTGGACAGACTGATGCACAGAGTGGAAAAGGGAAACTGGACAGACTGATGCACACACCGAGTGGAAAAGGGAAACTGGACAGACTGATGCACACACCGAGAGGAAAGGTGAAACTGGACAGACTGATGCACACACCGAGTGGAAAGGTGAAACTGGACAGACTGATGCACACACCGAGTGGAAAGGTGAAACTGGACAGACTGATGCACACACCGAGTGAAAAGGGAAACTGGACAGACTGATGCACACACCGAGTGGAAAAGGGAAACTGGACAGACTGATGCACACACAGAGTGGAAAGGTGAAACTGGACAGACTGATGCACACACCGAGTGAAAAGGGAAACTGGACAGACTGATGCACACACAGAGTGAAAAAGGGAAACTGGACAGACTGATGCACACACAGAGTGGAAAGGTGAAACTGGGCAGACTGATGCACACACAGAGTGGAAAAGTGAAACTGGACAGACTGATGCACACACAGAGTGGAAAAGTGAAACTGGACAGACTGATGCACACACACAGAGTGGAAAGGTGAAACTGGGCAGACTGATGCACACACCACAGAGTGGAAAGGTGAAACTGGACAGACTGATGCACACACAGAGTGAAAAGTGAAACTGGACAGACTGATGCACACAGAGTAGAAAGGTGAAACTGGACAGACTGATGCACACAGAGTGGAAAAGTGAAACTGGACAGACTGATGCACAGAGTGGAAAGGTGAAACTGGACAGACTGATGCACACACCGAGTGGAAAAGTGAAACTGGACAGACTGATGCACACAGAGTAGAAAGGTGAAACTGGACAGACTGATGCACACAGAGTGGAAAGGTGAAACTGGACAG
>CM031608.1:10838608-10863608 GCA_018398815.1 Conus ventricosus
TTGTGGCTGTTGTAACACAGCTTGACCTTGAGTGTTCCTGCTCATTTGAGTTTGGCTTGCTCCATTGCTTATTCTGTGAGCCACAATGCACAAATAAACAAACAAAATCAGCTGTGAAATAACGCTTATGTAACATGCAATACGGGACAGTGTTCGACAAGTATGTAGTTGTTGAGATGGTACAAACAACATTTCATACACAGACAAAAACCACGCACAGCAAAACTCCCGAGATGACAGGTGCGTCAGAAACCCGCTGTCAGACACCTGCGGGAGAGTGGATTGTGCATTGCTGTCATATTTGTCGTCAGTTGTGACGTCTGAGGAAGGCCTGTTTCGCCCGGAACATTCACATGCCTATTTTGTGTATCGAATAAGAGTTACTGTGCTTTGCCTGTTTATTTGTTTGGGGATTCTTTCCCACCTTTTAATTTGCATGTTTTTAGTAACGCTGCAGTCTGTTTCAGTCATTTTAATCTATGACATTTTCCACTGGTTCCACAATGCAGGGTGTATTCATTCATGAAGGTCTAGTGATTTTATGTTTTAAAAAAAGGAGAACAGAAAAATGTGAACAGAGGGAGGCTTTAGGCTGCTGGATAGGGCTTCTTTGATGCCCCATGTTCCACTCAGAGGCCCTGCTAATGAGCAGTGTTGGTTGGATGGAGAGCGGAGGATAGGGGAGCGCGGAAGGGTCTGCCCGAAACCTATCTGGATATGGATGAAGGGCATCCTCAAACGGCTGAGAAGGTGTCGGTGGATTTCACCTGGCTGTGTACAAACTCATTGTTTAGCCAGTGAACGCTTGTGGTTGACTCGCAGTCGCAAATGTACAAGTGACGGTCGCATGAACAGCATTCAAATGTTGAAAGCCAGAGCAAAGCTTTGAAACCGAAAGACTGAAGCCTCTACCAACCTTCACACAGCTGTGACGTGTTTTGTTTTCTTACTAACAGTAAATTTTTGTCAAACACCTCTGTCTTTTTTATACTCTCACTTCTTTGTTAGTAATGGAGGGCTTGCATCCGTTTCCTTATCAATTCCTGAATTTTTCCTTTTGATCCCTCAGTGCTTCCAGGGTGGGCCAGCCTGCCCTGAGGGCAGACCTTTGACCGCCACATTAGGTAACTGACCTTTACTCTCCTGTCCGTGGAGCACACACTTGAGTTTTTCGTGTAGTATATATCAATATAAATCAACACTGGCGTCACGTAGAGGATGGAGTACCTTACGAATCACAGGCGAGACCTATACCCTTGAGAATATCATACAATGAACGATCAGTACCATTTCCATACAATACCAGGTGAAGGATTCATGTGACGGCTTACTACAAGGAACGGCTGGAAGCAGAGTGTGACCGCCATACAAACAAGATTAGCCTATTTCGTTCGACAAAATGAATGGGAGAGTATGGTTACATAATCTAAACAAAAAGAAATCGGCGACTTTTAGGCAGCAGGCAACCTGCCCGATTGATGTTAACGATTGGTTTACTCGCTTCTTTTCGTGCACAATGGTATTGTTCTTTCGGGCAGACCAGTCACAACGCAGTCATCAGGGCAGGAAGACAGTTGAAATCTGGTTCGCCTTTCTGAACGAGTGACATGTTGCCCAGACATTCGAGGGTTGACTGGCGGAACCCAGCATCTCATATATATATATATATATATAAAAGAGATACCGGGTTCTGGCAGTCAACCCTTGTTTATATATATGGAAAACACCATTTTTATGCACACAGGCCTGATTAAATACCTCATTTCTGCACATCTGAATCCGAGCGATTGCGTTTACGCCATGCCACAAAGAGGAGCAAACGGTTTACTGTTCGAGGTGTTTTTCGAGCTTCAGTGCAGTTTTCCTCTTTTGCGATCATTCAAAATGAAGAGCAAAACAACATGGAAGCGTCAGACTACAAACGATGCAATACTTTTGATTGCTTCTTTTTGACATTTTAAAGTTGTTTTGCTGTTGTGTGTTATTTTTTTTCCACGACTGAGAATGCTTCGTCCGCCTCCTCGAAAGAGGCCTCTATTAATGAAAATTGTATATAATATTACTTTTGTTAATCGATGTTTTACTCAATGTGACTTTATAAATCAAGATTGTGGTGAGGAGGATATGTTATTTTTTTGTAATTTATGAGTTAGAATCCAGCGAGGATTTTGTATTCAAAATAACAGGAACATTTTCATTACTCTGACTTGCGTAGATCGCATTTTCCTGCGTGAAAGATGCCGAAAATGTTGTTTTTTTTCAGACGTGGAAACAGTTGTACTCTCACTAAATGTAATCTGTCATCTGACTGTTGCGGAATTTTTACCCGCCTACCTGTCTCATGTCATATGGATGACACTAACCTTCATATTTCTTATTCATAAACCTATCTGTGCAAGGATGCGTTGATCTGCTGGGTACAGCTCAGTTTTGTCATTTCCCAAATTCTACATCTGGTTATTACCTGTAAAGAGAAATCTCATGGACCACCCTTTCACCATGTTCAATGTACGTAATGTATGAACTTTATTACCTGTAAAGAGAAATCTCATGGACCACCCTTTTACCATGTTCAATGTACGTAATGTATGAACTTTATTTTAAACTGAAATGTAGCTGTTTGTAATTCATTTGGTTCATGAGCGGATTCCTCCTTAACCACATGTACGAACTCAGCACGTCATCCGTGTGTGTTAGCTTTAGTCAGTGTCTTTCGGCATGCCATTGTGGTCATGTCAGTGTGACTGTGCCATTGTGGTCATGTCAGTGTGACTGTGCCATTGTGGTCATGTCGGAGTGACTGTGCCATTGTGGTCATGTCAGTGTGACTGTGCCATTGTGGTCATGTCAGTGTGACTGTGCCATTGTGGTCATGTCAGTGTGACTGTGCCATTGTGGTCATGTCAGTGTGACTGTGCCATTGTGGTCATGTCAGTGTGACTATGCCATTGTGGTCATGTCAGTGTGACTGTGCCATTGTGGTCATGTCAGTATGGCCATGTCAGTGTGACTATGTCAGTGTGGTCATGTCAGTGTGACTATGTCAGTGTAACCATGTCAGCGTGGCCATGTCAGCGTGGCCATGTCCGTGTGACTATGTCCGTATGACTTATGCCAGTGTGTCCGTGTCCGTGTGTCCGTGTCCGTGTGGCCGTGTCCGTGTGGCCGTGTCAATGTGGCCATGTCCGTGTGGCCATGTCCGTGTGGCCATGTCAGTGTGGCCATGTCCGTGTGACCATGTCAGTGTGGCCCTGTCAGTGTGGACCTGTCAGTGTGGCCCTGTCAGTGTGGCCGTGTCAGTGTGGCCGTGTCAGTGTGGCCGTGTCAGTGTGGCCCAGTCAGTGTGGCCATGTCCGTGTGGCCATTGCTGTGTGGCCATGTCCGTGTGGCCATGTCAATGTGGCCGTGTCAGTGTGGACCCGTCAGTGTGGCCCTGTCAGTGTGGCCGTGTCAGTGTGGCCGTGTCAGTGTGGACCCGTCAGTTTGGCCGTGTCAGTGTGGCCGTGTCAGTGTGGCCGTGTCAGTGTGGCCGTTTCAGTGTGGCCGTGTCAGTGTGGCCGTGTCAGTGTGGCCGTGTCAGTGTGACCGGGTGAGTGTGACCGTGTCAGTGTGACTATGTCAGTGTGACTATATCAGTGCGGCCATGTCAGTGTGACCATTGACAGAACTGGACAGTGGCCATGTCAGTGTGGCCATTGACAGAACTGGACAGTGGCCATGTCAGTGTGACCATTGACAGAACTGGACAGTGGCCATGTCAGTGTGGCCATTGACAGAACTGGACAGTGTCAGTCAAAGATTGTGGACTGCGACTGCAGCTGTATCTCCCAAGTATCTCCTGTTTTCAGCAGAAGCTATCATTCTCGCTGACCAACTGTACTCGCGCACTTTTTGTATTCTCCTCTTCCCCTTCTTCCTATTTTGTTTTTCCTCATGCCGTTTGTTTACTAAGCCTCTGTACTCCTCTGTTTTCTTTTTGTTATTATGTTTGGTTTTGACGTATTTATCCCAGTATTGATCAATAATATAGGTCTCGGAACTCCTAGCCTGTTGTTTGTGAACCCCCAGCATGATTTTCTTCTCTTTTTTTCTTTGTAATGTTTTTTTTTTTTTACCTCAACATGCGGAGGTCCTGTAGCTTTATATGGCTTGGTGTAGCCTGTATGGACTTGCCCGACAGCGGCTGACGCCCCCATTAGGTGACAACAAAAACTGACACGGTTGTTGTTGTTGCTGTGCTGAAGGTGGCTTAATCATCGTTAGAAGTGGTCGTTGTGGCGCTAGCAGATGAGGTTTTCTTTTGTTGCGTTTTCGGGCGAAGTCAGACAAATGGTAGCGCTTCTCATAGCTTTCTTTTTTTTTTTTTCTTAGTTGTTGTTGTGGCTGTGGTGTGCTATTGTATGCTATGGTGTGCTGTGGCCTAACCTTGACCCACTGACGCTGAGAACGGCCTCCCTATCCCCTGGCTGTGTGTCGGGTGTCGAGCAGCGCGGAAGGGGACATGCCGGGGCTGAAGGACTACCGCGCCAACATCCACAGCGACGGCACCGTCAGCTACTTCTTCCCCACCGTCCTCTCCGTCCTCTGCAAGATTGACGTCTCCTTCTTCCCCTTCGACACCCAGAAGTGCCCGCTCAAGGTAGGTTCTCTCCCCTGAAGGCGGGTTCGCTCCCCTGAAGACGGGTTCTCTCCCCTGAAGGCGGGCTCTATCCCCTCAAGGTGGGTTCTGTCCCCTGAAGGTAGGTTCTGTCCCCTGAAATGAGGTATCTGAAGGTAGGTTCTCTCCCTGATATGATGTGTCTCTGAGGGTTGGTTCTCTCCCCTGATATGATATGTCTCTGAAGGTTGGTTCTCTCCCGTGAAATAATGTATGTCTGAAGGTAGGTTCTCTCCCCTGAAGGTGGTGATGATGTGTCCCTGGAGATAGGTTCTCTCCCCTGAAGTTGGTGATGATGTGTCTATGAAGGTAGGTTCTCTCCCTGAAGGTGGTAATGATGTGTCTCTGAAGTTAGGTTCTCTCCCCTGAAGGTGATGATGATGTGTCCCTGGAGATAGGTTCTCTCCCCTGAAGGTGGTGATGATGTGTCTCAGAAGGTAGGTTCTCTCCCCTGAAGGTGGTAATGATGTGTCTCTGAATGTAGGTTCTGTCCCCTGAAGGTGGTGATGATGTGTCTCTGAAGGTAGGTTCTCTCCCCTGAAGGTGGTGATGATGTGTCTCTGAATGTAGGTTCTGTCCCTGAAGGTGATGATGATGTGTCTCTGAATGTAGGTTCTGTCCCCGAAGGTGGTAATGATGTGTCTCTGAAGGTAGGTTCTGTCCCCTGAAGGTGGTGATGATGTGTCTCTGAAGTTAGGTTCTCTCCCCTGAAGGTGATGATGATGTGGCACTGAAGGTAGGTTCTCTCCCCTGAAGGTGGTGATGATGTGTCCCTGGAGATAGGTTCTGTCCCCTGAAGGTGGTGATGATGTGTCTCTGAAGTTAGGTTCTCTCCCCTGAAGGTGATGATGATGTGGCACTGAATGTAGGTTCTGTCCCCTGAAGGTGGTGATGATGTGTCTCTGAAGGTAGGTTCTCTCCCCTGAAGGTGGTGATGATGTGGCTCTGAAGGTAGGTTCTCTCCCCTGAAGGTGGTGATGATGTGTCTCTGAAGGTAGGTTCTCTCCCTGAAGGTGGTGATGATGTGGCTCTGAAGGTAGGTTCTCTCCCCTGAAGGTGGTGATGACATGTCTCTGAAGGTAGGTTCTCTTCCCTGAATGTGGTGATGACATGTCTCTGAAGGTAGGTTCTGTCCCCTGAAGGTGGTGATGACATGTCTCTGAAGGTAGGTTCTCTTCCCTGAATGTGGTGATGACATGTCTCTGAAGGTAGGTTCTGTCCCCTGAAGGTGGTGATGACATGTCTCTGAAGGTAGGTTCTCTCCCCTGAAGGTGGTGATGCTGTGTTCTTTAAAGATGAGCACGGTCTTGTTCGTGCTGTGTCGTCAAAATAAAAAGGTATAATGTAGTGGTGAGTGCGGTCTTCTGTCAAAAAAAGGTATTGTGTAGTGGTGAGTGCGGTCTTCTGTCAACAAAAGGTATAATGTAGTGGTGAGTGCGGTCTTCTGTCAACAAAAGGTATTGTGTAGTGGTGAGTGCGGTCTTCTGTCAAACAAAGGTATTGTGTAGTGGTGAGTGCGGTCTTCTGTCAAACAAAGGTATTGTGTAGTGGTGAGTGCGGTCTTCTGTCAAACAAAGGTATTGTGTAGTGGGGGAGTGCGGTTTTCTGTCAAAAAAAGGTATTGTGTAGTGGTGAGTGCGGTCTTCTGTCAAAAAAAGGGTATTGTGTAGTGGTGAGTGCGGTCTTTCTGCAAACAAAGGTATTGTGTAGTGGTGAGTGCGGTCTTCTGTCAAAAAAAAGTATTGTGTAGTGGTGAGTGCGGTCTTCTGTCAAAAAAAGGTATTGTGTAGTGGTGAGTGCGGTCTTCTGTCAAAAAAAGGTATTGTGTAGTGGTGAGTGCGGTCTTCTGTCAACAAAAGGTATTTTTGTAGTGGTGAGGCGGTCTTTCTGTCAAAAAAAGGAAATTGTGTATGGTGAGTGGGGTCTTCGTCAAACAAAGGCATTGTGTAGTGGTGAGTGCGGTCTTTATGAAAAAAAGGTATTGGTAGTGGTGAGTGCGGCCCTTCTGTCAAAAAAAGGTATTGTGAGTGGTGAGTGCTGTCTTCTGTCGAAAAAAAGGTTTTGTGTAGTGGTGAGTGGGGTCTTCTGTCAAAACAAAAGGCATTGTGTAGTGGTGATGTGGTCTTCTGCAAACAAAGGTATTGTGTAGTGGTGATGCGTCTTCTGTCAAAAATGGTATTGTGTAGTGGTGAATGTGGTCTTCTGTCGAACAAAGGTATTATGTAGTGGGAGAGTGCGGTCCTTTTTAAAGAAAAAAAGGTATTGTGTAGTGGTGGTGCGTCTTCTGTAAAAAAAAAAAAAGGTTTTGGGTTTAGTGGTGAGTGCGGTCTCTGTAAAAAAAAAAAAGGTATTGTGTAAGGGGGAGTGGCGGTCTTCTGTCAAAAAAAGGTATTTGTGTAGTGGTGTGCGGTCTTCGTAAAAAAAAAAGGTATTGTTTTAGTGGTGAGTGCGGTCCTTCTGTCAAAAAAAAGGTTTTGTTTTATGGTGATTGCGGTCTTTTTTTATGAAAAAAAGGTTTTGTGTAGTGGTGAGTGCGGTCTTCTGTCAAAAAAAGGTATTGTGGTAGTGGTGGTGCTGTCCTTCTGTCGAAAAAAGGTATTGTGTAGTGGTGAGTGCGGTCTTCTTTCAAAACAAAAGGCATTGTGTAGTGGTGAGTGTGGTCTTCTGTCAACAAAGGTATTGTGAGGTGAGTGCGGCTTCTGTCAAAAAATGGTATTGTGTAGTGGTGAATTTGGTCTTCTGTCGAAAAAAGGGATTATGTAGTGGTGAGTGGGGTCTTTTTATGAAAAAAAGGTTTTGTGTATGGTGTGTGCGGTCTTCGAAAAAAAAAAAAAAAGGTATTGTGTAGTGGTGAGTGCGGTCTTCTGTAAAAAAAAAAAAAGGTATTGTGTAGTGGTGATGCGGTCTTCTGTCAAAAAAAGGTATTGTGTATGGTGTGTGCGGTCTCTGAAAAAAAAAAAGGTATTGTGTAGTGGTGAGGCGGTCTTCTGTCAAAAAAGGTATTGTGTAGTGGTGATTGCGGTCTTCTGTCAAAAAAAAGGTATTGGTAGGGGTTTGATTGCGGTCTTCTGTCAACAAAAGGGTATTGTGTATGGTGAGTCGGTCTTCTGTCAAACAAAGGCATTGTGGTAGTGGTGAGTGCGGCCCTTTTTATGAAAAAAAGGTATTGTGTAGTGGTTGAGTGCGGTCTTCTGTAAAAAAAAGGGTATTGTGTAGGGGTTTGAGTGCTGTCTTCTGTCGAAAAAAGGATTTTTGTAGTGGTGAGTGCGGTCTTCTGTCAAAACAAAAGGCATTGGTAGTGGGAGTGTGTGGTCTTCTGTCAAACAAAGGAAAATGTATATGGTGAGTGCGGTCTTCTGTCAAAAAATGGTTTTGGGTAGATGGTGAATGTGGTCTTCTGCGAACCCAAGGTTTTTATGTAGTGGTGAGTGCGGTCTTTAATTATGAAAAAAAGGGTATTGTGAAAGTGGTTGTGCGGTCTTCTGTAAAAAAAAAAAAGGTATGTGAAAGTGGTGAGTGCGGTCTTCTGTAAAAAAAAAGGTATTGTGTAGTGGTGGGGTGCGGCCCTTCTGAAAAAAAAAAAAAGTTATTGTGAAGTGGTGAGTGGGGTCTTCTGTCAAAAAAAGGTATTGTGTAGGGGTTGAGTGCGGTCTTCTTTTCACAAAAAGGTATTGTGTAGTGGTGAGTGTGGTCTTCTGTCAAAAAAAGGTTTGTGTATTGGTGATTGGTCTTCTGTCAGAAAAAGGCATTGTGTAGGGGGTGAGTGCGGTTTTCCCGTCAGAATAAAAGGTATTGTGTATTTGGTGAGGCGGTCTTCTGTCAGAAAAAAGGATTATGTAGTGGTGAGTGCGGTCTTCTGTCAGAAAAAAAGGTATTGTGTAGTGGTGAGTGCGGTCTTCGAAGGGAAATATTCTGTGGGGGGTTACTGCCGTTCAGTACTTCACTTTCGCCCTTCTACAATGTCATGTGAACCACTGTGTTATTGCATGGTTTGCCCCATGATACGGGGGAATTTTTTGTGTCGAAATGATGGACTGCTAATGTGAAAATGCATACGTAAGGGAAAATGAGGGGTATGAAAAGACTAAAGACAACGTGAAGTGAGTATCCTGTGGTAGACTACCAGATGAACAGATGATGAATATCAAAGCACTGCCATGCATTTTCAAACGGGGCGAATTCGTGTTGATGAAGCTGACCACATTTCAGTCCTTGAAATCAAAAGCTTCAATCGGGGTCAGTGAACGGATCGCTTTGTGGGCTGACTGGGGGGAGCAGGCGCCATAGTTGTGCGCATCTCATCGCCACCCCTCGCTCCTGTGCGTAGGTGTACAGGTGTAGCTTTTAAAATTGCTTGTTAGCCTGGTATAAGGGGGCTTGCGTAAAGAATCAAATAACATTTTATTTAGCCCTTGACTCTATAGCACGTTTTGCACTCATTATGTATATTTTTTTTTACGAATAAAAGACTATGGACAAACGGCAAAAAAAAAGCACACACGCTGAATATTTCTGGTTGATCAGTTACGATTTATGACATCAAAGTGCTGATCGTCGGAAACACTAAGTAGAGCAATCCCATTAGTCTACTGAATAAAACAATACAGGTTGCCACAAGTACGTGTGTTTGTGTGAGTGGTGTGTGTGTGTGTTGTGTGTGTGTGTTGTGTGTGTGTGTGTGTGTGTGGTGTGTGTGAGGGGGGTGAGTGTGCACGCGTTTTCGCACATCTGCAGAAAAATAAATGTATTAATAAAAAAATAACTTATTCTTAAGACTACATGGAAGACATATTTTGCCCAGAAGACATAAAAAGGAAGAACATCCCAAACCAAACGCCGCAGAGAGAAAAAAGGAGTTTTAGTGGAGGGACGCGAGAGAAAAAAGGAGTTTTAGTGGAGGTGACGCGAGAGAAAAAGAGTTTTAGTGGAGGTGACGCGAGAGAAAAAAGGGGTTATTTTAGTGGAGGAACGCGAGAGAAAAAAAAGGGGTTTTAGTGGAGGTGACGCGAGAGAAAAAAGGAGTTTTTTGTGGAGGGGACGCGAGAAAGGAAACCCAGACGGACAGGAGGAAGAGGAAGTTGTGGGCGTTGAGAACAGGAGACAGAGAGGAAGTTGTGGACGTTGAGAACAGGAATGACAGGAGAGGGAAGTTGTGGACGTTGAAACAGGTGACAGGAAAAGGGGAGGAATTGTGGACGTTGAGAACAGGATGACAGGGGAGGAGAGGAAGTTGTGGACGTTGAGAACAGGATGACAGGAAGGAAGTTGTGGACGTTTTAGAACAGGATGACAGGAGAGGAGAGGAATTTTGGACGTTGAGAACAGGAAAGACAGGAGGAGAGGAAGTTGTGGACGTTGAAACAGGATTTACAGGAGAGGGGAGGAAGTTGTGGACGTTGAGAACAGGATGACAGGGGAGGAGAGGAATTGTGGACGTTGAGAACAGGAAGACAGGAGAGGGAAATTGTGGACGTTGAGAAAAAGGTGACAGGAGAGGAGAGGAAGTTTGGGACGTGAAACAGGATGACAGGAGAGGAGAGGAAGTTGTGGACGTTGAGAAAAAGGATGACAGGAAGGAGAGGAAGTTGTGGACGTTTTAGAACAGGGATGACGGAGAGGAAGTTTTTGGACGTTGAGAACAGGATGACAGGAAGGAAGGAAGTGGTGGACGTTGAGAACAGGATGACAGAGAGGAAAAGGAAGTTGGGGGACGTTGAGACAGGATGACAGGAGAGGAAGGAATTTGTTGGACGTTGAGAACAGGGTGACAGGAGAGGAGAGGAAGTTGTGGACGTTTTAGAACAGGATGACAGAAGGAGAGGAAGTTGTGGACGTGAGAACAGGAAAGACAGGAGAGGAAGTTTTTGGACGTTTTAGAACAGGATGACAGGAAGGAGAGGGAAGTTGTGGACGTTGAGAACAGGGTGACAGGAGAGGAGAGGAAGTTGTGGACCCTTGAGAACAGGATGACAGGAGAGGAGAGGAAGTTGTGGACGTTGAGAACAGGATGACAGGAGAGGAGAGGAATGGTGGACGTGAAAGAGGATGACAGGAGAGGAAGGAAGTTGGGACGTTGAAACAGGAAAGACAGGAGAGGAGGAAGGTGTGGACGTTGAGAACAGGATGACAGGAGAGGAGAGGAAGGTTTTTGTGGGACTTGAGAACAGGATACAGGAGAGGAAGATGTGGAGCGTATTGAGAACAGAGAAGTACAGGAGAGGAAGTTGTGGACTGTTTGTAGAACAGAGACAGGGATAGAAGTTTGTCTGTACTTGAGAACAGTATGCACCAGGAGAGGAGAGGAAGATGTGGACTTAGAGAACAGGAGATGACAGAGAGTGTAGAGGAATTGTGTGACGTTGGAGACAGGAATTACAGGAGAGGAAGAGGAATTGTGGACGTTTTGAAGAACATGATTTTTCAGGAGAGGAGAGGAATTTCCTGGACGTTTGAGACAGATGACAGGAGAGTAGAGGAAGTTTATACTGGGACGTTGAGAACGAGGAAGATGACGAAAGAGGAGAGAAGTTTCAGGACCGTTGAGAACAGGACGACCAGAGAGGATAGGAAGTTTGTGGAAGTTGAGAACAGATGACAAGAAGTATAGAAGTTGTGGACGTAGAGAAAAGGATGACAGGAGAGGAGAGGAAGTTTGTGGACGTTGAGAAAGAGATGCGGACAGAGAGGATAGGTAAGTTTTGGACCGTTAGAAAAGAGGATGACAGGTAGAGGAATATACAGGAAGTTGTTGACGTTGAAGACTCAGGAAATGACCAGGAGAGGAGAGGAAGTTGTGGACGTTTGAGACGGTGAATACGACTCAGGGTCCAGTGGAGCTGGACTGCACTAGAAGCGGACACTGTATTATTAACGTCAAATTTCGTGTCCCACAGAAAAGCGTCAGTGCATGGAAAGGAGATAAGGTGTTGCAGGTCAATTCGATTAATTTTGAAGATCGACGAGCCTGCAATAGTTAGAAGCGTTTGAGGTTTTACCCCAAAGTTATTCTAAGATAGTCAACAAGTGACGAGTACGCTAAGAAAGAGAAAATAATGAAACGGCGAACTGAACCTGCTTTTTTGAAAGAAACAGAGGAAGATCACTGGTTTTACACACAGTTTCAGAGTTCACACTACATACAAGACTGACAATTTTGAGCATTCAGATTGACACGAGAACGAGGATAAACCGGAAGATTTCTTTCCCGACCAGAGAGACTGGAATGTAATCACCGACCCTTGGAAGTTCCACCGATTAAGCGGTGGCATCCTAACGTGACGGAGATACATTGCCTTTTGTTATACATCGTCAATCCGCTTCAGCTGGTCCAACGTCCACCCCAGACACCGCTGAGGCTCCTTTCAACAGAGGAATCAAACCATTCATGGACTGGACCACGCCATCAATTCTTTAGATTCAGAAGAACTGCAAGTATGCTTAACACATTAAGTTGGAAAGTTTTGGCTAAATGTATCGATGACACCAGATAGCACGTGTATGGAGCCGAATAAAACGATACTGGTGCTAAATCTGCGGTGGTGCCAAAAGAAATTTGGTTATAGGAGGACCAGAGGAGAGAGAGAGGAGAGAGAGAGAGAGAGATATAGAGAGAGGTAATGGGATAACATACACCCCCCACCCCCCCCCCCCCCCCGCCCGCCCCCCTCGCACACAACACACACTAGACACACAAAACACAAACACAAACACAAACACACACACACACACACACACACACACACACAAGCGCTCAATTATAACGTATAACGCACGCGCACACACGCTCGCACGCGTGCGCGCGCGCGCACGCACACACACACACACACACACACACACACACACACACACACACACACACACACACACACACACACACACATCTGCATAGGCGTGGGCGTGCAAATAGTCAAGAAACTCCAAAGCTGGAATCTCTTTTTCACCGCTTTGGCTTACTACTCAGACCATTCAGAATCCCTTTTTCACCGCTTTGGCTTACTACTCAGACCATTCAGAATCTCTTTTTTCACACCGCTCCCCCCCTTTGGCTACTACTCAGACCATTCAGAATCCTTTTTCACCGCTTTGGCTTACTACTCAGACCATTCAGAATCCTCCCTTTTATCAACCACGCTCTTTGGCTTACTACTCAGACCATTCAGAATCTCTTTTTCACCGCTTTGGCTTACTACTCAGACCATTCAGAATCTCTTTTCACCGCTTTGGCTTACTACTCAGACCATTCAGAATCTCTTTTTCACCGCTTTGGCTTACTACTCAGACCATTCAGAATCTCTTTTTTCACCGCTTTGGCTTACTACTCAGACCATTCCGAATCTCTTTTTTACCACTTTGGCTTACTACTCAGACCATTCCGAATCTCTTTTTCACCGCTTTGGCTTACTACTCAGACCATTCAGAATCTCTTTTTCACCGCTTTGGCTTACTACTCAGACCATTCAGAATCTCTTTTTCACCGCTTTGGCTTACTACTCAGACCATTCAGAATATCTTTTTCACCGCTTTGGCTTACTACTCAGACCATTCAGAATCTCTTTTTCACCGCTTTGGCTTACTACTCAGACCATTCAGAATCTCTTTTTCACCGCTTTGGCTTACTACTTAGACCATTCAGAATCTCTTTTCACCGCTTTGGCTTACTACTCAGACCATTCAGAATCTCTTTTTCACCGCTTTGGCTTACTACTCAGACCATTCAGAATCTCTTTTTCACCGCTTTGGCTTACTACTCAGACCATTCAGAATCTCTTTTTCACCGCTTTGGCTTACTACTCAGACCATTCAGAATCTCTTTTTCACCGCTTTGGGTTACTACTTAGACCATTCAGAATCTCTTTTTCACCGCTTTGGCTTACTACTCAGACCATTCAGAATCTCTTTTTCACCGCTTTGGCTTACTACTCAGACCATTCAGAATCTCTTTTTCACCGCTTTGGCTTACTACTCAGACCATTCCGAATCTCTTTTTCACCGCTTTGGCTTACTACTCAGACCATTCAGAATCTCTTTTTCACCGCTTTGGCTTACTACTCAGACCATTCAGAATCTCTTTTTCACCGCTTTGGCTTACTACTCGGACCATTCAAAATGCCATGGCGTTGGGTGCACGGCATATGGCCATTTGGACATCCGGTGGTCTTGACAGACTCAACACGCTCAGGGCGTTATCGTAACACGCGATCAGTCTGTTGAGTGGCTGTGGTTTAAACCTCTTCTGATCTCCATGCTTCTGTCAGGCCTTGAAGCAATGGCGCTTAGGTTAAAGGTCAAGGTGAGAAGACAAGCTCAGCAACATTTGGTCAGAGATGACCGATTCTGAACGAGAAAGCAAAAACTGTACAGAATGGTGAACTATGAACCTCTTAGCCTAAAGTTTTGCTTGTTTGCAGTCCTGTAGTACTGTGCGGAAAAATCATTTCACCTGATGTAAAGTTTTTATTAGGTTTAGATATTTTTTCCATTCCTGTTTTTTTTTTTTTTTTTTTTTTTAATTAAAGCAGGACAACTGAACTTCTGACATCATCTGTGTTTCCGTACGTCATACGGTATGATTATCAAATATTAATGTTTGACATGACGTTATCAAGTATCACTTCAGGTACACCCACCCACCCCTCTTTGCGTGTGGGTCATGTTTATAGCCGGCTTGACTGCCTTTAAAGTTGGGTAACGATTGACGTGTGATAAACGTATCTTAATTTTTTTTTTATATGGAAATAAAACATAGACTAAAGGGCGAAGGATAGGCATGAAAAAAGGTCTCACACATACACGTGTAGGTGGAATCTATAAATCTGGTCACCTTAAAAGTCAGTGTCGGCAGCACAAAGGTCAAGTTCATGGGCGCGGTCATGGCGACAATCTCTCCTGTGAGCCCCCGGGAAGGAAAAGGAGGGCAGTGTGTGAGAGTGTCGTTCTGTTGTGGAGGGCACTGCAAACATTCCAAGGACAGCCCTGTTGACCAGTGCCTCCCCCAACAAAAGATCGGTGGTGGAGAGGGAGTGGTCTCCTTCGAACTGTGTGTTTGCCGTTTTTGGTGCTGGAACGATCACTTCAGCATTAACCCAAAGTGACGGACCAAAGAGCCAGCTCCGGCGCAATTGACCCGTTTCTGAAACTGGTTTCTGGCTCGTGATGCGTGTGCAAGTGACAAGGTTAACATGACGTGGGCTGCTGTTTATCTACCAAAGAATAAAGTAGGCTTTGAAAATCAAGAAAGTGCTTCTTTACGGATACTTGAAGAAATGTCCTGATTTTTTCAGGATTACTTAACATTTTTTTATAGTTTCATATTGAGCCCATTTGAATAGAATCAACAATGGAAAAAGACCATGTTAGACAGAAAACGGAGTCCACTTCGATGAAATAAAAAATAGCTACCGATAGGGCAGAGAGAGAGAGAGAGAGAGAGAGAGAGAGAGAGAGAGAGAGAGAGAGAGAGACAGACAGACAGACAGACAGACAGACAGACAGACAGACAGACAGACAGACAGACAGACAGAGAGCACGACATACACCCAACACGCCTCCTAACCGCACCCCCCCCCTCCCCCCCCCCCCAATCCACTATCCCCCCCCCCTCCTCCCCAAATCCTCCATTTCCAGTTCGGGTCCTGGTCTCACCACGCTTCGAGCTGGACGTGACGAACCGCTCGGCGGGGGGCGACATCTCGTCCTTCGTGCCCAACAGCGAGTTCGACATCACGGCCATGCCCGTGGAGCGCAACGTGCTGCAGTACGGCTGCTGCCCGGAGCCCTACCCCCGACGTCACCTTCTACGTCTACCTGAAGAGGAAGCCCATGTTCTACGTGCTGAACCTGCTGTTCCCCTGCGTGCTCATCACCACCGTGTCGCTGCTGGGCTTCCTCCTGCCGCCCGAGGCGGGCGAGAAGGTGTCGCTGGAGATCACCGTGCTGCTGTCGCTGGCCGTGTTCCTGCTGGTGGTCTCCGAGACCCTGCCGCCCACCTCCGAGACCATTCCGTATATTGGTGAGTGGGTGGGGGTGGGGTGTGTGTGGGAGGGGGTGGTGTGTTTGTGTGTACTGTGTGTGTGTGTGTGTGTGTGTGTGTGTGTGTGTTTGTGTGTGTGTGTGTGTGTGTGGTGTGTTTGTGTGTGTGAGTGAGTGTGTGTGTGTGTGTGTGTGTGTGTGTGTGGTGTGTGTGTGTGTGTGTGTGAGTGTGTTTGTGTGCGTGTGTGTGTGTGTGTGTGTGTGTGAGTGTGTGTGTGCGTGTGTGTGTGTGTGAGTGTGTGTGTGTGTGTGTGGTGTTGTGTGTGTGTGGTGTGTAGTGTGTGTGTGTGTGTGTGTGTGTGTGTGTGGTGTGTGTGTGTGTGTGTGTGGAGTGTGTGTGTGTGTGTGGTGTTTGTTTGTGTGTGTGTGTGTGTGTGTGTGTGTGAGTGTGTTTGTTTGTGTGTGTGTGTGTGTGTGTGTGTGTGTGTGTGAGTGTGTGAGTGTGTTTCTTCTCTCTTTATTTTTGCTTTTCTGTCCCCTCTCTTCTTAATCTGTCGGTCTGTTTTTTTGGTGGCCCTCTCTCCCCCTCCTCTCTCTATCTCTCATCTCTCCTCTCTCTCCCCTCTCTCCCATCCTCTCCCCCCTCCTTCTTCTCTCTCTCTCTCTCTCTCTCTTTTCTCTGCACGCGGCGCGTTTGTGAAATAGCATGTACCGCCCCAAAAAGCTTTCTTTGCATGCGCGCGTATGTGTGTGTGCTGTGGATTTGGGGTTTTTGGTGTGTGTGTGTGTGGGGTGTGTTTTGTGTGTGTGGTGGGGGGAATCCTTTTTTTGCAGGGAAGGGGGAGGGGGTTTTGGTGGGGTTGTGTGTTGTGTTTGTGGGGTGTGTGGTTTTGTGGTGTGTTTTCCGTGCGTGCGTGCGTGCGTGCTGCGGTGTTTGGTGTGTGTGTGTTTTGGGGGTGTGGTGTGTGGTGTGGTGGGGTTGTGTTGTGTGTGTGTGGGGGGGAAAGGGTAGCGAGCGACTGGCCAGAGGATTTGCTTTTAATTTTGGCGCTTCTATGATAAACATTACGCTTTCCCCCCTCAGTGAAAAGGGGGTTTTGGGGACTGCAGCGTCTGTGCACTGTGTGGTGTGAAATCGGGGGGGCGGCGGGGGTATTACCTAAGGGGTTTGTGATTTCGTGTGGTTTAACGTGTGTTCGTGGGGGGGACGGTGTGTGGGTTTAGCCCCGGGGTTCGCCCCAAGCGGGGGACCCCCCCCTTCCCCCCCCCCCAAAATCCCCCCCCCCCCCCCCCCCCCCCCCCCCCCTCCCTGCCCCCTCCACGTAGAATGCACTAAAATCAAAAGGGTCTTTTGGGGTGAGAAAACGAAAAAGGCGGGGGACGGGAGAAGGTGGGGGGGGGCCATACCCTTGGGTAATTGTTTTTGGGTTTCAAACGTGACGTGTACGCACATGCGTGTTTTTGGGGCTCTTTGTGTGCACGTTTTCTTTCCATGCGCGTGTGGGCCCCGGGGTTTCGCAAAAGGGTTTCAGCAGATACAAGGACCAATCTGCTTGTATGACGCCCCACTGTGATGGGGTGTTGTGGGGTGTGTGTTGGGGGGGTTGTGTGTGTTTTGGGGGGTGTGCGCGCAGCGCGTGTGTGTGTTTTGTCGTGTCTCGTTCCCCTTTTTTTTCCCTAACGTCCCTTTTTCCATTTTTTGCATTTGGGGAAAGCATCGATGTGCCTGGTTTAAGTGTTTTTTTTGTGAATTTCAAAGGGGCATGTGTGTGTCTGGGTGAGTGGGGGTATTCATAAAGGGGGTGTTTTCGGGGCCCAAAAAACGACCGTTTTAAACGACTCGTGCGTTAAAACATCCCCGGCTAGGATGTCTTTCCTTACCCCACACACACGTTTCGCGCCCGGACAAACACACACACACACACACCCCACACACAACCCCCACAAAACACCCACACACACAACCCCATACAAAACCCGAACTCCCCCACACACACACACACACACACCACACACACACACAAGAGAGAGACACAGTTAAAAACACAACCCCCAAACACACACACACAACAAAACACCCCACAGTACACACACACACACACACACACACGCGCCCCGCGGGGCACGCGCCTCAAACACACATATAAAAATTTTCACACAAAAAACACACACCCACCACGCACGCACGCACGTAAGCACTCACGCACGGGGACGCACACCCACATACACACACGGCGCGCACTCACACAACCCCCAAAAACATACACATCACACACACTAAAAAACATACACAACCCCGCGCGCCACACACACACCGCCAAAAACCCCACACCCACACACCACACACACACACACACACACACCCCCACCCAAAACACACATGCACGCACGCCGCACGCACACATACACACGTCCCCGCACACACACACACACACACAAAAACCCACACACACACACAAAAAAAACACAAAACATGCAAACACCCCAAAGTACAAACAAACACACCACGCGCGCGCGCACAAAACCAGAAAATGCACACACCCACACAACCACCCACACACACACACACCACCAAACACACACACACCCACACAAAACGTAACGCACGCACTCAAAGCACACCAAAAAAAACAAAGTTCGGGGCCCCGCACCCCACCAACACACATACACATGACACACACACTTTCAAACATACACACACCCCCCCGCGCCCCACAAAACACACAAACATCAGACACACCATACACACACACACACACACACACACACACACACAACCCCCAAACCCCAACACACACACACACGCAAAACCCAAAAAAAAACCCTACAGTGTAAAGACAAAGCAATTACCCCCCTGTTGTGCTTGGGAACGAGACACACAATTTTCAACCGGTTTTTAGCGAACCGTGGCGGGGCTTGGTGTGTGTGTTTGTGTGGGTGTGGGGGTTTTGGTGTGTGTGTTTGTGTGTGTGTGTGAGTGAGTGAGTGTGACAAGGGGTGTGTGGGGGTTTGTGTGTGGGGTGTGTGGTTGGGGGGTGTGGTGTGTGTGAGGGGGGTGGGGGGGGGGGAAGGGGTGTGTTTGGTGGGGGGGTTGGGGGGGTGTGTGTGTGTGGGGGTTTGTGTTTTCGCCGACTGTTTTTCTTTTCCGATCCCCCCTTAATTGGGCCCCGCACAAACTTTTGTTTTGCGGCGATCCGGTTTCCGGGTGCATCGGGGCCCCTCAAACCCAACATTAAGTGAACCTTCTGCCGCCACAGGGCTTCATTTTCACACCCCCCCATTCCCTCCTTTCCCTTTTCCCCCCCTTCCAAATCCCTCCTTTTTCCTCCCCTGCCTGATCCCTCTCTTTTCCTCCCCCCAAGATTTCCCCCTCTTTTCCCCGCCCCTGATCCCTCTCCCTTTTCCCCCCCCCCCCCCCCCTGCAAAGATCCCTCTTTTTCCTCCCCCGCCATGAACCCCTCTTTTCCTCCCCCCCTTCCCGATCCCTCTCTTTTCCCCCCCCTCCCATGGTCCCTCTCTTTTCCCCCCTGTCCCTGATTTCCCCCCTTTCCTTCCCCCCCCCGTCCCGTTCCCCCCTTTTTCCTCCCCCCCGTCATGATCCCCTCTTTTTCCTCCCCTGGGGCCCGATCCCTCTCTTTTCCTTCCCTCCTTTATCCCTCTCTTTTCCCCCCTTCCATGGGTCCCTCCCCCCTTTTCCCCCCCTCCCATGATCCCTTTCCCTTTTTCCCCCCCCTGCCATGATCCCTCTCTTTTTCCCCCCTCCCATATCCCTCCTTTTCCTCCCCCGTCATGAACCCTCTCTTCCCCCCCCCCCCCCCCTGTCATGATCCCCCTCTTTTCCCCTCCCCTGTCCCTTATCCCTCTCTTTTCCTCCCTGCCTTTTAAAACCCACTCTTTTCTTTCCCCCGGGCCCTTACCCCCTCTTTTCCTTCCTCCCAAGATCCCCCCTCTTTTCCCCCCCCCCTTCATATCCCCCTCTTTTTCCTCCCCTGTCATGATCCCCCTCCTTTTTCCCCCCCTTTCCCCCTGATCCCCCTCTTTTCCTCCCCTGCCATGATCCCTCCCCTTTTTCCCCCTTGCCAAAATCCCCCCTTTTTTCCCCCCCCTCCCATGATCCCCTCTTTTTTTCCCCCCCTGTCAAAGGGTCCCCTTTTTTTTCCTCCCCTGCCATGGTTTCCCCCTCTTTTCCTCCCCCCATGAAAAACCTTTTCTTTTTCCCCCCCCGCATGATCCCTCTCTTTTTTTCCCCCCCTGTCATACCCCCCTCTTCCCCCCCCCCCCCCCCTTTTCATGATCCCTTCTTTTTCCCCCCTGCCATGGTCCCCCCTCTTTTCCTCCCTCCCATGGTCCCCTCTCTTTTCCCCCCTTCCATGAAACCCTCTCTTTTCCTCCCCCCCGTCATGATCCCCCCTCTTTTTTTCCCCCGCCATGGTCCCCTTTTTTTCCCCCCCTTAAGGGCCCTCCCTTTCCTCCCCCCTCCCTGAACCCCCTCTTTTTTTTCCCCTGCCCCTGATCCCTCTCTTTTCCCCCCTCCCCTGATCCCCTCTCTTTTTCCCCCCCTGCCATGGGCCCTCTCTTTTCCCCCCCCTCCCATGATCCCTCTCTTTTCCCCCCCTGCAGGGGCCCCCTCTTTTCCTTTCCCCCGCCCTGGTCCCTCTCTTTTCCCCCCCCCCATGATCCCTCTCTTTTCCTCCCCTGTCATGGTCCCTCTCTTTTCCTCCCCTGCCATGATCCCTCTCTTTTCCTCCCTCCCATGATCCCTCTCTTTTCCTCCCTCCCATGATCCCTCTCTTTTCCTCCCCTGCCATGATCCCTCTCTTTTCCTCCCCTGCCATGATCCCTCTCTTTTCCTCCCCTGCCATGATCCCTCTCTTTTCCTCCCCTGCCATGATCCCTCTCTTTTCCTCTTTTCCTCCCCTGCCATGGTCCCTCTCTTTTCCTCCCCTGCCATGGTCCCTCTCTTTTCCTCCCTGCCATGGTCCTCTCTTTTCCTCCCCTGCCATGGTCCCTCTCTTTTTCCTCCCCTGCCATGGTCCCTCTCTTTTCCTCCCCTGCCATGATCCCTCTCTTTTCCTCCCCTGCCATGATCCCTCTCTTTTCCTCTTTTCCTCCCCTGCCATGGTCCCTCTCTTTTTCCTCCCCTGCCATGGTCCCTCTCTTTTCCTCCCCTGCCATGGTCCCTCTCTTTTCCTCCCCTGCCATGGTCCATCTCTTTTCCTCCCCTGCCATGGTCCCTCTCTTTTCCTCCCCTGCCATGATCCCTCTCTTTTCCTCCCTGTCATGATCCCTCTCTTTTCCTTAACTTAGTTCAAATTCCATCATGACATTTCTTTCTCTCTCTCTCTCTCTCTCTCCTCTCTCTCTCTCTCTCTCTCTCTCTCTCTCTTATTTTTAAAAAAAATTTTTTATTTGTTTACTTTGAAAACAAGGAGGAAAGAGACTGTACACAAACCGAAATACAAGCATAACAAAAACATTACCGCCTCCCCCTTCGCTCTTTTCTCCATTATTTTGAATAATTATGAAAACGGGTCGACGAGAGAGAGGACTAGCGGGAGGGCGGGGCGAGGCGGGAAACAGCATTGATGGAAGAATAACACAGAAAGAATGAGGGAAAAAAAGTCAGAGCAACATTACCATGGTCTTCACTGCTGTCATTTCATTTCGTGTTAAAGGTAAAAAAAAAAAAAATCAATGAAGTGTAAAAGTGCGACATCGCTAGTTTCTTTGATTCTGGCCTACTATTTTATGAGGAAAAAAAACACAACATAAGGGCAGAAACAAATAAATCTCAGTATAACATTTATAAGATTACTGTTTTCTTTCATTTTCATTGTAATTTTGGGAAATAAGACTAATAAACGAAGAGAGGGGATAGAAAGGAAGAAATGAGAGAAAAAGACGTATTACTATTTCACCCATTATTTCAAAAAATACTAAACAGAGTAAAGAGCATAAAGAAAGCAAGAATTAACAAACAAACGAACACAAATTTACAGAACTACATGAATCATAACCTAGTAGTGGTTGGTGACTTCAGTTCAGTTCTTGAACCAGAACTAGATTATTTCAATCACTTGCACATTAATGGTTCCAAAGCAGGAGAAGTCGCAAAGTGTTGATGGTACCGACAGACATTTGGCGTGAAGCAACACAGAGTGAGAAAGTTTAAACCCTACACGGCGAAAGATGACCCGCACTGAAGCAAAACAGACTTGACAATATCTGGATATCAGACTATCGGGGGTGGGGTGTGGGGGTGGTGGTGGTGGAGGGGCGGGGGAATATCTTGATATCAGACTATCGGGGGGTGGGGGGGGTGAGGGGCGGGGGGAATATCTTGATATCAGACTATCGGGGGGTGGGGGGTGGAGGGGCGGGGGAATATCTTGATATCAGACTATCGGGGGGCGGGGGGGATATCTTGATATCAGACTATCGGGGGTGGGGGGGTGGAGGGGCGGGGGGAATATCTTGATATCAGACTATCGGGGTCGGGGGGGGGGGGGTATCTTGATATCAGACTATCGGGGTGGGGGGGGGGTGAGGGGCGGGGGAATATCTTGATATCAGACTATCGGGGGGCGGGGGGGATATCTTGATATCAGACTATCGGGGGGCGGGGGGTGGAAGGGCGGGGGAATATCTTGATATCAGACTATCGGGGGGCGGGGGGGGGAATATCTTGATATCAGACTATCGGGGGGCGGGGGGGGGGGGGAATATCTTGATATCAGACTATCGGGGGGCGGGGGGGGGAATATCTTGATATCAGACTATCGGGGGCGGGGGGGGGGAATATCTTGATATCAGACTATCGGGGGGCGGGGGGGGGAATATCTTGATATCAGACTATCGGGGGCGGGGGGGGGGGAATATCTTGATATCAGACTATCGGGGGGCGGGGGGGGGGGAATATCTTGATATCAGACTATCGGGGGGCGGGGGGGGGAATATCTTGATATCAGACTATCGGGGGGGGGGGGGGGGGAATATCTTGATATCAGACTATCGGGGGCGGGGGGGGGGAATATCTTGATATCAGACTATCGGGGGGCGGGGGGGGGGGGGGGGGGGAATATCTTGATATCAGACTATCGGGGGGGGGGGGGGGTGGGGGGGGGAATATCTTGATATCAGACTATCGGGGGGCGGGGGGGGGGGAATATCTTGATATCAGACTATCGGGGGGCGGGGGGGGAATATCTTGATATCAGACAATCGGGGGGGGGCGGGGGGGGGGAATATCTTGATATCAGACTATCGGGGGGCGGGGGGGGGAATATCTTGATATCAGACTATCGGGGGGGGGGGGGGGGATATCTGATATCAGACTATCGGGGGGCGGGGGGGGGGGGGAATATCTTGATATCAGACTATCGGGGGCGGGGGGGGGGGAATATCTTGATATCAGACTATCGGGGGGCGGGGGGGGGGAATATCTTGATATCAGACTATCGGGGGGGTTCGAATGGGGGGGGGGGGGGGAATATCTTGATATCAGACTATCGGGGGGGGGGGGGGGGGGGGGGGGGAATATCTTGATATCAGACTATCGGGGGCGGGGGGGGGGGAATATCTTGATATCAGACTATCGGGGGCGGGGGGGGGAGGGATACTGATATCAGACTATCGGGGGGTGGAGGGCGGGGGGAATATCTTGATATCAGACTATCGGGGGCGGGGGGGGAATATCTTGATATCAGACTATCGTGGGGTGGGGGGTGGAGGGCGGGGGGAATATCTTGATATCAGACTATCGGGGGTGGGGGGGTGGAGGGGCGGGGGGAATATCTTGATATCAGACTATCGGGGGGTGGTGGGTGGAGGGGGCGGGGGAATATCTTGATATCAGACTATCGGGGGTGGGGGGGTGGAGGGGGGGGGGGAATATCTTGATATCAGACTATCGGGGCGGGGGAGGGGGAGAAAAGAAAAGAAGAGAAAAAACAACGGAGGCAACTTCTAGAGAGTGGGTGATTGTCGCTGAATGTGTGTGATAGCAGAGGAAGGAGTGGGGGGGGGGGAGGGGGGGCTTTAGGTCGCGGATGAGTGCTCCCTGATTGAGGTGCAGGCCAATGTTGGAGTGGACGATCATTTCAAGCTCACTGCTAGCACTAAATGTTTCAGTGTGCACGCTGTCCTGATGTGATTGCTTGTCAAGTGCGTGTGACTGTATTAGCGTCAACGTAGTGATACCACGTTTTTCTATAATTCATGTTAAAAGACTGTGTATACTTTGCATCGTTCGATTTGATACATTTTTGTCACTTCTGCGCATCGTTGTGTTTTTTTGTCGGTCTTTTTTTGTTTCAATACTGAAATCGGTACTTTTTGCTTCCTTCTTTCATATTGTATCTGTTGTGTTTATATGTGTTCAACTAACGTTCATTATGTATGGTTCAACTAACGTTTTATTATGTATGGTTCAACTAACGTTCATTATGTATGGTTCAACTAACGTTCATTAGTATGGTTCAACTAACGTTCATTATGTATGGTTCAACTAACGTTCATTATGTATGGTTCAACTAACGTTCATTATGTATGGTTCAACTAACGTTCATTATGTATGGTTCAACTAACGTTCATTATGTATTGTGCGTATGTTTCATGGCCAGTGCTGAGAGCTTTTTCTTAAACACAACTTTTTAAACTGAAATATGGACACAGATTATGATTTCATTGTTTCTTATTCTGTTATTTTTAAAATCGAAATGAAATGAGGTAGGGAACAGCAAACGATAAACAGTAAACAAGTGGGGTATGTTTTGCTCCCATAAGGAAACCTAACACAGAGTAACTTTTATTCAAGACTGGCACAGCCTTTTAAACTTGAATAAAGTCAGACAAAACACATGTTTTTTGCGCTTGTTTTTCCCCCACTATTAGATTGTTCGTCTATGTGTTTTGTCTGACTTTATTCAAGTTTAAAAGGCTGTGCCAGTCTTGAATAAAAGTTACTCTGTGTTAGGTTTCCTTATGGGAGCAAAACATACCCACTTGTTTACTGTTATTTTTAAATTAACCTCCAGTTAACTGATGATGATAATTGCATTACCATGCTTCTTCAAGACTCGGAGATGTATGAAAGCACATTGGCAAAGCTTTTTCAAGACTCAGAGATGTATGAAAGCACATTGCCATGGCTTCTTCAAGATTCAGAGATGTATGAAAGCATATTACCATGGCTTCTTCAAGACTCGGAGATGTATGAAAGCACATTGCCATGGCTTCTTCAAGATTCAGAGATGTATGAAAGCACATTACATGGCTTCTTCAAGACTCGGAGATATATGAAAGCAACGTCCCCTTTCACATAAAACTGGAAAAAAAAACCTTTTTCATCTTGTCTTCAAGACACCCATTCTAATT
>CM031608.1:10868608-10876108 GCA_018398815.1 Conus ventricosus
TTTCGGATGGTTTTTTAGAAAATGTATTTTAAAGAATTGTGTGAATGAATAACTTGTGAGTTGATTTTAACGTGGTGACAGCCCTGATGTGGCCCTTTCCGGTCGGCTGGGCTATAAGCAACATTATCTTATATTATCGTATCTTATCTTCCTGCGCCTATGTGTGTCGGTGTAGGTATATGAGCCATCCTCACCGCCTCTTCTTTTTATTTGTTTTTTGTTTCTTTCTCCTATTCCAGTAGTAATGTTAGCCCTCTACTCATTGATCATTTCCTTTTTTCCAACCACTGTTATCAGTACCAACATGACTGCACTTATTATAACTTCTGTCATTACGATCTCCATCCAGTAGTACTGTTTGCTATTTATTCATTGATCATTTCTAAGCCTTTCTATTAACTGTTATTATTACTCTACCATTATTACTATCATCAGTATTATCATCACATCATTAAGTTTGTTTGTTTTTTAAACATGCTGTTCTACTATCCCCTAACCCTTCTCATTTCTCCCCTTCTGTTTAGCCTCTATTAATACAAAAACCACTGTCGTCATATTATCACCGAAAGTGGCAGTAATCCTCCCATTATCATTTAAATATTCTCATCATCATCACTGTCATTAGTAATCCTCCCATTATCATTTCAGTATTCTCATCATCATCACTGTCATTAGTAATCCTCCCATTATCATTTAAGTATTCTCATCATCATCACTGTCATCAGTAATCCTCCCTATATCATTTAAGTATTCTCATTATCATCACTATCATTACTATTATTACTATTGTTATCGTTATTGTTATTGTCATCATTATTATTTTAACTCCCATCGTCCCCTTCCCAGCAGCCTCGTTTTCATTCCAACACCCATCATGCGCTGAATATGGGAAGATAAGTGATTGCTCGATCTTCGCTTTCATTGTCCTGAATGCTGTTTGTTTCACCTGAACAAGACCTGAAAGGTCAAAACGCGTCGTGCGCTGTCCTGTGATCTGTTTGTCCATATTATCTTGCGGAATCACCAACAGTTCTTTTCAAAGTTTTTTTTTCTTCTAATTTCCGCTGTCAGTCACCTCGCTTTGAAAGTGAATCTAGCCGGTCATTGCGCCCACTGAAAATCATCGATTGTTGCTTTAGGGTTGACTTTGTCTTATAAAGGTCAACAGATCAAATTTTCTTCATTTTTTTAAAGTCCGCGTGCGCGCGCGCGCGCGCGTGTGTGTGTGTGTGTGTGTGTGTGTGTGTGTGTGTGTGTGTGTGTGTGCGTGTGCGCGCGCGCGTGCGTGTGTGCGTGCGTGCGTGTGTGAGTGTGTACACGCGCGCGCATATGTGTGTGTTTGTATGCATGAGAGTGTTTGGCTACGCGATTTATGGGATTCATTGAGGTTCCTTGGAGATGGTACCTAACAAAAGCGGTTTTCACCTTTTTGTTTTTTGGGTTTTTTTTTTGTTTTGTTTTTTTGTCGAGCTGCTGCCGCTCCAATAAAGGAGTGGGCGGGCGACTTGGATGGTTGCTTAATTGTCTTGCTGTTTGACAGCTGCTGGTTTGCTGGACTTGCTGCCTCCTTGGCTGCACGGCTGATTAATGAAGTGTTCGTTGTTTAGCTAGTGAAGCTACGTTGTTTGGTTTTGACGTTGAGTACAGCACCGGTCCTCGTTCTTCACCCACTCAAATGACGTAACCCAAGACATGTACGGGCTGTTACCTGAGATCGAAGAAATGCACGGCGAACACACACGCACAGAACACACACGCGTGCGCGCGCGCGCGTGCATGCACACACACACCACACACACACACACACACACGCACGCACGCACGCACGCACGGACGCACGCACGCACGCACGCACACACACACACACACACACACACACACACACACACACACACACACACACACACACACACACACATACATGCACGTGCGCGCGCTCACACACACACACACACACACACACACACACACACACACACACACACACACACCGCAAGAAACCTTAGACATGATGCTTGTGCTGTATTGACGTGATTATTTTCCTGCTCACTGCGTCACGTATGAAAAGGTGATATGAGCAAACGGATCGATTATCGCCATCCCCACCCAGCTTCCAATAAGTAAACGTCACTAACGAATACAACGTCACAACACAAACTCTCCGAGGAGCAGGATTCTGTACAGGTGCCCCCCCCCCCCCCACCCTACCATCCCACCCTCTTCTCTTTCATTACCCCCCCCCCCTCATGGTTCTCTCCTTTCCAGCTTGATTCGTGTACCCTACGCCGCTTTTCAGGTTTTCTGTCTTCTTTGATTTTCTCTCCTTTGACTTTCTCTCCTTTGATTTTCTCTCCTTTGACTTTGTCTCCATTGATTTTCTCTCCTTTGACTTTCTCTCCTTTGATTTTCTCTTCTTTCATTTCCTGTTCTTTGATTTTATCTTCTTTATCTTCCTTTTGAAACCCTGACCGCTTCTTTCTCTGTCCCCCAATCTGAATTCGTCCATCTGTCTATCTGTCTGTCTGTGTCTGTCTGTCTGTCTGTCTGTCTGTCTCTCTCTCTCTCTCTCTCTCTCTCGTCTCTCTCTCTGTCTCTCTCTCTCTCCTCTCTCTCTCTCTCTCTCTCTCTCTCTCCTCTCTCTCTCTCTCTCTTGCGCAAGTCAGTGTGCTTGTGCAGAGCGTTATCATCACCACCACCATCATAGTCAATGTCAGCAGTAGCAGTGGCACCAGTACCCTCGTCATCATCACCATCAGCAACTGCACTATAAACAGCAGTGTTAGTGTCGTCATCATCAATGCCATCATCAGAATTATTACCGTTGTCGTCAGTATCATAATTATCACAATTATTACCGTCATACGCAATATCGTCATCGTCGTCATCGTCAGTATCATCACCTTTATCCGTGTTGTCGTTATCACCAATGCCATCGTCCTCTTCATTATCATTACCATCATCAGCATGTCGTCGTCATTATCACTATCACCATCATCATCGTCATCGTCATCATCATCATCATCATCATCATCATCATCATCATCATCATCATCATCATCGCTGTCGTTATCATCACTATCATCGGCATCATTCTCTTCAATATCATCATCATTGTCATTGTCATTATCAACGCCATCATTAGTATCGTCGTTGTCATTTGTAATTCTCTCATCCGTATAATTGTTGTCAGAATCATTATCGTCGTTGTCATCGGTGTCGTCGTTGTCGTCATTGCCATTATGATTCTCATCATTTTTTTTTCGTCATCTTCATCATAACTATTATCACTATCCTCATTCTTTTCATTGTCATCATCATTGAAGGTCGTTAAATGGCGTCTCAGAGTCTGCGGCTCTTCATTTGCCCACGCATACTTCACTGCATACCCTCCCCCTCCTTCTCCCCCACCCCCTGCTATTTTGAAGTCGTGTCGAATGGTTGGACGTCGTGAAAATCAAGGGGACAGTGGCTGGAGGGATGCAGTGAGGGGTCCATGGAGCAGGGGCTGTGGTTGGAGGGATGCAGTGAGGGGTCCATGGAGCAGGGACTGTGGTTGGAGGGATGCAGTGAGGGGTCCATGGAGCAGGGGCTGTGGTTGGAGGGATGCAGTGAGGGGTCCATGGAGCAGGGGCTGTGGTTGGAGGGATGCAGTGAGGGGTCCATGGAGCAGGGGCTGTGGTTGGAGGGATGCAGTGAGGGGTCCATGGAGCAGGGGCTGTGGTTGGAGGGATGCAGTGAGGGGTCCATGGAGCAGGGACTGTGGTTGGAGGGATGCAGTGAGGGGTCCATGGAGCAGGGACTGTGGTTGGAGGGATGCAGTGAGGGGTCCATGGAGCAGGGAATGCTTTTCCATGCTGTATCACGCGCGGTGAGCTGTCGTCAGCAGGGACAGAGAGGTGCGCGGTGAGCTGTCGTCAGTTGGGACAGAGAGGTGTGCGGTGAGCTGTCGTCAGCAGGGACAGAGAGGTGCGCGGTGAGCTGTCGTCAGCTGGGACAGAGAGGTGCGCGGTGAGCTGTCGTCAGCAGGGACAGAGAGGTGCGCGGTGAGCTGTCGTCAGCAGGGACAGAGAGGTGCGCGGTGAGCTGTCGTCAGCAGGGACAGAGAGGTGCGCAGTGAGCTGTCGTCAGCAGGGACAGAGAGGTGCGCGGTGAGCTGTCGTCAGCAGGGACAGAGAGGTGCGCGGTGAGCTGTCGTCAGCAGGGACAGAGAGGTGCGCGGTGAGCTGTCGTCAGCAGGGACAGAGAGGTGCGCGGTGAGCTGTCGTCAGCAGGGACAGAGAGTTGCGCGGTGAGCTGTCGTCAGCAGGGACAGAGAGGTGGCGTCCTGTATCACCGCGCGGTGAGCTGTCGTCAGCAGGGACAGAGAGGTGGCGTCCTGTATCACCGCGCGGTGAGCTGTCGTCAGCAGGGACAGAGAGGTGGCGTCCTGCCAAGTAAGAATCCGGCCAGTCACTGCCTGACACTACCAGAATGAATGAGGATCGGTGCAGTGTCTCCCCCGGTGGGTGACCGAAAGGCAGCAGGACGTTTGATAGCTCAGCTCCTTGTGGATTCCTGATGGCACTGCGGCCGGCCATGTCGTGGATTCTGATGTGTACAGGCTGAGGGGGTTCAAAGCGGATTTCAGGGCATGGAAAACACGGAAGTAATAGGAAAATGAACTTTATCGACTTGAAAGATAGCAATTTTTGAGAGATTTTGGCATATTTCATCATATCAACTTTATCGACTTGAAAGATAGCAAATTTTGAGAGATTTTGGCATCGTTTATCGGATCAACTTTATCGACTTTAAAGATAGCAAATTTTGAGAGATTTTGGCTTCGTTTATCGGATCAACTTTATCGACTTAAAAGATAGCAATTTTTGAGAGATTTTGGCATCGTTTATCGGATCAACTTTATCGACTTGAAAGATTTCGTTTATCGGATCAACTTTATCGACTTAAAAGATAGCAATTTTTGAGAGATTTTGGCATATTTCATCAGATTAACTTTATCGACTTGAAAGATAGCAATTTTTGAGAGATTTTGGCATCGTTTATCGGATCAACTTTATTGACTTGAAAGATAGCAATTTTTTTTAGAGATGTTGGCATATTTCATCAGATCAACTTTATCGACTTGAAAGACAGCAATTTTTGAGAGATTTTGGCATCGTTTATTGGCTCAACTTTATCGACTTGAAAGATAGCATTTTTTTTTGGAGAGATTTTGGCATCGTTTATCGGATCAACTGTATCGACTTTAAGGATAGCAAATTTTGAGAGATTTTGGCATCGTTTATGGGATCAACTTTATCGACTTGAAAGATAGCAGTTTTTGAGAGATTTTGGCATCGTTTATCGGATCAACTTTATCGGCTTGAAAGATTGCAATTTTTTTTTCTTTTTAAAAAAAAGAAGAGATTTTGGCATATTTTATCGTGACAAATTTAAAACTACATACTGATTAATTTTATGCTATAAGTACAAATGTATTGAAACCTGTATTTGTTTGTGCGAGCACCCAACATTTCATTCAATATTTGGCCAGCTGGCCAGTTGCTTGAACAGTTACTGGGTGGGTTGGGTATTTCTTCTTTCCTAACAGTTACCTAGTTATGTGACTGGCTGCTGATCGGTCGGTTTGTTCGGCCGTCTGTTAGCTCGGTTACTTAGTGACGCCCGCATTGGTGTATAGTTTCTTTTCTTCTTTCTTTCTTTCTTTTTACTTTTTTTTTCTCTCTCTCTCTCTCTTTTTTTTTTAACCGACGTCGGCCGCAGCAGCAGCGCGGTATATTGAGCCGGCCACATCGGTGTTGTGCACGTGTCGGCTGCTAACCGCAGCGTGTTTGTGTGTTCCTCTGACTGACCGTTGTTCCGGACTCGCCACTCGTAAGCTATCGACTACAACAAACACAGCTGAACAACAGAAGAAAACGAACAAAAAGAAATAAAAGAAAAAAAAATTGAAAAAAAAGTAGGAGGGGGACGGGGGGGGGGGGGGATCCAGGGGAGTGGAAGGAGGGGGAGGGGGCGTACAAAAAGTCACTGCTTCATGGAGATCGTGACGATCGGATTAACGTTCCTCTATTCTGTGACAGAGGGCGTGGGAAGACGGATCGAAGTCAGCTGGTTTGGCTATTATTTCACACACACACACACACACATACACACACACACACACACACACACACACACACACACACACACATCACACACACACACACACACACACACACACACACACACACACACACACACACACACACACTTTACACACACACACACACACACACACACACACACACTTCAGTTATGGTTCCTCTCTCCTTCCATCGGACTTCGGCTGCAAACGTCATAAAGGTGTGACGTCATACAGCGGCACGTACCCCTTCCCCGATAGGGACACTCCCCCACCCCCCCACCCCCACCCTTCCCCCGACTCCTCCCATCCCCCGTTTCACACACGCTTCCTCCCTGACCCATCCTGTCCTTCCCGTTTTTCCTCTCACAGAATCTTTCTTCTGTTTTTCCTCTCACAAAATCTTTCTTCTGTTTTTCCTCTCACAAAATCTTTCTTTCTTCTGTTTTTCCTCTCACGCAATCTTTTTTCTGTTTTTCCTCTCACAAAATCTTCTGGCTTTCTTCTGTTTTTCCTCTCACAAAATCTTCTGGCTTTCTTCTGTTTTTCCTCTCACAAAATCTTCTGGCTTTCTTCTGTTTTTCCTCTCACAAAATCTTCTGGCTTTCTTCTGTTTTTCCTCTCACAAAATCTTTCTTCTGTTGTTGGTTTTCCCTACATAAGAGTGTTGGTATCGTTTTATTTTGGCGGGAATTTTCAGTGTGAAATTTAGATTGATGTATTTTTAAATTGACAATGCCGTCTCTACTTACAAGTATTAAGAGTTTTTGTTGTGACGCACGCTTGAGTTTTATGCCTGTTCGCAAAACATGTTGCTAGAAGGGCTACTATAGTTTATATAATGGTTCGGTTTTTCTTTTTCGGGTTGCGTTTGTTTGTTGTTGTGTTTTCTGTTGTTGTTGTTGTTGTTGTTTTTAACAGCTTCGAGTGTCAGGGTGCGTTTTGTACATTTTCGCTACGAGTGGCATTACTATAACTGCGATCGCTGCTATTCGCCATGTTCATTCAAGAACGATAATAATGCTTCTCGTCATCCCCACCCCCACATCCACCCCCTGCCTGTCTGCAGGCATCTACTTCGCCAGCGCCATGATGCTGGTGTCGCTGTCCACCATCCTGACGGTGGTCGTGCTGAACGTGCACCACAAGGAGTACAAGCCCGTGCCGCGCTGGATGCGCGTCTTCTTCCTCCACTACATGGCGCGCCTCGTCTGCTTCAGCGACGAGAGCACCCCCGCCGGAAAAGGCCACCCGGGGCGCGTGCAGGTGCACGCCGCGGGCAAAGACGGCAGCTACAGCACGCACAACCCGGCGCTGCACAACGGGTATTTAGGTCACCATGAGAACGGACACGTCACCGGCAGTCAGATATGGGT
>CM031608.1:10881108-10891108 GCA_018398815.1 Conus ventricosus
GCATACATATCTGCAGTGGTGGTTAATTCTGCCTAATTAACAGTAAGTGCTTGAGAGGATGAATGGGGTATAATAAATGCTTTTCAAAATGAGCCTTCAGCAAGCTTATAGTCTCCAAGGGGAAGACAATCGCCAATGGGGAGGAAACTCACTAACGTATAACTCCTGGTCAGATACCGGTATTTCGAAACCTGATTGTTTCTCCTCAGTGACCGCGGAAAGTGGTAACTTGAAAACTCAACAAACATACTACGGTATTGCACACCAGCCTTTTTCGGGGATAGCATTCTTCTTAGAACCGAAAAGGCAGAGGAGTCAAGTTACCACTTTCCGCGGTCACTGAGGAGAAACAATCAGGTTTCGAAATATCGGTATATGACCAGGAGTTATATGTTAGTGAGTTTCCCTCCCTATTGGAGATTGTCTCCCCCTTGGAGACTATAAGCTTGCTGAAGGCTCATTTTGAGAAGCATTTATTATTCCCCATTCACCCTCTCAAGCACATACTGTTAGGCAGAATTAACTACCAATGCAGATATGTATGCTTATCTCCCCCTATTTCTTCACTCTAAGACATAAGAGCAAGCTTTGTTTTATAACTATATATATATATATATATATATATATATATATATATATATATATATATATATATTATATATATATATATCTTTGCACAGTGGGAAAGACTACAACTTTGGATTCTCTCTTGAGGGCACATAAGACCGTATGGCGAAAGCTTGGCTGTGTCTGGAGTGGCACTGTCTTCATCTGTCCGTGGGCAGGGTGTGTTGGGTCTGTGGGGTGTGCTCGGCAGCTGGAGGGTGGTGTTTTTCGCCGGTGGGCTCTGCAGTCATGAAATACGGGCTGGTACACCCATGGGGATGCTACTTTAAGGCTGTTATGAGCTGCATCCTGTAGTCTAATTTACCTCTGTTCAGGAGCAGTTATGTCCCTTGATATCTTAATGGAGTGTCCTGCGCGTGCCTGTACCCATCGTCAACACAGCGCAGGCCTCCAAGGGTGGTACAGGACTGCTCTAAAGGCAGGTGAAGACGGTGCTTCTCTGGGTCCTCCCAGCACCTTCGGGTGTTTCTTTTTCTTTTCTTCTATCTTTGCACTCTAATGGTTAAAAAGAACTGTGTTGATCATAACTGGAACATCCGCAACTCTGACACTGTGCTGCAGGTCACCCAACAAAACACATATCTTGTAATTATTGTTATCACACTTTTTACATTTTTTTTTCTGATTTGACGTGTAAGTGTGTGCGTGCGTGCTTGCACACATGTTTGTGTGTGTGTGTGTGTGTGTGTGTGTGTGTGTGCGTGCGTGCGTGCGTGCGTGCGTGCGTGCGTGCGTGCGTGTGTGTGTGTGTGTGTGTGTGTGTGGAGTGAAAAGAGAAGATTGGAGCATGCATGAGCTTATGTATACGTGCATGTGTGTGTGTGTGTGTGCGCGCGCGCGCGCGCGTGTGTGTGTGTGTGTGTGTGAAATACATGCACGTGACTTACCTTGAGTGGTGAACATAACTGATTTAAAAATAACAACCTACCATGACCTGTTCTGCAAACTAGCACGTGTATAGAAGCACGACAAAATCCTTGAGTTTGGATGGAGGGTGTCGTGGAAACGAGTTTTTAATTAATGGAACTTTTCTGGGAGGAGATACATGCAAAAGGTGATACGAAGAGAGAAAGTGTTTTCAGATGCTGCCTATAGAAAATGCAAACGAATAGACCAACAAACGTACTGAAATTTGAGAGGGGCAAGTGGGGGGAGGGGGGACCAATCTGGGAGAAGGGGAAACGAAGAGGGAGACAAGAGTAGCTGACTTTTGCATAATCCATCATCAAAACAAGTACCTGTCATAACAAGGATGACGATAATGTTGATAATAATGCTTACAGCCCTAACACACAATTCAAAACTTGTGGCTATCTTTTTTTCTTCTTCTCAGAATAGAAATGAAAATTTTGATGTGTGGGAACACACACTGTGTGTGAGCTGATTAACAATGTGTAATTAAATAATGGTATCTTTCAAGACAAGAACAACTTTAGCACGAATCCCTACCTCATTGATGCTTGATAGAAATCTCAGCGCCTTCCTTTTTTTCCGCTTTAACGTGTTTGTTTCAAACGTTGGAATCCAGTAGTCTTCGCGGTCGGTGTTAAAAATCAAATGACCGATCAGTGAGGACTGGAATTCATTGTAACATCACCTAACAAACCTCAAAACAAAAAGCAGTCCACGGAGTTCTCTCCCTCTGTTGTTGCATGAGGGCTGTAAGCGCACACACACGCATACACATAAGCACACAAATGCACACACACACGCACATGCGCACACACCCACATACAAAGACACACACATACACACAGATATGTACACATATAGCTGTTATGCGGATACGTGTGCTCACACAAACCCACATATTACACACAACACACACACACACACACACACACACACACACACACACACACACACACACACACACACATGCGCCTACGCACACACATACGCCCACGCACACACATGGGCCCATGCCCACACATCATACACACACGCGTACATCCACTACACAAAAAACAAACAAAAAAAATGTTAGGTAGGTATTCAAGGTCTGACCAGCGCGTTGGCCTAATGCGAAGGTCAGACATCCGCTGAGTCGTAGCCACGAGACCCTCTTCTTCAATTGTCTCATCTTCGTTGTTAATTCATTTATCCATCAGCTTCAGATCATACGTAGCGTGGTCTCAAAACTTAGCGGATGTGGTGTAGCGTATATGGACTAGTTCGCAAGCAGTGACGCCTCCTTGATGAAACTGAAACTGAAACTGTTGTCTCCCCCAGGCGAAGGGCGAGCACCCGCAGCTGAACCAGGCCAGCCGACCTCCTTCCGCCCTGGGAGAGGAGCCTCAGCCCGCGCTGGAGCTCTCGGCGCCCTTCGCCCCCCTGGTGCAGATCCTGGGCGAGCAGCTGCGGCTGCTGAAGCGGATGGAGGCGCGGAAGGAGGGCAAGCAACGCCACGACCTGCAGGCCAACGAGTGGCACCGCGTAGCCATCGTGCTGGACCGCCTCTTCCTGCTGCTCTTCACGCTCATCTCCTTCGTCACCTCCATGGTGCTGCTCGTGCCCCTGGCCGACCGCTAGGGGAGGTCAGAGGTCACCGTGACGTGGACCGCCTCTTCCTGCTCCTCTTCGCGCTCATCTCCTTCGTCACCTCTGACGGTTAGGGGAGGTGAGAGGTCACCGTGACGAAGACCGCCTTTTCCTGCTCCTCTTCACGCTCATCTCCTTCATCATCTCCATGGTGGCGCTCGTGCCCCTGGCTGACCGCTAGGGGAGGTCACTGTGTGTACAGGACAACATTGGGGTCACTGTGCAAGGCAACATTGGGGACATGTATCGCCTGTTTCTGCTGCTGCTGCTCACGCTCATCTTCATGACCACCATGGGGGTGTTCGCGCCCCTGGCCGACCGCTAGAGGAGATCACTGTGACACACTGTTACACCACAGGCAACATCAGGACATGACCGACGACAGACGTAATCACATCGTCACACAGGAGCACCGTGACTCAAGCTGTGAGCGTGGGAGAGGAGAGGGGAGGGAGAGGAGTGGGGAGGGGGGGGGGGGGGACGGGTGTGAAGGGTAGGGGGAGGAAGAGTGGCACAGATATCTTCGAGGACAGAGATGTCTGGATTTGTAAAAATCGAAGTGGGAGTGGAAAGTGTTTTGGTATTTTGTCCATGGAAATATGAGCCTGTGTATGTTGACTTCAACGTTGACTGTGGGACAGGAAGCGATGGACCAAAGTATCCTCTGGAACTTTCCTGTGAAGGAACAAACCATATCGTATGATTGTGATGTGAATCGACGTCCATTGTAGATGCCCTCCAGAAAAGGACGAGGATGTGACTTAAAACTGTGAAGGAAAAGTGAAGATAGACTCTTCCTGTGTCCGTCCCGTCTAACTTCTCCATAGTACCTTGCCAAAGTACGACAAACAATGATTCATTTCAAACCCGAGCTTGTTTCAGGCCGTATTTTCATCATTTAGTTTGACCAGTTAATTAGTAACAGGCCTTGTAATCCGAAACATACTTCTATTGATTTTTCTGATGTGTGCTTAGCCCTTTTCATCCATGTTTTTCATTTCTTATCACAAATGGGGGCTTTAAAAATAAAACTTTATAATTCCCAGTAAAAAGCTAACATACTAAATCTTTTTGTTTGATGGCAAGCACGTTGGTGAGGTGACGAGATATCCAGTGTTTGAGCCTTGCTGCTCTACACAGACTGGCATTACCTGCAGGGGCCGCCTCACGGCTCCTGACCAAGAGAACCCAGGCGAGGTGTACAGGGATGAGCTGTGTTCAGCTGTGGCCAGAACCAAACAGCGTCTCGTGTGATCGACATGTGATTGACAACAACTGGGGGAACCCGTAAGTGATTAAGGATTTCACCGCAGCAAATTTGGATCGGCAGAATTTGAAAGAGTCGGCTCAACGTGTGTCGGCGCACCTTTTTTTTTTCGGTTTTAAAGGGTCGACGGGCGCCTGTAGGAACGGTATTTTAATGTCGTGCTGTACGTCAATAAAAGCCCTTTTAAGTCTAAATAAACAAAGTAAAGGTAACGAACGGAGATGGAATGGCTTGCAGAAGTTGAAGATCCAACGGGGAGCGCTCAAAGAGTAAATGATGAGCAAATTAAAGAGAGGCAAGGAGTGTGTATTTGTGAGGGATAAAGTGAAAAACTTTCGCGCCTTTTTTTGTCTTGCTAAAGAACACGATCTCGTCGTAGGGTCAGAAGAACAGACACAAAACAACACTGCCTGTATGTGCACCTGCAGCGAACAGACCTAGTGATCTTTCTGTGGATTTATAGCATGTTACTTCTCCTGCGGTCTATCTTTAATCCTGTCGCCACAGTCTTCTCGAAGTCTTGACGGCTGCCCCAAAGCTACATCTGCAGCTGTGCACCCTCTGGCCAGGTTTGACGCCATAGAACATGATGAGCTGGACAGTGTTGGAGGATGTATCATATGTTACCAAATAAGGTCAGAGAAGAGCGGCAGCCTATTTGTCACGTCCTCTTATGACTTCACCCATAACAACCTACCAAGGACACACAGATGAAAAACAGAAACGTATTTGTCCGAAAAGTAACATGATGAGATACTTGCTGTTTGTATAGAACTCTTATCAGATATGCGGTTAAAACGGTGTAGGCGGCAGTCAGCATAAGCATACGGTGCGTTTGACTGTCGACGGGTACACACGTTGTATGATGGGGGTTTCTTATTTTTTGGCGTGGTTTTATTCACTGCCCCGCACACTGTCTTCATTCAACAGCATTACTCCTCCATTGCTTAGTCTGACTGTCCATAAATGCCAACCTGTATACTCGTTGTGTCACTGGCTCACTGGCTCGTCGCCAAAAGTGCACAGAAAGCTGTCGATATTAGGTCGTATGGAGGACAGTGCTCGTTGTGTCACTGGCTTATCGCCAAAAGTGCACAGAAAGCTATTGATATTAGGTCGTCTGGAGGGCAGTGCTCGCTGCGTCACTGGCTCAGCGCCAAGAGTTCACAGAAAGCTATTGATATTAGGTCGTCTGGAGGGCAGTGCTCGTTGCGTCACTGGCTCAGCGCCAAAAGTCTACAGAAAGCTATCGATATTAGGTCGTCTGGAGGGCAGTGCTCATTGCGTCGCTGGCTCAGCGCCAAGAGTTCACAGAAAGCTATCGATATTAGGTCGTCTGGAGGACAGTGTTGCCGAGTGCCGGCACGTGTTGGTTGACTGTTGCCTGCTGTGAATCAACATGCAGAGCGAGACTTGACAAGCTCCCTGATGGCGACATGGCGTGGGGAGTCGTGGGATTGTAGGCACTCCTTGGGAATACTCGGACTGTCTTGTGAACGCGGAAGGGGGAGAGTGAAGGGAGGGAAAGAGATGATGTGCGGTCAAGCTAGTGACAGAAGGGGAATGACATTTGTTTTGTGTTTAACACAGGGTTTTTTTTTTATGTTATTCACTGTCATGATCTTCATCATGAATCAAACGTTCACAATAGCTGTCCTGCATACCCTTCTCCCACGGGTGGACTTCCGAGAATAATTTTATGATGCGGTCATACAAACAATCTTTTGAATGGACATCAGATCAGGTTCAAGAGGTACACGGAAAACGAGAACAAAACAAAGCACAAAAAATCTCTTCAGACAACCAGCAGCCAAAGTCAAGAAAAAGAGACTGTGTTAATGGATTACAGAGGGGTGGGTGATATTTGTGCATTTGATGGGTTGAGGTTAGCTTCAGAGGGGTGGGTGATATTTGTACATTTGATGGGTTGGGGTAGGGTTCAGAGGGGTGGGTGATATTTGTGCATTTGATGGGTTGGGGTAGGGTTCAGAGGGGTGGGTGGTATTTGTGCATTTGATGGGTTGGGGTAGGGTTCAGAGGGGTGGGTGATATTTGTGCATTTGATGGGTTGGGGTAGGGTTCAGAGGGGTGGTTGATATTTGTGCTTTTGATGGGTTGGGGTAGGGTTCAGAGGGGTGGGTGATATTTGTGCATTTGATGGGTTGGGTTAGGGTTCAGAGGGGTGGTTAATATTTGTGCATTTGATGGGTTGAGGTTGGGTTCAGAGGGATGGGTGATATTTGTGCATTTGATGGGTTGAGGTTGGGTTCAGAGGGGTGGGTGATATTTGTGCATTTGATGGGTTGAGGTTGGGTTCAGAGGGGTGGGTGATATTTGTGCATTTGATGGGTTGGGGTAGGGTTCAGAGGGGTGGGTGATATTTGTGCATTTGATGGGTTGGGGTAGGGTTCAGAGGGGTGGGTGGTATTTGTGCATTTGATGGGTTGGGGTAGGGTTCAGAGGGGTGGGTGATATTTGTGCATTTGATGGGTTGGGGTAGGGTTCAGAGGGGTGGTTGATATTTGTGCTTTTGATGGGTTGGGGTAGGGTTCAGAGGGGTGGGTGATATTTGTGCATTTGATGGGTTGGGGTAGGGTTCAGAGGGGTGGGTGATATTTGTGCATTTGATGGGTTGAGGTTGGGTTCAGAGGGATGGGTGATATTTGTGCATTTGATGGGTTGAGGTTGGGTTCAGAGGGGTGGGTGATATTTGTGCATTTGATGGGTTGAGGTTGGGTTCAGAGGGGTGGGTGATATTTGTGCATTTGATGGGTTGGGGTATGGTTCAGAGGGATGGGTGATATTTGTGCATTTGATGGGTTGAGGTAGGGTTCAGAGGGGTGGGGAGTGGTAGAGGAAGATGCAATGTTTTTTGTTTTGTTTTGTTTGGTTAACCCGCACTTTCAACTAACAGAACATGGACGTGTGCGGTCGTTATATAAATAAATGTGTAAACTGTGGCTGTCCCTCAGTACATGTAGTTATGGTGTATAACTGTAAACTTCCACTATCCTGTAATACAGGCCTTTACAACGTGACGGCTGAATCTGATGCACCCACCCCTCCTCACAAGCTTTGCTCTCAGAGGGAAGTTGTACAGGAATAAAGGAGCACTACCTTTAACAGTCCCTACCCACCTCCCAGCACTTCCATCGACAACCCGCCGAACGCACTGGTGAAAATGCGTAGCAAGTGTCGGTTGCACGCGTGCTCTTTGACGTTCTGTGTACATAGTTCATGTGACAGTATACCGGGCAAAAACCTGACAGTTTCCATAGCTTTTGGGCAGTTTCTGAACGGCTTCATTGAAATACCCATGAAATCCATTCAGTGAAAACACGAAGAACTCTTTTTTTCTTTTAAAAAAAAAACCCAGGTTTTTGGCTAGGTTTGCCAGAAGGTTGGGCGACACTGTCGACAATGTTCTGGAACCGACGTGCTTCAAGGAAAGAGGTTCACGCTTCTGCACAGCGACTCTTCTGGCATGGCCTACATGTAGCCAGGGACTGTACACATATCATCATTCAGAGAAACGCTACGAAAGATGTGATGGAGTAAACAAGTGGTGCGATGGTGAATCAACTGCGAATCATACACGGTTACATGTTACTTTTCAAGCAGTTGTAACGACTTTGTGACAGAACTTACGATGAAAAAGAAAGAACAAAGGCATCTCCAGAGCGTGCTGACCTTCACCTTTTAGTGCCCACTCTGGGCAGAGAAAAAAACAAACATAAAAACTATCCATGTGAACTCTGGCCCTTACTTCCAATCAATCCGTATCTTCCCTCGTTTGACACTTGTTCAGGTGAACATAGGGCATCACAGACATCGAGGGAAAACGGATTAATTAACGTTTCACTCTCTGTAAATATTTTTTGTGACTTGATGTGTGCATATTCATCGCCTGGAAAAAAAGGTTTTCCTTTGTTTAATCGTGTCCGGTCTGTTTTATTTATGCTTTTTTGTGTTTTAAGAGCTTTGTGTCCGATTTATATTATTTACACTCTTTGAAAATGAATGGAGTGTATATGAATCTTTAATGACCACTTCTCATCACACTAGAACAAATGTTGCGATTTTTTTTTTTTTTGACAGAAGCAGATGGGCGGAGCAGGGAGCGGTGTGAGATCAGTTGTAATAAGACTTGTTCTGGAAAAGAAAGTCAGGGGAAAATAACGTCAGGTTTTTTTTTCGTTGCAAGTAGAATTACCTTTTCTTAGTTTATGGGTCAAGCCAACAGGTCCAGCTTGTCATTTTTTTCCCCAAAGCAAATATTAAGAGTTTCCATTACCGGCCGTTGTTTCCGTTTCACTCTCACGTTTTGGCGTTTTCTCTCTGGTTGTACGGTCAAGCCGACTGTTGGGTCATCCTTGCTTTGGGCGGTCCACCAGCGGCATCTCAACAGGTGGGCAGGGTTGCCCATGTTGCCTACTCGCGAGGTTTACAAGATTAGACGAATGAAGGACACGACATAATCATAGCACCATAAATAAAAGTAGGAAAAAAAAAACAGACGAAGTTAGTCTAGTTTCTAATTCACATTCTTTCCGTTTAAAAATCTCTTTGATTTTCAATACAGCAGGAAGCTTGTTGCCGTAAAAGAGCTGAAGTCACAGAGGAATTTTTGTTTCCCAATTCTGTTCAGCCAGTATTTTTGTTCCCAAGCACCAAAAATAGGTACTTCGTCTGATCGGTCACACACACACACACCACACACACACACACACACACACACACACACACACACACACACAAACACACACACACAAACACACACACACACACACACACACACACACACACACATCACATCACATCACATTACATTTCACTCTCTCTCTTTCTCAGACGCATGAAAAAAGGCGGGGTAACTCTGAATGCGAGTTCTAACACAGATTTACCTCTAGCACAGATTTCCGAGCATCGTTTATTCACAGCTGACGTCCGAAAACAGTGAAAACGTACATGCCACAAATAATCTTTTTTTTTTTTTTCAAAGCCAGAGTCCCCCCCTCCCCCTCCTCCCCACCAAACGTCTGCGAAATTCTGGTGTTGTTACCTTCAGTTGCAGCTAATTGGGAACAGTGACAAAATGACAGACTTTGTCAATTTATGTTGCAGCCGATTAGAAACACATTTAAGAAGAAATTAAAAAATAAAATAAAAAACGTCGTGACTTTCTAGTGCTGCCCAGAATTTAGATTGTTGGGACTTGCACGATGTTCAGAGATGTCCCACCTGACGTAATCTTTGAGTTTCTGAAAGAGATTAACATTTTTTATCTGATTTGAGATTTTACGGAAGAAAGATTTTTAACGAAGTTTCTGGTGCGTTTTTAGATGTATTTTAAAGAGATGTGTGAAAGTGGTTTTTATTTTGTTTTGTTTCGTTTTTTATGACTTGTGAGTTGATTTTAACGTGGTGTCAGCCCTGATATGGCCCTTTGCGGTCGGCTGGGCTATAAGCAACATTACCTTACCTTACCTGTCAGAATTTTTTTTTTTTTTTTGGGGGGGGGGGGGTATATGACGTAATGGTCATTATCAACTTATGCAGCCAAAT
>CM031608.1:10898608-10926108 GCA_018398815.1 Conus ventricosus
TTATTCCGCCAATGGAATCACTAGTCACCTACACATACACACACACCCAGCTGCTAGCACCAACAAAGACTTGGGCACCCAGTGGTTAATGCATAACCTCCTATTCAGGCTCATGTTCGATTCCCTGAAGCTACCCATTGTACTAACAGCCTGGACTTCTCTACCAGCCAAGACTGATGCTTCAAGTAGTTGCTACTCTATAGACAACAAGGCGCAAACCACTCAATAGGCCGCAGCCTTCCATTCAATCCTCAGAACAAGGACGACTGAATGGTCGCTGTTACTCTGCCTGCAGGCTGACGGTCACCTACCCGTGACGGTCACCTGACACGATCGCCTTCCCTTCAGGCCCACTGGAGAACCCAGTGAATAGCCAGCCAGTGGTCGGACTGGACACTCCTCTACCCAGGACCGGCAGGTCGGCAACTCCTTGTCACTATCCCTCGGACATGCGAAACACTTCCCAGTAACTCCCCCTCCTTCAGTATACGACTCGGGGTATTCCCCTCTGGTGATGCCTGAGTTCGCACACTTGAAGAACCCAAGGAACTTGCTCTCAACAACAGGAAAACTACCCTTAATTTGCCTAAATGCTCGAGAACATTCGGCCGACTCATGACACCCCCGTACCTAAGAATGTTGTTCCAATCAACATTTCCTCCAGGACGAATGTTCTCAGATTGGATAAAACAAACTCAATTGCATGGGTCGATTTAACAGTACTACCCCTATGCTTCAAGACATCACTTCCATCAACATCTCTAACATGGATAATGTACCTAATTAAAGGCAATAAATCAATTAGATAATCCATAGATCACTCTTTCTCAGTCATAAACAACTGTACACAACATTTAACTCTAAACTGGCCCACATATTATCCAACTCTCTTTATAGCGTTAGCTATCAGCATGTCCATACCTATTAATTAATCATTCCATCCACTTCTAATAATAGCACAGCCATGATTAACCCAAGATTCAAATTCAGGTGTGTGGGCCAGCCTACTTAACATCAAAATCAAATTCAGGCGTGTGGCCACAAACTGCTCACACGGTCTCACACACAATATGCAAATCAAACATTCATCCTGATGTCACAACGTAAGTACACACTTTACCGAGCTGTGACAAAAGAACATGAGCAAACAGATATCAACCAGAAAAATCATAAATCATAACACGTGAGCATGTACTCAACACCGCTCCATAATGGGCAATGAACAAAAGCAACACATACAGGTAAACATATATCAGAAAATGAAAATAACACATGAACATAGGCTGAACCCCGCCCTATACTGGGCAATCAAAATCAATAACACAACTGGCCAGCTACATTATTTCCACAGTACCTGTCCGTAACAGATGACTGCTCACACCATCACCACAACAACAGCAGCCCGTAGGCATTGCTCCTACCATTGTTCTACTTCTGCCCCTCTCAATCTTGACCGCCGTTTGTGGCTCGCCAATAGTACCTGGGGCAGATAGTTTGCGCGTTCCAGGCTTTACAAGAGAGTCAGCACACCCATCACACATTTTAGTCCTTAAAGGAGCGCGTAAAAATCTGCGCGATCCTCTTCTAGCCTGTTCGGCAAAATCTCCTTGACATTCAGTACCCTTTGCTTTCATTGCCTCAGGGTCTGTTGTTCGAAGATCACGTGAACTGGGCTGTCGCACCCATTCACTGCGACGACGATCATCTCCCCTTTTCAAAATGTTAAGAGATGATCCCTCACTCATCTTTTCTGAACCGATTTTCCTTCTCTCTGAGGAAATTCCTTGGTTCGAATCCAGCTCATGGCCTATGCCCATTACTTGATGAGCCTTATTTACTTTACCCTTTCCTGACACTGGATTATCTGCTCCTTTGAGCTGACTGTCTTTGGCATTTCCTAACGATAGCTGGTCACCTCGACCTTCTTGCCATGCGTTATTACTGCCTCCCTGGTTCCAGCCCAGCTGCTGGTTCCAGTTACTCTGTGGTCCATGTTGGCCCCGACCCTGAGGTCCGCCACCGTGGCTCCTACATTTCTGACTGCCACGGCAATGCCAACAATGACTTGAACCACCACTACGGCCACCATGGCCCACAGCACCGCCACGACGACCTATTTCATGGTCCACTGCACCACCACCACGACCACCTTCATGGCCCACGCTAGCTCCACTGCTAGCGGCGCCTGTGCACTCCACCCTGCTTTCTGTTTACTTTCCAGTAGGAGTTTCTACCCTGCACTGCCCTTGCTTTCCCACTTGACTGGCAGCCTGGTTAGGCTTCGGGAGGATGTACCTACCCCTTAACAAAGCTGGATAGGGAAGATTGTTTTGCACTGCTGCAGTGAGAGTACTCCTGACAAACTCTGACTCTACTTTGACACGGGCCAAAGGTAGCCGATTAATTCTTCCATCTGCATATCGCACGCAGGTGGTTTCCCCGGTATAGTCTGTCTCTCTCACAAAACCGGGCTCTACCATTGCCGCTAGAGTCAGTCCTGTGTCTAATAAGCAGGTCACCGGCTTCCCGTTTACTACTGCCCTAGTAGTCGGTGGTGGCACCCTGCCGTCCTGTTGAATTGTATCAACAGCAACAACTGAATGTATTCGCACTCCGCTACATTCCTTGGTGATATGACCCTCTCTCCCACACTTAAAACATGTGCGTTTCACTCTAACATTCTCTTGAGTCCCACTGTTGCCTTGGCACTTAGAATGCGTTTCTAACTGCGATCTCGCCTCCTGTTTGTAGGGAGTCGGCGAATCATCCCTGACTGTGTGGTCTGGGCATTACGGGTCGACTGGTTCGATCCCTCATCCCATTACGCTGATCATGGGCAGATTCATACCTGTCTGCAACTTTCACTAGCTCCTCTAAACTTCCTAATTCTCTTTCTGCCAAGAATACTGTGAGATCCTTCCGACAAGTGGAGAGAATTTGTTCCTTAACGATCTCCTCCCTCAAAGACTCAAAAGTTTGTTCGATGTTTCCTAACCTTATCCATTTGTCAAAGAGAGCCCCAAGCCGATAAAGGAACTGTACGTGCATCTCACCTGATTTACGAACGGTTTCTCTGAACAATTTCCTATACCTATCGGCGGTTACTTGATACCTCTGAAACAAAGCATCGCGCACCGACTCATAATCTGTCTGTTTTTCCGGTGGTAAGCAGAAAAAAGCATCCCTAGCTTTGGGTGTCAGCAGCGCAGACAAATTTGTGGCCCACCGTTCTTCGGGTAAGCCCTGATCTTTGGCAATCCTTTCAAATTGCGAAATGAAATCCTCTAAATGGTCCGGATTATCATCGAACCTTGGCATATTGATCAAGGGACTGACATGTGGTGCAAAGTTCACTTGAGGTTTTGCGTCCACGTCCCGTTCTTTCTCCAATTTTAATTTTTCTAACTCAAACTGCCTTATCTTCTCTCTTTCCTCTCTTTCCCGTTCTCTTTCTCTCTCTTCTCTTTCCCTCTCCTCTCTTTCCCGTTCTCTTTCTCTCTCCTCTCTTTCCCGTTCTCTTTCTCTCTCCTCTCTTTCCCGTTCTCTTTCTCTCTCCTATCTTTCCCGTCTCTCCCCTCTTTTTCCCGTTCTCTTTCTCTCTCCTCTTTTTCCCGTTCTCTTTCTCTCTCCTCTTTTCTCCGTTCTCTTTCTCTCTCTTGCCTTTCCCTTTGTATTTTCTGGGCCTCGATTACACGGGGCCAGTTCTCATCTACATATGCCTTCAGTTCCAGACCCTTTAGTCCTAAAGCTTTTCCTTCTTCTATGAGGTCCATCTTTTTCAGCGGACCCATTGTCTCAGCACCCTCTTCAGTCGACATTCTGAAGCTATCTAACCCTCGATCAGCTAGTTAATACAACCACAGTAACAAGCGAGATATCCACACGATCACTTGTAAATAAGCGATCAAATAGTTGTGCTACACACAATCAACCTCAACAGCAACCAAATCAAGCAAGTTCAAATACAAGGCCCAGTCATGAAAAAAAAAATCAAAACAATCAACACATGACTAACGTCTTTCCAGCTAAGAAAAAAAAATCTAGGTTTCCACAATTATGACAAATTTCAAATCCCTTGCAATTGAACAAAACCCAGAATCAAAATCACTTATGGCTCATTTATGTTCATCCCGGACGACAGCCCCCAATTTGTGACGGGACTCCGACGCTCCCCTCGTTATTAAAATATGATTTTCATATTCAGGGATGCAGGGGGTTATAGACAGAAGTATTTACGCTTTCACAACCAAAATGCGCTCTCGCATAGGCACACACACTCTGTCACTCACATCGGGCCCGCACAAAGGTGACGGGAAACCAATAACATTTCATAGAAAATAATCAACTTTTATTCAACTTGACTCCGAGCCCCCACCCGTCACTACACAACACAACTATCTGTATCATACAACAATGTAAACAGCATACAGACAATTTCAAAAATCGCATCCCCTGTTCTTCAGTTATTCTTACTTAGCCCGGAAAGACAATATTCCACTATTCTGTTTGCACACTTTATAAACGTCCATAACTTGCCAGCAATCCTTGGTTGATCGTCAGTTTCTCTCATCCACTGTACGACCACGAGCTGAAGCTGCCACACCGTTGTGTCCTCCCGATTGGCCAAATCCCAGTTGGGGGACACTGGCAACGTAGCTTGAGTCGCACCCTCACACCGAGTCTCCCGGATTCCACCGTACTTCGCCCTCTCCACGGAAAGGGCTCCTGTCGGCCTCTCCCACAGGTCTTCTCTGGCTGCAAACACCCCACCGTTGTCTGGCAGCTCCCTGTCTAGGCTCCAACAGGCTGACACGTCTTGCTGTTGACCGTCCCCACACAGGAGACAATTCTTCTCGTCGTCGGCTCCGAGGCTACAGCAACCTCCAGTCTTACGTCCCCACCCAGGAGACAACGAGGCGACAGCAAGCCTCTGCTTCACGCTGTATTTTCTTGAGCCCTCAGCAAGACGGGCGAGTTCACTTTCCCTTAAGTGAGTCACACACTTCCTGGTTTTCCAAGCACCTTATATTCGTTCTCAAAGAAAGAGAGAACCCGAGTTTAACTGGCTCAACCAATGGAATCACTGGCACACACACATCACACGATTTGTACCAATAAATCCCCAAGTTATTTTTATTCCGCCAATGGAATCACTAGTCACCTACACATACACACACACCCAGCTGCTAGCGCCAACAAAGACTTGGGCACCCAGTGGTTAATGCATAACCCCTATTCAGGCTCATGTTCGATTCCTGAAGCTACCCATTGTACTAACAGCCTGGACTTCTCTACCAGCCAAGACTGATGCTTCAAGTAGTTACTACCTCTATAGACAACAAGGCGCAAACCACTCATAGGCCGCAGCCTTCCATTCAATCCTCAGAACAAGGACGACTGAATGGTCGCTGTACTCTGCCTGCAGGCTGACGGTCACCTACCCGTGACGGTCACCTGACACGATCGCCTTCCCTTCAGGCCCACTGGAGAACCAGTGAATAGCCAGCCAGTGGTCGGACTGGACACTCCTCTACCCAGGACCGGCAGGTCGGCAACTCCTTGTCACTATCCCTCGGACATGCGAAACACTTCCCAGTAACTCCCCTCCTTCAGTATACGACTCGGGGTATTCCCCTCTGGTGATGCCTGAGTTCGCACACTTGAAGAACCCAAGGAACTTGCTCTCAACAACAGGAAAACTACCCTTAATTTGCATAAATGCTCGAGAACATTCGGCCGACTCATGACAATGTGAATACGGAGACATTCGACAAAGCTCGTAGCAAAGTAGAAAGAGCCTCCAGCGGTGACAATCATTTGAGGAAAGAGCCTCCAGCGGTGACAATCATTTGAGGAAAGAGCTCCAGCGGTGACAATCATTTGAGGAAAGAGCCTCCAGCAGTGACAATCATTTGAGGAAAGAGCCTCATGCAGTGACAATCATTTGAGGAAAGAGCCTCATGCAGTAGTGACAATCATTTGAGGAAAGAGCCTCCAGCAGTGACAATAATTTGAGGAAAGTGCCTCCAGCAGTGACAATCATCTGAGGAAAGAGCCTCCAGCAGTGACAATGATTTGAGGAAAGAGCCTCATGCAGGAGGTAAGTGCCTCCAGCAGTGACAATCATCTGAGGGAAGAGCCTCATGCAGTGACAATCATTTAAGGAAAGTGCCTCCAGCAGTGACAATCATCTGAGGGAAGTGCCTCCAGCAGCGACAATCACTTGGGGAAAGAGCCTCCAGCAGTGACAATCATTTGAGGAAAGTGCCTCATGCAGTGACAATCATTTGAAGAAAGAGCCTCATGTAGTGACAATCATTTGAGGAAAGTGCCTCTAGCAGTGACAATCATCTGAGGAAAGAGCCTCCAGCAGTGACAATCATTTGAGGAAAGTGCCTCCAGCAGTGACAATCATTTGAGGAAAGAGCCTCATAGAGTGACAATCATTTGAAGAAAGAGCCTTCAACAGTGACAATCATCTGAGGAAAGAGCCTCCAGCAGTGATAATTATTTAAGCTAAGAGCCTCCAGCATTGACAATCATTTAAAGAAAGAGCCTCCAGCAGTGACAATCATTTGAGGACAGAGCCTCCAGCAGTGACAATCATCTGAGGAAAGAGCCTCCAGCAGTGATAATTATTTGAGGAAAGAGCCTCCAGCAGTGATAATTATTTGAGGAAAGAGCCTCCAGCAGTGACAATCATCTGAGGAAAGAGGCTCCAGCTGTGACAATCATTTGAGGAAAGAGCCTCCAGCAGTGATAATTATTTGAGGAAAGTGCCTCCAGCGGTGACAATCATTTGAGGAAAGTGTCTCCAGCGTTGAGAATCATTTGAGGAAAGGGCCTCATGCAGTGACAATCATTTCAGGAAAGAGCATCATGCAGTGACAATCATTTGAGGAAAGAGCCTCGAGCAGTGACAATCATTTGAAGAAAGAGCCTCCAGCAGTGACAGTCATTTGAAGAAAGAGCCTCCAGCAGTGACAATCATTTGAGGAAAGAGCCTCCAGCAGTGACAATCATTTGAGGAAAGAGCCTCCAGCAGCGACAATCACTTGAGGAAAGAGCCTCCAGCAGTGACAGTCATTTGAGGAAAGAGCCTCAAGCGGTGACAGTCATTTGAAGAAAGAGCCTCCAGCAGTGACAATCATTTGAGGAAAGAGCCTCATACAGTGACAATCATTTGAGGAAAGAACCTCCAGCAGTGACAATCATTTGAGGAAAGAGCCTCCAGCAGCGACAATCATTTGAGGAAAGTGCCTCAAGCGGTGACAATCATTTGAGGAAAGAGCCTCCAGCGGTGAAAATCATTTGAAAGAAAAACTGGGGACCTGAAAATTGACTCATTGTCAATAACAGCAATTTGGAAAGAAACTAAGGAGGGTTTTGAAGACTGACGCCATCTGCAGTGATAGTAATCTGGAAAGAAGCCGGCAGTTACAGGCGTGTGGAAGGGATCTGGATCTTTTGGGGACCAGATCGCTAGCAGCGTTAGTAATACCCAAGTGAAAAGGAAAGATTTTAAAAGTCTGTGTCATCAGGATTCTACACACCAGGCTGCCAGTAATGATAGTGATTAAGAACAGAGTTGGACAGAATTTTGAACGTTTGATCGTCATCAGTTGTACTAGTTTTTAGGGGAGTTGTAAAGGTGTAGAGCAGTGAGTAGTCTTCTGTGATTTAGGTTAGGAATGGAGCTGTTTACAGAGTGTGGAAAATGGGTGTCAGCCTTTCATAATGCCATGCATATAGACATGGTGAATTTCTAGTCGTTCATTAACCACCATAGCCGTTAAGGTAGGGGACTTTAATCATGGCTCGTCTTTCGTGATCCATCAAACCTAGGAACTTACTGTGTACGTTAAGTTTCCTGTCATGCTCTAATGATTTTTTATGTCAAGCTTCCCGCAGAGAGACCAATACACCAGGGGAAGTTATCTTATGGACGTGGTTCTTCCCACAAGCTGTTGGTTCTGACCCACCTGGGTTGAGGTGCTGGCAGACCCGGCCCAGCAGTCGGTCTACTTTCTCGTCGTCGTACTCGTGAAGGACATGGGACAGGATATAACAATCCGCCTCAGGAAGTAGGTCCTTGAAAAAGTCACCTGCACACAGTCATTTCAGTGAACAGAACACGACCTCTGAAATCTCACATTGCCTGCGTGTCTCAAGGTCAATGGTCGTGTTGGTAGTCAAACGTCGCAACTTCGAATCTCACTTCTGCCCTAAACAAAAACGGCCATGTTGACTGGCCATTTTAATGTGTTGTCGTTCTGGTGTTGTCAGTCTGGTGATTGACCCCAACCCTCACTTTCCTGGGCGAACATACTCATCTGCCATGTTATTCTTTTTAGGTGTGTGACCCTCTAGCCTGACTAATCAAAACCTCGGAGTGCCTCGTTGCCTCAGCAGGTAAAGCACCAAGTCTGCAGTCCTACGTTTGGAGTTTATTCCCTGAGCGCCCAGCATTGAAAGATCTCCTTTTCCCAATCCCCTTTAACGTGCAGTGGTCTGACGGTGTCAGTACCCTCATCCCCACTCTTCTGCCGGCTATATCAATCTCAGGACAGTAGACGTCAATCAACAGAACACATGAAAGCCGAACCCACGGTGAATCAGGGGCTGAGTGGTCACAACGCAGGCTGTGGAAGCGCGAAGGGCTGTATTGGATCCCCACACAAGACAGAACCGTCTGCCTCCTCTTTTTGCATTATGGTGGTGGTCTGTGTGCTAGCCTTTCTGATGAAACCGTCAACTTTGTTCCCATCACAGAAATCAAATCGTGCAACCCAAATCATTGTCTGCTAAATGTCTGCAGAAATGTTTGTTTTCATATGTAAATGTACAATTTTTACATTAAACATACAATAAACTCTGTTAAAATTGTGATTCACCCTTCACCATACAGCGGGCACAAAGAATTGTTGGTGAAGGGGGTCAACACAGATAACTTACACAGTTACACCACACGCCGTGATATTATGAGCCGGACAGTTCAACAGTGACTTTATCAAGACATGCAAGTCCTGGTCAGGACGTGAGCAGTCAGCAGCAGGCCCCCACCTTTGACGAAGCGGATGTTCTGGTTGATGGAGAAGGGCTGGGGGATGGACTCGATGATCCGGGGAGTGTCGTACACGGTGATGTACACGTGAGGGTGAGCCTGGATAATCTGCCACGCCAAGCACCCGGAGCCCGCTGGGTCAGTGTACAGAGCAAGTCAAACAATTGACACGTGCACTGAGGGTGTGGACAGCAATGTATCCACGGGATAGCAACACACACACACACACACACACACACACACACACACACACACACACACACACACATCTATTTCATCAATGCCATTGTATTCTGGAGCAGACATTGCCAAAGGAAGAAATAACAAACATACAGGGTAATTCTTGCTATCCTGCTTGTTTGCTACCAATTGTTTACTGTTCCCTGCATCATTTAAAATTTCCTTTCATTACCAAAGAACTGTCAGTGCCATCTTCATCTCACCGATCTGAACACCCTTCTCTGTGGATAATGATTTTCTATGCATCAGCCTAATAGGTCCATAAAGATGTTCAGCATATCAAGCATCCGAGAACATGTCCCAACGTTAAGCTTGCCGGACATTCATAGGAAAACGTGGGTCTTTTAACAATCCCACACCGCACCCAAAAGACACGAAGTGCCACAGTTCTGCATGGACTTAGCAGATCCATGGTGCTGCTTACCTCAAGCGTGATAGAAACAATCGGGAACACATTTGGGTATTACCTCCCTCTGGGTTTTCTCTGACAGTGTCCGCTTCCCTCATGTCTGACGTCATATCCGCCCTCTTTCTGCCAAGCAGAAAACTGGTTGAATCGAGATTGTTACCCACCTCTCCTCCTAAGGGCCTGAAACCCGTCCGAAACGAGGCAAGTGTTCTCCTAACCGATTCCCACCAAGCACCAAGGACACATAGACACTAGTTTCCTGCAAAGTGGCAGGGAATCGCTTGAGTCCCTTTGCTATCCATGACTGTAACAGGAATCCCACCTTTCACGAACCAGTCGTTCAAAACCACGATGATACTGAGAGCCATTAGCTTGAAGACATCCAACCAACAGAAATGGTTCAAAGATCTGGTCCATGAACAGGACTGGCTCCATCCTGTTTTTCCCCCAACGGCAAATACTCTCGCCCAGAGGATCCAGTTTGGTAGATCTATCTCCTAAACGCTCTACGGTCGTGGTCAAAATGAGCTTGGAGCGGTCCAAGAACACATCCAGGTTCTACCTGTCTAAGATACAGGGTATTCAGAAAGAGATTTCACTTTGCTCCAAACAAGCTGTTAACACCTTCAGTCCAGATCACCATCCTTCCCTTGAACTACCTTTCATCTCCACGAGGAGCAAACCTTCATTCAACATGAGGCATCAACAACACACCCAGACACGCAAGTACTGGATCCCAATCCACACTCAACCCATCCGCCACCAATACCCTCATCATCTTCCGCCCAATATAATATTCCCCTTCCTCCCTCTCTTCCTCCTTCCACCTCTCCTCTCTCTCTCTCACCCCTCCTCTCTCTCTCTCTCTCACCCCTCCCCTCCCTCTCTCTTTCTCCCCGCTCCTCTTCACCCAACCTCTCTTGACAGTGCATTGTGCCGGGAATAGCCACTCTTTGTTGATGCTGTGCATTCTTTACTTGCGAGAGTCAGCTTAGTGCAAACTTCTGTTACTCTCTCTCTCTCTCTCTCTCGTGTGTGTATGAGTGTGTGTATGCGTGTGTATGTGTTGTGTGTGTGTGTGTGTGTGTGTGTGTGTGTGTGTGTGTGTGTGTGTGTATGTATGTATGCTTGTGTGTGTGTGTGTGTGTGTGTGTGTGTGTGTGTGTGTGTGTGTGTGTGTGTGGTTTGTGCGCGCGCAATTGTAAGTGCGAGCGAAATTGTATGTGCGAGCTGTGAGAGTCTGGGAGAGTGCTACATACGGGTGTGATTTTGTATGTATCAGTTAGTGTGAGCAAGTTTTGTAAATGATCGTGATCAGTAGAAATGTTACAGCGTCAGTGTGTGTGATTTAATTTTTGTTTCTTGACCTCATTGCAGATAGGTCGGTGGCCTTTGCAATTAAAATTTTCTCTCTCTCTCTCTCTCTCTCTCTCTCTCTCTCTCTCTCTCTCTCTCTCTCTCTCTCTCTTCATCCAACATCTTTACGTTCTTCAGGACCCACCTCCCAGGTCCACGATGGTGTTGAACTCCCTGAAGTTGAAGACGTTCAGCAGGGCGGCCAGACACTGGCCCTGCAGGCCGTCCCAGGCGGCCAGGAAGAGGTTCCGGGCCATCTGCATCTTGTTGGCCGGCTGGGCGGGGCACAGGGTCATGGCCCCCGGGGGAGCCTCCTGCTGACCCCTGTCCGCTGCCAGCCGCCCCGGAATGGCCGGCTGTAGTGTGGAGTGGTGGCACGAGGCTCTGTCGGCACAATAAGACGTACGTAATACACAGACATGCACGTTACTCTGACAGTAGATAGCTCTGACACAGCAAGACATGCGTCATGGTTAGACATGCACACCAGTTTGAAAGTAGACTAGTCGTATGAGTAAAGACAGATGAATAGGCTGATTTTTAGCAGGATATTTAATGAGGCTTAAATTCACAACAAAGAGAATTGGTGTGGAGATCACTGACTGGTGGAAAAATAACAGACACAGCAGACACGTAAAAAAATAAAGTTGTAAGCATACGTGTCATAAAAGGACAGATTCGCAAGATGTACGCCAGACCGTTGAGCAGATAGAACAGAAAACGGGAGAGTAATGGTCAAATTAGCTGATAGATACATAAAAAGTGTTCTAATACATCAATACTATTTGCACATTCTCCTCCAGTAATACCTCGTAACTCTCTCTCTCTCTCTCTCTCTCTCTCTCTCTCTCTCTCTCTCTCTCTCTCTCTCTCTCTCTCTCTCTCTCTCACGTGCATGTGCCGTGGTGCCAGTGCAGAAGTGCCATCACACTGACCTGTTCCAGTAATCCAGACGGGCACTGACGGCAAAGTCTGGCAGTGTCAGGAAGGCGTCGTCCTGGGGGTATCCTCCCTTCCACAGCAGTCTGGGGAACTGTTCCACCGACCCTGGGCCCACAGAGCAGCGCCAGACAGAGCTCAGTGTGGGTCAGGACTGGCATCGGAGAGTCATGGCGCACATCACACCCTTCAAAGTGATGTTTGAGGAGGCGGTCAACACTTCGTCATTGAAAGATAGCGGGTCACTGGAGTTGGCCTTTGACCTTCCGCAATGTGCGGAACCAACCACAGCATATCGAAGTGTTTTTGTTTGTTTGTTGGTTTGTTTCCGTCTTATTTTCCGTGCCCCCTCCGGTGGCTCTTTTCAACTCGCCTTCCACAGTCACGGCCTGGCTTGTCCCGCCACAGCCCCGGCATTGGCGATTCACAGGGAGCAGTCAGTGTTTAGTCGTCGTAAGGAAACTCACCAGAGATGACACTGCACTTATGCCGCGTTACTTGGGCAGTGTTAAGTGGGTGCTGCAGCGTACACTCAACACCACCTTCTCTGCCCCTGGCTGAAACAACAATTGCTTAGTGGTGGAACCAGCATGAGCGAGCTCTTCCTCAAGAGAGCGTCATCATGTCCGTCAAACGACAGCTCACATGAGTTTGCTGATACCGGTGGGGGTCACCGGTATCAGCAAACTCATGTGAGCTGTCGGGGTGACAGAACTTCACCAAGGGCAGAGAGGTAAAGAAGAAATCAAAACTGAGGTCACCATGAGATCAGGGCATGAAGGGCCACAGAAGTTTAGACTTTTATGCCGATCGATGAGAATGAGGACGTTAACGATGATGATTTCCACCTTGATCCGAGACCACAGAGCTGCACTCCAACCACCCCCACAACATATCCAGGAAATTTGTATAACACTGTCAGAGACCATCCATTAAGAGGATGAAACCCGATTGTGTTGCCCAGTCTTCCCAGTGAGCCCATAGCAAACGCAACGCTGGGTAGGAGCCGGTCGGGACAGAAAAATCCCACAAACAAACGATTCTGATGGGATTCGAACCGACGACCTCCCAGCCTAAGTCCGGAACGTTAACCACTTCTTAGGGCAGTTGGTGCAGATCAAATTTTGCTGTGCGAGCCCTCCAGTCATTGACATACAGTGTTTCCCCCCAAAAAAGCGACAGAGACCAGACAAGGATGGAAGAGGATTGTTAATTCAATGGCGCCTTAACGAATTTAGGATTAAGGAGCTGGTAATGACGATGATGATTTCTCAGTCAGTGCAAAGTCGAAATAGATGGTATTCATTTTTCCTGATACAACCAAACACAAATAGCCCCATGCTCGGAGCATACTCACGTAAGGCAAATTATAGGTAGAATGCGTGACCCAAGCTATGCGTATAAAACGTGCAAAAACTAAAATAGTGATGAGTTAACAGAAACATCACAGCTTGAAGTAGACAACAAGTATATATGTAACTATACTATAGTGTGTCCCAGTTAACAGTCATCAAAGCTAAAAATACAGCACTTGGGTATATGTAAGTACACTGTAGTCATTGAAACGGTGATACCGGTGCCAGATTCCAGGCACACGGATGTATGGTAGCTATGGGACCAGGAGAATCATAGCCAGGATAAAGACCCATGGATATACGGTATTATGGAAAGTACGGTAGGTATGGATACATTTTTTTAAAGGGGATGCGTAGGTGTATGGTAGTTACAGAAAGTTCTATTGTAGCCAGGAAAAAGGCACGTGGGTGTATGGTAGTCACAGAAACAGAAACATGATAGCCAGGATAAAGCAAACTGACGGGGCAGTGGTTCAACACCTGTCAACATAGTGTGATACACGCGTCCAAGCGTTTCCCTACACCAACAAAACTTCGGTGCTGCAGAATTTACTCATGTGAGTGGACCCGACAGTCAGAGAACTATATCGTGGCAACAAAACAATGAACAAACTATTACATTGATGCTTGTGTATGTTTTATAGAGAAGGACCCTAAGAATCAGACAGACAGACTCCTCTGACCATTCTTGAGGACGTAGGACAAGTTCTTGAGGAAGAGAGGCATGAGCGTCTCCTCCAGGTACAGCAGAGGCACCAGACAGTTGGGACTGGTGCTGAGCAGGTACCGGTTGACGGCCATGATGTTGCGATACAGCCGCTCCTCCCCTAGAAGTGCCAACAAGAAATGATCATGAAGGAGCTCTGAGCGTTATAGATATCATTGTCATCATCATGGTCATTTCTGTTAACGTCTTTATCGCCATCGTTGCCATCAACTCCATGGATGTCAGATTCGTCGTTGTTTTATTATTGTTCATATTGCCATTAACATCTCGGATGACTGTCACCGCGGCTGACACTGACTGGCAAGAACACACTCATAATCCTCCTCCTCCTCCTTCTCATCACTGTCGTCGTCATTGTCAACATGATCAGTTATAGCTCTGGCAGCCGAGTGTGAGCAGCCCTAACCGCCATCATGAGGTCTTTCCGACCTCCTGGCAACCTGAAGAGGAGCCAGGGCAGGGAAGACAAGGCCTGGGAAGGAGGGAGACCGTGTAGCGTCATGTCAAAGACAGCACGTGGTCTCTGACCTCTTCACCTTCAGTGTCTTGGAGAGGGGACAGGCATCCAGTCATTGCTCCGTGATCCCCTTAAACCGTCATGGTGGTCACTCCGTCAGAGAGTAGTCCTCCGCCTGTCATCCAAGGAACAGAAGACAGAGGACCGTGCCAGGCACCACGTCAGCCGGTACCATGCCAGACAACAACGCTTCCTCACATTTATCTAGCACCAGGAAGCAAGGCTGGTAGTGGCAGACATGTGGCCTGGCCATGACTCTCTTGTCTACAGCAATTCTGCCGGGTCAGTTTGGGAATGGTCGTGCCGAGGGCAGACTGAAGAAGGGTGGGATGGAAAGCGTCAAGGGCTGGACTGGTGCCGACACCTGTGTCATGCTCCGTATGTCCACGGACAGAAGGCTGTGAACATTTCTCACTGTGACAGAAGGCTGTGAACATTTCTCACTGTGACAGAAGGCTGTGAACATTTCTCACTGTGACAGAGCGCTGTGAACATTTCTCACTGTGACAGAAGGCTGTGAACATTTCTCACTGTGACAGAGCGCTGTGAACATTTCTCACTGTGACAGAAGGCCGTGAACATTTCTCACTGTGACAGAAGGCTGTGAACATTTCCGACTGTGACAGAAGGCTGTGAACATTTCTCACTGTGACAGAAGGCCGTGAACATTTCTCACTGTGACAGAAGGCCATGAACATTTCTCACTGTGACAGAAGGCCGTGAACATTTGTCACTGTGACAGAAGGCTGTGAACATTTCTCACTGTGACAGAAGGCCATGAACATTTCTCACTGTGACAGAAGGCCGTGAACATTTCTCACTGTGACAGAAGGCTGTGAACATTTGTCTTTGTGACAGAAGGCTGTGAACATTTCTCACTGTGACAGAAGGCTGTAAACATTTCTCACTGTGACAGAAGGCCGTGAACATTTCTCACTGTGACAGAGCGCTGTGAACATTTCTCACTGTGACAGAAGGCCGTGAACATTTCTCACTGTGACAGAAGGCTGTGAACATTTCTCACTGTGACAGAAGGCTGTGAACATTTCTCACTGTGACAGAAGGCCGTGAACATTTCTCACTGTGACAGAAGGCTGTGAACATTTGTCACTGTGACAGAAGGCCCTGAACATTTCTCACTGTGACAGAAGGTCGTGAACATTTCTCACTGTGACAGAAGGCTGTGACCATTTCCGACTGTGACAGAAGGCTGTGAACATTTCTCACTGTGACAGAAGGCCGTGAACATTTCTCACTGTGACAGAAGGCCGTGAACATTTGTCACTGTGACAGAAGGCTGTGAACATTTCTCACTGTGACAGAAGGCCTTGAACATTTCTCGCTGTGACAGAAGGCTGTGAACATTTCTCACTGTGACAGAAGGCCTTGAACATTTCTCGCTGTGACAGAAGGCTGTGAACATTTCTCACTGTGACAGAAGGCCGTGACCATTTCTCACTGTGACAGAAGGCTGTTAACATTTCTCACTGTGACAGAAGGCCGTGACCATTTCTCACTGTGACAGAAGGCTGTGAACATTTGTCACTGTGACAGAAGGCCGTGAACATTTGTCACTGTGACAGAAGGCTGTGAACATTTCTCACTGTGACAGAAGGCTGTGAACATTTCTCACTGTGACAGAAGGCTGTGAACATTTCTCAATGTGACAGAAGGCTGTGAACATTTCTCACTGTGACAGAAGGCCGTGAACATTTCTCACTGTGACAGAAGGCCGTGAACATTTCTCACTGTGACAGAAGGCCGTGAACATTTGTCACTGTGACAGAAGGCTGTGAACATTTCTCACTGTGACAGAAGGCCGTGAACATTTCTCACTGTGACAGAAGGCTGTGAACATTTGTCACTGTGACAGAAGGCTGTGAACATTTCTCACTGTAGTGTTTCGGCACCTGCACGACCTGTTGTCACCGGATGATGATGACGATGATGATGACGATGATAACGGCGATGACGACGACGATGACAGTAATAGCAGTAATAGCAGTATTAACAACAACAACAACAACAACAATAATAATAATAATAATGATAATAATGTTGAAAATAAAATGAGGCAGGGAACAGTAAACAATAAACAAGTAGGGTAACTCTTGCTCCCATAAGAAAACCTAACACGGAGTAACTTATATTCAAGACTGGTACAGCCTTTTAAACTTGAATAAAATCAGACAAATACAAAGACGAATAATCTAATAGAGGGGAAAAAAACAAGCGCATGCCAACAACCCCTCCGTCATCACAGTAATGACTTGGCAAAGATTTGAACTTAAGGGGGGGGAGGGGGGAGGGGTTGAAGATGAAGAAAATGGGAACATAAAATTAAGAAAATATATTATAAATATGAAATACGAAATGGCACTGTTTGTACCTTCAAAAAATCTCAATATTCCACGAAAATCATTACTTATCAATTGTCAGCAGTTGCTTTGCAGTGTCCGTACCCAGTGCAAAATGTGTCATGATTTTGCTGAAAACCTGCACGCTCCGTTTCCTCTCGATCCTTTCTAGAAATACGTACAAGCTCGTCCTTTGGCCTCTTTCTATATTTCCGCCTATATATACTGAACAACATTAAAAAACGCACCGCTTGCCAGAAGACCCAGACAACGTTGGTAGTACAGAATTATTAAATGAAAGTAAGCACATTTGATTACGCATCCATTTTTCAATTAAACAAAATGTCTGTTCTTGACAAGAATTGCCGAATCCATCTGAAATTAGCTGGTGGCTTCACTAGGGTCCCTGTCAAAAAGTACACGACGACGAGCATGTCCGTCTGCGAGCTCTAATACCGAGTGTGTCCGCCATTTGCCCCGATGCACGCTTGGCAGCGCCTCCTCATGGAGTAGACAAGGTTGTGCAAGAATGCCTGTGGCAGTCCAGCCCACTCCTGGGTCAGTGCGCGCCTCAAATGATCGAGAGTCTGTGGACGTCTTCCACGGGCCACACGACGCCCCAGCTCATCCCAGATGTGTTCAATGGGAGCCATGTCAGGGGACAGAGATGGTCAGGGCAACATGGCAATGTTGTTTGCCTGGAGAAACGCAGTGGTGGCTCTTGCGGTGTGGGGTCGTGCATTATCATGCTGGAAGAACTGCAGCTCCGGGTGCTGGCCAAACAGTGGGACGACGTGGATCTGCAGCACCTGCTGGTACGTGTTGGCATTCACATGGTTGTCAAAAAAGTACAACGGTGTACCGGTAGTCATGACTGAATGCCCCCCAAACCATCAGACTGCCCCATCCCCATCTATCGGCTTCAAACACGCAGCAGTTGGCACAGCGTTCCCCGACACGCCTCCAGACTCTCATTCTCCCGTCAGCACGCGATAACGCGAAGCGACTTTCGTCAGAGAACAGCACAGCTCTCCACTGACGTCTTGTCCATGGCAGATGCTGGTTGGCCCACTGCAGGCGTTGCTGACGGTGTCTACGGGTGAGGACTGGGTCAACATAGGGGCGTCTTGCATTGAGCCCTGATTCTTGCCATCGACGTCGAACGGTTTGTCCAGACACTGGGCCCCGTCGACCAACCACCTGGCGACATGTTTCTGCTGCTGTAAGGAATCGATTACGAAGATGAAGCTGGCGAATGTATCGATCTTACGCTGGTGTGGTAACACGAGGTTGGCCCGTTCGACGCCGATCAGTGGTGGAACCAGTCGCTGCCAAACGTTGTGATAGCCTTACAATTGTTGAGTGACTGCAGTTCAGTTGTCTAGCTGTCTCTCTCGATGACATACCGACCATCAACATTCCAGTGGCTCGCTCCCGTTCTTGCATAGACAGTCGCGGCATTGTTCTCGCACCACTTCGCCTGGTCCAATGACAACTGATACCGTTTTCCAGTCGGCGTGACTTCAAACTCACCATTTGAGACAAAGAAACAGATGTGCTACGGTCAGTCTCGGCCCCAGTGGCAAGAAAAGTGTTTTGGGCGAGTTGCACGTGGGCGTCACACGAACGTCGGCAAGCGCGGAGAAACCGAGGCAGTGTGAATCTGTGTCCCTTAAAAATTGTTTTAACATGCCAAATCCAAATACACATTTTTTCCAAATGGGAAATCGGCAAATCAAAACGGTGCGTTTTTAATGTTGTTCAGTACAGTTTCGTCCTAAAATATGGACTACTACAGCCATGGGAACGCTCCCGCGAAGGGTTTGTCATGTCACATCCAGTGGCCATAACACAATGGCGTCTGCCAGGGAGCGATTATGTCCCTTGATGTCTTAATGGAATATCCTGTGCGTGCCTGCACCCTATGTGAACGCAGCGCAGGTTTCCAAAGGTAGTGCAGGCTGGTTTATTCGGCAGTTGAGGACAGTACTTCTCTCCGAGTTCCAACCACACCTTCGGATATATCTTTTTCCTGGTGCAGGAGTTTTGAAGTTTTCCTGACAGACGAGCAAATAAACAAATGGACAGCCATACGCTAGTAAAATTAGACTCTTTGGAGGACTCAGTAACGCTCGTGACCTATCCAGGAGGATGGGACAGAGGTGAGACAGGCAGGAAGTCATCATCATCGTCGCCATGTTTGTGGCTGTCGTCATCATCATCACCATCACCATCATCATCACCACCACCACTACCACCACACTGACCACCAGCTGTGAACTGACCCGTGGAGTAGACAGTGGACCCTCTGTCCAGCAGTTTCAGAGCAGCCAGCGTGTTGAGTAGTCGGCGGGTGTTGTCCACATCAAAGCCACGGTAGTGAGCCAACGAACTGTCCGAGACCCAGTCCCCGTGACCTATGACCTCAATATCGTCAAAGATGCCCAGAGTCAGGGCTCCGATCAGAATCTGCGTAGGAAGACGGGAAGAAGGCAGTGAACAAATAAAGAAGAGAAAGAAGAAGAAGAAGACGGATGGACGGAAAAAACAGATAAAGATAATGAAATGGACAACGACGACGATGACGATGATGATGTGTATGCGTGTTCTTGATAGCCCGGCTGACCACGAGGAGCCGTATCAGGGCGTTCATTTCCGAAGCTGAACTGTTCTGTGGCCATTAGGGACATCAGTTTTCAGCTGCTACATTAATCCGAGAGTTTACCATTTTCCCCCCTTAACTATTACAGCTGGTCAGAGCTACCGGACAATCATTCATAGGACTGGTCAAGCCTTTTGGGGATTTTGGAATTAGAATAATGAGCGGTTTCCATCGGGAAGGTGGAAAGTACTCTATGGTCCAGATTGCACAGTTTTAAAAGAACAAGGACACAGCTTTCTGGGAGATGTTTGTAGTGATATCAAGGTCAGGCAGAATCACTACATCTGATGTCAGTTCATCAAGTGAAAAAGGCAGATTAGTCTTTGCGATAGTCAAAGGAAAATTTTCAGGGATATTTTTTTCTTTGCGTTGTTTTTTCAATAGCAGTGGATTTCTCAGTGGGCAAGGGTTTTTTTTTTTGTTTTGTTTTTTTGTTTTTCTTTTTCTTTCAGTAGCAGAGACCAAGAGATTGGCAACAGATAATTTGAAATGGTGGACAGAACAGTTGGATTTCTCTCTCAAATTTTCTTGGTTATTTTCCAGACTGTTTCTGTTGGCGTTCATGCTGCCAGCGTGAAGCAGAAATCTCTTCAAGACTGACTTTTGCTCATCTTGACAGTTTCTATTTGGCACGAAGTTTTTGATGGGATCCAACGTTGGCCATGGCTGGCATGGCACATGCCACGGTGAGCCGATTGTAATGATTGTCCCTTTGTTGGCAGTTGAAAAGAAATCATAGTGCATGCGGTCATTGAGGTTTATTGGACAATTGCACCGAATGAGGAGAAAACAAAGAAAAGTTTAAAACCTGAAAAAGAAAAATGCTGTATGAATTGTACGCAATTCTGACCAAAGCTCTGTTTCAACCAAGAGAAGAAGACAAACCGACATAGCTTGATAGATGGAAAGAACTGTAAGAAGAAGAAAAAATGACCAGCAAATGCAGTTAGACTTCTTATTTTCAGAACAGACCTGAACCTACCTTACATTTTCTGGCTCCATAGAGAATCTCCACCAGAAAATCGGAATGTGGGTCTGATCGGATATTGTGGTTGCCCTCCATGATATCTCCAAACGTCTCCACCAAACTAGAAAATATGAATTTGGAAATCGATTAGATTCATCTACAGATCAGAGTTGAATGTCCTCTAAAATGTCCAACCATATCCACACCGTTCTTCAGTCTTTTTATGGAAACTCATCACAGAGATCGGTTGTAGGCTATGTAAATCCTCTTGTGTTTAAGGTCTTTATTTTTGTCAGTCTTACATCACATTAAATCCAGACGCGGATGACGAGTTTGAATTATGACGTATATTTGATGACGTTAACTTGACAGGTGTTTGTAAACTGGTAGGCCTGGTTCTGAGGAATGGCGTCGTATTCTCAACTTTATAGACTCTTTTCCTAATTGGTATAGAACAACAACAACAACAACAACAAATAAATAAATAACAACAAAAACACCCAACAACCTTGATATGTTAGTGATAATGCACCGCCAAAAAACGTAGACAAATGAATCACAAGAAAAAAACAACATATTTTGGTGCTTTGTCTTGCGATTCGTTTGTCTACGTTTTTTGGCGGTGCATTATCACTGACATTTCAAATGTGTTTAGAATTCCGCCTGCAGTCGCCTCACTTTGCAACAACAACAACAACAAAGAAACATTCATAATTAGTTACCCCTCTTTATTCCCCAAATCAACAACCTTTTCTAGTCTCTTTAAAGTCATTGATTCGTCACATTACAGTCTAACTGCGGACACACAGATGTATGATCAACATGTAAAATCACAGTCACTCAAAGGACTGTGTGTATTTCCATTTGGCGGCTTTGCTGAGAACACTCAGATGTGTATTTCCATTTGGCGGCTTTGCTGAGAACACTCAGATGTGTATTTCCATTTGGCGGCTTTGCTGAGAACACTCATGTGTATTTTCACTCTGTGGCTGTACTGAGAACACTCGGATGTGTATTTTCACTTTGCGGCTGTACTGACAACACTGAGATGTGTATTTTTGACAGTCATACAGAAGACCGCGTGTATGTACGCTTTCCATCTATAATAAGGACGAACATTATTTGTGTGTGATTTAGTTTATAGTTTGAGGTCAATGCGCATTTGCATGGGTAGGTAGGGTGGGGTCAGATCCGACCTTTCTCCCCTTCTTCAACCCATACCCCCAGAGCCTACCCCCCCCCCCCCCCCAAAGGGAAAAGAAACTTCAGCTGGTGACTGACAGAACTTATGAGGCTGACAGGATCAAAAGAGGGAGGGGTCAAAAAACAGACAGCTACATGGACTGAATCTCATTGGCAACTGGCCAAGATAATGTGCTCATCCGATGACTGACAGATTCCTAACCTCCTCTCACAGCTGTCAGGAATCTGTCAGTTCATCAGGCAGATTCTCTCACCAATCTGCAGGCTGACTCATCTTTTGTAGGGGGGGGGGGGGGTGGGGGGGGGGGTGGGGGGGGGGGAGGAGGAGGGGTTACACGTATTGACAGCCAAGGAACGTCGAAGGAAGGAAGGAAGGAATCTTCAAAGGGTCAGTCGATTGGTGGAAAGATGAAATTGAGAAAACAGAGGCTGCAAATATTCACACTCTAAAAGCATCACACCTGTAGCCCCTCCCACTCCTCTCCGTCTACCCCCCCCCCCCTCTCTCTCTCTCTCTCTCTCTCTCTCTCTCGGGTGAGCTGTCGTCATCGGCTGCAGCAAGACGTGTACGCGAGCTGTCCTGCTAATTTGTTTAATTACGCCGGTTCATTACTACCTTGGTGACGTGTTGCGGTACTGCTAAAATGCCAATTAGTGCAGAAGCTCACCGTCAAAAAACTGGAATTTTTCATGCAGTTTTGATCAAGTTATTAGAGAAAAAGTGTTGCCCGGCCATGTAAACTCCCAAAGTGCTCTCCTCTCTCACAGTGGGATTACTTCACGGACATGAACTACCGTGTTCTCGTGTCAACGTTCTGTGGTGTGGTGTTCCTACTGTCGGTGAAGTGTTGTCTGTTCCTGACTCAGTCAACTTGGATTCCGATCAGACACAGCATTTCCTAGAAGGCGTTTTATCGGCAAAGCTTTTCAGTTGTGATTCTTGCTGTTGTGACACAGTTCTCCCGACACACAGGTCAGTGCCCTTTCCTTACAACTATCTCAAGCAGTCATCGCTCCCGACAGAACTTGTTTTTGACGCGTCGACCAGTCACACTGGTTCTTCCCAACTCCCTGCTTCTCATTCTCTGCGGAGACGTAGAATTAAACCCAGGTCCCCATTCTGAAACCAACCAACAGGAAAACATGTGGTGGTATATCTGTGACACTTTTGAAAGAGTCAAAATAAATCAACACAACGTAAACGAACTCATTCAGGAACAACATCGAGCAATGGAAAGAGAAAGGATGCTGGTGTCAAAGATAGATTTTCTGAATGGTGAAGTTGACCGTCTTGAAAAGGTCATCAGAAAGGACAATCTCAGATTTTATGGCGTTGCGGAATCAGAAAATGAAACGGAGGAGGAAAGTGCACAGAAAGTGATTGATGTCATCAATGAGAGATGCAGCCAAATGTCCCCTTTTCAACCGTCGACATACGACACGCACACAGAGTGAAGGCGGGTACAAGACGGAACGAACCTCGTCCAATCCTTGTCACTTTTGCGCACTGGACAGATAAAATGGCCTTTTTAAAATTACGGAGTGTGCGTGAAAGCTTGAGGGAAGCTGGTTACAGAGTCTCCAACGACCTTACCAGAAAACAGTCGGCACAACTGGCTGACCTCCGACGTCAAGGACAGACGGGATATTTCTACAACGGGAAACTAGTTGTCTCTGGGCCAAATAGTCATCAGCAAGCTGTACACAATCCTACTGAATCACACAACAATAGGCAATCAAAAACGTCTTTCTGTTATGATGTCCATCTAACCCAGTCCAACACACACACCAGCAGAATTACTCGTGACAGTCACTCCGTCAACAAAGGGAAAAGAGACTACCACAGACTAAACCAGGACGACCCAGGGCACGGCATAGAGAACTGCTCTCGATGAAACAATGCATGGCGTCGTCCCATGAACCAGACCATATAACTTCTCACCTATATCAGAACGGACAGTTACTACTCAAGTGACCAAGAAGGTATGATCCCCACTGCAAAGGACATTTTCCAACTGGACCAAGGGACCAGGCACCCTTTACTGAACTCAATGACCGAGCAGACCAGGTACAGGCCTAGTACAACGACCCACCCTGTCCTGGGGATCCAGAAGCTCCACTGATACACCAGAGCAGGTAGAGGCCCTGTTTCAGCGACTCACCCTATCTTGGTGACCCAGAGTTCCACCTGACACAGCAACCAGTTCTTTCCAGTCGTTGATCACTCTGGATAGGACAGGAAATGGTGAAGAGCTGAATGACCAGAAAATTAATAATTCAGCCAGAAATGACGCTGGAAACAAGGACAATACTGAGAGCTGTCAACTTCATGTCCAGTGTGAAGTCCACAGGACCAAGGATGGTTCAACACCGACACCAGTCACCTGGTCTTTGGAACCACTGCAGGGAAACAGGCTGTGCTTGCCGCACTTTCTGATGATGTCATCACATCAAACGAAACAACTGCACCTGTTTTGGATACACCCACTCTTCTCAGGCCCACTGGAAAAGATGTTCGCACATTAACCAGTGAGAAAACTGCTTCAGCAGACAACAGTGATAAAGACCTCGACCCCAAAGTAACCATTCCTTCTTCTGAGCAACAAATTATCAGATCGTTGACAGAACACCCAGCTGGAGAATTCAGTCAAGGTCAACGACCATTAACTGAAACAGGAACCTTGGATTGTTCTGACCGATCTGGACATATTCAGCGGGCCAATATGTCATTTGCAAGAACCACCACCACTCCAGTGCCAAAGAAGATAGCACCAGGAGAGCTGCTGTACAGCGAGGCAGTGGCAACCTCCAGTCCACTGCTTGGAGGCGCTTCCAGACGCACTCGGACTCGACACCCTGAAACACCCAAAGAAAACGAGGACTCCAGAGATCTACATTCCAGCCATCCAGACAGACCAGGGACACTTCTGCTGCACGGAACAAAAATCCAAAACCCACCGTGAATACCATTCGGTCATGGGTAACCAAGCAACCACGCAATTTCGGACCAAAGAAGACCCAAACAACCGGTACACGGTTTTCAACCCGAATTAAAGGGACGAACAAAACTGGACAATAGGGATTCGGCCAAAGCCAGGAACGTTTCATACAACTGAAACTCTGACATTTCTTTCTTATAATGTTTGTGGCATCGCCTCCAAGCTAAATGATTCTGACTTCATTTTGTATATTAGTAGATTTGATTTTGTTTGTCTTCTAGAAACCTTTACTGCAGAAATATTTACAGTTGATGTTTTAACCAAGTTTACTCAGTACAGCATTCAGCAGTTAGGCTTTCTAAAGCAGGCCGCAAATCAGGTGGTGTGACGCTACTTGTTAGGAAAGATCTAGATCAGCAAGTTACAAGAATTGACTGTGAAACCGAAAACATTGTGTTGTTAAAACTGTCCAAATGTTTATTTAAGTCAACAACAGATGTCTTTCTGATTGCTGTTTATGCAGCGCCGCCACGTCTCCTATATATAATATTTCACGTTTTGAAAACGGCATTTCAGCTGTAGAATCATGCATGTTGAATGTGTCGCAAAATTTTGGAGACGTTCCATTCATTATATGTGGTGATCTAAATGCCCGAACTGGAAATGTACAACCCTACCATGTAAATGATGTTCAATATTTTCTAGAAAACGTATCAAGATTCCAACTATGTAGAGTCCGCTACGAGAAGTTCAGAAGACAGAGAACTTAATTATCATGGTAGACTTTTCCTTGAATTGGGTGCACAGTTTAATCTATTTATTGTAAATGGCACAACCAAAGGGGATAGGTCGGGTAAATTCACGTTCATCTCAAATAATGGTTGCAGTGTGATAGATTATTTTGTATCTCCACATCACTTACGTATACCATACAAGACATGCTCGTTGATGAAAGAATTGATTCTCAACATATGCCCATTGTTTTAACCTTGAGGTGTAATGGTTATGGAAAGATAGAAAGAAAAGACAGTTTATGTGTACAAAACTTGTTTGGAATCCTGACTACTACGATATGTTTAAGGACAGCCTAATCAGACCCAATTCCATAACTGCTTTGGGGGAAGCCAAACGAATGATAAGTGTAGATGTTAATGTGTCCATTGCTGTGTTCAATGATACTTTGACATTGGCTTCAGAATGCATGTTAAAACAACTGAAATTTGGTGGCTTCCCGAAAAAGCAAGTATGGTTTGACAAAGAATGCAGGACAACAAAAGCGTCCGTAAAAAGTTCCCTAAGAATCTTCAGACATGAGCGATCCAAGGCAAATTTAACCGAGTACTTGGAACAGAAGAAATGCTATGAAGATTTACTGAAAGCTAAGTCCGATATGCATAAAACTGGTCTTAGAGACAAATTATTGAATGCTACCAACGACTCTAAATTGTTTGGACTACTCTTAAAAATGTCAGACATACGCAAAAGAATTCACTGGGGGACATTTCGAAGGAAGACTGGCGAAATCATTTTGCGAATGTTTTGAAGCAACTTTACAGCCACAACCATCGATTGTTTGTGAGGAGATAACAATGTTGAACACCTAGTAATAAACAGCTTAAACTCGGTTATTACCCGGGAAGAAATCCTTGATTCAATCAAACATTTAAAATGCAATAAGGCAGGTGGTCCAGATGGACTAATTCCTGAGGTATTCATTATTTTTACACATGGATACTGCCTTATTTAGAAGAATTATTTAACTTTATTTTTACTTAAGGACAGTACCCAGATTCATGGACAGAAGCTATCATTCAACCTCTGTATAAACGTGGAAATCCTCATGATCCCAACAATTACAGGGATCTCTCTTTTGAATGTATGTAGTAAACTATGCAGCTATATTTTAAATAAACGCCTGGCAGACTGGATCGAAGATAAAGGAATCATTGGCGAGGAACAAGCCGGATTTAGAAAAGACCATTGCACTATTGATCATGTCTTTACACTTTTTGCTGCTATTCAAAAACATCTAGCGTGTAACAAAAAACTTTACGTCGCTTTCATTGATTTTAGGAAGGCATTTGATCTTATTTCCCATGCTAAGTTATGGCCTATCATGTTGAAGAACGGAATATCGGGTAAAATGTTAAGTGCTATTCAAAGCATGTACAAGGTGGTAAAAGCGTGTGTTAGATGCGGTAGTGGTGCAGGTCTGACTGATTTCTTTTTCTGCCAGAAAGGCTTAAAACAGGGTGAAATTACAAGTCCTCTGTTATTCTCAATCATGATAAATGAACTATCACTTGACATAATACACAACGGTAAACCGGTGTTCAGCTACACCCTGACATCGTTGAACTATTTATTATTCTTTTTGCAGACGATGTTGCTTTGCTTTCATTCACAGTAAAGGGCCTACAACTCCAATTAGATTTACTGAGAAAAAATGCAGATTCTCTTGATCTTTCGGTTAACCTGGAGAAATCCAATATTGTGGTGTTTAGAAATGGGGGTATATACTCGCCATGAAAAATGGTTTTACGGTAAATCTGAAATGGAGGTGGTAAACTCGTACAAATATTTAGGCGTATGGCTAACTACTCGTTTAAGATTCTCACTCGCCATGCAAAAAGAGACAGCAAAGGCAAAAACTAGGTATTGTGGAAATACTTAAAACGTTATGGAAGTTAGGAGATGTTTCCCCCTACATTTTCTTTAAATTGTTTGATGCTCAGATAAAACCTATTCTTACTCTACGGATCTGA
>CM031608.1:10936108-11035754 GCA_018398815.1 Conus ventricosus
ACAACAGATTTTTTTTATTTTACTTTTTTTACCATTCCATAAGAAACTATGCAATTCTTTTTCTAAAGCAACAATAAAATCCTCTGGGGGGTCTGGTAGGTTAATCAATAAATGAACAATTTTAGAAATGCCAAAGTTTTAATAAGTTATTTTTCCAAAAGGAGTTATATTTCTTTTTTTTCCAAAAAGCTAGGACTCTTTTTATTTCAAAAAGTTTATCTTCAAAATTAATTTGTACAATAATATTTGTGTTAGTGGAGAATTTGATACCAAGAATTTTCAAAGTACCTGGATCCCAAACAAAATTTTTGTCCCTCATAAATCTATTTCCATAATTCTTTCTGCTCCCCAACCAAACTACTTGTGACTTGTCAAAATTGATTTTTAAACCTGAAATTTGTAAAAATTTAGTAAGGACAGATACCGCCTCGTTAAAAGATCTTTCTGAACCATCTAGACATAAACTAGTGTCATCAGCAAATTGTGACAGTAATGTTTCCTTGTTAACAACTTTAATTCCTTTAATATGCTCATTAGAGCGAATCATTAATGACAGAACCTCAGCACAAATTAGGTATAGATAAGGGGATGATGGGTCCCCCTGTCTCACCCCTCTCTCAATTGGAAACCAAGGGGAGTACTGACCATTTACAGAAATGCAAGTAGAAATTTGTGAATAAAATGTTCTTATCCAATTAATTAAGTCGGGTCCAAACTTGAAAAATTTAAGGCAGTTATGTAAGAATGACCATGAGACGCTATCGAACGCCTTCTCAAAGTCAACTAAAAAGAGCATCCCTGGAATATTTTCCTTATCAGTGTACAATAAGATGTCATACATCAACCTTATATTCTCTCCAATAAATCTGCCCTTCAAAAAACCTCTTTGACTCTCATGTATGATGTTTGGAAGAACACTTTTCAATCGATTGGCAACACAAGCAGAAGCTACCTTATATGTGGTGTTCAACAAAGAGATGGGGCGCCAGTTTTTTCACAAATCTTTTCGGCTTCCCTTCCTTGGGGATACATATTATGGTTCCCTGTCGCTGGGTAGTTGATAACTGGCCTTTAGCAAAACCTTCATTATTGAACGTACAAGGAAATTTCCAATATCAACAAAGAAAAACTTTAAAAATTCAACGGTAAACCCATCGGGCCCAGGGCTCTTAAAATTTTTCATCTGTTTCAGAGCAGTAGCTGCCTCTTCTAGTGTAATCAACCCCTCTAAAGAGGAGCTCTCCTCCTCGGATAATACTGGAGCATCTGGAAGCTCTTCAGAATAATTCAATCAGTTACATCTCTAAAGCTGTATAATTGTTCATAAATTTTTTTTTATCTCAAGGAGGATAGTTTTTTGTTCAGAAATGACTGAACCATCCTCTTTTTTTCCAAAAACGGGATAGATTTATCAAGAAAATTTCGATTTTCAAGATTGCAAAAATATTTATTCACTTTTTCCCCTTCACTTAGCCAGCGAACTCCTGAGCGCATTGCCATACCTTCAAGTCTGTGATTCTTGATCTCTTGCAGTTCTGTTTTTAGGTTTTCCAAATGAGGAATAGTTTCTTCTTGTAAATTCTGTTTGATGTTTTTTTATTTTTGTTTCTAGGTCATGTTCTCTTTGAGTATCCATTTTTTTCTTATAAGTACTATAAGAAATTGTTTTGCCTCTTATTTCAAGCATTAATGTCTCAAAAAAGAGCTGATCTGCAATTTGAAAAGAGAGATTTTCATTACTAATTTTATGCATATTATCTAAGTTGTATACAGGTAATGCATACTGTTTCTTCATACGTAGATCAGCTCTCTAATTTCTGAAACATATTGCTTATCTCTTAATAAACTATTGTTGAATTTCCAAAAAGGTCTGTCGCGTTTGAAATTATCTTTTTTTTAAAAGCAATGTGACAAGAGAATGATTGGATCGATATCCAGGATCTATGCAAACATTAACTTCCATCATTAATTCTTCACTGATCATAAAGTAGTCTAGTCTTGCCTGTTTAAAAGAGTTAAATTTCCGCCATGTATAGTTTCTTTTTTCGGGGTATATTTCTCTGTGAACATCGAACAGATTGTATTTAGTCATTATATCATTGATTTTTGCTCGGGTTCTTGGCCGATTGGTGACACTTGTATAATTTCTAACATCCATTTTTATTAAGGGCACATTTCCAGTCTCCAGTTATGTTGGTTGCCAAAGCTCTCAGTGAGTTCCCAAACACTATCGAAAAATTCGGGGCTATCACCACCACTAGGCCCGTATAAGTTCACCAAAGTAAACCTTTTTTTTTTTTAAAGAATTGAACATTCATAGCAATGTAACAACCATGCTTGTCTCTTAACATCATGTATCTTGTACTCAAAGTTATTATTAAAAAGAACAGCCACACCATTTTGTTAGATTCTGTACCACACAGCCATACATTATATCCCCAGCTGGCTCGGATAAAATTCTCAGATCAGTTCAGTTCAGTTCAGTAGTTTTATTTAACGTCTTTTCATCGCAAGATGATCTTAATGAGCTGCTTTTTTTCTCAAAAAATCAAATACATCTTTCCTTTTTTTACTAAGCTAGTCACAAAAAGTTAAGGGCCGCCTTAGATTTTGGGGTACTCAAAGTAATGGGTCTGAATGCTCGTAAAACAAAGCGCAGCGTGTTTCATTCTGAGCTATTCTGACAGCTCACACACCACACTGTATGACCGAAATAATCTTTCAGACGACGCATTTTTCGGGTCGAGAATATGCGCTCAGCCAAAACACCAAAAATCCGTGAATAATGCATGAAGTTTGGCCAGGCGCAGATTACACAGCAGTTTTGAATTGAGAAATCGGCACAGTGCACGTGCAAGGCCTGCCTATGTTGAACACTTTTCAGTGACAATTTGCCTGCAGTGGGTATAAAATGACCGCTAATCGGGGCTGCAATAACCATGCCTCCAAGACGAAAACTGTCAACACTAGATCGCGGCCGGGCTCTGGGATGGCTCCAAGATGGCATTTCTGGAAGAGAGGTGGCAAGACGTCTGGGAGTGAGCCACTCAGTCATTCAACGCCTTCACCAGCGATACCAAGACACTGGAAGAGCCGAGGAACGACCACGCTCAGGGCGGCCAAGAATCACCAACAGGCAAGACGATCGCTACTTGATGCTGACAGCAGTCCGCAGCAGAACCATCAATGCAACCACTCTGAGACAGGAGCTGAGAAGAACGACTAACATCAACGTAAGTCGCCAGACCGTCCGAGGTCGCCTTCACAGTTTCAACCTCCGCTGAAGAAGGCCCACCGTCCGTTCTCCCACTAACACAGCACCATCGACAGGCCAGAAGGAGGTGGTGTCGACGTCATCAGCGATGGACGAGGCAGCAATGGAGCACCATCCTCTTCACCGATGAGTCAAGATTCTCCCTGTCCCGAAATGATGGCCGGGTACGCGTCTGGCGTCGTCCAGGGGAGAGGCTTGCTGATGGCTGTGTTCGTGAGCACGATCGCTATGGAGGCGGCTCCATGATGGTATGGGGAGGCATCCACCTTCATGGCAGGACACCCCTTCACCTTGTGCCAGGCAGACTTACTGGCGTAAGGTACAGAGATGAAATCGTGAGGCCGTTGATTATCCCCACTCTGCAAGCCATGGGACCCGGTGCCACCCTCATGGACGACAACGCCACTCCACACCGCGCCCGTGTGGTGAACGACTACCTGAGGCAGCAGCAGGTTCCACGAATGGACTGGCCATCGCGTTCGCCTGATTTGAACCCTATTGAGAACTTTTGGGACCATCTGGAACGCAGCGTCCACGACAGCCACCCTCCTCCTGTTGACCTCCACCAACTGTTCCAATTTCTGCTGCAGGAGTGGAACGCCATGCCTCAACAGACCCTTGTGACTCTGATCCAGTCCATGAGGCCTAGATGCGTGGAATGTGTGGGTGCAAATGGCGGACATACGCACTACTGAAGCTTTTCAATAAACTTTCTTGTGAATTGTCAATGTTGTGATTTTCAAAAAAAAGGGGTTATGATGTTTGATCCTTGATTTTGTCCAGAAAAATTGAATTGACACAATTGCAATGGCATTGACATGAAAGCTAAAGACATGAAATAAAATACGGTATAAGCTGTTTTCCTGTGCGTTATGTCGTTTTATTTTGGTGAGAGTTTTTCTGTCTGGCCCTTAACTTTTTTTGACTAGCTTATTATTTAGACCATTGCAATTCAAAGAACAAATTTTAAATGAACTATCCTGTGCCATTTTGAGTTTTGGAAGGAAAGGTTAAAGTAGTAAACAGATAATAGCAATTTAAAAAAAAAAATAAAAAAATAAAAAAGTAAGAAATACTCCAAAAGTGTTGCTAACACTTAAGACACACCCTTTGAAATACAGTGATGTCGCACATCCCCAAAGTTTTACAGAAGCTACCTCGGCCTCAACCTTCCAAAGTAATAATAAGCAAGTTTTCACAACTATCATTAGTATCAACATCCTATAAATGCTCAAAGTGTACATGACCCAGTTACAATCTCACTCTCACACACAAGCCTGCTACCTTGATACGAAGAAATGAAAAAGTAATGTACAACATAAGGACCAACTTACAAAGCAATGACATAAAACTGCACACACACACACACCAACCTGTTATATAAGGGCCCACCGCCCAACTCCAAACAAGCATTGAAGCCTACTACTACTACAACCACTACTACAATATCTAGCGCAATGACAAAAAACCGCCCTCGAACAACTCATGTCATAATCATCTTGTATGACTGTCTAACACGTGATCGAATATTTACATCCCTTCATACAATCACATTATCTGTGAGTAAAGACCAAATACTAACATATGGAGAGAAAAAAAAGAAAGAAAAAAAAATTGTACCACAAGGCTGTGTTTTCTTTCCCTACTTTGCCCCCAACTACCCTCGACGCAAGGACTGCTCCCCTGACTTGCCAATCCCAAAAGACCTTCACCCCCAAATGTAAACAAAGTCAAGTGGGGGGGGGGGGGGGGGGGGGGGGGGGGGGGGGGGGGCGCCAAGGTACTTACAAGAAAAGCGCACAGATAACAAATTCAAGTAGCTTCTAAATTACAAACAATTCTCAAGCCTTCACACTTACGATTTTGAACAGAAAACAATCACACGCTGGTTAAATTAACTTGGTCTACTTAAAGTTCGAGCAGGCGACACAATGCCAAAGCAAAGGTGAAAGTGACGGCGTGACACACAAAAGAAGAAAGAAACAATCTAATGCAGTTGCCTGAATTCGGCGAGAGATTTCAGTCGAGATTCGTCCGGTCACAGTCTTCACCACCACTGCACCGTTCTTCGTCCACGCCTGCTGAGAAATGCCACTCTCGTTCCGCACTGAACATAGCAGCTGATAGGCCCGTGGGGTCAGATCTTCCACCATAGTGACCCGGTTCCTTTCAACTTCTTGCGCGCGTAGAGCACAGAGTCCCTAATCCGACGGGAAACAATCCGAACAATAATCCCGCGGCAAGAGTTTTTGGAAGCACTGGAACCCTGTTTGGAACCGACCCTATGCACTGCCTCAAGGTCTTCTCTCTTCACCTCGATGTTCAGTTTACGGTTGAACAGAGAAAGTACCTTCTCCTCGCACTGTACCCCCGTCTCGACGGCCCCGCTCTCCCCTTCCTGCACCCCGTAGATGCGCAGGTTGTTCCTCCGTACGTATGCGGAAACGTCCTCGGAACGACGATCGCCAGCTCTGCAAGGTGCCGTACTTCAGCTAGCTGGGTGGCCGTCTGCTGCTCTCGCTTCCGGCGTCGGTCAGCTCTCGACGAAGCTTCTCGTTTCAGTCTGGACTGAGAACAGGGCAGCCCTCAGCTCCTCCACCGTAAGAGCCAGCTTGGCAAGTTCAGCTCCGTTGGCACAGAGCTTTGCCATCAGATCGGCATTCGTACAGCGCTGGGGTTCCTCTTGCCGGTGAGAATCGCGAGTAGGGGAGAAAACAACGTCCAACTCGTTTGACTGGCTTGGGAGTGAGTCGTTCCCTTATCCTCCATTTTGTTCTCTCGCGGTTGAAACACAAATTTCGAAAGAGTTTCTTTCACTGGCCCGGATAATGGAGTACTTGTTTCCACCTTCTGGTTTTTTTGTGTTTTTTTTTGGGTGTCTTTGCCACTATCAACACTCGAGTTGTTGGAGGAACTAGAACCTGAACCTGCGCCAGTCTGCGTACGCTGCTTTCTCTTCTTATGGCGGACCATAACATTGCACACTGTCAACATCACGGACAGTCATTTCAGCGCCGATTTCTCCACATCACGCAGACCAAAAGTTCCAAAAACTTGGATGGAGGTGGGCAGTAGATACACTGTTAACTTCGTGGCATTCTTGGTGTCCGATCGTTGGTTTAATTAACTAAAATAAGTTAAAGTTGCCAAAGCGAGACGACTGCAGGCGGGAATCTAAACAAATCTTAAATAAATGTTAGCGAACCGCCCAGAGAACGTGGACAAACGAGTTACAAGACAAAACACAACGCGTTTCGACCTCTTAGGTCTTCGTCTGGTGATAAATAAACGAATAAAACAACGAAAATTCACTTAGCTTTGATCGCTTCAGATCGCTCAGGCAGGGTTCAGCGCAAGGAAGAAGGCGTTGAATGAGAACGAGGCTGTTGGAAGGGAAATAGTGAGCGAGTCAAAGTCGTAATGATGATAATAATATTACTGATAGGAATACTATTAATGGTCAAAATATTTGGGGGGGGGGGGGGGGGGGGGGGGAGAGCAAGATCAATCTTGGTGTCAATAAGTATGTGTATGGGAAAGGAGAGTGGGTTAGAGGATTCTTAAGCAGTAGGGTTGCCGTGGCAACAGTCCCAGAGGCGAAGGCGATGGTGTTGTCAATGCTAGGGGTAGTATCAATACTAGCAATAGTATTACTGAATGATACTGCTAACAACGATAGTGAAGGTTAAGGTAACGAAAGCATGATACAGAAATATATTTAGAAAATACATTTTTATAATAATCAAATAACTAAATAAAAGAAACATTAAAAATAATAATAATAATAATAAATTAAAAATAAAAAAATAAAAAATTAATCATAATAAATGCATAAATAAGATAGCGATAAGTTATGTGTGAGGTGAATAGTGGGAGATAAGGTAGTATGTGTGTGTGTAGTGGGAGGATATTGTGGGCTGAGATTGATATCTATCTATATCTATCTAATCTATATCTATCTATATATATATATATATATATATATATATATATATAATATATATTATAATAAATATATATCCCCCCCCCTTTTCACGACCAATGATAAAGGAGCTAGCATTCTATTCATTATGTGTGTGTGTATGTGTGTGTGTGAGTGTGTGAGTGTGTGTGTGTGTGTGTGTGTGTGTGTGTGTGTGTGGTGTGTGTGTGTGTGTGTGTGTTCCATTTGTAATATCAGCCTTATTCATTGGTTACCCCCCCACCTCCACCCCCAACAACCGCCATAACCCACCAACATCCCTACACACATCATTACTAAGGCAGGGGGTGGTGGGGGTAAGTCGATTGATGTGGCAAATGGAGAGACTCAGAGAGTGTAGGAAAAGGGAAGGGGATGATAGCTGCAACCTATGTCTGAGGTAAACAGAGGTAGGGTGTGCGTAGGTGGAGGATATTTCAGGCTGGAGCTGCAGAGATGGAATGGCACATACTACTTTTGGACGTTGATGCCACGAGGGTGCACGGTGCCCAGTTTGGCAATGAGATGAGATTCCTGCATAAGGCGTTCCAAGTTGTCACTCTTAGATTGCCAAAGTGCCAAGACTTTGACATGGTTGATGTTGTGTTGGGCATGGTTGAAGTGTAGAGCGACTGGTTTGGGCCGATGGTGGCGGATGTCGGCCAGGTGTTCAGAGATGCGCGTCTCAAGTGTGCGAGATGTCTCACCTACATAGATCTTACCGCACAGCTGACAGTGGATGGCATACACAATGTTGTGGCTCTGGCAGGAGAAAGTGCGTTTAATAGTGAAAGAGCCTGTGGGGCCATGTAGGATGGTGTCTGGTTTGGTGAGAGAGCAGATTTTGCAGTTGGGTTTTGAGCAGGGGAAAGTACCTGGTGGCTTAGGTGTGAAGATTTTGTTCAGCTTAGAGCGCACCAGTAGGTCGATGAGGTTTTTGTCACGTTTGAAAGTGATCATTGGTTTCGTCTCAAAGGCAGTTAATCAAGTGCACAGTTGTCAAAAAAGACGTCCGACACATCCGGTTAACAGTGTTCATCCTGACAGTGGTTTTTGTACAAGATGGCCCTCATAAACACTGAGCTTATCATGGAAAGCAGCACTTACGAAAGAGGCGCAGCAGATGCACAACATTTGGTGGAGACGAGATTGACGCCAACTTGACATCACATATAAAATGACTGGCACACTCCCAGTGACACGTATGTTCCCTTCGAGGTGGCATGGCAGCGAACGCCAAGGGAGTGGTGTCTTCTGTCCTTAGAGGGACACTGATGTGAGAGGCCAGTGTCAGGCGGCGCAGTGAACCTTTCAGCCACTTTGACAGCCACTTACTGGACCATACAGACAACGGCCGGACGCGACACTAGCACTGGCCAGCGGGACTGATCTGCGTTTAATGACGTGCAGTGAAGTCAACGTCTTTCCGCTAGGCCTATTGCATCGTAACGCCGCAGAGCAAAAAATTGAACGCCAGTTTTCCAATGATCCTGAGATCGGTTTGTGGGTCGAAACAGAAATTTTATGAATTGGTTTTGAACTGCTTCATGTGTCGCTGATTAAACAGATTTGTTTGTTTGTTTCGTTTTGGCAGAAAGATGCCAGTCCCTCCACACTGGATGATCATGATTAAATCGTAATGCAACCGTTTAACGGCTGGTTCCGCGCCGGGATAAATCTGTCAGTATGTTTAGTTTCCAGTTCTAGGCGAGTAAATAAGCAATCGAACAGGACCTATAGACAACACACACCACAGCTTAGCGAGGATATAGAATCGAAAAACGTACATATGCATTGCATGGAAATGTGATTCACAGAATTTCGTGAAATGCGGTATGCATACCAGAACCTTGTGGGCAGTAACCGATGAAATTGAGGTGTAGAAATGGTGATACCTCTTGACATTTTTCCGGTTTGCTGTACATCAGTCCATGAATTGGACTGTAAGTTTGTAACATCTCCATGTGTTGATGGGATGCATTCTGATCCTAGGTAGGCCTAATGGACTGATTGTTTTTGCCTTTGTTGTAAATATGTGTTTGTAAATCATGGTGCCAATAAAAAAAAGTGAAAAAAAAATCTTTTAAGCATACGCGGCAAGCAGATCAAGTTGAGCATGTGCAAGCTGCTTTGATGTGTTTGTCCAAATAGAATCAATGTTTTACAAGAAGGTATAGCGATGATAGTACTACAGCTGACAGAGTTTTGACGCAATCAAAAGAAAAAAAGAAAAGAAAAAAAAAACCACGTAAAATGACGCAATCATGGTGATGAATTTACGTAAAAGTTCAATCAAACTCGGGGTTGCGTCATTATGGTCCAGAGAACACCATTCAGTCCAATTTACTTATGTGAGTGACGCGCACAATATACAAGGGCAAAGATTAAGCTGTAGAATGGACAAAGAGCTTTTCGTTCTCGTGGCAGCGTTTCCAATTGGAATGACCATTTTGTCGTTCCTTGTCTGCGGTAAGGTCACTGTGCCGCCAGTCACTGCGCAAGCAGTAGGTTTGTGCTGTTTTACCCCAAGACATTGTGACGAGCGGAGCTGGCACTCAACTACACATAACGAAGTAAATACACACATAAATGAATACATTTACACATGAGTATACATGTATATGACAGTCTGTACCCCCCTTGACGAAGGCAATGAAAGCCGAAAATCAGGAACATTTTAAACTTGTTTGGATTTCTATTCTACTTTGACTGTTTATATCAATGTGTGTGTGTGTGTGTGTGTGTGTGTGTGTGTGTGTGTGTGTGTGTGTGTGTGTGTAGCCTACATCTAAACATGCCAACATACCACACGAAATTTTCTTTTTTTGGCGTCTGACAGTGGTCAGTCCTACGCCGGACAGGTCAGCGACGTGGATGTCCGAGACTGGCAGCCCCGCTACACCTACACCGTGCAGTCCACCTTCAAACTGACCCACTACACCTACACCATGCAGTCCACCCTCACACTGACCCACTACACCTACACCGTGCAGTCCACCCTCACACTGACCCACTACACCTACACCATGCAGTCCACCCTCACACTCCCCACTACACCTACACCGTGCAGTCCACCCTCACACTGCCCACTACACCTATACCGTGCAGTCCACCCTCACACTCCCCACTACACCTACACCGTGCAGTCCACCCTCACACTGCCCCACTACACCTACACCGTGCAGTCCACCCTCACACTGCCCCACTACACCTACACGTGCAGTCCACCCTCACACTCCCCACTACACCTACACCGTGCAGTCCACCCTCACACTGACCCACTACACCTATACCGTGCAGTCCACCCTCACACTGCCCCACTACACCTACACCGTGCAGTCCACCCTCACACTGCCCCACCTGCCCCACTACACCTACACCGTGCAGTCCACCCTCACACTGCCCCACTACACCTACACCGTGCAGTCCACCCTCACACTGCCCCACTACACCTACACCGTGCAGTCCACCCTCACACTGACCACTACACCTACACCGTGCAGTCCACCCTCACACTCCCCACTACACCTACACCGTGCAGTCCACCCTCACACTCCCCACTACACCTACACCGTGCAGTCCACCCTCACACTCCCCACTACACCTACACCGTGCAGTCCACCCTCACACTCCCCACTACACCTATACCGTGCAGTCCACCCTCACACTGACCCACTACACCTACACCGTGCAGTCCACCCTCACACTCCCCACTACACCTACACCGTGCAGTTCACCCTCACACTGACCCACTACACCTACACCGTGCAGTCCACCCTCACACTGACCCACCTACCCCACTACACCTACACCATGCAGTCCCCCCTCACACTGACCCACTACACCCACACCGTGCAGTCCACCCTCACACTCCCCACTACACCTACACCGTGCAGTCCACCTCACACTGCCCCACTACACCCACACCGTGCAGTCCACCCTCACACTGCCCCACTACACCTACACCGTGCAGTCCACCCTCACACTGCCCCACTACACCTACACCGTGCAGTCCACCCTCACACTGACCCACTACACCTACACCGTGCAGTCCACCCTCACACTCCCCACTACACCTACACCGTGCAGTCCACCCTCACACTGACCCACTACACCTACACCGTGCAGTCCACCCTCACACTGCCCCAAGGCCGCTATAAGGTCAGCTGCCTGACGGCATGCGCCTTGCACGTGAGTCGACAAAATGAAACGTACGTTCGGTGCTCACACAGCCAGTCGTGTACACAGCGCGCTTATTTGACTAGCGTGATCATCATCGTCATCACTATCACCGTAACCACCACCATCATCATCGTCGTCATCATCACCACCGTCATCATCATCATCATCACCACACCACCACCACCACCACCATCATTATCATAATCATCATCAACCCATGACACCAGGTCACAGGAGTAGTGATGGAGGCAAGGGACAGTCGGGGACCTGCTCTATGCCCTGTCCCCCATGATGGTCACCAGGACAGGGAGGTGGGGTCATCACTGCGGTCCTTCACCACGTTGTCCGTCATAACACCACCTCCAAAGTCCGCCTCCGCCACTCCACCCTCTCGCCTAGACCCTGCACAGCGGGTGGCTGTGGTCAGGGACAGAGGGAAGGGAGGGGTGGGGTGGTAGGCATGTTCACCCTGGATTGCGTAACGTCTGTCACAGTAGTAAGTAGTCGGCGTCATATAGCGGTAGTTTCCGTTTCAGTTCCATGATGAACTTGGCCGACCCGTGTCCCGTCCTTTCAGGTCTGCGAGCAACTTCAAAGGATTTCTAACCCAAACCGGCTGCGACCAAGCAGCTGTTGTCAGTAGGGGACTTAATAGGCAGCGTCCTGCATATGTTGGATCAGAACAGGCACCACTGAACACCACCGAAGTGACTTGGCATGAGTGCAGCGTCTCCTCTGGTGGTTGTTCCTGACTGCTTGACATTAGATTGACCGTGCAGGGGGCTGGTGGGGTCGGTCAGGCTGTGGCTGTGGATGGGGAGCGGGGATGGGGGTGGGGGGGGGGGGGGGGCAGGAATGAGCGGTGTATGTGTCTGCATTGCCACTGAAGTCGCACAGAAGATGGGACAGAGAGAGAGAGAGAGAGAGAGAGAGAGAGAGAGAGAGGCACATTACAAATCGGTTTTCAAACCGAGATCCCATACCCTAACTCCATGTTGTCTCGCTGTGTGCCCCAGGTGCTGCTGCTGTTGAGCGACCCCCTGATGGCGACCACGCTGACTACAACGTGCTGCTGGCCAACACGGGGGTGCCCCTGTACACACAGGGCCTGAACGACCTCAACCACAACCTGACGGTGAGCAGCCAGGAGATGAGTTGAGGATTGGGGGGGGGGGGGGGGGGGGGGGGGGGCAGGAAGGGAGGTGGGGATGAAGTCAGTCAGTCATTCCCCTGACGGTTGGGGTGGGGGGGGGGGGGGGCGTGATGAGGCACGCCGCCGTTTCTCTCCAGGCTCTTCTGTTAGTAGCTGTCGTGAGGAGATCTGGCATGGTCATTTTGGTCCAGTCTTTTATATTTTCGGACCAACTCTTTCTCTGCCGTCCTCGTCTGCGCCCTCCTTCAACGGTACCTTGAAGGATGGTTTTGGAGAGGGTGTTGTGACGAATGACGTGGCCAAACCATGCCATCTTCCGTCGTTTGACGGTTGCCAGAAGTGGTTCGTGGGCCCAAAGAGGTTGGTGACCAGTTCCGCACATAATCATTGGTCTTGTGTTCTTTGTAAGAGATGCGGAGTAGCTTCCTCAGGCACCTGATCTCAAACGCCTGGATTCTTCTGTCTGTTTCGGCCATCAGTGTCCATATCTCGCAACCATATAATTCGCAGCCATATAACAGGATGGAGACCACTAGTGACTTGTGGAGCCGGAATTTTGTGTGCAATTTGATGTTGCTCTTCCACACCCTGTTCAGTCTGGCCATCGCTGCTGATGCGGAGTTGATCCTGATTCGGATTTCTGCTGTGCAGGTGCCATCTTTGGACAGGGTTGCTCCCAAGTACCTGAAGCTGGTCACTTCTTCCAGGGGCTCACCATTCCAAAGAGTTGGGGGAAGAGGGGAGAGGGGACAGAGGATATTAAGCGCACAAGGCAGGAACAGAAGAAGCAGAGGAAAGACAGCTGGACGCTCATTGTCTGGTGTATACATTGACACATCTTAAATAAATGTTAGCGAACCGCCCAGAGAAACGTGGACAAACGAGTCACAAGACAAAACAAAACGCGTTTCGACCTCTTAGGTCTTCTTCAGGTGACATACAAACGAATAAAATAACGAAAATTCACTTAGCTTTGATCGCTTCAGATCGCTTCTTCCTTGCGCTGAACTCTGAAGCGGTCAAAGCTAAGTGACTTTTCGTTATTTTATTCGTTTGTATCTCACCTGAAGAAGACCTAAGAGGTCGAAGCGCGTTGTGTTTTGTCTTGTGACTCGTTTGTCCACGTTTCTCTGGGCGGTTCACTAACATCTATTTAAGATTTGTTTAGATTTCCGCCTGCAGTCGTCTCACTTTGCAACTAGTGTACATTGACGTTGAAGTGATGGGGGGGGGTCAGTTTTAGAAAGGGGATACTTGGAGAGGTGCAGGGGTGGAGATAAGTAATCGGTTACTAGCGTGGCTATTTCTCCTAATTTTTTTTTCAAGGGGTGGGGGGACGAAAAGGGAATAGTCACGAGCATATACATTCGTGTGTGTGTGTGTGTGTGTGTGTGTGTGTGTGTGTGTGTGTGTGCGTGTGAAAAAATAGCATACTTGCAGCGGTCGCATGAGCTAACCTCCGCTTCTTTACTCTTTTTGTTCTTCACACACAGCGCATGTCTGTGCGCACGCTCACATGTAAGACATACAGGAGAGCCCAGCGTGACGTAAATGACCCGATATGATGTGAAACGAGCCTAAAACGCTTGGTCGCTCTCATTTGTGTGTGTGTGTGTGTGTGTGTGTGTGTGTGTGTGTGTGTGTGAGAGAGCATTTCTCCTGGTCTCGCTCTTTTTTTTTCTTTTTCTTTTTTTAAGTCTGTTTCTATTTCTTGATCTTCCTTTGCACATGTTTTTGGCAAGTTCTTTGCATCTTTCTTTTTTTTTTGACCTACCATTTCTTTTTGCCCTTCATTTTTCCTGTTTCTACCTATAAAATTTTCTCTGTGTTTTGACAGGTGTCTGGTCAGCATGGCTCCCCGTCAAACTGCACGTCCATCTCCACCTGGACCCCTCCTGCACCCAGTCACTATTCCAGAGTTTTTACAGGTGAGAACACCCCCCTCCTCCTCCACCCAGTCATTGCTCCAGACTCTTTACAGGTGAGAACATCCCCTCCTCCTCCACTGAGTCATTGTTCCAGACTTTACAGGTGAGAACACCCCCGTCCTCCTCCACCCAGTTATTGTTCCAGAGTCTACAGGTGAGAACACCCCCCTCCTCCTCCACCCAGTCATTGTTCCAGACTTTACAGGTAAGAACACCCCCCCCTCATCCACCGAGTCTTTGTTCCAGAGTCTTTACAGGTGAGAACACCCACATCCACACCCTCCGGGGGTTGCGACCTTGCCGTGGTCGGAGGGCTTGCGCGGTCCTGTGATCCCTTAGGCTTTGCTGGCGGGGGCATCAATACTTGGAGATAGGCTGGTTTTTTTCAAACTGCTTCTAGGCCTGAGAAGTGAAGATGCTGTCTGGTCTAAGCGTAACGTAAGGAGTTGATGCCCCTGGTAGGGCTTCCTATGTCAGATAGGCTAAGGGTGAGGATCCTGACTAAGAGTAACCCGCCTTTCTCCTTTTCTTGTTTTCTACCTTTCTTATTTGGCCCTTTTCTATCTTTGTCTCCCCTTCAAGTCTTCTTTTCCACACTCTTTTTCTCTCTGTGGTCTCCTTAAGATCCGCCGCGTTTGCCGTGCGGTGCGACCTGTGTCGGAGGGGGATGAGATCCTGGTGATTGAGAGGGCCAGTGCTTGAGAGGGCCAGTGCTCTCAACACATCACTTTGGCTCGGACCTCTCCTAGACAGGGAGTACACTCTGGCCCGGGTGTACTAATCGGCTCCCCTTCTTGGGGCTGGGTCAAAACAGGCATTTCTCCGGCTGGCCAAGTGAACCCATGCAGTGCTCAGCTCTCTGTTCCCGGGAGTTGGGCATGATCAGGGGGGATAGGGTTGGTGTTTTCTGTCTGTTGTATGTCACTCCTGAAGCCTGGAAGGGGTCAAGACAGTGGTTTCTTGGCCCTGGCCCCTTAGTTGGACTCTAAGGTGGGTGGGTAAGGGAGAGATGAAATATAATAAAATAAATCATGGCTTTTTCTAAACATACCCCCCCCCCCCAAAAAAAAAGAAGAGGAAGGCAACAACCCCTATTTCAGGGGAGTTTCAATCTGATAGCGACTCGAATATCGAGGTAAGACAGAGGACTGGTTTCTGGGCTTCCTGGCTCGTGATGGAAGGGACGGAGCAGGAAAAACCCATTTCAGCTCTGAGTCCTTTCGCCATCCAGAAGGGCTTCCAAGCTTTAGCAGGTGATTCTCAGTCCATCAAAAGGTTACGGAATGGTTCATTTCTTGTTCAGTGCAGATCAAAAAAACAATCGGAACAGCTGCTGAGGGCAACAAAGCTCGTGGACAGAGAGATCCGGGTGACTCCCCATAAACAGTTGAACTCGTCCAAAGGAGTGATTCGATGCCGAGATTTGACTGGTGTCTCGGAGGCGGAGATCAAGACGGAACTGGCGTCCCAGGGTGTGACGAGGTGCATAGGGTGACAGTAAAAAAAAGGTGCAGAAAGAGTGGCCACCAACACCCTCTTTCTGACATTCTGCAACCCTGTGCTGCCTCCGGTCATCAAAGTCGGTTACGTGAATGTTCGAGTTCAGTTGTATGTTCCGTCCCCGTTGAGGTGTTTCAGGTGCCAGAGGTTTGGCCATGTCAGAGACCGCTGTTCTGGGCAGGAGGTGTGCGGTGTTTGCTGCAAGGCAACCCATGATGGGCCGTGTAAAGACCCGGCACATTGTGCAAACTGCGGTGGCGACCATCCCTCCTCTTCACGAAACTGCCCTGTTTGGATGCAGGAGTCCACAATACAAAGAGTCAAAACAGAAAAGAAAATCCTTTTTTGAGGCCCGCAAACAGGTTGTGGGCAGTCAGACGCCAACAGCATCTTCATATGCTTCGGCCGTAAAGAAAGTTCCCACTCGGTCAGTCTGCTGCCAGACACTGCAAGGAAGAATTGTAAACTCTGGTGGAAGCAGGTCCACCACCTCCCAACCCAAAGTGAATGCCCCTGGTGGAGGCAAAAAATCCGCCACCCCTCAGACTGCCCAGCAGTCTACAACATCTGCTGCTGGGCAGATTAAAAAACCAGCACTCCCGCCTCGAACTCCTGTGTACAGTGCCCGTGCGGGCAAGGGAGTTCAACCCAGTGTGGAGATGGTGGAGATGAGGAAGAAACCTCCACCATCTCTCAAATCCAGACCTTCACCTGTGGGCAAGTCTGCCAGCAGGTCTGAAGATGCAAACAGTCCGGTACAACTCTCAAATAAATTTACACCATTAGAAGCAGACGTTGATGAGGAGATGACCTGATCTCTCTCCTTTTCGCCCTCTGCACCATGGATAGTACAGTAATCCATTGGAATATCCGTGGACTAAATTCCAACTTCGAGGAGCTGCAGCTTCTGTGTCAGTCTATAAAACCTTCCGTCGTGGCTCTTCAGGAAACTCAAATTCAAAGCCAGAAGACCTTCACTCTTTCTGGCTTTAATATTCTTTCTAAACCTGCACAACCATCCACGTTGGGACTGTCGGGCGGTGTTGCCCTTCTCATACATAAAACTCTGCTGTATAGTCCTGTCGCTCTGACAACCTCCCTTCAGGCTGTAGCTGCGAGAGTCACTCTCCACAAGACTGTGACAATCTGTTCGCTTTATCTACCACCTTCTGTCCCGGTTTGTCGTCAGGACCTTGTCAGTCTGATAGAACTTCCTCGACCTTTTTTGCTGTTGGGCGACTTTAACGGTCACAATCCTCTTTGGGGTAGTGTCAGTTTGTCATCCAGAGGTCTGCTTATTGAGGATGTCCTTTCTGATTTGGATTTGTGTTGTCTGAACGACGGATCTGCAACTTACCTCCACTCTTCCACAGGTTCACTTTTGTGTCTAGATTTGTCGATTTGTGACCCTCGCTGGTCCTGGACTATGAGTGGTCTGTCCATGACGATCTGCACGGAAGTGACCATTTCCCTGTCCTTTTACAACCCGTCATAACTGAAAACGTCTCTGTCCTCGCAACATCTAAATTATAAGAAGGCGAACTGGGATCTATTTGCAACCGCTATTTCCAAAGAATTCCAGGACACTGATTTTCTTCAGAGTCCAGACCCAGCAGAATCTCTGACTAACACTGTGATCAAATGTGCTAAAGCCTGTATTCCAGTGTCTTCCGACAAACTCCAAATGCTAAAAACACCCTGGTTTCGATTCAGACTGCCAACAAATTTCCAAAGTTCGCAAACGGGCTTAGCGTCAGGTATACCAACGACCTTCGGGTCCCAACGCTCGAGCCCATCAGAAACTCCGTGCCAAATCGAGACACACTTTTAAAATCAGTAAACGTCAGTCCTGGAGAAGCTTCTGCTCCAGGCTGACATCTAAAACTTCCAAGAAAAAAGTGTGGAACATCATTAAGAAAATCAAAGGGAAGAACACCTGTCCCACTGTGAACCATCTCAAGTTTTCTGACTCTTTAATAACAGAGAAAAAAGCAGTTGCTAATCTGCTTGCTTCAACCATTGAAAAGAATTCCTCCTTCTAACAAATCAGCCAGTTTTGTCAAAAACGAAGCCCTTAAAGAAAAATCACCCTGCAACTTTTCGTCAAACAACATGGAAGACTACAATCTTCCTTTCACGTTAAATGAACTGAAATCTGCCTTACTTTCCTGCAGCGATTCCTCTCCAGGTATAGATGAAATCCATTATAAACTGCTGAAACATCTTCCGCAAAAAGGTCTGAACATACTGCTGGATGTATACAACCATGTGTGGACTACTGGTTTCTTTCCACCTTCTTGGCGAAAAGCCCTCATTATTCCCATTCCCAAACCTGGAAAAGATCTTTCTCACTCATCAAACTACCGTCCCATAGCTTTGACCAGCTGTGTCTGTAAATTGATGGAGAAAATGGTCAATGCTAGACTCATGTGGAAACTCGAAACCGATGGCCTTTTGGCGAAAGAACAGTGTGGTTTCCGCAAACATCGGACTACAGTTGACCATTTGATTCGTCTGGAATCTACACTTCGGAACGCCTTTTGAACAAACAGCATGCAGTGGCAATTTTCTTGACTTGGAGAAGGCCTACGATACTACCTGGAAGTCGGGGATACTTCACGATCTCCATGATCTTGGTTTTCGAGGTCATCTTCCACTTTTCATACACAATTTTTGGCAGAACGACAGTTTCAGGTCCGGGTTGGCACCACTCTCTCTGATGTTCACGAGCAGGAGTTGGGTGTTCCACAGGGAGCATACTGTCTCCTGCCCTCTTTAGCATCAAGATCAACAACATTGTTAAATCAGTTCAGCAGGGTTCAGACTGCTCATTGTTTGTGGATGATTTTGCTGTCTAACGCAACTGGAAGCCTGTACCCGAGTATCCAGCGCAGGCTCCAGCTTTGTGTGGATAAAATTCATCAGTGGGCGGATGAAAACGGTTTCACCTTTTCTCCTACAAAGACACAGTGTATTCACTTCCATAATTTCCGTCAGTTTTTTTCCAGATCCTGAAATTCAAGTAGGGAAATCTCCCATTCCAGCTGTCAAAGAGGCCAAATTTCTAGGAGTTATTTTTGACCAGAAACTTAACTTTCTCAGCCACATTAAAAACCTCAAAACTGCTTGCCAGAAAGCACTGAATATTCTGCGGGTCGTAGCGCACACTGACTGGGGCGCTGATAAGAAAACTTTGCTGTACCTCTACAGAGCCTTGGTCCGTTCCAAACTGGACTACGGTTGTGCTGTGTACGGCTCTGCAAGATCGTCTTACCTCAAACTCTTGGACCCTATCCACCATCAAGGGCTTCGTCTCCGTCTTGGAGCGTTCCGCACCACCCCTGTGTACAGCCTGTACGCAGAGGCAGGTGAACCTTCACTGTCCAACCGCAGGCTGAAATTGTCTTTGAATTATTATATCAGACTGTTCTCGGAACCAGAAAACCCTGCCTATGCCTATGACTGTCTTTTACCCACCGTTCCAAAGTAAGTTTGAAAACAACCCTAAATGTATTCAGCCGTTTGGTCTTCGTATGCAGCCTCACGTGCGGAAGCAGGTCTAGACCTAGGAGTCGTGTCGGATTTTTCCAAGTTTCCGGATCAGCCTCCGTGGACCTTTTTCACACCAGAGATTCGTTTTGATCTTGCAGCTTTCGCAAAGAGTCTACCAGCTCTCTGGCGTACAAGGCATTGTATGCTGACCTCTGTTCCAAATTCCCATCCTGTCAAAAAGTTTTCACCGACGGTTCCAAGTCTGAAGATGGAGTGGCCTGTGCAGCCTACTGCCCTGGGGCTCCTTCTCAGATACTGTTGGAACATATACATTCAGATGCTTCTGTCTATTCTGCTGAACTTACTGCTCTGGTTCTGGCATTGAAGATAATCTCACAATCTACGAAAAGGGACTTTCTGGTTCTGTCGGATTCGCTGTCAGCTTTGGAGGCCATAGCTGGCCGCAACCTTTAGCATCCAGAACTTTTACATTTCTTTGAACTTTCTAGCAAGTTGAAAGCGGATGGTTACAACATTACTCTTGCTTGGGTTCCTGGTAATGTTGGCATTGGCGGAACGAAATGGTTGATCATTTAGCCAAGAACGCCACAAGAGAGAAACTGTCCAACATTTATATCCCCATGCTCAGATGTGAAACCCAAAATTAACGATTATGTGAGAGACCTCTGGCAGGAGGATTGGAACACACAGACGAATAACAAACTCTTTCAGATCCGTCCAAACCTTAAGGACTTCCTCCCATCTACGTCGGGTGGTCGTAAAGAGGAAACGGTCCTGTGCCGGCTGCACACCGGCCATTCGTATTTTACCCATTCTTACCTTTTAAAGAGTGAAGAAGCTCCTGGTGCATTCCATGTCATGTGCCACTCACAATGAAACATGTTCTTTTAGAGTGTTGGGACTTGCACGATGTGAGACACAAACATTTTACAGCGGAGTCCATGAAGATCCTGTTCAGGGATGTCCCGCCTGACGTGATCCTTGAGTTTTTGAGAGAGATTAACATTTTTCATCTGATTTAAGATTTTACGGAAGAAAGATTTTTAACGAAGTTTCTGGTACGTTTCTAGACGATGTCATTTAAAGAGATGTGTGAAAGGTTTTGTTTTTTTTAAATTACTGGCGAGTTGATTTTAACGTGGTGACAGCCCTGATGTGGCCCTTTGCGGTCGGCTGGGCTATAAGCAACATTATCTTATCTTATCTTACCCACATCCACCCAGTCATTCTTCCAGAGTCTATACAGGTGAGAACACCCCTTCCCCCCTACTCCTCCACCCAGTCACTGTTGTAGACTCTTTACAGGTGATAACACTCCCCTCCTCCTCCACCGAGTCATTGTTCCAGACTCTTTACAGGTGAGAACACCCCGTCCTCCTTCACCGAGTCATTGTTCCAGACTCTTTACAGGTGAGAACGCCCCCCTCCTCCTCCACCGAGTCATTGTTCCATAGTCTTTACAGGTGAGACCCCCCCCTCCTCCTCCACCGAGTCATTGTTCCATAGTCTTTACAGGTGAGAACACCCCCTCCTCCTCCACCGAGTCATTGTTCCATAGTCTTTACAGGTGAGCCCCCCCCTACTCCTCTACCCAGTCATTGTTCCAGAGTCTTTACAGGTGAGAACACCCCTTCCCCCCCCTCCTCCACCCAGTCATTGTTCCAGACTCTTTACAGGTGAGAACACCCCCCTCCTCCTCCACACAGTCATTGTTGCAGAGTCTTTACAGGTGTGAACACCCCTTCCCCCTCCTCCTCCACCGTCATTGTTCCAGACCTTTACAGGTGAGAACACCCCCCTCCTCCTCCACCCAGTCATTGTTTTAGAGTCTTTACAGGTGAGAACACCCCCCCCCTCCTCCTCCACCCAGTCATTGTTGCAGACTCTTTACAGGTGAGAACTCCCCCCCTCCTCCTCCCCAGAGTCATTGTTCCAGAGTCTTTACAGGTGAGAACACCCCGTCCTCCTCCACCGAGTCATTGTTCCAGAGTCTACAGGTGAGAACCCCCCCCCCCTCCTCCTCCACCGAGTCATTGTTCAAGACTCTTTACAGGTGAGAACTCCCCCCCTCCTCCTCCCCAGAGTCATTGTTCCAGAGTCTTTACAGGTGAGAACACCCCCCCTCCTCCTTCACCCAGTCATTGTTCCAGAGTCTTTACTGGTGAAAACACCTCCTCCTCCTCCACGAAGTCATTGTTCCAGTCTTTACAGGTGAGTACACCCCCCTCCTCCTCCACCGAGTCATTGTTCCAGACTCTTTACAGTTGAGAACACCCCGTCCTCCTTCACCGAGACATTGTTCCAGACTCTTTACAGGTGAGAACGCCCTCCTCCACCGAGTCATTGTTCCAGAGTCTTTACAGGTGAGAACACCCCCTCCTCCTCCACTTAATCATCGTTCCAGAGGGCTTTACAGGTGAGAACACCCCCCTCCTCCTCACCCAGTCATTGTTCCAGAGTCTTTACAGGTGAGAACACCCCTTCCCCCCTCCTCCTCCACCCAGTCATTGTTCCAGACTCTTTACAGGTGAGAAAACCCCCTCCTCCTCCACCAAGTCATTGTTCCAGACTCTTTACAGGTGAGAACACCCGCCTCCCTCCTCCACCCAGTCATTGTTGCAGTCTTTACAGGTGAGAACAACCCTCCTCCTCCACCCAGTCATTGTTCCAGAGTCTTTACAGGTGAGAACACCCCTTCCCCCCTCCTCCTCCACCCAGTCATTGTTCCAGACACTTTACAGGTGAGAACACCCCCCCTCCCTCCACCCAGTCAATGTTCCAGAGTCTTTACAGGTGAGAAAACACCCCCCTCCTCCTCCACCCAGTCATTGTTCCAGAGTCTTTACAGGTGAGAACACCCCCTCCTCCTCCACCCAGTCATTGTTCCAGAGTCTTTACAGGTGAGAACACCCCCTCCTCCTCCACCCAGTCATTGTTCCAGAGTCTTTACAGGTGAGAACACCCCGTCCTCCTCCACCGAGTCATTGTTCCAGAGTCTACAGGTGAGAACCCCCCCCCCCCCTCCTCCTCCACCGCGTCATTGTTCCAGACTCTTTACAGGTAATACTCCCCCCCTCCCTCCCCAGAGTCATTGTTCCAGAGTCTACAGGTGAGAACCCCCCCCCCCCCTCTTCTCCTCCACCGCGTCATTGTTCCAGACTCTTTACAGGTAATACTCCCCCCCTCCCCTCCCCAGAGTCATTGTTCCAGAGTCTTTACAGGTGAGACCACCCCCCTCCTCCTCCACCCAGTCATTGTTCCAGAGTCTTACTGGTGAAAACACCTCCCTCCTCCTCCACCCAGTCATTGTTCCAGTCTTTACAGGTGAGAACACCCCCTCCTCCTCCACCGAGTCATTGTTCCAGACTCTTTACAGGTGAGAACACCCCGTCCTCCTTCACCGAGTCATTGTTCCAGACTCTTTACAGGTGGGAACGCCCCCCTCCTCCTCCACCGAGTCATTGTTCCAGAGTCTTTACAGGTGAGAACCCCCCCCCCCCCCCTCCTTTCTCCACCGAGTCATTGTTCCAGACTCTTTACAGGTGAGACCCCCCCCCCCCCCCCTCCTCCTCCTCCTCCTCCACCGAGTCATTGTTCCAGACTCTTTACAGGTGAGACCCCCCCCCCTCCACCGAGTCATTGTTCCAGAGTCTTTACAGGTGAGAACACCCCCTCCTCCTCCACCCAATCATCGTTCCAGAGTCTTTACAGGTCAGAACACCCCCTCCTCCACCAGTCAGTCATTGTTCCAGAGTCTTTACAGGTGAGAACACCCCTTCCCCCCTCCTCCCCTCCACCCAGTCATTGTTCCAGACTCTTTACAGGTGAGAAAACCCCCCTCCTCCTCCACCAAGTCATTGTTCCAGACTCTTTACAGGTGAGAACACCCCCCTCCTCCTCCACCCAGTCATTGTTGCAGAGTCTTTACAGGTGAGAACACCCCTCCTCCTCCCAGTCATTGTTCCAGAGTCTTTACAGGTGAGAACACCCCTTCCCCCTCCTCCTCCACCCAGTCATTGTTCCAGACACTTTACAGGTGAGAACACCCCCCCCCCCCTCCTCCTCCACCCAGTCAATGTTCCAGAGTCTTTACAGGTGAGAACACCCCCCTCCTCCTCCACCCAGTCATTGTTCCAGAGTCTTTACAGGCGAGAACACCCCCTCCTCCTCCACCCAGTCATTGTTCCAGAGTCTTTACAGGTGAGAACACCCCGTCCTCCTCCACCGAGTCATTGTTCCAGAATCTACAGGTGAGAACCCCCCTCCTCCTCCACCGCGTCATTGTTCCAGACTCTTTACAGGTAATACTCCCCCCCTCCCCTCCCCTCCTCCTCCCTCCCCCCCCCCTCCTCCTCCCCAGAGTCATTGTTCCAGTCTTTACAGGTGAGAACCCCCCCTCCTCCTCCACCGCGTCATTGTTCCAGACTCTTTACAGGTAATACTCCCCCCCTCCCCTCCCCTCCCCCCCCCCCTCCCCTCCCCCCCCCCCCCCCTCCTTCCCCATCATTGTTCCAGAGTCTTTACAGGTGAGAACACCCCCCTCCTCCTCCACCCAGTCATTGTTGCAGTCTTTACAGGTGAGAACAACCCTCCTCCTCCACCCAGTCATTGTTCCAGAGTCTTTACAGGTGAGAACACCCTTCCCCCCTCCTCCTCCACCCAGTCATTGTTCCAGACACTTTACAGGTGAGAACAACCCCCCCCCCTCCTCCTCCACCCAGTCAATGTTCCAGAGTCTTTACAGGTGAGAACACCCCCCTCCTCCTCCACCGAGTCATTGTTCCAGAGTCTTTACAGGTGAGAACCCCCCCCCCCTCCTACTCCACCGAGTCATTGTTCCAGACTCTTTACAGGTGAGACCCCCCCCCCCTCCACCGAGTCATTGTTCCAGAGTCTTTACAGGTGAGAACACCCACATCCACCTAGTCAGTTTCCAGAGTCTTTACAGGTGAGAACACCCCTTCCCCCTCCTCCTCCACCCAGTCATTGTTCCAGACTCTTTACAGGTGAGAACACCCCCCTCCTCCACCCAGTCATTGTTCCAGACTCTTTACAGGTGCGAACACCCCCCTCCACCGAGTCATTGTTCCAGACTCTTTACAGGTGAGAACACCCCCCCCCTCCTCCACCCAGTCATTGTTCCAGAGTCTTTACAGGTGAGAACACCCCCCTCCTCTTCCACCGAGTCATTGTTCCAGAGTCTTTACAGGTGAGAACGCCCACATCCACCCAGTCATTGTTCCAGACTCTTTACAAGTGAGAACACCCATATCCACCCAGTCTTCCTAAGTGAGCACAGACACGCCCCTCCACCCACTTACTCCAGAGGTTTTGACAAGAGGAGACGTCACTCCCACCCTTCCTGTGTCCGGTCATTGTTCCAGAGTGTTCGTGGGTGACAGCACCACTCCACCCCTACAGTCCTTATTCCAGAGTGTTGACAGGTGACACATGCATAACCTCCATATTGTCATTCCACTTTTGTTGTAATATAGCCAAAATGATGGCGGGGGGGGGGGGGGGGGGGGGGGGAATCTTTATGACAACCATGTCGGATACATATTGTTCTTGAAGAAAAGATAAACATTGAAGCCATTACCCCCTTGAATAGCACAGTCATTTGGTCGATTTATTTTTCAAACAAAAACAGTTTGCCCACCAAGTTCACAGGATGAAAGTTGGCGTTTGAAATGTGAAACTCTTTGATTTATCATGAATGGAGTGCATTGCGCCCGATAAAAAAAAATCAACGATTTTAGAACATCCATAATAGTACAAGTTAGAAAATGTGGTGCTAGTTTTAATATAAACAACCGAGGGCGTCACTGTGTGCTTTCGAGCATGTGAACCTCCACGCATTTTGTTGTAATTTCATGAACTGAATTCAGTAACTTTGATGATAGTGATGAATGTGGCGCTTGTATTTGGTTAGAGACTGAACTGTAAATGCTTTACAATCCACGCTATCGTTTACACAATGGCTGCCTACCTGGGTAGAGCTGCCTGCTGGTTCATTCATTTCCCCCCGTCATCCAGTCGGTATCGGTCGCTTGTTAGCTTCCTTCATTCCCGATTTTTCCACCCCGGATGCATGCTGTGTGTATACATGTCATCCATTCCAACGGCCAAACTGACCTGTACGAACATTAATGGGATTTTACGCGACTGCAAGATGTTATGCATGGAGTCTCGATTGTCTGATTTGAAGGATTTATAGGTAAATGGAGTCAGAACGAAAGCCAATTCCGAGGGGGAAATCCCTCTGTACCCAAACCGCTAGGCGGAGGTTTGAACCGGCAACCCCAGGATCACCACGATTATCGGTCCGATGTTCCTCATCCGAGCTATTCATTCAAATTTACAGAATGACTCGCACCCATACCCGTCAGTTTTCACAGGCGAAGGATTCCTGCCACCTCCCACTCCACCCCTATTTAAGAGTCTTTGCAGGCGATAATCGCACCCCATTCTTCTCTCCCATCCACCCCCGCACCTGTTGTGCCTCTCCCGCCCATGCCGTTATTTCAGACGAATCGGATTCCAGAGCCCTCATTTTTGCTGCGCTCTTTTTCCACCCCATTTACAAGTCACGCTCCTGCCTCCCCTGCCCATCCCCTTTCCCCGGTCATACCAGAGTCTTCACACTAGATATCCTCATGCCCCCAATGATTTACTGCAATGTTCAGATGAGCATGCTCTTCCCTCTCTGTACCCCCCCCCCCCCCGCCTCTCTCCCCATCTTGCTAGACGATGTTTTCTACATTTCTGAAAGGAGAAAGTGGGGTCGTCAGGGGATGCTGTTGGGGAGGGGAGAGAAGGGGAGGATGTATGGTTAGGCAGCGATTGCAGATTAACTTGGATGAGATTCGTACACACTCTTGGGATCGAGGACACAATCACGCTTGTACACACACAGGCACACCCAATAGAGTAGAACAGAAAAATGGAGTCCAGAACGAATGCAGGCGCATGCATATGTATACTCGTGTGTGTGTGCGACCAGTGTAGCTGCTGGGAACATATTCATAATTCAGTCTTGCTCCTTTTGTTCCTGTGCGTGTTAATATTCTCGTGTACCTGTTAAGTTTGCTTTGAACTTAAGTATTATTTTGTTGCTTGTAACCGATTTGACATTGAAACGTTTTGCGATTCTTTCGGGTTCTTTTTAAAGCCCCCCTTCCCGCCCCCAATCCTCGCTACATGTGACAACACACAGACCCAGGGCACCCTCTCCAGGAAATATGAGAGGATACCCTACAGAGTAGCCCTGCACCATCACAGGCTCCTCTTCCTGCCCCGCAAAGGTGTTCCAGAGCAACCATCAATCACCCTGTACTTGCGACCGACCACCCTGTGGAATATTACGACCAACCGATACTCTGCTGGTGGTACCCGTTTTCCAACCGTAAATTGGCAGATAAATAAACATTAAAGGCAGCCCATACTACTGAAACAAATCATGAAATAATGGCGAACACTTTGACTCCACACCATATTCTACGGCATTCAGATGTCTGCTTTATCATTAACCCTTTCACCTATCATTCTCCGTGGATCACTTTCTGCATCAATTCCAATCTTACTTGGAAGACCTTGAATGGTGCTGGGGAAAAAAATAAAAACTACAGATTTCTATCACAGCTGTACTCCGTTTTACTGTCAACAGCGAGAAAAAGAGGGAGACATTGAAATACTCCGTTGTAGTGCACCTAGCAAGAAAAGCTGCCGATAGCCAGGAAGCAAGTATTGTGCCGAGCGACAGCTGTTGATTAGGCAGTGGAAATGGCCAGGAGGGGATATCTAGGTTAGGTCAGACCTAGTGTAGGGAAATTTTGGTTGCAGTTTATAAGTGGAATGGCCAGGACTTCCAGCTTAATCAAGTCTAGCTCATCTTTAGCGGGGTTTCGAGGTGTAGAATCGATTGTTGTACGTTTAATTCTTAAGTTTGGCTGGTTTTGTGTGACTTTGCGGCTGTCCTGTGACGTTTCCAATGTTTTGAGAGGTTCTTAAGACCTTATGTTACAAGCCTAAAAGAAAATTCACAGGAGGGAGGGCGACAGGAAAACGGGGGTGGGATCGATACTTGCCAAATTGAAGGCAAGTTAATCGGAAAGACATCTTTTCCATCAAAGCAGTGCAATAGTGTTAAACATTTTCAGGCGTTGCTTTGAGATCGAAAGCTTTTTCAAAGCAGGGCTATTTGCTCTCCCTGACCCTCTTTTACCTGTTCTTGGAGATAATCATGCGCGAGGCCACAGAAAATTTCAACGCTACGATCTTAGTTGGGGGCAGGCCCATCAGCAAACTGCGCTTCGCTGATGATAAAGATCTACTCGGCCGAAGCAGTGACAAACTCCAAGACCTTACCAGCAGGCTAGTATACCGAGCCGGAGCATATGGATAGAAATCACTGAAAAGAAATGAAGACCAGACTGTAAATATCACTGAAGGGAGAAAAGCTGAAAGAGGTGGAAACGTTCAAATACCTCGTCTCCCACACTCGCAAAAGATGGTGAAAATCAGATTAGCTCTTGCCACATCAGCTGTGGCAAAGCTCACAAAGCTGTGGGGAAGCACCAAGATCAGCTTCCAAACAAAACTCAAGCTATACAAAACCCTTGTCTTCTCTATCTTCCTGTAAGAGTGTGGATTTTGACAGCAGAGTTGGAGAGAAGGATCCAAGCCTTTAAAATGAAGATACACAGAAGACTGCTCCACATCTGAACAGAGCACAGAACTAACAACTCTATCCGAGAACAGATTACCATACAGGCAGGACCATACTCTTGGGTATGATCAAGAGGAGAAAGCTGATGTGGTTTGGCCACGTGACACAGCACAACACGACTCCCTGACAGACAATCCTGCAAGGCACGCTTGAAGGAGGAAGGCACGCTTGAAGGAGGAAGGCACAGAGGCAGGCAAAGCTGGTCCGAGAACGTGATGGAAGGGACAAAACTCAGGCTGCCAGAACTCCTGCGAGAAGCAGAGGGCAGGCCGCGATGGAGAAGATCGGTGGAGTTGTCCCTCATGTCCCCCTTCGACCATTTAGGTCATGAGATTGTGACGAGATGCTTCGAGATGTGCGTGGGAGTTGCTTCAATACGCCCATCACAGGTGCAGTCAGGAAGCAAGAGAAAGAAAAACAATGAACATGCATACAGGGTTAAAGACAGGAGATGGAAATAGATCCCTTTACTTTCTGCTCTTGGAGTAACTTACTTTTGAAGGCCTAATTCCACGTTACACTTTCCCACACATTTCATCTTTTGAGATCACAGTTGGGTCCTTCAGTTGGATGAGTGTCCATCAAAGGTGAAATGTACTTGCAGCAGCCCTTGACTGCTGAAGTACTGTTGTCTCAACACAATAAGGCATCTATATCTGGACAGAAACCACATCAAGATACTGAATCCGAATAGGACTTTGATGAAACAGAAGAAACACAGAACGCCCAAGAAGTTGCGTTATCCCAAGAAACAGCGGGTTGCAGAACATGGTTTGAACTGCCACACCTTCCATGCCAGGTTGTCTTAGGGATAACCAGCCTTCCTGCAGAACATGATTTAAACTGCCACACCTTCCATGCCAGGTTTTCTTCAAGGAGGGATAACCAGCCTTCCTGCAGAACATGATTTAAACTGCCACACCTTCCATGCCAGGTGTCTTCAAGGAGGGATAACCAGCCTTCCTGCAGAACATGATTTAAACTCCCACACCTTCCATGCCAGGTTGTTGTTAAGGAGGGATAACCAGCCTTCCTGCACAACTTGATTTAAACTGCCACACCTTCCATGCGAGGTTGTTGTTAAGGAGGGATAACCAGCCTTCCTGCACAACTTGATGTAACCTGCCACACCTTCCATGCGAGGTTGTTGTTAAGGAGGGATAACCAGCCTTCCTGCACAACTTGATGTAAACCTGCCATGCCAGGTTGTCACGGAGGGATAACCAGCCTTCCTGCACAACTTGATGTAACCTGCCGGATGCCACACCTTCCATGCGAGGTTGTGTTAAGGAGGGATAACCAGCCTTCCTGCACAACTTGAAACCTGCCATGCCAGGTTGTCACGGAGGGATAACCAGCCTTCCTGCACAACTTGATGTAACCTGCCATGCCAGGTTGTTGTCAAGGAGGGATAACCAGCCTTCCTGGCCTCAGTCATCCAGTATCAAAAGTCCAGCTGCCTTGTCCCATCAAGAAAGGCACCGACTCCGTTCAGCGCACACTTTTACAGCAGTGATGTTTAGCTGCAGTCATGGCAGCCTCTTGGACTGCCTTCCACGCCTGTCTTACAAGCAGGTTTCTGGAAGGGATAGGACTGCCTTCGACGCCCGTCCTTACAAGCAGGTTTCTGGAAGGGACAGGACTGCCTTCGACGCCCGTCTTACAAGCAGGTTTCTGGAAGGGACAGGACTGCCTTCGACGCCTGTCTTACAAGCAGGTTTCTGGAAGGGACAGGACTGCCTTCCACGCCTGTCTTACAAGCAGGTTTCTGGAAGGGACAGGACTGCCTTCGACGCCTGTCTTACAAGGTTTCTGGAAGGGACAGGACTGCCTTCCACGCCTGTCTTACAAGCAGGTTTCTGGAAGGAACAGGACTGCCTTCGACGCCTGTCTTACAAGCAGGTTTCTGGAAGGGACAGGACTGCCTTCGACGCCTGTCTTACAAGCAGGTTTCTGGAAGGGACAGGACTGCCTTCCACGCCTGTCTTACAAGCAGGTTTCTGGAAGGGACAGGACTGCCTTCCACGCCTGTCTTACAAGGTTTCTGGAAGGGACAGGACTGCCTTCCACGCCTGTCTTACAAGCAGGTTTCTGGAAGGAACAGGACTGCCTTCGACGCCTGTCTTACAAGCAGGTTTTTGGAAGGGACAGGACTGCCTTCCACGCCCGTCTTACAAGCAGGTTTCTGGAAGGGACAGGACTGCCTTCCACGCCTGTCTTACAAGCAGGTTTCTGGAAGGGACAGGACTGCCTTCCACGCCTGTCTTACAAGCAGGTTTCTGGAAGGGACAGGACTGCATTCCACGCCCGTCTTACAAGCAGGTTTCTGGAAGGGACAGGACTGCCTTAGACGCCTGTCTTACAAGCAGGTTTCTGGAAGGGACAGGACTGCCTTCCACGCCTGTCTTACAAGCAGGTTTCTGGAAGGGACAGGACTGCCTTCCACGCCTGTCTTACAAGCAGGTTTCTGGAAGGGACAGGACTGCTTCGACGCCTGTCTTACAAGCAGGTTTCTGGAAGGGACAGGACTGCCTTCGACGCCTGTCTTACAAGCAGGTTTCTGGAAGGGACAGGACTGCCCTCGACGCCCGTCTTACAAGCAGGTTTCTGGAAGGGACAGGACTGCCCTCGACGCCCGTCTTACAAGCAGGTTTCTGGAAGGGACAGGACTGCCTTCGACGCCCGTCTTACAAGCAGGTTTCTGGAAGGGACAGGACTGCCTTCGACGTCTGTCTTACAAGCAGGTTTCTGGAAGGGACAGGACTGCCTTCCACGCCTGTCTTACAAGCAGGTTTCTGGAAGGGACAGGACTGCCTTCGACGCCTGTCTTACAAGCAGGTTTCTGGAAGGGACAGGACTGCCTTCCACGCCCGTCTTACAAGCAGGTTTCTGGAAGGGACAGGACTGCCTTCCACGCCTGTCTTACAAGCAGGTTTCTGGAAGGGACAGGACTGCCTTCCACGCCTGTCTTACAAGCAGGTTTCTGGTAGGGATAGGACTGCTTCGACGCCTGTCTTACAAGCAGGTTTCTGGAAGGGACAGGACTGCCTTCGACGCCCGTCTTACAAGCAGGTTTCTGGAAAGGATAGGAAAGCAAAGTCCAGCACTGCATAAACTTTTCCCAAAACAAGTCGGACCCTGATGCAGATTATCCACAGGAGGCCACAGCATTGTTGTGCGACATTGTCCAGAACAAGTTGACTGCTGTTGCGGACAAGCTGACCTGAGCTACGAGCGTGAGGGTGCCATTTCTGAACTCCAACATGTGACATTTGATAGCAAAATGTGAGCATCACTGGCTTCTGATGAAACAGGACTGTCAAATATAATGTCCAAGCATCATTGGGGTTGTCGGTGTATTGCGTCATCGATACACGAGCGCTTTTTCAGGACATTTCACTTGCAGCCTCTGTTGCCGTCATTCCTCTTGGTTTTCATCAACACGTGGCGAGTTACAACCCACTGGTATTTTCTGCCGTCATTCCTCAACACGTGGTCAGTTACAACCCACTGGTATTTTCTGCCGTCATTCCTCTTGGTTTTCATCAACACGTGGCGAGTTACAACCCACTGGTATTTTCTGCCGTCATTCCTCTTGGTTTTCATCAACACGTGGCGAGTTACAACCCACTGGTATTTTCTGCTGTTTATCTGAGAAAAACCGACTTTGTAAAGGAAAATGCTACCAGTAGTAAGTTTAGAAATCCGAGTTGCTGGCAGCGTAAAAGGAACATGGACTTTTTACAGTAATAGAAAATGCTACCAGTAGCAAGTTGAGAAATCCGAGTTGCTGGCAACATAAAAAGATGTGGACATTTTGCAATAATGGAAAATACTACCAGCAGCAAGTTGAGGTGCTGATAGCATATAAAGAACATCGACATTTTGCAGTATCTATTAGCGAGATACTGCATCAAGTCTGTGGAGTGCTGCAGAAAATAGTGAACGAGAGCTACAGAGAGCTCAGTCAAGAAGGGCCGTTATTTGGTCAGGCAGAGAAACGTCTTTGAATACATGACACACAGGAACATGGCGGCTGCCATTCTCGGACTTAGTTTGTACGATTATATAGCCCAGCTGATCACAGTGCATTTTAAGGGCCTCAAATTTGTACAGCCAAAAAAGTAGTATGAGAACGTTCAACTGTAGGGGTGGGGGATTCTATCCTGAAAACGAAATGAACGACCAAAAACGGGCATGACGTGCTGAGAGCAGCAGATATAGTGCCCGACTGTTTTCACACCCACATTAAACAGACATTCAAATACTACAAAGTACATAAAAACACAGGCATATACACGCTGCTGAATGCAGTTAGTTTCTATTCATAGTGTGTACAATTTCCACTCCCAAACTGCCATATTCCATTATTTAAAAAACAAAAAAAAACAGCAGAGATGATAAAAATGTGTACGAATTTCTAGAACAAAGATAGGAGGCAGAAAACTAACATGCCACCATAAAGAAAGACAAAACTGGCAGTACAAAGAGCTCTTGGCATCCGTACCAGGACCATTTCCTCATTTGTTTGACAGATTTTGAAACGAAATGGGGAAAACAGGCAGTAGAAAAAACATTTGCAGCCACTCATTCATTCCTCCTTTGAACTACAAAGTAAGTTTTGCTTCAAAAACAATCTTTATTATGAATGGGATAATCTCTGGAATACATCACAACAGAAGTGTTGTAGTACAGGCAGGTTAGAAATAAATCGGTAAATAATTTCACAAAACATCTGTGCCCACCATACCTTACCTGCTGAAGTGCAGTGGTCAAAATGGAAAGTGGATGAGTCGGCCCATGAACTGTGGGATTCCAGTTCAGAGGAAGGCAAGTTACGAGCATTTTCATACACAAAAGTAGGACGGCTTAAAACTTGATACACCTTCAGCAACAATACTTGATAACTGCAAAAGAAGCAACAATGCTTGAGAACTTTCGAAAACAGTGCGAGTACCATCACTTCATAATGATTAAAATCTCATTGTCAACAAAGCCTGGTTTCTGAATAATACAAAATCACCTTGCAATACACACACGAAGTCAATGTGTCAGCTTTGTGCAAAGCACATGGTCTGTAAGACTAAAAATGGAAGTTGCATTTTGAACTATGAAAGTTGCAAGCTATCTTGAATAGTATTGGTGTGGGACCAGACACCCCTCACCATCAACAGTTAGTTCTTGCCATCATCGCCGTTCTTTGTGACAAATTGCCATCACATTGCAGTCCATGAAGAAACAGGCAAGATACACAAGTAGAAATGGGCTATGCTTTGGTTACATGCATGTACGTCAGGGACCATAGGATGGGGAAACGCAGCTGTGGCCAGCACACTTCAGCCTTTTTGTCAAATTGCATTCTTCAGCAGGCACTTTGGATGTCCCCCCAAATTGTTGCAGAATGCTTAAAATTTAATAGGAAAACGCTGTTTTCAAGCATGGTGTCCTTCCAAAAGTGTCGGAGCGACCCGTTTGCAAATACAAGATCATGATGGGAAGAACGACACCGAGTGCCAAGAAAAACAGAGCAGGCCAACTTAAGGGAGAAAATGCCCTTCAGACGTCGGGCTTGTTGAATGACAATGTTTATCCCTCCCCTGAAAGTGGTGTGGCTGCTGTAGCCGATATTACAATACTCGGCAGCGTTGTGATCAGCAAGAGTAGAAAGTCGATCCTGACTGGCTAATGCTACTTGCAGAACTACGGCTTACTTCCCATATGTCTTCCACACTGGTACATCCATCCATTGTTTAGTAGGCTAAGGAAGGAGAGTAGTGCAGTCAAGACATAGCAAGGCCCCTCCTCTGGCAAGCCGACATTACATTCAGTGGTTAGAGGAACTGGAAGTAAAGTTGGCCTTAATTATTGAATGCGCAGTGGAATCAGCATGTACCCCCCCCCCCCCCTCTACCGTGGTCCCTGACCTTCAATTTTTTATGAGCTTTAATTCTAGATGCATGTAATCAGTCTTGGTTCAACTGTCAAGGTGTCTATGCAGGCCAGTCCTACACTGTTATGGGGGAAATGTCATCTGGTCTCGGGGACTACACTTGGCAGAACAGTGCATGTGGTCCCTGAGGGACAGCTAGGCTTGCAACATAACTGTAAAAGCAGTCAACTTAAAACATTAACAAAATTAGAACGTGCAATGTTACAGAAACTCCGGACTTGCTCCACCAACAGATAAGTTTCCCCATCTGGCTTTCCCACCAGATGGCAACAGAAAACTGCTCTGTCCTTCAAAGGAATCGTCCACATCCCACAAACTCCACAGCAAGCAGCTGTCAAAAAAATGAGTTGCAAGAAGAAACAATGAATCACACCATTGTATCATGAAACATTTCAACATCCAGTCTCTTCTGACCCCTTGGGTATGAAGAGAGAGTAGATATGACATGGTCCAATAAGCATCATAATGTTGAACACAGACAAAAATGATACAACAGTTCTCTCAAAAACTTCTAAACTGGAGACAAAAGGAATGCATCTGATCCTTCAGCATGCACTCAATATATGCCAGTTCTTGCAATTACTGAAAAAACCTTGCTTTTCACACCTGTTCAACAAAAAGTTATGTTGTGGACATCTAAATTAGTATTGTACATGATTGCCTGTGCTAACCGAACACCGGTAGTTAACAATTTAACACTGGATTCTGTCGTTTTCATACCACTATACCAACAACGTTATACATGTATGTCTATACAAATCCAAGGGTTTTCATGCCCTGGTTGAGCAACTTTGTGTTGAACACGGAGTCCTTTGATGCTTAGGAGTTCTTCTGAGGGATACGGATGTTTACCTGTCCAAAGTAAAAACAGACAAAGATGTTGAAGAGTGGGAGAATAAAGAAGCCTTTGGCAGCCATTCCCCTGCCCCACCTCACACTGCCCAAAGGACAGGAGCTACACCTGCCCCTGCCAGCCCTTCCCCTGCCCCACCTGACAGGAGCTACAACCGACTCTGCCCCACCTGACGACAGGAGCTACACCTGACCCTGTCAGCCATTTCCCTGCCCCACCTGACAGGAGCTACACCTGACCCTGACAGCCCTTCCCCTGCCCCACCTGACGGGACAGGAGCTACACCTGACCCTGCCAGCCCTTCCCCTGCCCCACCTGACAGGAGCTACACCTGACAAAGGACAGGAGCTACACCTGACCCTGTCAGCCATTTCCCTGCCCCACCTAACAATGGACAGGAGCTACACCTGACCCTGCCCCACCTGACAGGACAGGAGCTACACCTGACCCTGCCAGCCCTTCCCCTGCCCCACCTGACAAAGGACAGGAGCTACACCTGACCCTGCCAGCCCTTCCCCTGCCCACCTGACAAAGGACAGGAGCTACACCTGACCCTGCCCCACCTGACAAAGGACAGCAGCTACACCCGACCCTGCCCCACCTGACAAAGGACAGGAGCTACACCCGACCCTGCCCCACCTGACAAAGGACAGGAGCTACACCTGACCCTGCCCCACCTGACAAAGGACAGGAGCTACACCTGACCCTGCCCCACCTGACAAAGGACAGGAGCCACACCCGACTCTGCCCCACCTGACAAAGGACAGGAGCCACACCTGACCCTGCCCCACCTGACAAAGGACAAGAGCTACACCTGACCCTGCCAGCCCTTCCCCTGCCCCACCTGACAAAGGACAGGAGCTACACCTGACCCTGCCAGCCCTTCCCCTGCCCCACCTGACAAAGGACAGGAGCTACACCTGACCCTGCCCCACCTGACAAAGGACAGGAGCTACACCCGACTGCCCCACCTGACAAAGGACAGCAGCTACACCCGACCCTGCCCCACCTGACAAAGGACAGGAGCTACACCTGACCCTGCCCCACCTGACAAAGGACGGGAGCTACACCTGCCCTGCCCCACCTGACAAAGGACAGGAGCTACACCCGACCCTGCCCCACCTGACAAAGGACAGGAGCTACACCCGACCCTGCCCCACCTGACAAAGGACAGGAGCTACACCTGACCCTGCCGCACCTGACAAAGGACAAGAGCTACACCTGACCCTGCCCCACCTGACAAAGGACAAGAGCTACACCTGACCCTGCCCCACCTGACAAAGGACAGGAGCTACACCCGACTCTGCCCCACCTGACAAAGGACAGCAGCTACACCCGACCCTGCCCCACCTGACAAAGGACAGGATCTACACCTGACCCTGCCCCACCTGACAAATGACAGGAGCTACACCTGCCCCTGCCCCACCTGACAAAGGACAAGAGCTACACCCGACTCTGTCCCACCTGACAAAGGACAAGAGCTACACCTGACCCTGCCCCACCTGACAAAGGACAGGAGCTACACCCGACCCTATCAGCCATTTCCCTGCCCCACCTGACAATGGACAGGAGCTACACCCGACTCTGCCCCACCTGACAAAGGACAGGAGCTACACCTGACCCTGCCCCACCTGACAAAGGACAGGAGCTACACCCGACTCTGCCCCACCTGACAATGGACAGGAGCTACACCCGACTCTGCCCCACCTGACAAAGGACAGGAGCTACACCCGACCCTGCCCCACCTGACAAAGGACAGGAGCTACACCCGACCCTGCCCCACCTGACAAAGGACAGGAGCTACACCCGACTCTGCCCCACCTGACAATGGACAGGAGCTACACCCGACTCTGCCCCACCTGACAAAGGACAGGAGCTACACCTGACCCTGCCCCACCTGACAAAGGACAAGAGCTACACCTGACTCTGCCCCACCTGACAAAGGACAGGAGCTACACCTGCCCCTGCCCCACCTGACAAAGGACAGGAGCTACACCTGACCCTATCAGCCATTTCCCTGCCCCACCTGACAAAGGACACTGCTCTATTTCTGACCCTGCCAGCCCTTCCCCTGCCCCACCTCACACTGCCCAAAGGGCAGGAGCCACACCTCCAGACCCTGGAACTAGATCCTCTTCCAAACCTGGAATTGACCTCTGCCCCCAGGTGCCCCGCTGATGAATGAATGACAAGAACAAAGGATTCAAAAGTCACCCTGTATACAAACAGCACCTCCACCACATTTCACGCAATTTTTGTAAACTACTCCTTAATGCAAGTATGACATCCATGTTAATATGCAATTTTGATTATTCATACATGCAAGTGTGAACATATTCATTTCCACCACTGTTTAATGCAATTTCAAGTAACTATTAATGCACGTATTACCTTGCCAAACCTGAACATGCATACCACCTGCCCATCCCTTAACATATTTATCACCTACGCATACATTAACACGCATCCTGCACCTAATTATACAGTAATGTGCCTTACTTGACCGTACCTAAACCATCCATAAATGCACATACAAGGTATGATCCAAACAGAATGATCACGTAATTTTCTCGAGGATTGATGCATCTGGCCCACATTACAACATCCCTACAAACTTCTCTCCTCCCACTTGAACACTGTGCCAGAGCCAGTCAGAAAAGGCCTTCCCATAATCCTCTGGGGAGGGTGTCGAGCTCCGATTTTCCAGTTTGTGCGAGGTCCTAGATGTGGAGACGCGTCCCCACAGCCAGCCTGTTCAATAGAAGGCACAGCCAGAAGTCGAAGGGGACAACCAGGGGGCGCCTGGCAGGTGGAAGCAAACACTGGATCTCTGCATCTTCCAGAAACTGAGTTACAGTCCTTGGCTTACAGGAACTAGCGTCTTCTTTGGAGGAGGATGTTGTTCTGGGTATCTTGCTTTTGGTTGTCAGTTGCTGATCTCCCAAGTTAATTAATCTCGACAATTCAGTCACTGCATAGTATGTGCCAGTTACAGCGCTGCTTGCAGGCAGACTATCCACAGCCAGGAGACCTTGCTGGCAGTAAACTACAGTGAACAGTCTTTCTGCTCTCAAATAGAGTGAACAGTCTTTCTGCTCTGAAATACAGTCAAGTCTTTCTGCTCTGAAATACAGTGAACAGTCTTTCTGCTCCAAAATACAGGTCAATTTGTAGAAGTCTCCCATCAGTTCCATATGAAAGTGAAAATCTTGCACTTCTTTTATGTAGATCTTCCTTCTTAAGCTTGGAGACAGCAGCCATATTTCTCTTATTTGAAGCTCTCTTATGAAGCCTATAAAGCTTTCAGAGTTGAACCCCTTTTACCAAGTTCTGAGTTCCAGCATCAAATGTTGGATTGTAGAGTAAATTTAATTACTGCAACTGTCTTCAATTTACTAACGCCTTTCACCAAATCATCACCCAGCTGTAATCTGAAAATGATGTCTAACTGCTGTAATCTGAAAATTATGTCTAACTGCTGTAATCTGAAAATTATGTCTAACTGAACATTTTCAGCATGGTGGCTGAAAGACTATTCTGAGGCCCATCAAGATGTTCGGGATTTTGACCACCCTATCATTTTATGATGCAACGATCTGATGATGTCATTTGTGATAAAGACAACTACAAGCTGGCCTTTCAAATGGTTTTTGTGTGATGGGTGAACCGAGATGCCTGTAAAAATGATTTGATCATCTTGTTTGTATCACACCTTACATGAACACCAATATCTCTGACCTTACATTAATACACATATTACCTCCTCTTATTTCACACAATTTAAGAACCACACATTCACATAAACACTATCTAAGCATACAGTTACATATTCATCACCTCCCCAACTTCATGTGACTTAAACCAACTAATCATTAATAAACTGATCACCCCCACCATTCCATGCAGTTTTCAGTAACCATACCTCCTACATTTTTTCATGATCTTCCAACAACACAAAGGATCAAACCTTATGTGGTTAAAATTTTAAAAAAAACAACAAAAAACAAACCAACCTCTAAACACCTATGAATTCCTGTGGCCGATCTCCCTGGAGAGATTTCCAACATTATTCCCATTTTCACAACAGCCACTTTCATCTCTTCACTTCCCCATCCCCTTCCCTCTATAGCTTCAAGAAATGTAAAATGGGTTACAAAGGTCAATTCTCAGAATATCGGGCAGAGTGACGTCCATTCCTGGTTTCACATGGCGTCGAGCAGGATTGCGTGCTAAACCCCACCCATTTCAGTACGACGTTTTCTGTCATGCCGACAGATACTTTCCCAGATGGTGACAGCGTTGGCTGTAAAAATACCGGACTGATGGAAAAGCTCTTCAACATGAGGCTACGAGCCAAAATGAAAGTCCAGGAAAACACTGCCGGTGACCTTCTCTTGGCCAAAGACTGAGCACTGAATGCTGCCACACAGTCCGACATGTAAGAGTATGGACCTATTTGCCAAAGTCTGTGATGATTTCGGTCTCACAATCAGCATGAAGAAGACTGAAGTACTGCATCAGCAACCTCCTACAACCCCCTACACGGAGCCAAACGTCACAGTCAATGGCCAGAAACTTTCAGTTTGTCTACCTTGGTAGCACGTTATCATGAACTGCCAACACTGACAAAGAAGTTGCGTATAGGATTGCTAGGGCTACTGTACCCTTCGGCAGACTCCAAGACAAGGTGTTGGAGAGATGAGGAATGAACTGCAGACCAAGCTCAAAGTGCACTGTGCAGCTGTACTGCCATCCCTGCTGTGTGCCTGTGAAACTTGAATGGTGTACAGTCGACATACCAGGCAGATGAACTCTTTCCACATGAATTGCCTCAGACCTTGCTGCACATCAAATGGCAGGACAAAGTACCAAAAGCAGAGGCGCTTCAGAAGGCCCAAATGGAAACCATTCATGCAACGCTAATATGCTGTTAACTCAGGTGGGTAGGACACCTGCACTATATGGATGAAAACTGTCCCAAAGAGGCTGTTCCATGGCGAGCTGCCAGAAGGCAAGCGTTCCCGTGGAGGACAAAAGAAGGGTTACAAAGACACATTGAAGGCCTCACTGAAGTGCTGTATTATCGCCCATGCCTCCTGGGAAGAAGCTGCACAAGATCGCTCAACCTGGTGCACCATGATCAAATCCAGAGTGAAAGATTTTGAAACGTGGTGAGTGGAGGCACAGGAGCAAATAAAAAGTCTGAAAAACAGAGCAAGCACCACCTTTCAGCCTGGCTTACCTCCAAGTCTGCCCTGTCCACACTGCAACAGACTGTTCAATGCGAGCATCGGCCTGATCAGCCATCTTTGTACACACACCACCACCCAGAGATAACAGTCGTGATTATCTTCAACCGTAAAGGCCAAACAACTTCTTCAAGAAATGTACAATGGATTACAAGGTTCAATTCTCCGATGATCAGGAGGAATGACGGTATACCAAGGGCACTACCTCAAACTCCACCAACCTCTTTACTGCCCTCTGGTGACCTGACCTCAGTCACACTGGAGGGAAACACTGGCAGCTGTTCACGTTGCTCACTCACCGTTTTCACTTCAGTGTAGTTGTGCAGACCGTACTCCCCCAGCTCACGCCCGTTGCCAGACATCTTGTAGCCGCCAAACGGTGCCCCAGCATCAAATACATCAAAGCAGTTCACCCTGCAACAGTCAGGCATTTTCACAGTCATTCCGGACCATTCCAGTACAAACCAAGGACAAACAAAACAGTTAAACACACACACATTCACAACACTGAATATTCTATGTATGATGAGCCACACCATGATAAATGGGAATCAATCCAAGGATAAATGGCTACAAAGTGTATTCATCTCTCACAACACTTAAGACAAGCATTTCTAATATTTACTTGGGTACACAACGAGCTCTTTTCAAGACAAGACCTCCTCAAAATCTAAAGGAACTTCTGAACAGGGCAAAGAGGAAAAGGGAGAGGAAAGATCTAAAAAAAAAAAAAATGACGTTAAAAAGTTTATATGTCTTAAAATAATCATCTTTGCAAAAAAAGTTAGGATATCAACCTTGATGAAATTGACTTTGTTAAACTGAAAAACATTTTGCGATCTCCCGACTTAAACTTTATGATCATGCCACTTCATTTTGATTGCAAAACTGCTGACCAATGAAGATTTGAGTAAATGTGAAAATGATCGACCAGTCAACTCGGTTACAAAATGCTGTTATTTTGATGCTGTTAGGCTTCGTAATAAATGTCCAAAATTTTTCGCAATAAATATGACTGTCGAGTTCCCACCTGGGACAGAACATCCTATATTTCTTCATATTTTTCAAAGTCATTTTTTGTATTTCATTTCATACCACCATGTTTCTGCATTCTGACCGTGTATCATTTACACAAAAATCACACTAGTAAAGGCCTGCCAATGCAAAAAAACCATTCCATGTCCCGCCTAACAGCATGTTACAGTTTGTCAGTGAAGTGTCAAAGTTTGAACTCTGGCCAGTAGCTATCCAGTTAATAAAAGCAGTGCTGTGTGGACAAGACTGATGGACAGTCATCACTAATGTCAGTGAAGTGTCAAAGTTTGAACTCTGGCCAGTAGCTATCCAGTTAATAAAAGCAGTGCTGTGTGGACAAGTCTGATGGACAGTCATCATACATTGTGTACAGTTCATAAGAGAAACAGATTAACTCTGAATTATGCAGCAGTGTGCGTCCCATGCGAGATTTAAAGTGATATTTACACATAAACCCGTACTGGCTACGGTCAGAACCGCCTAAGCATTAAAATCATTTACAATGGCTTTGTCCTGTTTACATTTTCTAGATAGGAGAGAATCAACACTTTGTTGACAGTCAGACTGACCCATGAAAGTACATGTGGAATGCCGCAGTGAAGACGGCAGTTCAGATTCAACAAGATGGCAGAGCCAAGGAACACCTTACTGTAGCCTTGTTTCATTATATGTGGCTGTTTCAAGGTGATGACTTCAGACAAGGCAGCAATAAGACACGGCAGCAATACTGTGACATGCACTCATTAAGTTTGCAAAGGTCAAAGTACATTGTGTTTTGTCCTGTAAACTGTATAGTCTGGCGGAATCAATACCCTTCCTTTTTTAAAGTTGCTTCATTTTCCACCCTCAGTCACCTCGTTTTGAAACCAAAAGACGTTTTAGTTTCCTCTGAATAGCTTTTTTCGCCCAAACTTGAAGTCATTTGTTTTGTCTTAGCTTTAAGTAGGAGCCACCACGCAAAGTTGTAGCATGCAACTGATGCACAAATTTGAGGGAAAATCAGCCACTGGATGCTGGAAAGTAAATTCCAGACAAATTCAAGACATCACTACATTGCCCCTCTAGTATACAAAATGCTTTAGACCACATGGTGAGGTAGTCTTGAGTCTGAAACGGTTTGAATCCTCCTGTAATACATTTTAAAAAGACATGGTATTAGTTCTGCCAGACAATACAGATTACAGGACAAAACACAATGCATTTTGACCTCTTGGGTCTTCTTCAGGCAAAAAGAAACAACATTTTGGACAATGAAAACAAAAAACGAGTAACCACTTTCTCATATTTTGTGCAAAATGTGTGTTGGATGCCAAGAGGTCAAAGTGCATTGTGTTTTGTCCTGTAATCTGTCTGTATCGTCTGGCAGAACCAATACCGTTTCTTTTAAAAATTTGCTTCATTTTCCACCCTCAGTCACCTCGTTTTGAAACTAACATTCTGTAATAATTGGTTTGTAGTGTAAATGCATAACCGCTTGATAACCCTTCAGACCCGTTTAGTTTTGCCATGTGCAAATTGCCTCAGTGCTGTCCTGCACACTTCGACTGTACCCTATGCCCTCATAAGGTCCGAATCCCCACACACAGACAAACGCTGAACAGCAGCAGGGCGGCGGACCACAATGGAGAAAGAGCAAAGTGGATGAACTGACCAGACGGTGCCTGCTCGCAGGCTGTTGGACAGGTAGATGGCCCTGTCCAGGTCCCTGGTGAAGACGGAGGCCGCCAGGCCATAGATGGTGTCATGGGCACGATGGATGAACTCATCCAGGCTCTTGAACTTCATGATTTGCATCACAGGCCCGAAAATCTGCAGCATCAGAACAGAACACAAAATAGATAAGCATCTTAAGTACAATGGACGAAGTCGATCCAAGCTCTCAAACTTTAAATTTGCCTCACTGCTTTGAAAATCTGACACAGAATACATAAAACACAAATGTCAGGACTGTAGTGGATAACATGCACTACCTTTTCAACTTCATTACTGCTCTAAAATTCTGTCTTACAAGAAAATAAAATCAACAGAAATCTTGCCTTCTATGAGAAGCACACAAGGAATAACTCTTAACTATCGTGACATATTTACATTTTTCTTCCTGAGCAGTATTCCCAATGCTAATCCCATCTTTTTGTTCCAAGAGTATTGGGTACAATGCCATAAATTCAGCTTACGTGACTATGCCAAAATTTTTTCTGAGCATCTGTGTACAGAAATTAATGTACTTTTTATCAGTCAACTACCACTTAACCAATTTCAACCAGCTTTGGAGTGAAAAGTGTGCTTAACTAGAACTGGGCACAAGCCTTGTAGTAGACCGAGGATTAAAAAACGAAAGGAAACAAAAGGCCTGCATTTGTGTTTGGTAACCATTGCATCTACGACACAGTTTCTATCTGGCTGAACAGATGTTTACGGTCTTGTAAAGCATACACAGACACGCACACACCAGCAGAATGCTTTCACACATCTTTTATAGCCTAGCCCATACTACAAGGGTGGTTGCCGTATCAAGACAAATACCATATCAAACAAATAGTTAATGCTGAAAATACAGAAAACAGCTTCAAACTGAACCTTTTTTTTTTTTAAATCCCACTTTACATGTAAATTATTTACCAGTTTAAAACATCACATGTGCAAGAACTTTTCAGAACAAGGTCTCCAGGAGTCTGCTGTAAAGTGCTCATGTCTAACATCACGCCTAATCGTAACACGCCATAAGAACATGTTTCATGGTGAGCAGTTCATCCCATGGAATGCACCACAGCCTCATGTGTTGACACAGGAGTGTTTTTAAATGGAGTGGCCTGTGTACAGCCAGCACAATACTGTATCTTCAATGCAGCCACCAATGGCACGTGTAGACTCATGTCCATGATCCTTAAAAAGTTTTTAATCTATTTATGCGTTCAAGTCCTCCTCCCAGCGGTCTGATGCATCTTTGGACTTTGGGTTTTAGGTCTGAGTAGGATAGAGATGATCTAGACACTGCCTTATTTGTGGCATTCTTGGCAAGATGGTAGATCACGCCTCAGTGCCGTGAATGTCAACATGCCTGGGAACCAAGGTGAGAAGACAATGTATCTACCAACAGATTTCAAAGGGACAATAAGTTCCTAAACATTCCAGAGTTCAGGGTGACTAAAGCCATCAATAGCTTCCAGACCACACATACACTCTGTGCTCCAGCACACCCACTCTGCCATACCCATGCCCACACTCTAGGGTCAACAACTCTAGCATGGGTGAAACCTGGGAAAATTGAAAATCCTGAAAGGTGGGGGTCCAGGGGCCTCCTGGCCCCCTGGCGGGGTCAAGGGGCAGAGCCCCTTGTCGGGGGTCAGGGGGCGAAGCCCCCTGAAGCTGAAGCATTTTTACATTTTCGTTATTAAAATCAGACCATTTTGAGGTACTTTCCCCCCCCCCCAAAAAAAAAAAAAAAAAAACAAAAACAAAAAAAACAATAAAAGCCGACCACCCACTCCTATTCTAAAAACTCTGTGTGTGTGTGTGTGTGTGTGTGTGTGTGTGTGTGTGTGTGTGTGTGTGTGTGGAGAGAGAGAGAGAGAGAGAGAGAGAGAGAGAGAGAGAGAGAGAGAGAGAGAGATTGATTGATCTTTAATACCCAAGGATGAAGATTTTAGGCCAAAGCCTAGTCTTACAATCTGTCCTTGTCAAGCATACATTATTTCAGCACATATCATTCATACAGACAATTCAACATAGCAACATGATAAGAGAGGGAGAGAGACCTACTCGTTTTTGAGTGAACCAGTATTTTAGGAAGAAGAAGAAGAAAAAGGAGAGAGAGAGAGAGAGAGAGAGAGAGAGAGAGAGCGTTGCCTACCTTTGCATTTTCCTGGTGTTTCTTGTATTTGACATGCTTTTTGAGTGCCGTTATGCCAGAGCTTCCATACTTGATGTCCTGCAAGCAGACGATGCACCGGGCAACGCCAGCAGCTGTGGTTTTGCGGCACCAAGTCAGAAATGTCGCCCTTTCCCATTTCGCCATCATTGTCCGGACCTCTTTCGTCCAGCCATCGCCAAGACCATTTGTTGGGGACAGAAGCATCGATCAGCGACGTGTCTTCATTCACAGCCACAAACGGCATCGTGCTCAAAGAAGACAATGAAGTGCAGCAGATTCAGACTAGATCTAGGTCGACGGGATCGTTCCGACGTGAAGAAGACCGTTGCGACGTGAAGACGTAAAGACGTGCGACGTGAACACGCTGTAGGCTATCGTGAAAATGGCGCAAACAGGAATACAAGTTTTGCAACAACTTGGACGGCGCATGCGCGAGTTGTTCAAGAACGCAGCTTCACCGAAAACTACCCAAAAAAGGAAAATCGACCACAACGAACGCCGATGTCCGGATTTCCGGACAAACGACCAATACGAAATCCGGATTCCGGATTTTCCGGACGTGTGGTTTCACCCATGCTCTAGGGTCAACAATCACCTCCTCCCTGGCGATGCGCATGTTGTCGCCCACATCGGAGAAGACGGTGGGCTGGATGTAGTAGCCTTTGTCAGCGGCTCTGCCTCCCCCTGCCAGCAGTTTGGCCCCTGCTTCTTGCCGCTGTCGATCAGGTCCATGATCTTCTCAAACTGGGCCTGGTCGATCTGAGGACCACACACTTCGTTAGGTCAGCATGGGGCACTGGTGGCAACACACACACACTTCGTTAGGTCAGCATGGGGCACTGGTGGCAACACACACACTTCGTTAGGTCAGCATGGGGCACTGGTGGCAACACACACACTTCGTTAGGTCAGCATGGGGCACTGGTGGCAACACACACATTTCGTTAGGTCAGCATGGGGCACTGGTGGCAACACACGCACACAAAAACTTGTGCCGCTGGAAACATGGTCGTTTTGCTTGTTGCAGCAAGAGTGGATGAGGATTATGTGGGGTATGGACGGTGGGGATGAGGATTATGTGGGGTATGGATGGTGGAGATGATTATGTGGGGTATGGATGGTGGGGATGATTATGTGGGGTATGGATAGTGGAGATGAGGATTATGTGGGGTATGGATGGTGGGGATGAGGATTATGTGGGGTATGGATGGTGGGGATGAGGATTATGTGGGGTATGGATGATGGGGATGAGGATTACGTGGGGTATGGATAGTGGGGATGAGAATGTGGGGTAAGGAGGGTGGGGATGAGGATGATGTGGGGTAAGGAGGGTGGGGATGAGGATGATGTTGGGTATGGAGGGTGGGGACGAGGCAGGATACATGAAGCAAGTCTCCCTCCCCCTCTTCACTCTTTCCTGTCCCTAATCCTCGATACCCCCTCCTGAAACTCAAGATTAGCTGCAAGCCTGGCTCAGCTGTCTCCCGGGCACACCTCCATCATCAGCAGTGGTCTCCTGGTCTGACAGCATGAGAAGAAAAGTCTTAATGCAACAAACGGTAAAAGCACATCACTTTCCTTTTTTTAATTTACCAAACCTGTATCAGGTTAACCATTAAGAACAGCAGTAGAAGTATCCAGCAATGGACACAGTAAATAAATGAAGGAAAACGAAACAGGAGAGGATGGGGATGGGGGGGGGGGGGGGGGGTACATGTAAAAAAAATCGGAAGCAACTGAGAAAGCAGGTAGTTGTCCTATGGCCTTGCTAATCCCAGCAGCTATCTACGACTTTAAGGCTGCCTCAACACCCTCCACAGGAGGACACCGGGCACTGGTGACCACTGGGTTACACTGTAATGATTCAGTCTGTTGAAGTTCAACAGGAGGAGGACATCAACTAACAGGTGGCTAATGACCACGCTGCACACTCTGCAGGGAGGGAGCATATCTTTGCAGTGGTGACCATTGACAAGTCCATACTGTCAACATTGACCACACTGCACACTCTGCAGGGAGGGAGCATATCTTTGCAGTGGTGACCATCGACAAGTCCATACTGTCAACAACATTGACCACACTGCACACTCTGCAGGGAGTGAGAATATCTTTGCAGTGGTGACCATCGACAATCCATACTGTCAACAACATGGTTAAAAAAAGCTTGAACACACGCAAGCAAAGACAAACAAGGACAACAGGAGTGACACCTTCTTAAGAGATCATATCATTTCACGCTAACCCCAACCAAAGTCCCTCCCTTCCTTCAGCTCTGACCAAAGTCCCTCCCTCTCTATAGCTCTGACCAAAGTCCTTCCCTTCCTTTAGCTCTGACCAAAGTCCTGTTCCTTTAGTTCCGACCAAAGTCCCTCCCTCTCTTTAGCTCTGACCAAAATCCCTCCCTCTATAGCTCTGACCAAAGTCCCTCCCTCTCTACAGCTCTGACCAAAGTCCTTCCCTTCCTTTAGCTCTGACCAAAGTCCTTCCCTTCCTTTAGCTCCGACCAAAGTCCTTCCGTTCCTTTAGCTCTGACCAAAGTCCTTGCCTCTCTTTAGCTCTGACCAAAATCACTGCCTCTATAGCTCTGACCAAATTCCCTTCCTCTCTTTAGCTCTGACCAAAGTCCTTCCCTTCCTTTAGCTCTGACCAAAGTCCTTGCCTCTCTTTAGCTCTGACCAAAATCACTGCCTCTCTATAGCTCTGACCAAATTCCCTTCCTCTCTTTAGCTGTCTAAAGCCTCTTCCTCTCTCCAACTTTATCAAGCCCTTCTTTCCTTCCTCCATTTAGCTCTGACCAAATTCCCTTCCTCTCTTTAGCTCCGTCTGAAATCCCTGCCTCTCTTTAGCTGTCTAAAGCCTCTTCCTCTCCAACTTTATCAAGCCCTTCTTTCCTTCTTCCATTTAGCTCTGACCAACATTCCCTGCGCTCTTTATTCTGCTCTTCATCATTCTGATAAGTGATCATTATCATCACTCTCGATAACTAAATTCCATTCCTTGCTCTCTCTCGCTCTCTCTCTCTGTGAAGTCCTCACACTATGTCAGTGTAAGAAACAAAAGCAAAGCATCTCTGCTCAGTGCCAACATACGAATCACTCTAACACATCCAAGGTGTCCAATAGCTGCTGTGACGTCCTACAAGGAAAGCCTCATGTGACTGCCCATTCTCTCACCTGAAGGCCCTGTCCACTGCCCATTTTCTCACCTGAGGGCCCTGTCCACTGCCCATTTTCTCACCTGAGGGCCCTGTCCACTGCCCATTTTCTCACCTGAGGGCGCTGTTCACTGCCATTCTCTCACCTGAAGGCCCTGTTCACTGTCCTTTCTCTCACCTGAGGGCCCTGTTCACTACCCATTCTCTCACCTGAAGGCCCTGTCCACTGCCCATTCTCTCACCTGAAGGCCCTGTCCACTGCCCATTCTCTCACCTGAAAGCCCTGTCCACTGCCCATTCTCTCACCTGAGGGTCCTGTTCACTACCATTCTCTCACCTGAAGGCCCTGTTCACTGCCCATTCTCTCACCTGAGGGCCCTGTTCACTGCCATTCTCTCACCTGAAGGCCCTGTCCACTGCCCATTCTCTAACCTGAGGGCCCTGTTCACTGTCCATTCTCTCACCTGAGGGCCCTGTTCACTGTCCATTCTCTCACCTGAGGGCCCTGTTCACTGTCCATTCTCTCACCTGAGGCCCTGTTCACTGTCCATTCTCTCACCTGAAGGCCCTGTTCACTGCCCATTCTCTCACCTGAGGGCCCTGTTCTCTGCCCATTCACCTGAGGACCCTGTTCTCTGCCCATTGTCTCACCCGAGGGCCCTGTTCACTGTCCATTCTCTCACCCGAGGGCCCTGTTCACTGCCATTCTCTCACCCGAGGCCTTGTTCACTGCCATTCTCTCACCTGAGGGCCCTGTTCACTGCCCATTCTCTCACCTGAAGGCCCTGTTCACTGCCCATTCTCTCACCTGAAGGCCCTGTTCACTGCCCATTCTCTCACCTGAGGGCCCTGTTCACTGCTCACTGCCCATTCTCTCACCTGAAGGCCCTGTTCTGTCCATTCTCTCACCCGAGGGCCCTATTCACTGCTCACTGCCCATTCTCTCACCTGAGGGCCCTGTTCACTGCCCATTCTCTCACCTGAAGGCCCTGTTCACTGCCCATTCTCTCACCTGAGGGCCCTGTCCACTGCCCATTCTCTCACCTGAGGGCCCTGCTCGGTGGACGCGGTGAAGGGGTCCCCCACTTTCCGGCTCTTGGCGCGTGCCACGCTGCGCTCCACAAACTCGTCGTAGATCTTCTCCTCCACAAAGATGCGGCTTCCAGCACAGCAGCACTGCCTTGGTTGAAGAACAGTCCAAAGTGAGCTTGCTCGATGGCGTAGTCCACTGTCAAACATAGAACAGTCCAACGTGAGCTTGCTCGATGGTGTAGTCCACTGTCAAACATAGAACAGTCCAACGTGAGCTTGCTCATTGGCACAGGCCATGGTCTGATGATAAAAACAGTTCAAAATAAGCTGGCTCCATGACATCATCCACTATCTCACAAAACCTGTAATACGCAGAACATAAAACAAAAAAAAATTATACAAGTCTGGCTTATTTTAGATAATTAAGTATTCAGAAATCTACACAAATGAAACTGCAAAATCTTGATGAAGGGTACAGACGGTAAACCATTTCAAACTTATTGTATAACTTGTGGCAGATTGCAAAACATTTGGAGCTTAGCAGTGCAAATTTTGCATACAGATTGTAAGAGGTCTGTGTCAGGCTCGCTAAGGCCTGAACTATAATTACAGAGCGGCAGACAGATTTACAGCTTAAACTAGCTACTTCCCCAACACAGCTTAGGACAATCAAACTTCAGATAGTATTCATAACATTTATTCTTGCATTCAACGTCACATCACAAAAGTACATCAACATTTCATTTGCCACTATACACTTACACTCACGCTACCAGCATTCATTCACTTCTCGCACACTGTCCATTCACTCGCATTCACTCACATTCACCCTTAGAACTACAAATGGCATCTTAGACTATGCATCAAATTGACAAAATCCTCTCCATTAGGAGTTCATTATAGTCAATTAACAATAGTCCTTTCCTCGTCAACCAATGACGTCAAAATTGTTCTTCACGCTATAATGGCCACTTTGGTAATTGACATTAAAATAACTGTCAACTCACAAAAAAAAAAAAAAAAAAATTTGCAGGAGTTAGTTCACCAACAAACGAGTTCTGTCTTCACATACCAGCCGCTCACTGATCAGATCTCTCTCCCACACATCCACGCACACACTCTTCGTAAGATGTTGCCGTTCTCCCCGAGTACTTGTCCGGACTGTCCTTGAAGAGCCGTAGTTCTGTTCGTAGAATTTCCTCCCGAATAATTATCCAGGTTACAGCTTTTTAAAATACCACGTGGAGGCCTCCACAACTAAAGGTTAGCGGCTGTGGGCCGTGTGTATGCACAGATCAACCCAATATTTAGAGCGCACATATAGCCATCACTCGGCTCTTATACACACGTGAGCTCAACAGCCCTTACACCCGACGTTGCGCACACTATGACACTGCTGAGGCTTGAACAATGGTTAATTCCACTGAACCTCCAATGCCCTAGATGAAAGACTGATCTAACTAAAAGGTTCCCGGCGACGTGCCTATTGTTAGGTATCTGTGATAACGGCTGGCACGACAATCTGGAACTTATTCATGTAGATCTTGCACACTGAGTGTAAAGCATTTAGAACTGGTCCAAGTATGTCTTGCACAAAGACTGTATAGCATTTAGAATTTACTTAACACAGATCTTCAAAGACTGCAAACATCCGAGACCTGTCCATACAGATCAAGCATGTAAGCTTTAAAATATGTGGAATATCTTGAATAATATAAAGCACTTGGGTCTTCCAAACTTATGACTTTAGCACTTGGAACTTGTCTTGCAGACCAAAAAGCGGTTAGAACTCGTCCCTGTAGATGCTTCATACAGACAGAACTTGTTCATGCGGATCTTGCAGACAGACTGTAAAGTATTTACAAAGTGTAAAGCTTTTAGATTTCATCTACATGAACGAACATATAGACAGTAAAGCACTTGGAACTTACCCATGTAAATCTTGTATACAGAATGTAAAACACTTGGAACTTATCCATGTAGATCCTGCATACAGATTGCAAAGCACTTCCTATCAGAGATCCTGCATACAAGCTGTAAAGCACTTAGAACTTATCCATGTAGATCCTGCATACAGATTGCAAAGCACTTCCTATCAGAGATCCTGCATACAAGCTGTAAAGCATTTAGAACTTATCCATGTAGATCTAGCATACAGATTGCAAAGCACTTCCTCTCAGAGATCCTGCATACAAGCTGTAAAGCATTTAGAACTTATCCATGTAGATCTGGCATACAGAATGTAAAGCATTTAGAACTTGTCCATGTAGATCTAGCATACAGAATGTAAAGCATTTAGAACTTACCCATGTAAATCTTGTATACAGAATGTAAAGCATTTAGAACTTATCCATGTAGATCTAGCACACAGACAGGAAAGCATTTAGCATCTATTCATGCAGACCTGATATACGGACTGAAAATCATTTTAAACTTATTCACACAGACCTTACATAATACTGAAAAGCATTTAAAACTTGCTCATGTAGGTCTTATTTACAGGCTATGGACATGTAGAACTTCTCCATGCCGAAACCTGCAGACTGTAAGGCATTCAGGAGGCACCACATGCACACACAAAACCAGCAATGTGTTGTCCATGAAGGGCAAAGATACACACTGTGAAGCATTTAGAACTCTAGACACACAGACACAAAGGACTTGAGCATTAACCACAAAGCCTTCATAACAGGACATGCTGCTAATTCGAGTAAAGCTTCCAAACAAATATCAAGAAGAGAAAATTTCAGTATCACAGACTTAAAAAGAAAAAAAGAGAACAAGAAAATTGAGATGACAGGGTAATACAAAATCTACAATGATTACCTGAGCACCACATGACTTGAATTGATTTCCCGAGTACCAAGACAAACACTGATTCAAGTCATTTCCTGGGTTATACAAGATAAATGTTGATCTTGGTTCACCGCCATGGGAAAGATTCCTGCTTGCAAGCCATTTTTGGATGCTGCAGGGCATGTAGCCCCTCTGAATATTTGAAAATGCAGACCCAACGATAATGAGATTTCGCAGCAAGAGTCATTGTTCATTGGTTGAAGCAGTCAAACAGGCAAGAGGAGACAACTATGGTTACAATCCCCAGACACACTCAAGAGCTTTGTATCTGGATTTTTCTTTTAAAACATTTTATTCAGTGCTAAGGGTGCTCAGCGTTTCAAAGTTCTAAAAGTTCAGTTTATGTCTATTTGGTGTTCTTTTAAAAAAAAAACAAAGATATCTGTGGTGGGTATATTAAGTAAAACAAGAATATTTTTTAAAAGATTATTCACTGAAAGGGTCATATAACAAAAGATTTCCTAGCTGACTGGGTCCTATGTTTCTCCAGTCCTGGTGGTTATCAGTGAAAGGTTGTAGTAACACTGGCCTTACTGTCAGCATCGGAGAGGACGACCTGCGGACTCTTGCCGCCCAGCTCCAAGGTCACCCGCTTCAGGTTGCTGGAGGCCGCCATCTGGGGGATCAGCTGACCAATCTGTTGGACAACAGTCTGTCACTGACTGCAGGCCAAAGTAACACAGTACAACTGACACGACACCTAGCTAATCTGCTGACCAATCTGCACCACAACAGTCTGTCTCTGACCACAGGCCGACGTGACACCGACATAACACAGTACAACTGACAATGCCTAGCTAATCTGCTGATCAATCTGCACCACAACAGTGTCTTTGACCACAGGCTGACGTAACGCCGACATAACATACAGTACAACTGACACGATGCCTAGCTAATCTGCTGATCAATCTGCACCACAACAGAATGTCTCTGACCACAGGTTGAGGCAACGGTGACATACAGTACAACTGGCACAATGCCTAGCTAATCCTGCTGAAGTGTCAATTTTCTGTGTGCAAGTGTTCATTTGCTCTCTATACAAAGACAAGACCAAAACATGATTAGGAATTGGACCCGAGGTTTGATCCGACTCAATCATTACTCATATATATATCAATCATTACTCTCTCTCTCTCTCTCTCTCTCTCTCTCTCTCTCATATATATATATATATATATATACAATTATAAACAAAGCTTGCTCTTATGTCTTAGATTGAAGAAATAGGGGGAGATTAGCATTCATATCTGCAGTGGCAGATTATTCTGCCTAACTAACAGTATGTGCTTGAGTGGGTGAATGGGGAAAAATAAAATAAATGCTTCTCAAAATGAGCCTTCAGAAAGCTTATAGTCTCCAAGGGGGAGACGATCTCCAATGGGGAGAAAACCCACTAACATATAACTCCTGGTCAGATACCGATATTTCGAAACCTGATTGTTTCTCCTCAGTGACCACGGAAAGTGGTAATTTGACTCCTCTGCCTTTTCGGTTTTAAGAAGAATGCTATCCCAGAAAAAGCTGGTGTGCAATACCGTAGTATGTTTGTTGAGTTTTCAAAAAAACCCAAAGGTGCCACCCAAGAAGCAAAAGAAAATCATGAAAGAGCAAAGCAAGCTACATTTTCTTGTGAAAAGTAGAAAATATAAAAAGATAACCTCTTAACCCCTTGACTGCCGCTATTTTGTATCATTTTTGCACTTCTGTGTGCCGAAGCAAAATCTGACTTTTTGCGGTAGATTCACTAATTTGATCAGTGCTCATTTATTTGTGGAGATATCTCTTAGATTTTTGGCATGTTTTCTTCTCATACCCAGGGCTATAACAGCTGCAAATAATATTTGATGTTCATTCTGAGAATAATAAATAATCTTATAATTTAACTTCTTTTTTTAAATTATATTTTGCAAGCATACAAAAACCCACAACAGCAAAACAAAAAACATACAAACCCAGCCAAAAGTGGTGTTAGTGTTTACTGAACACCTGTGTAAATATTTGGTAGTGTATTTACAACCCACAATTGTTTTATCAGGATGAAAACAGTTCTTTAAAAAAAAAGAGGAGATTGGCGGGGATCTGGGGGTTCACCGTGGGCCCCAGTGGGATCCATGGGCAACAGCCCGGTGGGGGTCAGGGGGCGGCGCCCCCTGAAGCTGAAGCATATTTTGTATTAAATAAGGCATAAAAATCTTTAGAAATCACTTTCTTGCTTCTAAACAACTCATTCTATAAAACAGATAAGATAAGATAATGTTGCTTATAGCCCAGCCGACCGCAGAGGGCCACATCAGGGCTGTCACCACGTTAAAATCAACTCACCAGTCATTTAAAAAAAAAAAAAAAAAAAAAAAAAAAAAAAAAAAAAACCTTTCACACATCTCGTTAAATGACATCGTCTAGAAACACGCCAGAAACTTTGTTAAAATCCTTCTTCCGTAAAATCTCAAATCAGATGAAAAATGTTAATCTCTCTCAAAAACTCAAGGATCACATCAGGCGGGACATCCCTGAACAGGATCTTCATGGACTCCGCTGTAAAATGTTTGTGTCTCACATCGTGCAAGTCCCAACACTCTAAAAGAACATGTTTCATTGTGAGTGGCGCATGACATGGAATGCACCACGGAGCTTCTTCACTCTTTAAAAGGTAAGCATGGGTAAAATACGAATGGCCGGTGTGCAGCCGGCACAGAACCGTTTCCTCTTTACGACCTCCCGACGTGGATGGGAGGAGGTCTTTAAGGTTTGGACGGATCTGAAAGAGTTTGTTATTCGTCTGTGTGTTCCAATCCTCCTGCCAGAGGTCTCTCACATAATCGTTAATTTCGGTTTCACATCTGAGCAGGGATATAAGTGTTGGACAGTTTCTCTCTTGTGGCGTTCTTGGCTAAACGATCAACCATTTCGTTCCCCCCGATGCCAACATGACAGGAACCCAAGCAAGAGTAATGTTGTAACCGTCCGCCTTCAACTTGCTAAAAAGTTCAAAAAAAGTAAAAGTTCTGGATGCTGAAGGTTGCGGCCAGCTATGGCCTCCAAAGCTGACAGCGAATCCGACAGAACCAGAAAGTCCCTCTTTGAAGAATGGGAGATTATCTTCAAAGCCAGTACCAGAGCGGTAAGTTCAGCAGAATAGACAGAAGCATCTGAATGGATATGTTCCAACAATATCTGAGAAGGAGCCCCAGGGCAGTAGGCTGCACAGGCCACTCCATCCTCAGACTTGGAACCGTCAGTGAAAACTTTTTGATAGGATGGGAATTTGGAACAGAGCTCGGCATACAAAGCCTTGTACGCCAGAGAGCTGGTAGACTCCTTACGGAAAGCTGCGAGATCGAAACGAATCTCTGGTGTGAAAAAGGTCCATGGAGGTTGATCCGGAAACTTGGAAAAATCGGAAAACTACTCCCAGTTCTATACCTGCATTCAGCACGTGAGGCTGCATACGAAGCCCAAACGGCGGAATACATTTCGGGTTATTTTCAAACTTACTTTGGAACGGAGGGTCAAAAACACAGTCATAGGCAGGATTCTGCGGTTCTGAGAACAGTCGGATGTAATAATTCAAGACAGTTTCAGCCTGCGGTTGGACAACGAAGGTTCGCCCGCCTCTGCGTACAGGCTGTACACAGGGGTGGTGCGGAACGCTCCAAGACAGAGACGAAGCCCTTGATGGTGGATAGGGTCCAAAGTTTGAGGTAAGAGGGTCTTGCGGAGCCGTAGACAGCACAACCATAGCCCAGTTTAGAACGGACCAGGGCTCTGTAGAGGTGCAACAAAGTTTTCTTATCAGCGCCCCAGTCGGTGTGTGCTACGACCCGCAGAATATTCAGTGCCTTTTGGCAAGCAGTTTTGAGGTTTTTAATATGGCTGAGAAAGTTAAGTTTTTGGTCAAAAATGACTCCAGAAATTTGGCCTCTTTAACAGCTGGAATGGGAGATTTCCCTACTTGAAGTTCCGGATCTGGAAAAAACTGACGGAAATTATGGAAGTGAATACACTGGGTTTTTGTAGCAGAAAAGGTGAAACCGTTTTCATCCGCCCACCGATGGATTTTATCTACGCAAAGCTGGAGCCTGCGCTGGACACTCGGGTACAGGCTTCCAGTTGCGTAGACAGCAAAATCATCCACAAACAATGAGCAGTCTGAACCCTGCTGAACTGATTTAACAATGTTGTTGATTTTAATACTAAAGAGGGCAGGAGACAGGATGCTCCCCTGTGGAACACCCAACTCCTGCTCGTGGACATCAGAGAGAGTGTGCCAACCCGGACCTGAAACTGTCGTTCTGCCAAAAAATTTTGAATAAAATGAGGAAGATGACCTCGAAAACCAGATCGTGGAGATCATGAAGTATCCCCGACTTCCAGGTGGTATCGTAGGCTTCTCCAAGTCGAAGAAAATTGCCACTGCATGCTGTCTGTTCAAAAAAGCGTTCCTAAGTGTAGATTCCAGACGAATCAAATGGTCAACTGTACTACGATGTTTGCGGAAACCACACTGTTCTTTCGCCAAAAGGCCATCGGTTTCGAGTTTCCACATGAGCCTAGCATTGACCATTTTTTCCATCAATTTACAGACACAGCTGGTCAAAGCTATGGGACGGTAGTTAGATGGATTAGAAAGATCTTTTCCAGGTTTGGGGATGGGAATAATGAGGGCTGTCCGCCAAGAGGGTGGAAGCAACCTGTAGTCCACACGTGTTGTATACCTGTAACAGGATGTTCAGACCTTCTTGCGGAAGATGTTTCAATAGTTGATAATGAATGTCATCTATACCTGGAGAGGAATCGCTGCAAGAGAGTAAGGCAGATTTCAGCTCGTTTAATGTGAAAGGAAGATTGTAGTCTTCCATGTTGTCGGATGAAAGTTGCAGGGTGATTTTTCTTTTAGGGCTTTGTGTTTCACAAAAGTGACTGATTTATTAGAAGAGGAGGAATTCTTTTCAATGGTTGAAGCAGGCAGATTAGCAACTGCTTTCTTCTCTGTTATAAAAGAATCCGAAAACTTGAGATGGTTCACAGTGGGACAGGTGTTCTTCCCTTTGATTTTCTTAATGATGTTCCACACTTTTTCTTGGAAGTTTTTGATGTCAGCCTGGAGCAGAAGCTTCTCCAGGACCGACGTTTACTGATTTTAAAAGTGTGTCTTGATTTAGCACGGAGTTTCTGATGGGCTCGAGCGTTGGGACCCGAAGGTCGTTGGTATACCTGACGCTGAGCCCGTTTTCTAACTTAGAAATTTGTTGGCATTCTGAATCGAACCAGGGTGTTTTTGGCATTTGAAGTTTATCGGAAGACACTGGAATACAGGCCTTAGCACATTAATCATAATGTTAGTCAGTGATTCAGCTGGGTCAGGACTCTGAAAAAAATCAGTGTCCTGGAACTCCTTAGAAACAGTGGCTGCAAAGAGGCCCCAGTTTGCTTTCTTATAATTTAAATGCTGAAAGACAGAGACATGTTCAGTTATTACAGGTTGTAGAAGGACAGGGAAATGGTCACTTCCGTGCAGATCGTCATGGACAGACCACTCATAGTCCAGGACCAGCGAGGGGTCACAAACCGACAAATCTAAACACGAAAGTGAACCTGTGGAAGAATGGAGGTAAGTTGCAGATCCGTCGTTCAGACAACACAAATCCAAATCCGAAAGGACATCCTCAATCAGCAGACCTCTGGATGACGAACCGGTACTACCCCAAAGAGGTTGTGACCGTTAAAGTCACCCAAAAGCAAAAAAGGTCGAGGAAGTTCCCCTAACAGACTGACAAGGTCCTGACGACAAACCGGGACAGATGGAGGTAGATAAAGAGAACAGATTGTGACAGTCTTGTGGAGAGTGACTCTCGCAGCTACAGCCTGAAGGGAGGTAGACAGAGCGACAGGACTATACAACAAAGTTTTGTGAAGGAGAAGGGCAACACCGCCCGACAGTCCCAACATGGAAGGTTGTGCAGGCTTTGAAAGAATATTAAAGCCAGAAAGAGTAAAGGTCTTCTGGCTTTGAATTTGGGTTTCTTGAAGAGCCACGACAGAAGGTTTTCATAGATTGACACAGAAGCTGCAGCTCCTCGAAGTTGGAATTTTAGACCACGGATATTCCAATGGATTATTGTATTATCCATGGTGCAGAGGGCGAAAAGGAGAGAGATCAGGTCATCTCCTCATCAGCATCTGCGGCCAATGGAGTGAACTTATTTTTTAGTTTTACTGGACTGTGTTGGTCTTTGGACCCGCTGGCAGACTTGCTCGCAGGTGACAAAGGCCTGGAATTTGGAAAGGTGGAGGTCTGGATTTGGGAGATGGTGGAGGGTTTTTCCTTATCTCCACCATCTCCACACTGGATGGAACTCCCTTGCCCGCACGGGCACTGGACAGAGGAGTTCGAGGGGGAACTGCTGGTTTTTTAATCTGCCCAGCAGCAGATGTTGTAGACTGCTGGGCAGTCTGAGGGGTGGCGGATTTTTTGCCTCCACCAGGGGCAGTCACTTTGGTTTGGAAGGTGGTGGACCTGCTTCCACCAGAGCTGACAGTTTTTCCTTGCAATGTCTTCGAAAACGTAAAGTTATCAGTCTGACAGCAGACTGACCGAGTTGTAACTGTTGGAACTTTCTTTACGGCCGAAGCGTACGAAGAAGCTGTCGGCGACTGACTGCCCACAACCTGCTTGCGGGCTTCGAAAAAGGAGATCTTTTCTGTCTTAACCCTTTGTATTGCAGATTCCTGAATCCACAGAGGACAATTCCGTGAAGAGGAGGGATGGTCGTCACCGCAGTTTGCACAATGTGCCGGATCTTTACACGGCCCATCATGGGTTGCCTTGCAGCAAATACCACACACCTCCTGCCCAGAACAACGGTCTCTGACATGGCCAAACTTCTGGCATCGGAAGCACCTCAACGGGGACGGAACGTACAAATGAACCGGACAATCAGGTAGCCGACTTTGATGACCGGAGGCAGCACAGGGTTGCAGAATGTCAGAAAGAGGGTGTTGGTGGCCACTCTTTCTGCACCCTTTTTGATAGTCACCCTGCGCACCTCCGTCACACCCTGGGATGCCAGCTCCGTTTTGATTTCTGCCTCTGAAACACCTGATAATTCCCTGCAGCGAATCACTCCTTTTGATGAATTTAATTGTTTGTGGGGAGTTACCTGATCTCCCTGTCCACAAGTTTCGTTGCTTTCAGCAGCTGTTCAGATTGCTTTTGTGACTTACATTGAATAAGAAGGAACCATTCCTCAACCTCTTGATGGACCGAGGGTCACCTGCTATACCTTGAAAGCCCTTTTGGATAGCAAAAGGGCTCAAAGCTGAAAGGGGTCGTTCTTGCTCCGTTCCTTCCATAACGAGCCAAGAAGCCCAAAAACCTGTCTTCTGTCGTACCTCCATATCCGAATCGCTGTCAGAATCGAAATCCCCTGAAATAGGGGATGCTGCCTTCCTCTTTTTTGGGGGGATGTGTTTTGAAAAAGCCATGTGTATTTTAGTATATTTCATCCCTCCCTTACCCACCCACCTTGGAGTCCAACTAAGGGGCCAGGGCCAAGAAACCAATGTCTTGACCCCTTCCAGGCTTCGGGAGAGACATACGACAAGCAGAAGCAACCAACCCTATCCCCCTGATCATGCTCAACTCCCGGGAACAGAGAGCTGAGCACTGCAGGGGTTTACTTGGCCAGCTGGGAAACTGCCCGTCTTGACCCAACCCCAAGAAGGGGAGCCGATTAGTACACCCGGCCAAAGTGTACTCCCTGTCTAGGAGAGGTCCGAGCCAAAGTGATGTGTTGAGAGCGCTGGCCCTCTCAAACACCAGGATCTCATTCCCCTCCGACACAGGTCGCACCGCACGGCAAACGCGGCGGATCTTAAGGAGACCACAGAGAGAAAAGGAGTGTGGAAAAGAGACTTGAAGGGAGACGAAGATAGAAAGGGCCAAATAAGGGAGGCAGAAAACAAGAAAAGGAGAAAGGCGGGTTACTCTTAGTCTGGATCCTCACCCTTAGCCTATCTGACATGGGAAGCCCTACCAGGGGGATCAACTCTTTACCACGTTACGCTTAGGCCAAACAGCAACTGCACCTCTCAGGCCTAGAAGCAGTGTGAAAAAAACAGCCTATCTCCAAGTATTGATGCCCCCGCCAGCAAAGCCTAAGGGATCACTGGACCACGCAAACCCTCCGACCACGACAAGGGCGCAACCCCCGGAGGGATTCTATAAAACAGGGGTGGGAACTGGTAACAGACAAGAAAGAGGAAATCTAGGGGTCCGGGGCATGCCCCCCCGGAAAATTTTTTTTCTTAAGGATGCATATCTGTGCAATCTGGTGTATTTTGGGCAAATAAATGAAACATTCAGAGAGCATAAAATATGTTTTTTTTGGGCACGGTTTTATCTATAGATCACATGCAAACATTACAAAAATATTCACCCTACTTCGAAAAAAAGAACATTGAAATGGATGCCTGCTTTCGTTTACTGGATGAGTCCTTTCCTGAGCTGGACTGTGGTGCTGCCTCTGTGATTCACATCCGGGTGAGTCCTTTCCTGAGCTGGACTGTGGTGCTGCCCTCTGATTCACATCCGGATGAGTCCTTTCCTGAGCTGGACTGTGGTGCTGGCCTCTGTGGTGGTTTGCTAACTGCTGCCTTGCTGGTGCTTGGAATTACAACCAGGTCTCTGGGTGATTCTGTTGTCTTGCTGGTGCTCTCCAAATCTGTTGACTTGAAACAGCTTTCTGGTGTAGCAGTCTGGATCTTTTTTGCTTCTGCAAGGATCTCTTCAGTTGCCTTTCTTTTGGACACTGATCTGTGACACCTAGCTGCTGATTGAGCTCGTCCTTATTTCTTTTGTTAGTCTCCTTCCTTTCCTTGTTCTTTCTCCAAGCATGGACATGTTGGCAGTCAGAGAGGGAGAGAGAGGAGGGAGGAAGAGAGGGAGGGAGGGAGGGGAGAGGGGGGGAGGGAGAGAGGGGGGAGAGAGACAGAGGGGGGGGGAGAGGGAGGGGAGAGAGGAGAGACAGGGACAGAGAGAGAGAGAGACAGAGACAGAGAGAGAGAGATAGAGACGTGCTTACCTTCAAGTGTGGTGTTTTCCCGGCGAAGTTTGACACGCTCTTTGTGCTTGGCACATTTCACGTGGTCTTGCAGTGCAACAAGATAAGATAAGATAAGATAATGTTGCTTATAGCCCAGCCGACCGCAGAGGGCCACATCAGGGCTGTCACCACGTTAAAATCAACTCACCAGTCATTTAAAAAACAAAAAAAACAAAAAAAAAACCTTTCACACATCTCGTTAAATGACATCGTCTACAAACGAACCAGAAACTTTGTTAAAAATCCTTCTTCCGTAAAATCTCAAATCAGATGAAAAATGTTAATTTCTCTCAAAAACCCAGGATCACGTCAGGGGGGAAACTTTCCCTGAACAGGATCTTCATGGATTTTCCGCTGTAAATGTTTGTGCCCTCCCCAATCGTGCAAGTCCCAACACTCTAAAAGAACATGTTTCATTGGAGGGTGCATGAAAAGGAATGCACCACGGAGTTTTCTTCACCTTTAAAAGGTAAGAATGGGTAAAATACGATGGCCCGGTGTGCAGCCGCATAGAACCGTTTCCTCTTTACGACCACCCGCGTAGATGGGAGGAAGTCTTTAAGGTTTTGGACGGATCTGAAAGAGTTTGTTATTCGTCTGTGTGTTCCAACCTCCTGCCAGAGGTCTCTCACATAATCGTTAATTTTGGGTTTAAACATCTGAGCGGGGATATAAGTGTTGGACAGTTTCTCTCTTGTGGCGTTTTTGGGCCCTAAACGTTCAACCATTTCGTTCCGCCGATTGCCAACATGGCCATGAACCCAAGCAAGAGTAGTTTTGTAACCGTCCGCCTTCAACTTGCTAAAAAGTTCAAAAAAAAATAAAAGTTCTGGATGCTGAAGTTGCGGCCAGCTATGGCCTCCAAAAGCTGACAGCGAATCCGACAAAACCAGAAAGTCCCTCCTCGAAGAATGGGAGATTATCTTCAAACCCCAGTACTAGAGCATAAGTTCGCAGAATAGACAGAAGCATCTGAATGTATATGTTCCACAATATCTGAGAAGGAGCCCCAGGGCAGTAGGCTGCACAGGCCACTCCATCCTCAGACTTGGAACCGTCAGTGAAAACTTTTTGATAGGATGGGAATTTGGAACGAGCTCGGCGTACAAAGCCTTGTACCCGAGAGCTGGTAGACTCCTTACGGAAAGCGGGGAGATCAAAACGAATCTCTGGTGTGAAAAGGTCCATGGAGGTTGATCCGGAAACTTGGGAGAAATCAGAAACTACTCCCAGGTCTATACCTGCATTCCGCACGGAGGGGTGCATACGAAGCCCAAACGGCCCGGAATACATTTCGGGTTTGTTTCAACTTACTTTGGAACGGAGGGTCAAAAACACAGTCATAGGCAGGATTCTGCGGTTCTGAGAACAGTCGGATGTAATAATTCAAAGACAGTTTCAGCCTGCGATTGGACAGTGAAGGTTCACCTGCCTCTGCGTACAGGCTGTACACAGGGGTTTGGGGCGGAACGCTCCAAGACAGAGACGAAGCCCTTGATGGTGGATAGGGTCCAAGAGTTTGAGGTAAAATGATCTTGCGGAGCCGTACCCCAGCACAACCGTAGTCCAGTTTAGAACGGACCAGGGCTCTGTAGAGGTGCAACAAAGTTTTCTTATCAGCGCCCCAGTCGGTGGGGTGCTACGACCCGCAGAATATTCAGTGCCCTTTTTGGCAAGCTTTTGGGGGTTTTTAATATGGCTGAGAAAGTTTAAATTTTTGGTCAAAAATGACTCCCAGAAATTTGGCCTCTTTAACAGCTGGAATGGGAGATTTCCCTACTTGAAGTTCCGGATCTGGAAAAAACTGACGGAGATTATGGAAGTGAATACACTGGGTTTTTGTAGCAGAAAAGGTGAAACCGTTTTTCATCCGCCCACCGATGGATTTTATCTACGCAAAGCTGGAGCCTGCGCTGGAAAACTCGGGTACAGGCTTCCAGTTGCGTAGACAGCAAAATCATCCACAAACAATGAGCAGTCTGAACCCGCGAACTGATTTCACAATGTTGTTGACTTAATACAAAGAGGGCAGGAATGTATCCCCCCCTGTGGAAACCCAACTCCGTCGGGGCATCAGAGAGAGGGTCCCAAACCCGGACCTGAAACTGTGGGTTTTCTCCCCAAAAAAATTTTGAAAAAAGAGGAAATGACCTCGAAAACCCAATCGTGGAATCAATTTTCCCCGACTTCCAGGGGTATCGTGGGCCTTCCCCAAGTAAAAGAAATTGCCACTGCATGCTGTTGTTCAAAAAAGCGTTCCTAAGTGTAATTCCAGACAATCAAATGGTAAAACTTACTACATGTTTGCGGAAACAACTTTTCTTTCGCCAAAAAGGCCATGGGTTTCGAGTTTCCACATGAGCCGCATTGACCATTTTTTCCATCAATTACAGACAAAAAGGTCAAAGCTAGGGGAGGGTATTTAGATGGATTAGCAGACTTTCCAGGTTTGGGGGGGGGAAAAATAAGAGGGCTGCCCCAAGGGGGGAAAAAGCAACCTGTGCCACACGGGGTTGTATACCAAAAACAGGATGTTCAGACCTTCTTGGGGAAGATGTTTCAATAGTTGATAAGTTGCTCTATACCGGGAGGGGAATCGCTGCAAGAGAGAAGGCAGATTTCACTGTTTAATGTAAAAGGAAAGATTGATTTTCCATTTGTGGGATAAAAAAGTTGCGGGGCATTTTTTTTTTGGGGCTTTTTTTTGACAAAAGTGCCGATTTATTAGAAAGGGGAATTTTTCAATGTTAAGCAAGCAATTAGCAACTGTTTCTTCTCTGTTATTAAAAATCCGAAAATTTGAGATGGTTCACAGTGGGACGGTGTTTTCCCTTTGATTTTTCTTAATGATGTTCCACATTTTTTTTCCTTAGAATTTTTTGTGTCCCGGACAGAAGTTTCTCCGGACCGTTTTTTCTGATTTTAAAAGTGTTCTCGTTTGGCACGGATTTTTTGATGGGCTCGACTTTGGGACCCAAGGTCGTTGGTAACCCACGCTGACCCGTTTTCCTAATTTTGGGAAATTTGTTGATTCTAAATCAAACCCAAGGTGTTTTGGGCATTTGAATTTATCGGAAGAAAAGGGAATACAGGTTTTGACATTTGTAAGGTTATCAGAGATTCGCTGGGTCGGGACTCTGAAAAAATCGTGTCCGGAACCCCTTAGAAAAAGTGGCGCAAATAATCCCAGTTTGCTTTTTTAAAATTTGAGATTTTGAAGACAAGGGGTTTTCATTTTATATGGGCTGAAAAAAGAACAGGAAAGGCACTTCCGTGCAGACGTCAGGAAGACCACTCATATCCAGGCCCAGCGGGGTCCAAACCGACAAATCAAACACAAAAGTAAACCTGGGGAAAAGAATGGAGGAAAGTTTGCGACCCGTCGTTAGACAACAAAAATTAAAAATTCCAAAAGGGACCCTCAATCACAACCTCTGGTGACGAACCGTACTACCCAAAGGGGTTGTGACCGTTAAAGTCCCCAACACAAAAAAGGTCGGGGAAAGTTCCCCTAACAACGACAAGGTTGCCCGACAAAGGGGAAAAAGGGAGGAAAATAAAGAGAACGATTGTCACGTTTGTGGAGAGTGACTCTCGCAGCAACACTTTGAAGGGAGGTAGAAGAGCGACGGGATATAAAACAAAGTTTTATGTATGAAAAGGGGCAACCCGCCCGACATCCCAACGGGATGGTTTTGTGCGGGTTTTTTGAAAGAATATTAAACCCAGAAAGAGTAAGGTTTTCGGCTTTGATTTGAGTTTTTTGAAGAGCCACACAAAGGTTTTAAGCTGACACAGAAGCTGCAGCTCCTCAAATTTTGGAATTTTAATCCACGAAATTCCAATGGAGTATGGACACCCAGGATGGCGAAAAGGAAAGGAGACGGGTTCTCCTCCTCAACGTCGCGCCATGGGGGAAAATTTTATTTTTATTTGAACGGATTGTTGGTTTTTGGGCCTTTTGGCAGACTTGCCCGAGGTGAAAAAGGCCCTGGAGTTTGGAGGGTGGGGGTCTGTTTGGGTGGTGGAGGGTTTTTCCTTATCCCCACCACTCCACATGGTGGAACTCCCTTGCCCGCACGGCACTGGACGAGGAGTTGGGGGGGGAACTGCGGGTTTTTTTTAATCTCCCCACAGAGATGTTGAGACCTGGCAGTCTGAGGGGTGGGGTTTTTTTTTCCCCCACCAGGGGAATCATTTTGGGTTAGAGGGGGGTTTACTTGCTACCACCAAACTGACAGATCGACTTGCAATTTTTCGAAAACGAAGTTCATCTGACAGAACTGACCGAGTTTTTAAAATTGGAAATTTCTTTACGCCCCAAGCATACGAAAAGCTGTCGGGGGCCCCGACTGCCCCAACCGCTTTCGGCTTCAAAAAAGGAAAATTTTTTTTTCAGTCTTTTGTCTTTGAATAGCGGGTTCCTGAATCCAAAAAGGGCAGTTTCTTGAGAGGAGGGGTGGGCGCCACCCGCAGTTAGACAATGTCCGGACTTTACAGGGCCCCCCATGGGTTGCCTTGCAGCAAACCCGCTACCCTTGCCCCGAAAAGCGGTCCCTGACTGGCCAAAATTTTGGCACCTGAAGCACCCAATGGGGCGGCACAATACTGAACATGAACTTTTTGGTAACCAACCCTTTATGACCGGGGGCAGAAAAGGGTTGCAGAAGGTCAGAAAGGGGTGTTGGGGGCCACTCTCTCCCGAAAACCCCTTTTTTACGTCACCCCGCCACCCTCCCTCACACCCGGGACCCAGCTCCTTTTTATTTCCCTCTGAAACCCCCCCAGATCCGCACAATCACAAAACCCTTTTGGGTGAATTTAAATTTCTAGGGGAAATCACCCTGACTCCCCCACAAGCTTTTTTGCCCTTTGGCCGTTCGGGTTGCTTCTGTGATCGACATTGAAAAGAAAAAACCATTTTTCAACGTTTTATGGACCTGGTTCACCTGCTTTCCTGAAAAAACCCTTTTGGACAGCAAAAGGGCTAGAGCGAAAAGGGCTTTTCCCGCTCTGTCCCTTCCCACAGCCGGAAGCCCAGAAACCTGTCCCTGTCTTACCTCCTGTCAGAATCACTGTCTGTTTTAATTCCCCTGAAAAAGGGGTACTGCCTCCTCTTTCCTTTGGGGGGGAGTTTTTAATGAGTCATATTTTTTTTATTTGATTCATCTCTCCCTTACCCACCCACCTTGGGTCCCCAAATAAGGGCCAGGGGCCAAAAAACCAATGCTTGACCCCTTCCCGGCTTGGGGAGCTACCAAGCAAAGAAAACCCAACCCCACCCCCCGATCAGCCAAAATCCCCCGGGGGGAAAAAGAGCTGAGCACTGCGGGGTTTAAATTGGCCCCGCTGGGGAACTGCCCCTCTTGGCCCAACCCCAAAAAGGGGAGCCGATTAGTACACCCGGGGCCCGTGTACTCCCTGTCTAAGAGGGCCCAGCCCAAAAAGATTGTTGAGAGGCTGGCTCTCCCCAATCACCCGATCCATTCCCCCGGGGCACAGGTCGCACCGCACGGCAAACGCGGCGGATTTTAAAAAAGGGAAACCCCGAGAGAAAAGGAGTGTGGGAAAAGAAGACTTGAAGGGGGGACAAGATAGAAAAGGGCCCAAAAAAGGGGGGCAGAAAACAAAAAAGGGGAAAAAAGGGGGGGGGTTACTGTTGTCAGGATCCTCACCCTTAGCCTATTGACAGGAAGCCCTACCGGGGCACAACTCCTTTCCACTTTACGCTTAGGCCAAACAGCACTCACCCTCAGCCAAAAAAGCAGTGTGAAAAAAACAGCCCATCTCCAATATTGATGCCCCCGCCACAAAAACCAAGGGGTCACTGGACCACCAAACCCTCCGACCACGACAAGGGGCAACCCCCCGGGGGGGGCAGTGCCAAGCCCCGACGGAGTTTGCTTTTTTCACACAGAAACAAAAGCGGTTTCAGAGCCGAATTTTTTTCATGAATGTACACGCCTTTCGTTTCTGCTGTCTTCTTCCCTCCACTCCCTCTCCATGGGTTTTTTATTTTTCTTCGTCAAATTTCTGAAGCCCGCCTTTACGGTTCGTTGGTACCCCATTTTTGAATGTATCCCCCAGTTTTAGCCCCGGATTGGCCATTTTCCCTGCGGGACAGGCCATTGTTACCAAAACGCCCGAAAAAGAACAAGAGGGGCCCCTATCCCGCGAATTTCTTTTCCCGAGGAAAATAACATTTAAAAATCCGAGGAAAAATTTTGTTCTACGGGGAAATTCGCGGACCGGGGAAAATTTCCCCATGATAAAACGCTTTAAACCCCAAAAAGACTGAGAGAGTGGAAAAAAACTATGTAAATGAGACAAAGCAAACATTTAGTTGAGAATCCCAAAAACTGTAGCGTAGAAAATTTGACAAACAGTGTTTCGGCATAAAGAAAAAGGCTGTTTAGAAATCAGAGTGGGAAATCCTAAGTAAATGAGTGTATGAAAACGAGCTGGTTAAATAAACACAAATGAAAAATGTTTATTTTAAAGCCCTTTAAAAAAAAACACCACCCACACACACTCAATTTTTTGGGTTGGCCCCTTCGTCAGGAAACACTAAACACAAAAATAACATGACACGCCGCCCAACCCTCACAACCACGCATTTATTTTTTCAACGTTTTCCCTGTTCCCCAGTAGGCGCGCAAAAGTCAGCCAGCATGTCCCCGACGCGGATTTTTCCTCAGCAAACCCGTTTGTGTTTGGAGTTTCGGTGGTGCAACATCATTAAGTTTATTTATGTACAGACGTTTTTAGATTTTTGTAGGCCCAATAGCGCTGGGGTATTGGGGAGTTGACAAAGTGGCATTTGCTTTCCTGGGTCCATAATTAAGTTGTGTTTAAAACTTTCTGACAAACTTTGCGACCGGCAAAATTTGGGGCTTTCCCGGGGCGGCGGGGCGTCGTTGGCCTGCCTGATTTGGCGGCCCTGATGGTGTTTGTGAGCCGAAGTTGGCGGCCCAGGGTTGGAAAAAATTTTGGAATAAAAAAGTTAGTTGCATTTGTGGGGCGATTTACACCGTTGTATATTAATATTTCTTCATTTTGCTAATTTTATATTATTGGTTGATGTGAGCAACGTGGCCAAATTAAAGGGGAAAGTAGGGATAACATAATTTCCGCAAATAATACTACTGTAACGTAAGGTATAGGCTAACAATATTGTGAATAATTTTAAATTTAATACTTTTTTTCCCAATCAATTCCTATTTTTATCCAAAAAAATTAAAGTTGTTTTTGGTAGTCCTTGGGTTTTTGTGTGGTGGGGGTGTGGTGTGTGGGTGGTGTGTGTGTGTGTGGTTTTGCGTGAGTGGGCTGGTGCATGCGTGGGGTTGTGTGGTGTTGTGTGTGGAGGGGAGAGGAGAGAGAGGGGGGGGGGGGGGGAGGGCAAAAGGGGTTTATGGAACAAAACGGTCTTTTCTAAACATTTGAAGAAAAAAAGGGTCTTGTGTAGATGGGGGGGAAAATTTGTTATTTTTCCCCGGCGACTTTTGGGGATATCCATTTCAGGCGGGAGAGCGGAGAAAATTAAGAAAGATTTGGGGAAAGAAAAGATCAAAAGTATACCCCCAAATGGACACAAAATAATTGTGTACATAACTCCTATAAAAGTAAGAGCTTTAAATTTTAACTTTAGTTGAATTGTTCACTGTACAATTTGAATTGCTGTTGTAATGGGGTATATAATGTAGAAAATTGACCTTTATTCCCAAAGTTTTAATTTTTGAAAAAAAAAGGTTTTTTAAAATTATTACATGAAGTAGAGTTATGAACTCAATATTTTTTGTTTTAGTTTTTTTTCAAACGGGAAAAGTTTACTTAGTTAAAAGGGGGGGGTGGGGGACGGGGTGGGGGGGGGGCGGTTTGAGAGGGAGAGGGGAACAGCAAAAAGCCCGTCAGTGTACCCCTTTTCTGTAACACACCCCGTGATCTGGAGTGTAGGAACACCACAGACATGTGCAGACAAAAATTTTGTGTTGTGTTAAATTTTAAAAATGATAGTGAACATTTTGTGATGGAAGTGGGAATTGAAAAAACCCGTTTACTACAAAGGGGCGTGAGTAAAAATTGTGTGGTGTCGTGCGTGGTGGTGGTGTGTGTTGCGTTTGGGGGTTGTGGTGTGTGTGTGTGTTGGAGTCAGGGTGTGTGTGTGTGTGTGTGGTGATCTGTTTTGTTCTGTTAAATCATGATGAGTCGTTTCAATTTAGCTTCTTTTTCTCCTTTCCCCCCCCCCTTCTCTTCTGTTTTTTCCCCCTCCCCCCCTTTCCCCACATCAGTCTCGTATCGGGTTTTCCGTGTATATGTTGTGTGTGTGTGTTGTGTGTGGTTTTTGTGGTGTGTGATATCTGTTTTGTTTGTGAAGTTGATGCGTAGTTTCAGTTCATTTTTCTTTCTCTCTCTCTCTCTCTTTCTCCTCTTCTCCCCCCCCCTTCCCTTTCTCTTCCCCCTCCTCCCCTTCCCCGACCCCCCCTAGTTCGTTTTGGTGTTTTGTTTTTGGGGGTGTGTGTGGTTGGTGTGGTGTGTGTGTGTGTGGGTTTGGGTGTGTGTATACCCTTTTGTTCTGTGAAGTTGCAGCACGTCTTTCAGTTTAGTTTCTCTTCTTCTTTCTCTTCCCCCCCTTTTTTCCCCCTTTCCCTCTCTTCAGATGTTCCTGTGCGTGTATTGTATTTTTAGGGTGTGGTGTGTGTGTGTGTGTGTGTGTGTGAGGAGGAGGAGAGAGGAGAGTGTGTGGTGTTGAGGAGGAGAGGAGAGAGAGGGAGGAGTGGTGTGGGTGTGTGTGTGGAGAGAGAGGAGGAGAGAGAGAGAGAGAAAGAAAGAGGAGAGGAGAGAGAGGGAAGAGGAGAAGGGGGGAGAGAGGAGAGATTTTTCAGTTTTGATGAAAACCCTTTTATGTGAAAAAATTTTTCTTGATCATGCTTTTATTGATTTTGTATAAAAGTACAAAGTATTGTGATGTCAAGTTCTTCATATATTATTAAAATCATCCCCCCTCCCCCTCCACTCTCCTCCCTTTTTCTTCTCTTGATGTTTTATTGTTTTTGTTGGGGAAAAAAGGGATCCGTGCATGTCTGTTTCTTTATGTATTTTCTCAACGTTCCTCCCCCCCCCCAATTCCCCCCCTTTTTATGTCGACTCTTCCCTTTTTCCACTTTCTCTCTCTTTTTCCTTCTTTCTCTCAGTTTTTGCATGCGCGGGGTACTGTGCAGTTTTTTTTTTCCCCATTGATTTTTAAGTGGTAAATTTCCGTGCAGTGTTGTGTATCATGTTTATCAACCCTTCTCTTCACTCTTTTCTTTTTCTCTTCTCTCTTCTTCTCTTTCTCTCACAAACAACAACAACACACAACCACATACACTACAATCCCAAAACACAACACACACACCCAAAAACACATCGACTTTGGGTTGCGCAGTTTTTCGTAGCGTGGTCTTGTTTTTTTTTTTGTTTTTTTCCATTTGTCAGGGTGTTAAAAGTTCATACCCAAACCCCCATCTGTAATGTTAATAATCATAATGAGGGTATTGACGGTAAGTTTCTGCTTTTATGTACATATTGTGAGTGCGCGCGCATGTGTGCATGCGTGTGCGCATGTGTGTGTGTGTGTGTGTGTGTGTGTGTGTGCGCATGTGCGGCGCGCCCGTGCGCACGCGTACGTGCGTGCGTTCGTGTATGTGTAAGAATTCGTGTATGTGTAAGAATAACCTTCGCAGAAAAGCGCTCACAGTGTGTTGTGGACAAAGACAATCCCGCTGTTCTGGGTTTGTACACTCGCCTCCCTGTGTGGAGCCGTTGTGTAAACATTGGTCAGCTTTTGGCGCGATACAGACACCAAAGGCAGTGTGTAGTTCGCTATTCTCCACGCTTTCAGTACAAGCGCCTTGGGGCCCCTTTTCTCCAGACACTCTAGGGTTTCAGATACCAGACGCTAGGCCTAACAGTAACAGAGCCGGCTTGTTGGCTGCGCGCGAACAATTTGTTACTTCTGTTTTCCGTCCCACGATTTTGAAGAATTTGACTCAAGCGACTTAATGCAGCAGTCAGAACTGCCGTGTAGAACAAATGACATCAAAACAAACTGTCATAACAGTACACCACACACAACCCCCCCCCCACCCCCACTTCCCCTTACAACTAATCTTACAACTAATCATACCCCCCCCCCTTCCCCTGACAAGTTTGTGTGTGTGTGTGTGTGTGTGTGGGGGGGGGGGGGGGGGGTGCTTGTGTGTGGGGGGGGGGTGTTTGTGTGTGTGTGTGAGGTGGGGTAGGGGACGGGGGTGGGGGGAGGGGGCGAAGTGTGTGGGGTATGTGTGTTGTGGGGTGAGGGTTGGGGAGGAGTAGAGGAAGTATATAGGTAGTGGGGGGAGAGGGCTGGTGGAAAAGGATTTCATATCATAGGGGGCTGTTAGCAGACACCTAACACGTGTAGCAAACGTTTGCATTATACCAGGGGAAAAGTGTTACACAATACTGTTGTGACATCAGTTTATTTTGATGTCATTTGTTCTTTTATATTCTTTTTGTCACTTTTTGACACCCACACCATGCACAAGCACTGCTCTCTCTCTCTCTCTCCCCCTCTCACACACACACACAGCCTGCACAAACACCACACACACACACACACAACACACAACACACACACACACACCACAAAAAAACTCCACGAAATCCATGGGCTTGAAATTGCCAATGTTTACCTCGATACCTGGGTCACCCGTGAAAGAAAGGTTGAGATTCGGGCAATCAGCACTGGCCCCTGTCCATTCGGAAACAAGTTCCGACTGACGAGTGCCACACCCTCTTCCTCTGCCACGCCCCCTCACACTGGACCCTCGCCGTTGTCCTAAACCCCCTCCCCTTCCTCGACTCCTTCCGACCTCTCACGAAAGGGAGGGGGCACTCGACATACACGGAATCGGGGATCAGCTTCGTCATCAACACCAACCTCCGATAGCAAAGGGTGGTGTTGATTGTGATCACTTTATTCCTCCTTCGAATCGCTTCATTCCACTTCTTTGAAGTCTTCGTCATCGCTTTCACGGTCTCGGATAACTTCTTGAAGCACTTCAAGAGCATTAGATCGTTTGAAAACTGCACGCGCCTGATCGAACTGCCTGCTCGAACTGCCTGCTCGACTCGCCATCTTCAACCAAGAAAGACCCATCCGAACTTTCCCGAAGTTATTGACCGAACAGACACGTGCCGGTCAGTCAGCTGACCCGTGAAAGGGAAACCGTCGTTTAGGGTGCAACCATTTAAACCATTTTTTTCTCCTTGCCTCCCTTCTTTAAATTGCCCAATTTTGATGATGAAATTATCACGAACGCCGTTTGTGCAAGGGCAGTCAACGGGTTAAGACACAAGTGCTGCTAGGGCTAGTTCCTGGAATGAATCCGCAAGGGACTAAATTACAATAAACTAATAAATTCCAAGGATATGTACCGCACCATTCCAGCAACTTACAGAGCAGCTTGGTGTTGCAATGACTGCAAGAAATATTCAATTATAAACAAAGCTTGCTCTTATGGCTTAGATTGAAGAAATACGGGGAGATAAGCATTCATATCTGCAGTGGCAGATTATTCTGCCTAACTAACAGTATGTGCTTGTGTGGGTGAATGGGGAAAAAACCAAATAAATGCTTCTCAAAATGAGCCTTCAGAAAGCTTATAGTCTCCAAGGGGGAGACGATCTCCAATGGGGATAAGATAAGATAATGTTGCTTATAGCCCAGCCGACCGCAAAGGGCCACATCAGGGCTGTCACCATGTTAAAATCAACTCGCCAGTCATTTGGGAAAAAAAAAAAAAAAAAAAAAAAAAAAAAAAAAAAAAAAACCTTTCACACATCTCAGTAAAAGACATCGTCTAGAAACGCACCAGAAACTTCGTTAAAAATCTTTCTTCCGTAAAATCTTAAATCAGATGAAAAATGTTGATCTCTCTCAAAAACTCAAGGATCACATCAGGCGGGACATCCCTGAACAGGACCTTCATGGACTCTGCTGTAAAATGTTTGTGTCTCACATCATGCAAGTCCCAACACTCTAAAAGAACATGTTTCATTGTGAGTGGCGCATGACATGAAATGCACCACGGAGCTTCTTCGCTCTTTAAAAGGTAAGAATGGGTAAAATACGAATGGCCGGTGTGCAGCCGGCACAGAACTGTTTCCTCTTTACGACCTCCCGACGTAGATGGGAGGAAGTCCTTAAGGTTTGGACGGATCTGAAAGAGTTTGTTATTCGTCTGTGTGTTCCAATCCTCCTGCCAGAGGTCTCTCACATAATCGTTAATTTTGGGTTTCACATCTGAGCAGGGGATATAAGTGTTGGACAGTTTCTCTCTTGTGGCATTCTTGGCTAAACGATCAACCATTTCGTTCCCGCCGATGCCAACATGACCAGGAACCCAAGCAAGAGTAATGTTGTAACCGTCCGCCTTCAACTTGCTAAAAAGTTTAAAAAAAAGTAAAAGTTCTGGATGCTGAAGGTTGCGGCCAGCTATGGCCTCCAAAGCTGACATCGAATCGACAGAACCAGAAAGTCCCTCTTCGAAGAATGTGAGATTATCTTCAAAGCCAGTACCAGAGCAGTAAGTTCAGCAGAATAGACAGAAGCATCTGAATGTATATGTTCCAACAGTATCTGAGAAGGAGCCCCAGGGCAGTAGGCTGCACAGGCCACTCCATCCTCAGACTTGGAACCGTCAGTGAAAACTTTTTGATAGGATGGGAATTTGGAACAGAGCTCAGCATACAAAGCCTTGTACGCCAGAGAGCTGGTAGACTTTGTGAAAAGCTGCAAGATCGAAACGAATCTCTGGTGTGAAAAAGGTCCACGGAGGTTGATCCGGAAACTTGGAAAAATCGGAAACTCAGGCATGGGAATTGACTGAAAGGGAAAACTCTGAAATCTAGGGGGGTCCGGGGGCATGCCCCCCGGAAAATTTTTTTTTTTCAAGATCAAAATCTGTGCAATCTGGGCTATCCTGACTTCATTTTTATGGATTTTATGAACGTAAAAAAAATGAAGTAAATTAGCATTTAAAACAACAAACAAAAAACAATTTTCACACAAAATGTTTTTATTCAGTTCTATGAGTTTATCTCCAGCTGACTACAAAGATCACACAGGCTCAAAAAACAAACAAAAACAAACAACAAAAACAAAACATACTCAACCAACCCAACCATCCAAACAATCACCAATCAACCAACTGGTCAACCAACCAAACAAGAAACACCCCCACACACAAAAGAAAAGTTAAGCTGCACACATTCACTTGAAACTGGTTACAGACACTGGCACCAGGCATTACCTCTAGAGCTGAGGCAAGTATCCTGAAGAGAAAAACACGAAGGTATTTGAAGTTTACTGCTGAGAAGACTGTCACACAAGCAGCTCCCCTGTTTACTGCTGTCACTGAGAAGACTGTCACACAAGCAGCTCCCCTGTTTACTGCTGTCACTGAGAAGAATGTCACACAAGCAGCTCCCCTGTTTACTGCTGTCACTGAGAAGAATGTCATACAAGCAGCTCCCTTGTTTACTGCTGTCACTGAGCTTGTTTACTGCTGTCACTGAGAAGAATGTCATACAAGCAGCTCCCTTGTTTACTGCTGTCACTGAGCTTGTTTACTGCTGTCACTGAGAAGAATGTCACACAAGCAGCTCCCTTGTTTACTGCTGTCACCGAGAAGAATCTTACCTGGCAAACGTTGATTACTTTCCAGAGACGCACACTTATCCAGATGCTTCTTTGAGCGGAGATGGTCAGTCAGTGTTGAAACACCACGACTGGCGTAAGATACGTCTTTGTTGCAGACAATACACCGTGCAGCTCCACTGATATTTATCTTGCGAAAGCGCGTCCCAAGGCGCTCCTTCTTTACTACATCTCCGATTTCCACCTCCACAACTACAAATATCCGCTCCCATTTCCATTTATTTGGGCACTTGTCTTCGAACGGATCGCCGAAGTTAACCACACGACCAAGGCACGCCATGTTGAAAACTCGCCTGTTCAAAGTTTGCGCATGCGCAGAAAGTCATGACATTCACAAATTTGGGCTGCCGCGGAGAGTTAATAGCTGCTGTTGCTGGCGATTCGGGTAACTGAGGCAGGCGTTCGCAGCACGCAAACACAGTACGCTCGCGTTCCGCAATAGTCTCGATCGTCCATACCCAAACTTCCGCGAGAACGAGAACAGAGATACGCTGGGCTTTAGTATAACTTGGTTTAGGCCACCCGGAGACCAGTTCAGCAACAGCAAAAACCCGGTGCTTTATATTTTTTGTACCCCAGATTTTTTTTTTCGCGGACGCAATTTCGTTTTCGGGGGAAAGCAAATTTTACTGCCGCGGAAATCAGCGTTTTTCGCTGACAATTCCATCCCCGAAACTACTCCAGGTCTAGACCTGCATTCGCACGTGAGGCTGCTACGAAGACCAACGGCGGAATACTTTTTAGGGTTTTTTTCAAACTTACTTTGGAACGGAGGATCAAAGCAGTCTAGGCAGGGTTTTCTGGTTCCGAGAACAGTCGGATATAATAATTCAACGACATTTTTCAGCTGTGGTTGGACAATGAAGGTTCACCCGCCTCTGCGTACAGGCTGTACACAGGGGTGGTGCGGAATGCTCCAGCAGAGACGAAGCCCTTGATGGTGGATAGGGCCCAAGAGTTTCAGGTAAGACGATCTTGCGGAGCCGTACACAGCAAAAACCGTAGTCCAATTTGGAACGGCCAGGGCTCTGTAGAGGTGCAGCAAAGTTTTCTTTTCAGCGCCCCAGTCGGTGTGCGCTACGACCCGCAGAATATTCAGTGCTTTCTGGCAAGCAGTTTTGAGGTTTTTGATGTGGCTGAGAAAGTTCAGTTTCTGGTCAAAAATGACTCCAGAATTTTGGCCTCTTTAAACGCTGGAATAGGAGATTTCCCTACTTGAAGTTCAGGATCTGGAAAAAACTGAGGGGAAATTAGGGGAAGTGAATACACTGCGTCTTTGGAAAAAAGGTGAAAACCTTTCCATCTCCCCATCGATGGATTTTATCCACACAAAGCTGGAGCCTGGGGTGGACACTCGGGTACAGGCTTCCAGTTGCGTAGACAGCGAAATCATCCAAAACAACGAGCAGTCTGAACCCTGCTGAACTGATTTGAACAATGTATTAATCTTGATGCTAAAGAGGGCAGGAGACAGTATGCTCCCTGTGGAACACCCAACTCCTGCTCCTGGACATCAGAGAGAGTGGTGAAAACCCGGACCTGAAACCGTCGTTCTGCCAAACATTTTGAATAAAATGCGGAAGATGACCTCGAAAACCCGGGGATGTGGAGATGAGTTCCCCGACTTCCAGGTGGTTCTTTGGGCCCTTCTCCAAGTCAAGAAAATTGCCACTGCATGCTGTTTGTTCAAAAAGGCGTTCCGAAGTGTAGTTTCCCAGACGAATCAAATGGTCAACAGTGTCCGATGTTTGCGGAAACCACACTGTTTCTTTCCCCAAAAAGGGCCCATCGGTTTCCAGTTTCCACATGACCCTTGCATTGACCATTTTCTCCATCAATTTAAGCCCACAGTGGTCAAAGCTTTGGGACGGTAGTTTGATGGATTAGAAAGATCTTTTCAGGTTTGGGGATGGGAATAATAGGGCTTTCGCCAAGAGGGCGGAAAGAAACCTGTAGTCCACACATGGTTGTTATACCTGTAACAGTTATCTTCAGACCTTTTGCGGAAGATGTTTCAACGTTGAATGGATTTATCTAGACCTGGAGGGGAATCGCTGCAAGAGAGTAAGGCAGATTTCAGCTCGTTTAATCGTGAAAGGAAGATTTTTAGTCTTCCATGTTGTCTGACGAAAAGTTGCAGGGTGATTTTTCTTTAAGGGCTTTGTTTTTGACAAAAGTGGCTTTGTTAAAAGAAGGGAATTCTTTTCAATGGTTGAACCCAGCAGTTTAGCAACTGCTTTCTTCTGTTATTAAAGAATCCGAAAACTTGAGATGGTTCACAGTGGGACAGGTGTTTTTCCCCTTTGATTTTCTTAATGATGTTCCACATTTTTCTTCTTAGAAGTTTTCAATGTCAGCCTGGAGCAGAAACTTCTCCAGCCCGACGTTTACTGATTTTAAAAGTGTGTCTCAAATTTGGCACGGAGTTTTGGGGGCTCGAGCTTTGGGGAACCGAGGTCGTTGGTACACCTGACGCTGAGCCCTTTTTCGGACTTTGGAAATTTGTTGGCAGTCTGAATCAAACCAGGGTTTTTTGGGCTTTTTGAAGTTTATCGGAAGACACGGGGAATACAAGCTTTAGCACACTTGATCAGTGTTAGTCAGTGATTCTGCTGGGCCCGGATTCTTAAAAAAATCAGTGTCCTGGAATTCCTTAGAAACAGTGGCTGCAAATAGATCCAGTTTGCTTTCTTAAAATTTAGATGTTGAGAGACAGAGACGTGTTCGTTATGACAGGTTGTAGAAGGACAGGGAAATGGTCACTTCCGTGCAGATCGCCATGGACAGACCATCATAGTCAGGACCAGCGAGGGGTCACAAACCGACAAATCTAAACACGAAAGTGAACCTGTGGAAGAGTGGAGATAAGTTGCAGATCCGTCGTTCAGACAACACAAATCCAAATCCAAAAGGACACCCTCAATTAGCAGACCTCTGGATGACGTACTGGCACTACCCAAAGAGGATTGTGACCTTTTAAAGTCCCCCAACAGCAAAAAAGGTGAGGAAGTTCTTCTATCAGATGACAAGGTCCTGACGACAAAACGGGACAGAAGGTGGGAGATAAAGGGAACAGATTGTCACGTCTTGTGGAGAGTGACTCGCAGCTACAGGCTGAAGGGGAGGTAGACAGAGTGACAAAACTATACAACAAAGTTTTGTGTAGGAGAAGGGCAACACCGCCGACAGTCCCAACGTGGATGGTTGTGCAGGTTTCGAAAGAATATTAAGCAGAAAGAGTAAAGGGCTTTGGCTTTGAATTTGAGTTTCTTGAAGAGCCACGACGGAAGGTTTTAGAGATGACACAGAAGCTGCAGCTCCTTGAAGTTGGAATTTAGACCACGGTATTTTTCCAATGGAAAATTGTATTATCCATGGTGCAGAGGGCGAAAAGGAGAGAGATCAGGTCATCTCTCCTCAACGTCGCGTCCAATGGAGAGATTTATTATTTAGTTTTAAATGGACTGTGTTGGTCTTTGGACCTGCTGGCAAACTTGCCCGCAGGTGAAAGGCCTGGAGTTTTGGAGATGGTGGAGGTTGGATTTGGGAGATGGAGGTTTTTTCCTCATCTCCACCAAACTCCACCACTGGGGGGAACTCCCTTGCCCGCACGGGCACTGGATAGGGGAGCTCGAGGCGGAAATTGTGGTTTTTTAGTCTGCCAGCAGTAGATGTTGTAGATGCTGGGCAGTCTGAGGGGTGGGGATTTTTTGCCTCCCAGGGGCGTCACTTTGGGTGGAAAGGTGGTGGACCTGCTTCCACCAGATTGACAATTCTACCTTGCCCAAAGTTTTGGAAAACGTAAAGTCATCGTCTGACAGCAGACTGACCGAGTGGGAACTGTGGGAACCGTCTTTACGGCCCAAAACATATGAAGTGTTTGGAGTCTGGGCTGCCACAACCTGCTTGCAGGCTTCAAAAAGGAGATCTTTTCCGTTTTAATGTGTTGTATTGTGGATTCTTGAATCCAAAGAGGACAGTTTCTGGAAGAGGAGGGATGGTCGCCAAACCCCAGTTAGCACAATGTGCCGGATCTTGCACGGCCCTCGTGGGTCGCCTTGCAGACAACCACGCACACCTCCTGCCCAGAACAGCGGTCTCTGACATGGCCAAACCTCTGGCACCTGAAACACCTCAACGGGGACGGCACATATAGCTGAACACAAACATTCAGGTAACCGCTTTGATGACCCGGGGGCAACACAGGGTTGCAGAATGTCAGAAAAAAGGGGGGTTGGTGGCCCTCTCTCCGACCTTTCTTTACGACACCCTGCGCACCTCCGTCACACCCTGGGACGCCAGTTTGTTTTGATCTCTGTTCCGAGACACCTGCTAAACTCTCGACAGCGAATCACACCTTTTGACGATTCAAATGTTTTTTGGGGAGTCCCTGATCTCCCTATCCTAGTTTTGTTGCTTTCAAAAGCTGTTCGATTGTTTCTGTGATCGACATTGAATAAGAAACGAACCATTCCTCAACCTTTTTATGGACCCAGGTTCACCTGCTATACCTGTAAAGCCCTTTTGGATAGCAAAAGGGCTCAGGCTGAAAGGGGTCTTTCCTGCTCTGTCCTTCCACCACGAGCAGGAAGCCCCGAAACCTGTCCTCTGTTTACCTCACTGTCAGAATCACCGTTTCAATTTTCCCCCGAAATAGGGGATACTGCCTTCCTCTTCCTTTTGGGGGGGTAGGTTTTTGAAAAAGCCATTTTTTGTTTGTGTTTCATCCCTCCCTGACCACCCAAACCCTTTGGGGTCCAATAAGGGGCCAGGGGCCAAAAAACCCAAAGTCTTGACCCCTTCCAGGCTTCGGGAGAGGGCATACGACAAACAGAAGCCACCAAAACCTATCCCCCTGATCATGCTCAACTCCCGGGAACAGAGAGCTGAGCACTGCAGGGGTTTACTTGGCCCGCAGGGGAACTGTCTGTCTTGACCAACCCCAAGAAGGGGAGCCGATTAGTACACCCGGGCCAAAGTGTACTCCTGTCTAGGAGAGGTCCGAGCCAAAGTGTGTGTTGAGAGCGCTGGCCCTCTCAATCACCAGGATCTCATTCCCCTCCGACACAGGTCGCACCGCACGGCAAAAGCGGCGGATCTTAAAGGGGACCACAGAGAGAAAAGGAGCGTGGAAAAGAAGACTTGAGGGGAGCGAAGATAGAAAGGGCCAAATAAGAAGGCAGAAAACCCAAGAAAGGAGAAAGGCGGGGTTACTCTTAGTCAGGATCCTCACCTTAGCCTATCTGACATGGGAAGCCCTACCAGGGGGATCAACTCCTTACCACGTTATGCTTAGGCCAGGGCAGATCTTGGGTTTTCGGACCTAAGCAGTTTTAAAAAAACCCAGCCTATTTCCAAGTATTGAGCCCCCGCCAGCAAAGCCTAAGGGATCACTGGACCGCGCAAGCCCTCCGACCCCGACAAGGTCGCAACCCCGGAGGGATCTCCAATGGGGGGGAAAGCCCACTAACATATAACTTTGGTCAGATACCGATATTTCGAAACCCGATTGTTTTTTCCTCAGTGACGCGGAAAGTGGTTAATTGACTCCCCTGCCTATTCGGTTTTAAGAAAAATGCTATCCCCGAAAATGTGGTGTGCAATACCGTAGTATGTTTGTCGAGTTTTTAAAAACCAACCAAAGGTGCCACCCAAGAAGCAAGGGAATCTTGAAAGAGCAAAAACGCTAATTTTCTTGTGAAAAGTAGAAAATATAAAAGATAACTCTTAAGACACAAGTGCTGAGGGCTAGTTCCTGGAATGAATCCACAAGGGACTAAATTTACAATAAACTAATAAATTCCAAGGTTAAGTACCGCACCATTCCAGCGTCTTACAGAGCAGCTTGAAAATATATAAATCATTACTCATATATATAACAAGTAAACTTGCACTCTACTTTTTCATTTATTGTTCTTTACACACACACAGACATACACTCAAAACAATACGTGCTGATGGGCAGTCCTGGATAAAGTTCTGGAATTCCTTAAAATCATGCATTAATTTGAGATTTTTCAGCAAGTTCCCCTGTCAAGAAACAAACATAAGACTACCAATACTTTCTAATCACTTGAGAAACCTAATTTCTATCGACTAATGATCAATAAACTATATTTCTGCCGGTATCTTTAGGAAAAAAATCAAAATCAGAAAAGGAAAACTTCAGAGCTGAATCTAAACACCTAGGAAACTTCCTAAAACATTTCTAGAATGTTGACCACAAAACACCTACCTTTGTTCCCACGTAAGTTATAGTATGACGACCCCTAGTGAGCTGATGGTCACACATGGGAGAAAGTCGTGCACAATGCTGAATAACAGTCTGTGTTCCCATCTAAGTTATGGTGTGACGACCCCTAATCAGCTGATGGTCACACATAGGAGAAAGCCGTGCACCAAAACGCTGAATAACAGCTGACCTGTGTTTCCATCTAAGTTATAGTATGACGACCCCTAGTGAGCTGATGGTCACACATGTGAGAAAGCTGTGCACCACAATGCTGAATTACAGCTGACCTCTGTGGATCCGGTGAAGGCCACTTTGTCCACGTCCATGTGGGAAGCAATGGCAGCACCAGCTGTGGGGCCGTAGCCTGGAATGATGTTCACCACGCCTGGAGGGAATCCAGCCTGCAACAGCAACAACAAACAATACTGCTTGAACAGCACTACATGGCCAGTCGACAGCAACCTCAATAAACAATATTGCATGAACAGCACTACAAGGCCAGTCGACAGCAACCTCAATAAACAATATTGCATGAACAGCACTACAAGGCCAGTCAACAGCAACCTCGATAAACAATACTGCTTGAACAGCACCACATGGCCAGTCTTCAGCAACCTCGATAAACAATACTACTTACACAGCACTACATGGCCAGTCGACAACAACAACAACAATACTACTTACACAGCACTACATGGCCAGTCGACAACAACAACAACAATACTACTTACACAGCACTACATGGCCAATGAAAACAAACTGCGGCGTTACTGAAACATGACAAAAAAGCAGAAGAGCACACAAAACAAAGTGTGAAGTAACGACGATTTAATGCACGACACAAAACAGGACAAGAAATTTTCGGCAAAATGCCTTCCTCAGCGACAAAAAAAATACAGACATAAACATGCACAATACTCCCCTTGTGAAGCCAAAGTGGTGAATGGTGGTGAACAACAATAAACAATACTACTTACACAGCACTACATGGCCAGTCTTCAGCAACATCAATAAACAATACTGCTTACACAGCACCACATGGCCAGTCGACAGCAACAATAAACAATACTACTTACACAGCACTACATGGCCAGTCAACAACAATAAACAATACTACTTACACAGCACCACATGGCCAGTCAACAACAATAAACAATACTACTTACACTGCACTACATGGCCAGTCTTCAGCAACATCAATAAACAATACTACTTACACAGCACCACATGGCCAGTTGACAACAAACATCAATAAACAATACTACTTACACAGCACTACATGGCCAGTCAACAACAATAAACAATACTACTTACACAGCACTACATGGCCAGTCAACAACAATAAACAATACTACTTACACAGCACTACATGGCCAGTCAACAACAATAAACAATACTACTTACACAGCACTACATGGCCAGTCAAACAATAATAAACAATACTACTTACACAGCACTACATGGCCAGTCGACAGCAACAACAATAAACAATACTGCTTACACAGCACTACATGGCCAGTCAACAACAATAAACAATACTGCTTACACAGCACTACATGGCCATTGAGGAATTTGACTGCTTTAGAGCAGTACACCCGACTATGGACAAAATAATACCAACAGGTAATTCTACACACACACACACCAAAAAAAAACCCCACCTCCAAACAAAAAAGCCACAACACTAAGAGGGAAAAAGGATCAAGACAAAAATAAAGAGATGAGAACATCTCTACTACAAGTTAACAGATGACAGCTGCAATAAACCAGTAACCACAGACTGTTGCACATCAGCCCTGCCCATGAAACACTGAAAAACACAGTAAAAACAAAAGCATCTATGATACAATGCTGTCAATACAACAGTCATTGCAATAAACTTATGAAGTCAAATGTGTAAAAAATGAAAACGCTGAGTGAAAGAGAATAGGTCCCGCATTAAAGTACCTAAAAAGTGCATGCTATATACCTGTCAGTATACTTAGTTCATATGGGACAAATCATGCACACGGAGGAGGAAAACAGCTTAGACCACTATCACACTAACTGTTCAAGATCAGCTTCAGATCAGGAAACACAATGAAATCTGCCCTGTACAAAACCTGCACCCCTCCTCAATTTTGCAACACCATCCAAACAATCATAGTTTGAAACACGAACTATTCTTCTTCATGTACTGAGTGAAAAATACATTCCCCTTTAATTCAAAGCAAGTGAAAAATAAGACGAAAGCATGAAACAAAACAAAAAAAGGAATCTCTCTTTACTAATCTATTACTGAATCATAAATAATGCAGGCACCTTACAAGACTGGCAAACACCTTAACATCCCAGGAAGTCACAGGCCCTAATCTGAAAGAAGCCAATGATCTGTCCCTCCCTCTCCTCTTCACCAGGATATATTTGGATGGGTTTTTTGGTTGATTTTTTCCAGAAAAAGCAGGCATTAATGAATTTAACATTTTGCTCTAGATCCACACTGCTCTCATGGAAGTTAAGGAGAGGGGGTGGAAAAAACAGCCTAGTTTCAAGTAATCCCCCCCCCCCCCTCTCCTTTTCCTTCTCCCTGTGACCCTTCCATAGGTGTGCAGACCTCTTCAATCAGCTTGGCGACGTACAACCCCGTGAGGGGGGTCTGCTCGGCCAGCTTCATCACCACAGTGTTGCCCATGGCCAGGGCAGGCCCCAGCTTCCATGCTTGCATCAGCAGGGGGAAGTTCCACTGAAGGGAAACGACACCTGGTCAGCATCGCCCCCCCCACACTCACACCTGGTCAGCATTGCCCCACTCCACACACACACACACCTAGTCACCATCACCCCACTACACACACCTGGTCAGCATTGCCCCACTCCACACACACACCTGGTCAGAATTGCCCCACTCCACACACACACCTGGTCAGTATCGCCCCACTCCACACACACACCTGGTTACCATCACTCCACTCACACACACCTGGTCACCATAACCCCACTCCACACACCAGGGATGAGAACAGATTTTTAAAAAGCAGGAGATTTTTCTGTTGGGGGTCTGGGGGCAGAGCCTCCAGTGGGGTCAAGGGGCAACACCCCTGCGGGGTCAGGGGCAGCGCCCCTGAAGCTGAAGCATTTTTTAATATATAAAGAAAAATCCACATTTAAAACCATCAAAATATGTTTCTAGCCTTCAATTCAAACCTCAAATCTGAGGGTTTTTTTTTTTTTTTTGTTGTGTTGTTGTCAAACATGCAAATGGATTTAAATACAGGGCTCTCTGCGTTTGTGGCTGGTCGATTTACATAAGAAATGGGTTTTTCCGAAAATTACCTGCCCTTGGCCCTGGTTCTATTATTAGTAACTAGACGTCTAGGTTTTGTTTCACAACATAAAGTCAAATGACGAATGTTTCAGCTAACTGAGATAGTTTGACCATTGCAAATGAATGATAAAATATAACAGAGAGCAAAATCACCAACAGCTTACTTTCCAAAGTTTAATTGTTCTTCAATGCAGCGACACGCTGCCTGTGAACCAGGCGTTTCATTGGTCAGCAATCGTAATGAAGCCACGACTCCGAAGCTGATTTTCTTGTTGCAAGCTAGACATAACGCCTGCTCGTCACTGCTTTTGCATATGCTATCTCTAACTCTACTCCCACACACACACCTCTTCCTCGAGCCAGTTTTCTTTCCAACGGTTGGGAATTTTTTTTTTTTTTTTTTTTTTTTTTTGCGATTTCGTTCGACGCCATGAATCACAGATGACACTCGGTCGATCGGCGCTGTAAGCGATGTGCAGTGGTTGGCCGAGTCAACCGAATAAAAACCAGCCCATTGGGTATAAGCCTAGAGTAATCTCGCCGGAGGCGTCTCGCCGAGATTGGGAGCAAAGAAAATCGCGATAGCTTTATTTTTTTTCGGCGGAGATTTTTTCAAACGGCGGACATTTTTTTTAAGACGGCGGAAAACGGTGGAGCCGTTCTCATCCTTGACACACACACCTGGTCAGCATCATCCCACTCCACACACACACCTGGTCACCATCACCTCACTCCACACACACCTGGTCACCATCACCCCACTCCACACACACACACACCTGGTCTCCATCACCACACTTCACACACACACACACACCTGGTCAGCATCCCCCCAATCCACACACACGTGTGGTCACCACCACCCCGCTCCAGACACCTGGTCACCCATCACCCCACTCACCTGGTCAGCATCTCCACAATCCACACACGTGGTCACCATCACCCCACTCCAGACACACACACCTGGTCACCATCACCCCACTCCACACACACCCGATCAGCATCTCCAATCCACACACACGTGGTCACCATCACCCCACTCCACACACACACACACACCTGTCACCATCACCACACTCCACACACACCACCTGGTCACACATCACCCAACTCCACACACACACCTGGTCACCATCACCACACTTCACACACACACATCTGGTCAGCATCTCCCCAATCCACACACATGTGGTCACCACCACCCCACTCCACACATGTGTCACCATCATTCCACTCCACACAGACACACACACCTGGTCACCATCACCCCATTCCACACACACCTTGTCACCATCATTCCACTCCACACAGAAACACACACACTGGTCACCATCACCCCGATCCACACACACACACCTTATCAGCATCCCCCCAATCCACACACACGTGGTCACCATCATCATCACCCCACTCCACACACCTGTCACCATCACCACACTCCACACACACACACCTGTCACCATCACCTCACTCCATACACACCTTGTCACCATCATTCCACTCCACACAGACACACACACCTGGTCACCATCACCCCGATCCACACACACACCTTATCAGCATCCCCCCAATCCAACACACGTGGTCACCATCACCATCACCCCACTCCACACACACACACCTGGTCACCATCCCCCTACTCCACACACACACCTGATCAGCATCTCCCCACTCCACACACGCAATGTGGTCACCTTCACCCCACTCCACACACACAAATGTGGTCATCACCCCACTCCACACACACACACTGGTCACCATCACCTCACTCCACACACACCTGGTCACCATCACCCCACTCCACACACACCTGGTCACCATCACCCCACTCCACACACCTGGTCACCATCACCCCACTCCACACACACACCTGGTCACCATAACCCCACTCCACACACACCTGGTCACCATCACCCTACTCCACACACACACCTGATCAGCATCTCCCCACACAGAATGTGGTCACGATCACCCCACTCCACACACACCTGGTCACCATCACCCCACTCCCCACACACACCTGGTCACCATCACCCCACTCCACACACAACCTGGTCATCATCACCCCACTCCACACACACGTGGTCACCATTACCCCACTCCACACACACACACCTGGTCACCATCACCCCACTCCACACACACACCTGGTCACCATCACCCCACTCCACACACACACCTGGTCACCATCACCCCACTCCACACATGTGGTCACCATTACCCCACTCCACACACATACACCTGGTCACCATCACCACACTTCACACACACCTTGTCACCATCACGCAATCCACACACAACACACGTGGTCACCATCACTCCACTCCCTCCACACACCTGGTCAACATCACCCCTCTCCACACACACACACCTGGTCAACATCACCCCACTCCACAAACTTACACCTGGTCAACATCACCCTACTCCACACACACCTGGTCAACATCACCCCACGCCACACACACCTGGTCACCATCACCCCGCCCACAACGTCACATCCCCCACACACACACTGGTCACCACCCCTCACTCCACACACACACACCTGGTCACCATCCCCCACTCCACACACACACACCTGGTCACCATCCCCCCACTCCACACACACACACACCTGGTCACCATCCCCCCACTCCACACACACACCTGGTCACACCCCCACTCACACACACAGGTCCCCCCCCACTCCACACACACACCTGGTCACCATCCCCCCACTCCCACACACACTGGTCACCATCCCCCCACTCCACACACCACACACCTGGTCACCATCCCCCCACTCCAAACACACACCTGGTCACCATCCCCCCACCCAACTGGTCCCACCCCATCCACACACACACCTGGTCACCATCCCCCCACTCCACACACCAGGTCACCATCCCTCTCCAACACCCACCCCACACCTGGTCCCATCCCACTCTACACACCACACACTGGTCACCATCCCCCCACTCACACACACACCACCTGGTCACCATCCCCCCACTCCACACACACACCTGGTCACCATCCCCCACTCCACACACACACAACACACACCTGGTCACCATCCCCCCACTCCAACACACCACACACCTGGCACCATCCCCCCACTCCACACACACACACCTGGTCACCATCCCCCCACTCCACACACACACACCTGGTCACCATCCCCCCACTCCACACACACACACACACCTGGTCACCATCCCCCCACTCCACACACACACACACCTGGTCACCATCCCCCCACTCCACACACACACCTGGTCACCATCCCCCACCCACCACACTGGTCACCACCCCCACTCCACACACCTGGTCACCATCCCCCCACTCCACACACACACCACACACCTGGTCACCATCCCCCCACTCCACACACACACACCTGGTCACCATCCCCCCACTCCACACACACACCTGGTCACCATCCCCCCACTCCACACACACCTGGTCACCATCCCCCCCACTCCACACACACCTGGTCACCATCCCCCCACTCACACACACGTCACCACCCCCATCACACCACACCTGGTCACCATCCCCCCACTCCACACACACAACACCTGGTCACCATCCCCCCACTCCACACACACACCTGGTCCATCCCCATCACACACCACCTGGTCACATCCCACCCACACACCTGGTCACCATCCCCCCACTCCACACACACACACCTGGTCACCATCCCCCCACTCCACACACACACACACTGGTCACCATCCCCCACTCCACACACACACACCTGGTCACCATCCCCCCACTCACACACCACAACTGGTCACCCACTCCAACACAACACACTGGTCACCATCCCCCCACTCCACCACACACAACCTGGTACCACCCCACTCCACAACCACCGTACATCCCCACTCACACACACCTGGTCACCATCCCCCACTCCACACCACCTGGTCACCATCCCCACTCCACACAACCACACAACTATCACACCATCCACACACACACCTGGTCACCATCCCCCCACTCCACACACACACACACCTGGTCACCATCCCCCCACTCACACACACACACACCTGGTCACCATCCCCCCACTCCACACACACACACACACACCTGGTCACCATCCCCCACTCCACACACACACACACCTGGTCACCATCCCCCCTCAACACACACCGGTCACCATCCCCACTCACACACACACCTGGTCACCATCCCCCCACTCCACACACACACACCTGGTCACCATCCCCCCACTCACACACCACACACACTGGTCACCATCCCCCCACTCCACACACCTGGTCACCATCCCCCCACTCCACACCTGGTCCATCCCCCCACTCCACACACACACACACCTGTCACCATTCCCCCCACTCCACACACACACCTGGTCACCATCCCCCCACTCCACACACACACACACCTGGTCACCATCCCCCCACTCCACACACACACACCTGTCACCATCCCCCCACTCCACACACACACCGGCAATCCCCTCCACACACACACACCTGGTCACCATCCCCCCACTACCACACACACAACACCTGGTCACCATCCCCCCACTCACACACACACACCTGGTCACCATCCCCCCACTCCACACACAACACACCTGGTCACCATCCCCCCCATCCACACACACACACCTGGTCACCATCCCCCCACTCCACACCACACACACCTGGTCACCATCACCCCACTACCACACACCTGGTCACCATCACCCCCACTCCACACACACACATGGTCACCATCACCCACTCTACACACACACACCTGGTCACCATCCCCCCACTCCACACACACACCTGGTCACCATCACCCACTCAACACCACCTGTCACCATCCCACACACACCTGGTCACCATCCCCCACTCCACACACACACCTGGTCACCATCACCCCACTCTACACACACACCTGGTCACCATCACCCCACTCCACACACACACACCTGGTCACCATCCCCCACTCTCACACATACTGGTCACCATCACCCACTCAACCACCGGTCACCACACCCACTCACACACACACCTGGTCACCATACCCCTCTACCACACCGGTCACATCACCCACTCTCACACACCCTGGTCACCATCCACCCCACTCACACACCGGTCACATCACCCCACTGTACACCACCTGTCACCATCACCACTCTACACACACCTGGTCACCATCACCCCACTCCACACACACACCTGGTCACCATCACCCCACTACCACATGGTCACCACACCCCACACAAACCTGGCCCCCATCACCCACTCTACACACACACACCTGGTCACCATCACCCCACTCTACACACACACACCTGGTCACCATCACCCCACTCTAACACACACACCTGGTCCATCACCATCACAACACTGGTCACATACCCTCACACACCTGGTCACCATCACCCCACTCACACAACACACCTGGTCACCATCACCCCACTCCACCACACACACACCTGGTCACCATCACCCCACTCCACACACACACACCTGGTCACCATCACCCCACTCACACACACACACCTGGTCACCATCACCCCACTCCACAACACACACCTGGTCACCATCACCCCACTCTAACACACACACCTGGTCACCATCACCCCACTCTACAGCTTAAAATGGTCTATCCAAATCAGAGGAAAATTTCTGAAGTGGCGAACCACGAATCGTGCCTGCAAGCAGCACGCCCTGGCTAGGGGTCTGGGGCATCCCCCCAGAAAATTTGAAACGGACAAAATCTGTCACTCGTCACCGGCCTATTTTTGGGGACAAACTTGCACAGAAAAGTGCAGATTTAAGCAAAAGGTACTCCATACACCACTCATTCACATCCACTGTCAAAGACAAGCATAATAAAAATGTTGCTTATAGCCCACCGACCGCACGTGGCCACCATCAGGGCTGTCACCACGTTAAATCAACTCACCATCATTTAAAAAAAAACAAAAAACAAAAACAAAACAAACAAAAAAAAACTTTCACACATTCGTAATGACATCGTCTACAACGACAGAAACTTTGTAACAATCACTTCTTCCGTAAAATCTCCAACGAGCACAACTGTTAATTTCTCTCAAAAATCCAGGACACTAGGCGGACACATCCTGTACATCACGGATCTCACATCACGCTGTAAAATGTTTGGTCTCACATCGTCAGTCCCAACACTCTAAAAAACATTTCATTGTGAGTGGTCATGACATGGAATGCACCCACGACTCTTCACTCTAAAAGGTAAGAATGGTAAAATCACCGAATGGCCGGTGTGCAGCACGGCACAGACACGTTTCCACTTACACCACCCGACGTAGATGGGAGGAAGTCTTTAAGGTTTGGACGGATCTGAAAGAGTTTGTTATTCGTCTGTGTGTTCCAATCCTCCTGCCAGAGGTCTCTCACATAATCGTTAACTTTGGGTTTCACATCTGAGCAGGGGATATAAGTGTTGGACATTTTCCCTCTCTTGTGGCGTTCTTGCTAAACGATCAACCATTTCGTTCCCGCCGATGCCAACATGGCCAGGAACCCAAGCAAGAGTAATGTTGTAACCGTCCGCCTTCAACTTGCTAAAAAGTTCAAAAAAAAGTAAAAGTTCTGGATGCTAAAGGGTTGCGGCCAGCTATGGCCTCCAAAGCTGACAGCGAATCCGACAGAACCAAAAGTCCCTCCTCGAAGAATGGGAGATTATCTTAAAAAGCCAGTACTAGAGCAGTAAGTTCAGCAGAATAGACAGAAGCATCTGAATGTATATGTTCCAACAATATCTGAGAAGGAGCCCAGGGCAGTAGCTGCACAGGCCACTCCATCCTCAGACTTGGAACCGTCAGTGAAAACTTTTTGATAGGATGGGAATTTGGACAGAGCTCGGCATACAAAGCCTTGTACGCCAGAGAGCTGGTAGACTCCTTACGAAAGCTGCGAGATCAAACGAATCTCTGGTGTGAAAAAGGTCCATGGAGGTTGATCCGGAAACTTGGAAAAATCGGAAACTACTCCCAGGTCTATACCTGCATTCCGCACGTGAGGCTGCATACGAAGACCAAACGGCGGAATACATTTCGGGTTTGTTTCAAACTTACTTTGGAACGGAGGTCAATAACACAGTCATAGGCAGGATTCTGCGGTTCTGAGAACAGTCGGATGTAATAATTCAAAGACAGTTTCAGCCTGCGATTGGACAGTGAAGGTTCACCTGCCTCTGCGTACAGGCTGTACACAGGGGTGGTGCGGAACGCTCCAAGACAGAGACGAAGCCCTTGATGGTGGATGGGTCCAAGAGTTTGAGGTAAGAAGATCTTGCGGAGGCCGTAACACAGCACAAAACCCTAGTCCAGTTTAGAACGGGCCAGGGCTCTGTAGAGGTGCAACAAAGTTTCTTATCAGCGCCCCAGTCGGTGTGTGCTACGACCCGCAGAATATTCAGTGCTTTTGGCAAGCAGTTTTGAGATTTTTAATATGGCTGAGAAAGTTAAGTTTTTGGTCAAAAATGACTCCCAGAAATTTGGCCTCTTTAACAGCTGGGAATGGAGATTTCCCCCAACGTGAAGTTCAGGATTCTGCAAAAAACTGACGGCATTATGGAAGTGATTACACTGGGTTTTTGTAGCAGAAAAGGTGAAACCTTTTCATCCGCCCACTGATGGATTTTATCTACGCCAAAGTGGAGGCCTGCGCTGGGGACATCGGGTACAGGCTTCCAGTTGCGTAGACAGCAAAATCATCCACAAACAATGAGCAGTTCTGAACCCTGCTGAACTGATTTCACAATATTGTTGATTTTAATACTAAAGAGGCAGGAGACAGTATGTCTCCCCTGTGGAAACCCAACTATGATCGTGGACATCAGAGAGAGTGGTGCCAACCCGGACTGAAAAACTGTCGTTCTGCAAAAAAATTTTCGAATAAAAAGCGAGAGATGGACCTCTAAAACCCAGAACATGGAGATCATGAAGTATCCCGACTTCCAGGTGGTATCGATGGCCTTCTCCAAGTCGAGAAAATTGCACTGCATGCTGTTCTGTTTAAAAAAAGCGTTCTAAGTGTTAGATTCCAAGAGAATCAAATGGTTCAACTGTACTCGATGTTTGCGGAAACCACACTGTTCGTTCGCCAAAAGGCCATCGGTTCGAGTTTCCACATAGCCTAGCATTGGCCCATTTTTTCCATCAATTTACAGACACAGCTGGTCAAAAGCTATTGGACGGTAGTTAGATTGGATTATTAGAAAGATCTTTTCCAGGTTTGGGGATGGGAATAATGAGGGCTGTCCGCCAAGAGGGTGGAAAGCAAACTGTAGTCCACACGTGGTTGTATACTGTAACAGGTGTTCAGGACCTTCTTGGGAAGATGTTTTCAATAGTTGATAAAGATAATGTCATCTATTCCTGGAGAGGAAGCGCTGCAGAGAGTAAGGCAGATTTCAGTCGTTTAATGTAAACGAAGATTGTAGTCTTCCATGTTGTCGATATAGAAAAGTTGCAGGGAGATTTTTCTTTTAGGGCTTTGTGTTTGACAAAAAGTGACTGATATATTAGAAGAGGAGGAATTCTTTTCAATGGTTGACGCAAGCAGATTGCAACTGCTTTATTTTCTGTTATTAAAGAATCCTGAAAACTTGAGATGGTTCACAGTGGGACAGGTGTTCTTCCCTTTGATTTTCTTAATGATGTTCCACCCTTTTTTTTAGAAAGTTTTTGTGTTCACTGTTATTTAGAGCAGAAGCTTCTCAGGACGAGTTTACTGATTTTTATAAAGTGTGTCTTGATTTAGCACGGAAGTTTCGATGGGCTCGAGCGTTGGGACCCGAAAGGTCGTGGTATACTGACGCTGAGGGCCCGTTTTCTACACTTTGGAAATTTGTTGGCATTCTGAATCGAACCTGGGGTGTTTTGGGCATTTGAAGTTTATCGGAAGACACTGGAATTACAGGCTTTAGTACATTTGATCATAGTGTTAGTCAGAGATTCTGCTGGGTCTGGACTCTGAAAAATCAGTGTCTGGAAATTTCTTTTGAAAATAGTTGGCTGCAAATAGATCCCAGTTAGCTTTTTTATAATTGAGATGTGAGAAACAGAGACTGTGTTCTGTTAATACAGGTTGTAGCAGGACAGGGAAAATGGTTCACTTCCGTGCCGGATCGTCATGGACAGACCACTCATAGTCCAGGACCAGCGCGGGGTCACAAACCCCGGTAAAAACAATAAAAATCTAAAAAAAACACGAAAGTGAACCTGTGGAAGAGTGGAGGTAAGTTGCAGGATCGTCGTTCAGACAACACCAATCCAATCCGAAAGGACATCCTCAATTAGCAGACCTTGGATGACCGTCTTACAGCACTACCCCAAAGAGGATTGTGACCGTTAAAGTCACCAACAGCAAAAAAGGTCGAGGAAGTTCTTTCTATCAGATGACAAAGTCCCTGACGACAAACCGGGACAGAAGGAGGTAAATAAAGAGACGATTGTCACAGTCTTGTGGAGAGAGATCTCTGCAGCAACAGTTGAAGGGAGGTAGACAGAGCGAAGGACTATACAGTAGAGTTTTGTGTATGAGAAGGGGCAACACCGCCCGACCATCCCAACGTGGATGGTTGTGCAGGATTTGAAGAATATTAAGCCAGAAAGAGGTAAGACTTCTGGCTTTGCATTGAGTTTCTGAACAGCACGACGGAAGGTTTTATAGATTGCACAAAAGCTGCAGCTCTCAAACGTTGGAAATTTAGTCCAACGGATTTTCCAATGGAATATTGTATATCCATGGTGCAGAGGGCGAAAAGGAGAGAGATCAGGGTCATCTCCTCTTCAAGTCTGGTTGCTAAAGGTGTAAATTTTATTTGAGGTTTGTACTGGACTGTGTTGGTCTTCAGGACCTGCTGGCAAGAATGCAACAGCGTGAAAGAAGGAGGTCTGGATTTGGGAGCCGGTGGAGCGTTTCTTCCTTATCTCCACCATCTCCACACAGTCACTGGGTTGAACTCCCTTGCCCGCACGGGCACTGGACAGAGGAGTTAGTGGGGAATTGCTGGTTTTTTAATTGCCCAGCAGCAGATGTTGTAGACTGTGGGAAGTCTGAGGGGGTGGCGGATTTTTTGCCTCACCAGGGGCCAGTCATTTGGGATGGGAAGGTGGTGGACCTGCTACCACCAGGAGTTGAAGTTCGTACTTGCAGTTGTCTTCGAACGTTAGTCATCAGTACTGAACAGCAGACTGATCGAGTAGTGGAAAACTGTGGGAACTTTCTTACAGCCGAAAGCATGGAACGGGGCTGTCGGCGTCTCTGACTGCCCACAACCTGCTTGCGGGCTTCAAAAAAGGAAATTTTCTTTTCCGTTTTGAGTCTTTGAAATTGCGGATTCCTGAAATCCAAAGAGGGCAGTTTCGTGAAGAGGGAGGGATGGTTTGGCACACCACAGTTAGCACAATGTGCCGGATCTTGGACCGGGCTCATGGGTTGCCTTGCAGCAAACACGCATACCTCTTCGCCTGAACATCGGTCCTGACATGGCCAAACTTCTGGCACCTGAAACCTCAACGGGGACGGAAAACATATAACAGAAACATGAACATTCAAGTAACCAACTTTGATGACGGAGGCAGACAGGGTTGCAGATACAAACAAAAACAACAAAGAAAAAAAAAGGAAAAAAAAAAAAAGGTCAGCAGAAAGAGGGTGTTTGGTGGCCCACTCTCTCGAACCTTTCTTTTACTGTCACCCTGGCACTCCGTCACCCCCCCCCCCCCCCCCCCCCCCCCCCCCCCCCCCCCCCCCCCCCCCCCCCCCACCCTGGTGATTGCCAGCTCCGTCTTAATTTCTGCCTGATACACCAGATAAATACCTGCAGCGAATCACGCCTTTGTGAGTTTAACTGTTTGTGGGGAGTTACCCTGATCTCCTGTCCACAAGTTTCTTTGCCTTCAGCAGCTGTTCAGGATTGTTTTGGTGATGTACACTGAATAAGAAATGAACCATTCTCAACTCTTGATGGACCGAGGGATCACCTGCTTAAGCTTGAAAGCCCTTCTGTATGGCGAAAAGGGCTCAGAGCTGAAAGGGGATCTTCCTGCTCCGTCCTTCCATCACGAAGCCGGAAGCCAGTACCAGAATCCTGTCCTCTGTCGTACTCCATATCGGATCACTATCTGAATCAAAACTTCCCTGAAATGGGGGATGGCAGCCTTCCTCTTTTTTGGGGGATTGTTTTGAAAAAGCCAGATGTATTTTTATTTTATTTCATCTCTCCTTACCACCCACCTTGGAGTTCAACTAAGGGCCAGGGCCAGAAACCAATGTCTTGACCCTTCCAGGCTTTCGGGGAGAGGAGAATACGACAAGCAGAAGCCAAACAACCCCTATCCCCCCTGATCATGCTCATTAAACTCCGGGAACAGAGCGTGAGCACTGCAGGGGTTTACTTGGCCAGCTGGGATACTGCCGTCTTGGACCCAACCCCAAGAAGGGGAAGCCGATTAGTTACACCGGGCCAAAGTGTACTCCATGTCTAGGAGACGGTCCGAGCCAAAGCTGTATGTGTTGGAGAGCGTGGCCTCTCAATCACAGGTCTCATTCCCTCCGACACAGGTCGCACCGCACGGGCAAACGCGTGCGGATCTTAAGGAGACCAAGAGAGAAAAAGGAGTGTGGAAAACGAAGACTTGAAGGGTAGACGAAGATAGAAAAGGGCCAAATAAGGGGTAGGGCAGAAAACAAGAAAAAGGAGAAAGGTTGGGGTTACTCTTAGTCAGGATCCTCACCCTTAGCCTATCTGAATGGAGAAAAGCCCTACCAGGGCATCAACTCTTACAACGTTACGCTTAGGCAAACAGCATCTGCACCTCTCAGGCCTTGACGGCAGTGTGAAAAAAAACAGCCTATCTCAAGTATTGATGGCCCCCGCAGCAAAGCCTAAGGGATCACTGGAGCCACGCAAACCCTCCGACACGACAAAGGTCGCAACCCCCCCGAAGAGCGGGTGTCAAAGACAAGACAAAGGTCGTAAACATCTAAAACTTAAAAGATATTTATATCAACACATTTCATGTGAAAAGAAGCATAAAAAGAACCAACAGGTTATCAAGGACAAAACAAAATGGTTATTGGTGGAGACACAGTTATCAAAATTCAAAACTCACGTTTGGAATGTGGAACTAAGCAATAGGAGAGGTGTGGGTTCTGTCGCCTCTTCCGACAAGGCACAGCCAAGTGAGCGAAATATTCTTTCCCTTCCCCTTGTCTGCATGGGAAAGCTGCCCATTACTCTTTAGGATGGGTCGGAAGAAGCTGACAGGGTTGCTCTGCTTCTTCTTCTTGGGTGTGAAGGCATTTCAATTTCAATTTACTTCTGTTAGTACGGTGCTGAACTGGCAAAGGACATGCTTGAAGACCGATTCTCCTTGTTTCAGCTTCAAGTGTTAAAGATGATCCAAGACATTAGGTTCCTGCCACTTAACTCGGGGAGGATCAAGGCCTTTTTTCTTGCGAGTCTTTTGTTCGATGATTCTCACAGTCGCCATATGATAGATTAGGCGCCTAAGCTACCGGTGCGAAATGGTTGTTTGCGACCTTTGAACCGATACGCCACAATGATCTGGGACGCAATTCTCCAAAAAGCAAAAACAGAAAGAGAGACATGACGTTAGTGTGGCTTGGATCTGGCAAACGCATATGGATTGTGCCCATGAGATGATTAAGTTGGACTCTTGAGATGTACCATGTGCAAAGAACTTCCGCGACAAGCTCAAGAAGTACTTCAATGGCTTTCAATGCGGTTCTTACAAGGAGTACACACATGATGTGGATCAACTTGGAAAAGGGGCATTGCAAAGGGCTGTGCAATTCCCCGATACTGTTCGTGCTGGCAATGGAATCATCTTGAAAGCAGCAAACAACAACGCGACGACAAAACAGACCTTGGCGATGGATACAAGGATGCCTCTCTCAAGGCCCGTCATGGATGGACACTACAGTTGATTTCATCAGTGACGACGAGGAACGTCATGTGCTGGAGAGGCTGGACGACATAGGTGCCTTATCAGAATGAAGTTTCAGCAAAGAAATCCACGGAGTCTCTCACGAGGAAAGGAAAAGTGGCCGAATCTTTGAGTCTTCAGTGTTGCCAACAGGGCCAATTCCAACAGTCACAGAAAAATCAGTCAAGAGCCTTGGAAGATGGTATGATGATACGTGAAAGACACACAGAGAGCAAAAGAAAACAGCAGATGGCGGAAGAAGGCTTGGAGACATTGACCAGTGTGGGCCCCCTGGCAAATACAAGGTCTGGTGTCTGCAGTTCATGCTGATACCAAAACTCCTATGGCCTCTGATGATATACGACATCTGCACCAGCACAGTGGAGGCAATGGAAGCCAAAATCAACAAGTTCACAAGGAAATGGCTTGGTGTCCCACCCTGTTTGACTGACATCGCGCTGTACTGTCGCCAAGCAAAGCTCAAACTACACTGAAAATCCATCCTGGAGGAATACAAAGCAGGGAAGATCAGACTTCAAAGCATGCTGGAGGACTCGGGAGACAAGGTGGTAGAAGCAATCAAGCCCCAGCTTAAGACAGGCAGAAAATGGAAAGTTCAAGAGGATGGATTCTGCAAAAGAAAGTCTCAAGATCAGAGAAATAACAGGACACACACAGACCAACAGACAAGGACTGGGGGTGACCAAACTGAATGGTGGTCAAAGGCCAAAGGAAAACCCAAAAGAGACATGATTCAGGAGATGAGAAAAGAAGAGACCAAAAAAGACTCCAAAAAGCAGTCCAGCAGAGCCAGCAAGGGCAATGGACAACGTGGAGAATGCACTCCAAAGAAGTCTAACTTGAATGACATTTGGCACATGGCCCCTCTCAGGATCAGCTTCATTCTCAGATCTGCATATGACTTCTGCCCTCAAATGCAAACTGGTGAAGTGGGGGGAAAACAGACGATCCTGCATGCCCCTTCTGTCATGAAAAACAAACAGTGGAGCATGTTCTAAGCTCATGTAAAGTAGCCCTGGCTCAAGGAAGGTACACATGGAGGCACAACCAAGTGCTCAAAGAAATTGTACAAGTAGTCAGGGCTAGTACCAACACCACAAAGGGAGAATCAGGACTCCAAAAGCACCGCAACATTCTTCACGGCAGGAGGCAGCAAATCATGGCCCAAAAACAACAGTGCCACTCGAAACATGCAGGCAGAGTCTGCTGGATGGGGCAGATGACTGGGAGTGCACTGCAGACCTCCAGAATGGAAGAGTCACCCAGAGATCATCAGCAAGAGTGGCATGAGACCAGAATAGTAGTCCACTCTAAGTCAACCAAGCAGCTGATCATGATCGAGCTCACGGTTGCCATATGAGAACAGAATGGAGGCAGCTCAAATCTACAAGACTGAAAAGTATGCTGATCTGGCAAACAGCCTGAGGAGAGAAGGCTATAGGTCAAAGTCCTCACTGCAGAAATTGGAGCCCGGGGATTTGTAGGAAACGTCTGCATACAGCCTCATGAACAGCTCTCAGTTGCAGGGAAGGAAAAACCAGAGCCTGAAAGCAATGGCAGAAGCGGGAGAGAGGTGTTCAAGCTGGATCTGGTCAAGGAGGAACAAAAGTGAACTTCATAAGGCTTAATTTCCCTACAAAATATCAGGTGTCCCTGTGGCTCAGTGGTTAAAGCGCGAGTCATTAAGTAGAAAATGAGCATGTCCAGAGGGTCATGGGTTCGAATCCCAGCCATGGCTCGTCCCAAGATGCGGGAAAAAAAAAGGGGCAGCAGAGGACATCCGGAGTCATGATCCGGTGTGGCCCAACCCCCTAGAGTGTCAGGAGATAAGGGCCGAAATACTTGCTTGAAGGGGGCTTCTCTTCTGAGGACTCTCTGCTGCCACGCTCTCCACGAGTTTCTTTCTACTCTCACAGTCGCCATCTTGATAGATTAGGCGCCCAAAGCTACGGTGCGAAATGGCTGTTTGCGATTGACGAATACGAATCGAACATATGCGAAGCGTGCGTTTGGGGCGGACTTTGGAAACCGAAATTTTCCCCGACATCCG
>CM031608.1:11035854-11089393 GCA_018398815.1 Conus ventricosus
CCCCTGTCAAGAAACAAACATAGACTACCAATACTCTAACACTTGAGAAACCTAATTTCATCGACTATGATCAAAAACATATTTCGCGTACTTAGGAAAAAAATCAAATCAGAAGGAAAACTTCAGAGCTGAATCTAAACACCTAGGAAACTTCCTAAAACATTTCTAGAAGTTGACCACAAACACCTACCTTTGTTCCCACGTAAGTTATAGTATGACGACCCCTAGTGAGCTGATGTCACACATGGGAAAAGTCGTGCACAATGCTGAATAACAGTCTGTGTTCCCATCTAAGTTATGGTGTGACGACCCCTAATCAGCTGATGGTCACACATAGGAGAAAGCCGTGCACCAAAACGCTGAATAACAGCTGACCTGTGTTTTCCATCTAAGTTATAGTATGACGACCCCTAGTGAGCTGATGGTCACACATGTGAGAAAGCTGTGCACCACAATGCTGAATTACAGCTGACCTCTGTGGAATCCGGTGAAGGCCACTTTGTCCACGTCCATGTGGGAAGCAATGGCAGCACCAGCTGGGGGCCGTAGCCTGGAATGATGTTACACCACGCCTGGAGGAATCCAGCCTGCAACAGCAACAACAAACAATACTGCTTGAACAGCACTACATGGCCAGTCGACAGCAACCTCAATAAACAATATTGCATGAACAGCACTACAAGGCCAGTCGACAGCAACCTCAATAAACAATATTGCATGAACAGCACTACAAGGCCATCAACAGCAACCTCGATAAACAATACTGCTTGAACAGCACCACATGGCCAGTCTTCAGCAACCTCGATAAACAATACTACTTACACAGCACTACATGGCCAGTCGACAACAACAACAACAATACTACTTACACAGCACTACATGGCCATCGACACAACAACAACAATACAACTTACACAGCACTACATGGCCAATGAAACAAACGCGGCGTTACTGAAACATGACAAAAAAGCAGAAGAGCACACAAAACAAAGTGTGAAGAAACGACGATTTAATGCCGACACAAAACAGGACAAGAAATTTTCGGCAAAATGCCTTCCTCAGCGACAAAAAAATACAGACATAAACATGCACAATAACTCCCCTTGTGAAGCCAAAGTGGTGAATGGTGGTGAACAACAATAAACAATACTACTTACACAGCACTACATGGCCAGTCTTCAGCAACATCAATAAACAATACTGCTTACACAGCACCACATGGCCAGTCGACAGCAACAATAAACAATACTACTTACACAGCACTACATGGCCATCAACACAATAAACAATACTACTTACAACAGCACCACATGGCCAGTCAACAACAATAAACAATACTACTTACACTGCACTACATGGCCAGTCTTCAGCAACAATCAATAAACATACTACTTACACAGCACCACATGGCCAGTTGACAACAACATCAATAAACAATACTACTACACGCACATACATGGCCAGTCAACAACAATAAACAATACTACTTACACAGCACTACATGGCCAGTCAACAACAATAAACAATACTACTTACACAGCACTACATGGCCAGTCAACAACAATAAACAATACTACTTACACAGCACTACATGGCCAGTCAACAATAATAAACAATACTACTTACACAGCACTACATGGCCAGTCGACAGCAACAACAATAAACAAAACTGCTACACAGCACTACATGCCAGTCAACAACAATAAACAATACTGTTTACACAGCACTACATGGCCATTTGGGGAATTTTTTGACTGCTTTAGAGCATACACCCCGCCTATGGACAAAAAATCCCAAACGGGTTAATTCTACACACACACCACACCAAAAAAAAAAACCCCCTCCAAAAAAAAAAGCCACAAAAACTAAAGGGGAAAAAGGGAACAAAACAAAAAAAAAGAGATAAAACCATCTCTAAAAACAAGTTAAACAGATGACAGCTGAAAATAAACCAGAACCACAGCCCTGTTCCCACATCCCCCCTCCCCCATGAAAAAACTGAAAAACCAGTAAAAAAAAAAAAGCATCTTGATACAATGCTGTCAATAAAAACATCATTGCAAAAAACCCAAATAAAGTCAAATGTGAAAAAAAATGAAAACGCTGAGTAAAAGGGAAAATGGGTCCCCAAAAAGAAACCTAAAAAGTGCTTGCAATATACCTGCATTTAAACTTAGTTCATTTTGGGAAAAAATAAAGCACACGGAGGAGAAAACCCTTAACCACTATCAACAAACGTTTCAAGATCACCCTTCCCCCCCCAGACCCGGAAAACCCCAATGAAATCTCCCCCTGTAAAAAACCCCGCCCCCCTCCCCCAATTTTTGCAAAAACCAAACCCAAAACCCAAATCTAGTTTGAAACACGAACTATTCTTTTTCCCAGGGAAACTAGTAAAAAAATACTTTCCCCCTTTATAATTAAAAGCAAGTGAAAAATAAGACGAAAGCATAAAACCCAAAAAAAAAAAAAGGAATCTCTCTTTACTAATCTTTTAACTGAATCAAAAATAATGCAGGCACCTTACAAGACGGCAAAAAAACCTTTAAACCCACCCCCGGGAAAGTCACAGGCCCAATCTGAAAAAAAGCCAAAACTGCCCCCCCCCAACCCCCTTCACCGGGATAAAATTTGGGGGGTTTTTTTTGGTTGGGTTTTTCCCCCAGAAAAAGCGGGCTTTAATAAATTTTTAACCCTTTTTGCTCTAGATCCACACTCTCTCATGGAATTTAAGGAGGGGGGGGAAAAAAAACCCCTAGTTCAAGTAATCCCCCCCCCCCCTCCCCTTTTTCCCTTCTCCCTGTGACCCTTCCAAAAGGTGTGAAACCCTTTCTTCAATCATTTGGGGGCGACGTAAAAACCCCTTTTAGGGGGTCTGCTGGGCCAGTTTTCATCAACCAAAAAGGTTCCCCATGGCCAGGGCAGGCCCCCCACTTCCAGCTTGCATCAGCAGGGGGAAGTTCCACTAAAAGGGGAAACCCAAAAAACCTTTTTTTTTTGGTCGGGAAAATCCCCCCCCCCCCACACTCAAAACCTGGTAAACATTGCCCACCCCACACAAAACACACACCTAGTCACCACACCCCCCCCCAAACACACCCCTGGTCAGAAAAGCCCCACTCCCACACAAAACCTGGTCAAAAAGCCCCACTCCACAAACCCCACCGGGTCAGTATCGCCCCACTCCACACACACCCCGGGTTACCATCACTCCACTCACACACACCGGGCCCACCATAAACCCCACCCCAAACCCACCGGGGTGAAACAGTTTTTTTAAAAAAGCGGGAGATTTTTCTGGGGGGGGGTCGGGGGGGCAAGCCCCAGGGGGGGTTTAAAGGGGGCAACACCCCTGGGGGGTCGGGGGGAAAAGCCCCCCCTGAAGCTGAACCCTTTTTTTTAATATATAAAAAAAAAAATCCACTTTTAAAAACCCATCAAAATATTTTTTTTAGCCTTAAATTCAAACCTAAAATTTTCTGGGGGGTTTTTTTTTTTTTTTTGTTGTTGTTGTTGTAAAACATGCAAATGGATTTAATAACAGGGCCTCTCTGCGTTTGGGGCTGTCGTTTAAAAAGAAATGGTTTTTTTCCAAAATTTACCTGGCCCTTTGGGGCCCTGGTTCAATTTTAAAGTAACTAGACGTCTAGGTTTTTTTCCCACACAACATAAAGTCAAAGGGGAGGGAATTTTTTCAGCTAACTGAGAAATTTTTTGACCATTGCAAATGAATGATAAAAAAAAACCCAAGAGAAAAAACCCAACAGCTTACTTTAAAATTTTTAATTGTTCTTCAATGCACCCGACACGCGCCTGTGGAACCGGGCTTTCATGGGCCCACAATCGTAATGAACCCCACGACTCCGAAGCGATTTTCTTGTTGCAAGCTAGAAAATAACGCCTGCTCTCACGTTTTTGCATATCTATTTTCTAACCCTACTCCCACACACCCTTTCTTCCTCGGGGCCTTTTCTTTCCAAGGGTTTGGGGAAATTTTTTTTTTTTTTTTTTTTTTTTTTGCGTTTTTCTTTCAAACCCCATAATCACAGATGAAAAGGGGTTTCGATCGGCGCTGTAAGGGGATGGCAGGGGTTTGGCCAGAAACCCCCAATAAAAACCACCCTTTGGGTAAAAACCTAGAGAAATCTCCCCCGGGGAGGCTCTCGCCAGTTTTGGGATCAAAAAAAATCGCATGCTTTTTTTTTTGGGCGGAGATTTTTTTTCAAACGGGGGGCCTTTTTTTTTTAAGAACGGGGGAAAACGTTGGAGCCGTTCCCCAACCTTGACAACACACCGGGTCACATCATCCCACCCACACACCCACCTGGTCACCCATCACCTCACCCCAAACCCCACACCGGGGTCCCCAATCACCCCACTCCACCCCACACACACACCTGGCCCTCCATCACCACACTCACCACACACACACACCTGGTCACATCCCCCCAAATCCACCACACTTTTGGTCACCACCACCCCCCCTCCAAAAACCGGGTCACCATCCCCCCAACTCCCCCTGGTCATAAACTCCACAACCACACACGGGGCCCACCTTTCACCCCCCCTCCAGAAAACACCCCCTGGCCCCCATCACCCCCCCCCCTTTCCACACAAAAACCCGATCAGCATCTCCAATCACACACACGGGTCCCCATCCCCCCCACTCCCCCACAAAAACACAAAACCGGGCACCATCACCACACTCCACACACACACACCTGGTCACACATCACCCAAACTCCCCCCACACACACCTGTCACCATCCCCCAACACTTCACACCACACATCAGGTCACCCATCCCCCAAATCCCCACAAAAGTGGTCACCACCCCCCCCACCCACACATGGGGTAAACCCAACTTTTCCACTCCACACAAAACACACCACCTGGTCACCATCACCCCTTTCCACACAAAACCTTGTCACCATCTTTCCACTCCACCCCGAAACACACACCGGGCACCACCCCCCAACCACACACACAAAACCCTTATCGGGAAATCCCCCCCAATCCCCCCACACACGGGTCACCATAAACATCACCCCCCTCCACACACCTGCCCCAAATCCCCACACTCCACAAACACCCCACCTGTCCCAAAAACCTCACTCCATACACCCCTTTTGTCACCATCATTCCACTCCACACAGACACACACACCGGTAAACCATCACCCCGATCCAAACACACACCTTATCACATCCCCCCCAATCCACACCACGGGGTCCCCAAACACCATCACCCCACTCCACACACACACCCCTGGTAAACCCATCCCCCTACCCCACACACACACCTGATCACATCCCCCCCACTCCACAAACCCAAGGGGGGGCACCTTCACCCCACTCCCACACCACACAATGTGTAAACCCCCCACTCCACACACACACCTGGTCACCATCCCCCTCACTCCACACACACCGGGCACCACACCCCACCCACACACACCTGGTCCCCAAATCCCCCCAACTCCACACACCTGTCACCATCACCCCCCCACTCCACACACACACCGGAAAACCAAAACCCACTCCCACACACCGGGTCCCACACCCTATTTCCCCACACACCCTGATCAAAACCCCCCACACAAAAATTTGGTCCGTTCACCCACTCCACACACCCCGGGTCACCACACCCCTCCCCCACACCCCTGGCCACCATCACCCCACACCAAAACACACCTGGTCATTCACACCCCACTCCACACACACGTGGTCCCATTACCCCACTCCACACACACAAAACCGGGGCACCATCACCCCACTCCACACACACCCCCGGCCCACCCAACACCCCAAACCCACACACACCGGGTTTCCCCAAATAAACCCCACCCACACATGGGGTCCCCAAATTACCCCACTCCACACACAACACCGGTCACCATCACCAAAACTTCACACACACCTTGCCCACCATCCCCCAATCCCACACAACACACGGGGTCCCCAAATCACCCACCCCCCCACACACCTGGTCAACATCCCCCCTCTCCACACACAAACCTGTCAACTCACCCCACTCCACAAACTTACCCCCTGGTAAAAACATCACCCTACTCCACACACACCGGGTCAACATAAACCCCCGGGCCACACACACCTGGTCACCATCACCCCACGCCACACACACCCGGGTCCCCAACCCCCCTCACTCCACACACCAACCGGGGTCACCACCCCCTCACCCCAAACACACAAAACACCTGGTCACCACCCCCCCCCACTCCACAAAACAAAACACCGGGTTCACCACCCCCCCAAACCCACACCCACAACACACCTGGTCACCATCCCCCCACTCCAAACACACACCGGGTTCACCACCCCCCCCCCACTCCACACACACACCGGGCCCACCACCCCCCACCCCAACACACACACACCGGGTCACCACCCCCCCCACCCCCACACCTGGTCCCCAAACCCCCCCAAAATCCACAAAACCCCACACACCGGGTTTAAACCACCCCCCCCACGCCCAAAACACACACCTGGTCACCCCCCCCCCCACCCACACACACAGGGGGTTTTCACCACCCCCCATTTTCCACACACCCCCCTGGTCACCACCCCCCCATCCACACACACACCGGTCACCATCCCCCAAACCCACACACACACACACAAAACACCGGGTCACCACCCCCCCACTCCCAAACACACACACAAAAACCGGGTCACCACCCCCCCCCACCCCACACACAAAACACACACCTGGTCCCCAAACCCCCCACCCCCACCCACACACACACCGGTCCCCATCCCCCCACTCCCACACACACACACACCCCTTTGGCCCACCCCCCCACTCCAACACACACACACCGGGTCCCCATCCCCCCACCCACACACAAAACCGGGTCACCATCCCCCCACTCCACACACACACACCTGGTCACCATCCCCCCACTCCACACACACACACACCCCTGGCCCACCACCCCCCCACCCCCAACACACACAACCTGGTCACCACCCCCCACTCCACACACACCCCCGGGGCCCAAACCCCCCACTCCACACACACCTGGTCCCCAAACCCCCCACCCCAAACACACCGGGTCCCCATCCCCCCACCCCACACACACCACACACCGGGTCACCACCCCCCCACCCCACACACACCACCGGGTCCCCCACCCCCCCACTCCACACACAAAAAACCGGGTCACCATCCCCCCACCCAAAACACCCCTGGTCCCCCATCCCCCCACTCCACACAAAACACCTGGTCACCATCCCCCCATTTTCCACACACCCCACCGGCCCACCATCCCCCCACTCCACACACACACCTGGTCCCCCAAACCCCCCCACTCCAAACCACACACACACACACACCGGGTCCCCAAACCCCCCACTCCCCACACACAAACCTTTGGTTTTCACCACCCCCCCAAAACCTCCACACACACACCCCCCTGGTCCCCATCCCCCCACCCACACACCGGGGCCCACCATCCCCCCCCCTCCACACACACCACACCGGTCACCACCCCCCCCACTCCACACACACACAAAACCCCGGTCACCACCCCCCCAAACCCCACACACACACACACCTGGTCACCACCCCCCCACTCCACACACCACAAAACACCTGGTCCCCATCCCCCACTCCACACACACACAAAACCTTCACCTTTCCCCCCACTCCACACACAAAAACACACCTGGTAAACCATCCCCCCATTTCCAAAAAACACACACACCGGGTCACCATCCCCCCCCCCCCACACACACCTGGCCCAACCATCCCCCCCCTCCACACACACCTGGTCACCATCCCCCCACCCACACACACACACACACACCTATTCCCCAAACCCCCCATTTCCAAAACACCCACCTGGTCACCATCCCCCACTCCACACACACACACACCTGGCCCCAAATCCCCCCACCCCACACACACACCCCCCGTCACCATCCCCCCACTCCACACACACACACCCCACCCCGGGTCCCAAACCCCCCACCCACACACACACACACCTGGTCACCTTTCCCCCCACTTCCACACACACACACCGGGGCACCACCCCCCCACCACTCCACACACACACCTGGTCCCCACCCCCCCTCCTCCACACAAAACACCTGGTCACCACCCCCCACCCCCCACACACACACACACACCTGGTCCCCAAACCCCCCACTCCACACACCTGGTCCCACCCCCCCCACTCCACCCCACCCGGGTCACCCATCCCCCCACTCCCCCACACAAAACACACCGGGCCACCATCCCCCCATTTCCACACACACACCGGGGTCACCATCCCCCCACTCCACACAACACACCCCCCTTTTCCCCCAAACCCCCACCCCACACACACACACCGGTCACCATCCCCCCACTCCACACACACACACGGTCACCATCCCCCCCCCCTCCCCCCCCCACACACCCCTGTCACCCATCCCCCCAATTTTTCCACACACCAAAACACCGGGCCCCAACCCCCCACCCACACACCCCACACCCCCGGGTCACCTTTCCCCCCACTCCACACACACACACACCTTTTCCCCCCATCCCCCCCTCCACACACACACACCGGGTCCCCCAAACCCCCCACTCCACACACACACACCTGGTCACCATCACCCCACCCACACACACACACCGGGTTCACCATCCCCCCACACCACACACCCCACACCTGTCCCCCATCACCCCACTCTAAAACACACACACCGGGTTCACCATCCCCCCCACTCTAAAAACACACACACCGGGTCACCATCACCCCCACTCTACACACACCCCTGCCCACCATCACCCCACTACACAAAACCGGGCACCATCCCCCACCACTCTACACCCACACCTGGTCACCTCCCCCACTCTAAAACACACCCCTGGCACCATCCCCCCACTCAAACAACACCAGGCCCGGGTCCCCATCACCCCACTCTAAAACACATACCTGGCCCCAAACCACCCCACTCCCACACCACCGGTCACCATCACCCCACTCTACAAACACCCCTGTCACCATCACCCCACTCTACCACACCGGCACCATAAACCCCCACTCTACACACAAAACCGGGTCCCCACACCCCCTTTTACACACCCCGGCCAACCATCACCCCACTCCTACCCCAAAACCCCTTTGTCACCATCACCCCACTCAACACACACCGGTAAACCATCACCCCACTCAACCAAAACCGGGTCCCCAAACACCCCACCCCAACCACACCGGGTCCCATAAACCCCACTCAACACAACCTGCCACCACCCAAACCCCTCTACAACACACCCCGGGGGTCCCCATCCCCCCCCAACCTAAAACAAAACCCCCGGGTCACCACACCCCACCCTACACAAAACCACCGGGTTCACCATCACCCCACTCAAACACACACCGGGTCCACCATCCCCCCAAACCCCCCACCACACCGGGTTCCCCAAACCCCCCCATTTCCACACACACAAAACCGGGTCACCATCACCCCATTTCCACACACACACACCCCTTTCACCATCACCCCACCCCCAACACACAAAAACCCCCGGGTTTCACCATAAACCCCACTCCCCCAAAACCACACACCGGGTCCCCATAAACCCCCCTCCACACACCCACACACCTGGTCACCATCCCCCCCACCTAAAACCACAACACCTGGTCACCATCACCCCACTCTAAAGGGCTTAAAATGGCAAACCCAAAAAATCAAGGGAAAATTTCTAAAGTGGCGAACCCAAAGAATGGGGTCCCTGCAAAGCGGGCCCACCCCCCGGGCAAGGGGGGCCCCGGGGGCATCCCCCCCAAAAAAATTTGAAAATCGGAACAAAATCTGTGCATTTCGGGCCCAAAATTCTGAGCCCTTTTTTTTTTTGGGGAAAAAAAAAAAAAAAGTGAAACAAAAAAAGTGCAAGTTTTTAATGCAGAAAAGGTACACCATACAGAAAACCCAACCCAAACTGTCAAAGACAAGATAAGAAAAGAAAATGTTGCTTATACCCCAGCCGACCGCAGAGGGCCCCCATCGGGGCTGTCCCCCAAGTTAAAATCAACTCACCAGTTTTTTTTAAAAAAAAAAACAAAAAAACAAAAAACAAAAAAAAAAAAAAAAAAAACTTTCACACATCTAAAAAAATGACATCGCTACAAACAAAACCAGAAACTTTTAAAAACCCTTCTTCCGAAAAAATCCCCAAATCGATGAAAAATTTAATTTCCTAAAAAATTTCCAAGGAAACACTCAGGCGGAAAATCCCTGAACAGGATTTTTCGGATTTTCCGCTGAAAAAATGTTTTGTGTCCTCACATCGTCCCAGGCCAACCCCTAAAAGAACATTTTTCTTTGGGTGAGTTTGGCATGACAGGGAAATTAACCACGAGCTCTTCACTCTTAAAAGGTAAAAAGGGGGTAAAAACAAGGGCCTTTGTGCACCGGCACAAAACCTTTTTTTAAAAACACCACCCGACGAAGAGGGGAGAAGCCCTTTAAAGGGTTTTAAACGGACCCTGAAAGATTTTGGGTTATTGGGTTCTGTGTGTTCCAACCTCCTGCCAGAGGTCCCCCTCACAAATCTTTAAAACTTTGGGTTCACACGGACGGGGGGATAAAAGGGTTTTTGGAACATTTTCTCTCTTGGGGGGCGTCTTGGCTAAACGATCAACCTTTTTCGCCCCCGCCGATGCCAACAGGGCCCAGGAACCCAAGCAAGAGTAAGGGTTGTAACCGTCCCCCTTTTAAACTTGCTAAAAAGTTCAAAAAAAAAGGGAAAAGTTTTTTGGAAGGGGAAGGTTGCCGGGCCGGGTATGGGCCCCCAAAGCTGACAGCGAATCCGACAGAAAAAAGAAAATCCCTCCTCGGGAAAAGGGGGATTATCTTCAAAACCCTACTAGAGCAGTAAGTTTACAGAATAGACAGAAGCTTTTGAAAAGTTAAATTTTCCAACAATAACAGAAAAGGAGCCCCAGGGGGTAGCGGGACAGGCCACTCCACCCCCAACTTGGAACCGTCAGTGAAAACTTTTTTTTAGGATGGGAATTTGGAACAAGCTCGGGATACAAAGCCCTTTTATACGCCAGAGAAACGGTAGGGCTCCTTAGAAAACGGGGAGATCAAAAAAGAAACTCAGGGGTAAAAAGGTCCCTGGGGGTTTAAAACCGGGAAAATTGGAAAAACCCGGAAAAAACTCCCCTCCATTTCCTGCATTCCGCACGGGGAGGGTGCAACAAGACCAAACGGCGGAATACCCTTTCGGGTTTTTTTTCAAACCCTTTCTTTTGGGAAAGGAGGGGCAATAAAAACAGTCATAGGGAGGGTTCCCGCGGTCGAGAACAGCCCCATGTAATAATTCCCAAAAACAAATTTTCCCCCTGCGATTTGGGCATTTAAAAGGGTTTACCTGCCTCTGCTAAAAGGCTGTACACAGGGGGGGCGGAACGCTCCCAAACAAGACGAAGCCCCGCCCCGTGGGGTAGGGTTTCCCAAAGTTTGAGGTAAGAAAAATTTTTTGCGGAGCCGTACACCCAAAAACCGTAGTCCCCGTTTTGAAGGACCAAAGGGGGCTGTAGAGGGCAACAAAGTTTTCATCAGGGGCCCCAGTCGGTGGGGTGCTACACCCCAGAATATTCAGTGCCTTTTGGGAAACATTTTGAATTTTTTAATAAGGGTGAGAAATTTTAATTTTTTGGTCAAAAAAAGGGCTCCCAGAAATTTGGGCCCTTTAAAAACTAATGGGAGATTTCCCAACGGAAGTTCAGGATCTGCAAAAAAAATGACGGAAATTAAAAGGAAGTGAATAACCTGGGTTTTTTTTTAGCAGAAAAAAAGGGAAAAACCGGGTTTTCACCCCCCCACTGTGGATTTTTTCTACGCCCAAACTGGAGCCTGCGCTGGACACCGGGTACAGGCTTTCCCTTGCGTAGACAGCAAAAAAACCCCTCCACAAAAAATGAGCATTTTTAACCCTGCTGAAACCCGTTTCACAATATGTTAAATTTTTAAAATAAAAAGGGCAGGAGACATTTAACTCCCCGTTTGGGAACCCCCAACACCTGCACGTTGGGCATCAGAGAGATGGTGCCAACCCGGACCTGAAAATGGCGTTCTGCCAAAAAAATTTTGGGAAAAAACAAAACGGGAAATGACCTCTAAAACCCCAAAAAGGAGATCAAGAATTTTCCCCGACTTCCCGGTGGGATCGTAGGGGCCCTTCCCCCAAGTCGAAGAAAATTTCCACTGCATGCTGTCTGTTTAAAAAAAACGTTTCCCAAGTGTAGATTCCAGACGAATCAAAAAGGTCAACTGAAATACGATGTTTTGCGGAAACCACACTGTTCTTTCGCCAAAAGGCCATTTGGGTTTTTGGGGTTTCCCCAGAGCCTAGCAAATTTACCAATTTTTTCATCAATTTACAGACACAGCTTGGCAAAGCTTTGGGCGGTAGTTAAATGGGAAAAAAGATCTTTTTCCAGGTTTGGGGTGGGAATAATGAGGGGTGTTTCCCCCAAGAGGTGGGAAAACAACCTTAAATCCCCCACGTGGTTGTAAAACCCGTAACAGGATGTTCAGAACCCTTCTTTTCGGAAAAATTTTCAATATTTTATAATTTATGTCCCTCTAAACCCGGATGAATCGGGTGCAAAGAGAAAAAGGGAGTTTCAGCTCTTTTTAAAGTAAAAAGGAAGATTTTAGTCTTCCCTGTTGCGGATGAAAAAATATGCAGGGGGGGATTTTTCTTTTTAGGGCTTTTTGTTTGACAAAAGTGACGGGTTTATTAGAAGAGGAGGAATTTTTTTTTCAATGGTTTTAAGCAAGCAATTAGCAAAATGCTTTTTTTTTTGTTATTAAAAAATCCGAAAACTTGAATGGTTCACAGTGGACAGGTGTTCTTTCCCTTTTATTTTTTAAGATTTCCCCACTTTTTTCTTTTGAAGTTTTTGATTTTCAACCTGGGAGAGAAGCTTTTCCCGGACCCCACGTTTTTCGATTTTAAAAATGTGGGTTTTATTTAGGGACGGAGTTTCTTATTGGGGTCGAAACTTGGGACCCGAAGGTCGTTTGGGATACCTGACGCTTTAGCCCGTTTTTTTAAATTTTGGGAAAATTTGGGGGGGACCCCGAAAACGAACCAGGGTGTTTTTGGCATTTGAAGTTTTTTCGGAAGACACTGAATACAGGCTTTAGTACATTTTATCATAGTGTTAGTCAGAGATTCGCGGGTCCCGGACTCTGAAAAAAATCAGTGTCCTGGAAAATTTTTTTTGAAAAAGTGGGTTTCCCAAAAAGATCCCAGTTTTTTCTTTTTTTTAATTGAGATGTTGAGAAAAAAGAGACGTGTTTTTATTAATCCCGTTGTAGAAGGACAGGGAAAAGGGCACTTTCCCGGGGGGCAGATCGTCCCTGGACAGACCACTCATAGCCAGGACCAGCGAGGGGGCACAAACCGAAAAAATCTAAACACGAAAGGAACCTGTGGGAAAAGGGAGGTAATTGCCAAATCCGCGTTCAGGACAAAAACAAACCAAATCCGAAAGGGCCCTCCTCAATTAAACGACCCTGGATGCGTACAGACACTACCCCAAAGAGGATTTTTGAAACCCTTAAAATCAAACCCCAACCAAACAAAAAAAGGGCGAGGGAAATTCTTTTTATCAACTGACAAGGTCCCCGACGACAAACCGGGAAAAGAAGGGGGTAAATAAAGAGAACGATTGTCACCTTCCGTGGAGAAAATGACTCTCGCACAACAGCTTTTAAGGGAGGTAGACAGAACGCATTACCCCTTTCAGAAAAGTTTTGTGATGAGAAGGGCCCCAACCCGCCCGACCCTCCCAACTGGATGGTTGTGCCCGGATTTGAAAAATATTAAAGCCAGAAAGAAATAAAGGGGGCACTGGCTTTTGGAATATGAGTTTCCCGAACACCACGACCGGGAAGGGGTTTTTTAGATTGGCACAAAACGCAGCTCCTCAAAATTTTTGGGAAATTTAAATCCACGGGTAATTTCCCAATTTGGAAATATTTAAATTTTCCAAGGGGCAAGGGCGAAAAAGGAGAGGATCAGGTCATCTCCTCTTCAAAAAGTCTGGTGCTAAAGGTTAAATTTTATTGAGGTTTTACGGGCGTGTTTGGGCTTTAACCTTCTGGGAGACTTGCCAACAGGTGAAAAGAAGGGCTGGATTTGGGAGACGGGGGGGTTTCTTCCTTTTCTCCACCATCCCACACGTCACTTGGGGTGAAACCCCCTTTCCCGCACGGGCACTGGACAGAGGAGGGTTTTAGGGGAAATTTCGGTTTTTTTAAACTGCCCAGCCAGGGTTATTTTAGACTGCCCGGGGGAGTCGAGGGGGGGCGGATTTTTTGCCCCCCCAGGGGGAGTCAAATTTTGGGGGGGGAGGTGGGGACCGCATCCCCCATAGTTGGGCCCGTTTGTACTTTCAGTGTTTTTCGAAAACCTAAAGGGCCCCAGTTTGACAGAACTGATCGAGGAAAACTGGGGAACCTTTTCCTACAGCCGAAGCATGGAAGAGGCTGTCGGGGTCTGCCCGGGCCCCCAAAACCCCTTGCGGGTTTTTAAAAAAAGGGAAAATTTTTTTTTCAGTTTTGATTCTTTGGGGTACGGATTCCTGAATCCAAAGAGGGCATTTCGTTTAAGAGGGGGGATGGTTGCCACCCAGTTAGCACAAAAGTGCCGGATCTTGACACGGCCCCCTCATGGGGGTTCCTTTCCCGCAAACAAACCCCTACCCTGCCCCGAACAGCGGGCCCTGCCCTGGCCAAACTTCTGGGGACCTGAAGCACCTCCAAAAGGGGAAAGGAACATATAAAATGAACAAGAACATTTCCCAAATAAAAAAACTTTGATGACCGGAGGCAGCCCAGGGTTTTCAGAAGGCAAAAGAGGGGGGTTGTGGGCCCCTCTCCTGAACCTTTCTTTACTGGGCACCCTCCCCCACCTCCCTCACAAACCCCGGGGTGCCAGCTCCGTCTTAATTTTCAACCTAGATACACCAGATAAACCCCGCAGCGAATCACGCCATTTGATGAGTTTAAAATGTTTGTGGGGGGTTACCCTGATCTTCCCCGTCCACAAATTTTTAGCCTTCAGCAGCTGTTTTAGATTGTTTTGGTGATTTTTCACTGAATAAAAAGAACCAAAACCTCAAAACCCTTGGGTGGACCGAGGGTCACCTGCAAAAACTTGAAAGCCCCTTTTGTATTGGGCCCCCCCAAAGGGCTCCCCGGGTGAAAGGGGGGTTCCTCTAGTCCCTTCCATCCAAAGAGCCCGGAAAACCCCAAAACCGTCCTCTTCGTACCTCCATATTTGGAATCACTTTTCTTAATCAAAAAATTCCCTGAAATTGGGGATGCAGCCTTCCTCTTTTTTGGGGGGGTTGTTTTTGGGGGGGGGGGGAAAGCCTGATGTTTTTATTTTATTTCATCCTCCCTTAACCCCCCCACCCCTGGAAATCCAACAAGGGGCCAGGGCCAAGAAAAACCCAAAGTCTTGACCCCTTCCAGGGTTTTGGGGGAGACATCGAAAGCAGAAGCAACCAACCCTATCCCCCCTGATCATCCAACTCCCGGGAACAAGAGCTGGCACTGGGGTTTTTTGGCCCCGCGGGGGAACGCCCCTCGGGCCCCCCCCCCAAGAAGGGGGGCCGATTAAACAAACCCCGGGGCCAAAATGTACTCCCCGTCAAAGGAAAAGGGCCCCAGCCCAAAATAAAAAGTTTTTAAAAGGGTGGCCCCTTTAAACACCCGGATCCCCATTCCCCTCCGCACAGGTCGCAACCCCACCGGGGGAAAAGCGGCGGTCTTTTAAGGGGACCACAGAGAGAAAAGGGGTGTGGAAAAAAAGGGCTTGAAGGGGGGAAAGAAGATAGGGAAAAAACCAAAAAAGGGGGGCAGAAAACAAGAAAAGGAGAAAGGGGGGGTTTTCTCTTTTCAGGATCCTCAACCCCTTTCCTATCTGCATGGGAACCCTACCAAGGGGGATCAACCCTTAACCCCCGTTACGCTAGGCCAAACAGCATCGCACCTTTTCAGCCTAGAAGCAGTGGGAAAAAAACGCCTAACTCCAAGTTTGATGGCCCCCCGCCAGCAAAAGCCCCAAGGGAAAACTGGACCACGCAAACCCTCCCGGAAACCACGACAAAGGTTTTGCAACCCCCCGGGGGGTGGGCAAAAACAAGACAAAGGTCTTTAAAAATCTAAAAACCAAAAAGAAAAAAATATCCCAAAACATTTCAAAGTTTAAAAGAGCATAAAAAAAACCAACAGGTTATCAAGACAAAAAAAAAATGGTTAATTTGGGGGAAAACACAGTTACAAAATTCAAAACCCCGGGTTTTGGGGGGGGAAAGTGGGAAATAACAATCTGAGAGGGGGGGTTCTGTCCCCCTTACGGGCAAGCACAGCCCGCTTCAGAAAATTCTTTCCCTTCCCCTTGGTGGGGGGGAAGGGGGGGGAAAGCTGGGCCCCTTTAATTTTTAAGGGTGGGTCGGAAAAAAAGCATGACAAAGGGGCTCTGCTTCCCTTTTTCTTGGGTGATGAAGGGATTTTCCAAAAAAATTTTAATTTTCTTCGGGAGTACGGATTCTGGGCTGCAGAAGGCACATGCTTTTAAGACCGAATTTTCCCTAAAGTTTACTTTTAAGTGTTTAAAGGGTCGATCCAAGTCCCGTAGGTCCCCCGCACTAAACTACGGGGGGGATCAATGGCCCCTTTTTTTTCAAAGGGGAGTCCCTTTTTTTTCGAATGATTCTCACAGTCGCCATCTTGATAATTAAAGGCCCCCCCCTAAAGCTAAACCGGGGCGAAATGGCTGTTTGGGGAAATTTTTAACCGAATACGGCCCCAAAGAACTGGGGCGCCCAAACCCAAAAAAACAAAAACAGAAAAAAGAGACCTGGACGTAGTGTGGCTTACTGGGAAACGCAAAAATGGATCTTTTTCCCCATGAGATGAAAACAGTTTTTTCTTGAGATTACCATGTGCCCCAAAAAACAACCGCGACATGCTCAAAAGTACTTCAATGGCTTCCAATGCGGGTTTTCTACCAAGGAGTCCCCAACTGAAAAAGGGTCAAATTGGAAAACGGGCATTGCCCAAAGGGCTGTGCAAAATTTCCCCCGATACTGTTCGTGCTGCAATGGAAAATCATCTTGAAAGCAAACAACAAACAACGCGGAAAACAAACAGACCTTGGGGGAAGGTTAAAAAGATGGGGTCCTCTCAAGGCCTTCATGATGACACTAAAAGGTTTTTAACCAGAGAAAAAACGAGACACTCCCTGTGCTGGAGAGGGGGACGACATAGTTGCCTTATCCAGAATGAGTTCAAGCCAAAAGGGAAATCACGGAGTCTCTCACCGAGGAAGGAAAAAAGGGGCCGAATCTGTGGTCTCATGTTGCCAACCAGGCCATTCCAACAGTCACAGAAAAACCAGTCAAGAGCCTTGGAAGATGGTATGTGAAACGCTGAAAGACACACAGAGAGCAAAAGAACCAAGCAGATGGCGGAAGAAGGCTTGGAGACCATGGACCAGTTGTGGGCTCCCTGGAAAAATACAAGGTTGGTGTCTGCAGTTCATGCTGATACCAAAACTCCTATGGCCTCTGATGATATACGACATCTGCACCAGCACAGTGGAGGCAATGGAAGCCAAAATCAACAAGTTCACAAGGAAATGGCTTGGTGTCCCACCCTGTTTTTACTGACATCGCGCTGTACTGGGCGCCAAGCAAAGCTCAAAATACCACTGAAATCCATCCTGGAGGAATACAAAGCAGGGGAAAATCAGACTTCAAAACATGCGGAGGACTCGGGAGACAAGGTGGTAGAATGCAATCAAGCCCCAGCTTAAGACGGCAGAAAATGGGAAAGTTCAAGAGGCGATGGATTTGCAAAAGAAAGTCTCAAGATCAGAGAAATAACAGGACACACACAGACCAACAGACAAGGACTGGGGTGACCAAAACTGATGGTGGTCAAAGGCCAAAGGAAAAGCCAAAAGAGACATGATTCAGGAGATGAGAAAAGAAGAAAACCCAAAAAAAACTCCAAAAAGCAGTCCAGCAGAGGCCCGCAGGGCAATGGACCAACGTGGGAGAATGCACTCCAAAGAAGTCTAACTTGGAATGACATTTGGCACATGGCCCCTCTCAGGATCAGCTTCATTCTCAGATCTGCTATGACCTTCTGCCCTCAAATGCAAACCTGGGAAGTGGGGGGAAAACAGACGATCCTGCATGCCCCCTCTGTCATGAAAAACAAACAGTGGAGCCCTGTTCTAAGCTCATGTAAAGTAGCCCTGGCTCAAGGGAAGGTACCCCATGGAGGCACAACCAAGTGCTCAAAGAAATTGTACAAGTAGTCAGGGCTAGTACCAACACCACAAAAGGGAGAATCAGGACTCCAAAAGCACCCGCCAACATTCTTCACGGCAGGAGGCAGCAAATCATGGCCAAGAACAACAGTGCCACTCGAAACATGCAGGCAGAGTCTGCTGGATGGGGCAGATGACTGGGAGTGCACTGCAGACCTCCCAGAATGGAAGAGTCACCCAGAGATCATCAGCAAGAGTGGCATGAGACCAGACATAGTAGTCCACTCTAAGTCAACCAAGCAGCTGATCATGATCGAGCTCACGGTGCCATATGAGAACAGAATGGAGGCAGCTCAAATCTACAAGACTGAAAAGTATGCTGATCTGGCAAACAGCCCTGAGGAGAGAAGGCTATCAGGTCAAAGTCCTCACTGCAGAAATTGGAGCCAGGGGATTTGTAGGAACGTCTGCATACAGCCTCATGAAACAGCTCTCAGTTGCAGGGAAGGAAAAACCAGAGCCCTGAAAGCAATGGCAGAAGCGGCAGAGAGGTGTTCAAGCTGGATCTGGTCAAGGAGGAACAAAAGTGAACTTCATAAGGCTTAATTTCCCTACAAAATATCAGGTGTCCCTGTGGCTCAGTGGTTAAAGCGCGAGTCATTAAGTAGAAAATGAGCATGTCCAGAGGGTCATGGGTTCGAATCCCAGCCATGCTCGTCCCAAGATGCGGGAAAAAAAAGGGGCAGCAGAGGACATCCGAGTCATGATCCGGGTGTGGCCCAACCCCCCTAGAGTGTCAGGAGATAAGGGCCGAAATACTTGCTTGAAGGGGCTTCTCTTCTGAGGACTCTCTGCTGCCACGCTCTCCACGAGTTTCTTTCTACTCTCACAGTCGCCATCTTGATAGATTAGGCGCCTAAAGCTACCGGGGCGAAATGGCTGTTTGCGACTTTGAACCGAATACGAATCAGAACCATATGCGAATGCGGACGCGTTTGGGCGTTTTAGATCGGGTTTCTTTCCCCCGAGGAAATCGATTTCCCCCCCCCCCCCCGAGAATTTTTGGGCTTCCCGAGGAATTTCTCGGATCCGAGGAGGGTTTTAAGCCCTGCACTCTACACACACACACACCTGGTCACCATCACCCCACTCTACACACACTCCCCACCTGGTCACCATCACCCCACTCTACACACACACACACCTGGTCACCATCACCCCCACTCTACACACACACACCTGGTCACCATCACCCCACTCTACACACACACACCTGGTCACCATCACCCCACTCTACACACACACACCTGGTCACCATCACCCCACTCTACACACACCTGGTCACCATCACCCCACTCTACACACACACACACCTGGTCACCATCACCCCACTCCACACACACACCTGGTCACCATCACCCCACTCTATAACCACACACCTGGTCACCATCACCCCACTCTATACACACACACACACCTGGTCACCATCACCCCACTCTACACACACACACCTGGTCACCATCACCCCACTCTACACACACACACACACACCTGGTCACCATCACCCCACTCTAACACACACACACACACCTGGTCACCATCACCCCCACTCTACACACACACACACCTGGGCACCATCACCCCACTCTACACACACACACACCTGGTCACCATCACCCCACTCTACACACACACACACCTGGTCACCATCACCCCACTCTACACACACCTGGTCACCATCACCCCACTCTACACACACACCTGGTCACCATCACCCCACTCTACACACACACCTGGTCACCATCACCCCACTCTACACACACACCTGGTCACCATCACCCCACTCTACACACACCTGGTCACCATCACCCCACTCTACACACACACCTGGTCACCATCACCCCACTCTACACACACACCTGGTCACCATCACCCCACTCCACACACACACCTGGTCACCATCACCCCACTCCACACACACACACCTGTCACTATCACCCCGCTCCACACACACACCTGGTCACCATCACCCCACTCCACACACACCTGGTCACCATCACCCCACTCCACACACGCCTGGTCACCATCACCCCACTCCACACACACACCTGGTCACCATCACCCCACTCTACACACACACCTGGTCACCATCACCCCACTCACACCACACCTGGTCACCATCACCACCCCACTCCACACACACACCTGGTCACCATCACCCCACTCCACACTCACCTTGTCACCATCACCCCCCACTCCACACACACCTGTCACCATCACCCCACCCACACACACACACACCTGGTCACCATCACCCCACTCCACACACACATCTGGTCACCATCACTCCACACACACGCACCTGGTCACTATCACCCCACTCCACACACCTGGTCACCATCACCCTACTCCACACACACACACCTGGTCACCATCACTCCACTCCACACACCTGGTCACCATCACTCCACTCACACAGCTGGTCACCATCACCCCACTCCACACACACACCTGGTCACCATCACCCCACTCCACACACACCTGGTCACCATCCCCCCACTCCACACACACACATGTGGTCACCATCACCCCACTCCACACACAAAGTGGTCACCATCACCCCACTCCACACACACCTGGTCAGCATCACCCCACTCCACACACGTGGTCACCATCACCCCACTCCACACACACACCTGGTTACTATCACCACTCCACACACACACGTGGTCGCCATCACCCCACTCCACACACACCTGGTCACATCACCCCACTCCACACACACCTGGTCATCATCACCCTACTCTCCACACACACACACCTGGTCACCATCACCCTACTCCACACACCTGGTCACCATCACCCCACTCCACACACACCTGGTCACCATCACCCCACTCACACACACACCTGGTCACCATCACCCTACTTCACACACACCTGGTCACCATCACCCTACTCCACACACACACACCTGGTCACCATCACCCTACTCCACACACACACCTGGTCACCATCACCCCACTCCACACACACACACATGTGGTCACCATCATCCCACTCCACACACACCTGGTCACCATCACCCTACTCCACACACACACACCTGGTCACCATCACCCTACTCCACCACACACACCTGGTCACCATCACCCCACTCCACACACACCTGTCACCATCACCCCACTCGCCCCACACACCTGGTCACCATCACCCTACTTCACACACACACCTGTCACCATCACCCTACTCCACACACACCTGTCACCATCACCCTACTTCACACACACACACCTAGTCACCATCACCCCACTCCACACACACACCTGGTCACCATCACCCCACTCCACACACACACCTGGTCACCATCACACTACTCCACACACACACACACACCTGGTCACCATCACCCTACTCCACCACACACACACCTGGTCACCATCACCCCACTCCACACACACACACACCTGTCACAACTTTTCATCATCGAGGACCTAGGACTTGTACCAACATTTATGTCATCATTACAAGGCGACCATTCCGAGATCAGCATTCCACAACTGCTTTGTTGTGTTACCTATTGCTGGACATGCCTGAAATTCACCCTTCTTAATTCAAGCTCGCATTTTTTTTTAAACGTAAAGAAACATGCACACACCCAGAATGGTATGCATGTGCAAACATATACACATCTATCCATCTAAACTGACACGCACACAATCTTACAAACAGGATTCAGCTGCACTTCTGTTATCGGCATAGATAATGATCACTCAGAAGTTTCATAACATTTCAAGTGGTTCTTGAAAACACACTATTCTAAAGCAGCATCAATGTATCTAAATTAAACAACATATCACACTCACAGGGATGATCTGGCCGCACACCCCCACAGGTTCATGACGAGTGTAGGCAAACTGGTTCCCATCTGCAACATTGAATGTAAATCATACACAACTCAAAACATATAGGCCATTACGCAACGCAATGTGCATCGAAATAATATTTTCAGAAATTCTTCAGCAGCAAAAAAGCCAATAAAGTAAAACAGAAAAAAACATGCAAAAAAAAAAGAAAAAAAAAAAGAAGAAAACAAGCCAATATAGTAAAAATAAACAATAAAGCAATAGCAGATCTATAGCAGATCTAACTGAAGGCAATGCGCCATTGGAAACAAGACTTTACAGAGTTCAGTCCCTTCAAGAGCCACTGAAAGATGCAACTAAAACTGCCCATGAATGACCACAAAAAAAAAAAAGTTGTGAAGACAAAAACCTGCATTATGAACAAAAGACAGAAACAAACTGTATAATCCTCGGCTGGCATTAGCAATACGTGGCAAAACAAGCCGAGGATTGTACAGCTACAAAACTAGCATCATCGAAACTTGGCAAAAATCAACTGGAGAATGGCGACATGTACAGAAACACATACATCTACATAGCAGAAATAGTGGAACAGTGCAGGCACTCGTTTACGCAGTTGTTGGATGGCAGTTACCAGGAAAAATTATCTTAACACAACAAGGAAAAAGGGGAACCGATGATTTCGAGGTTGTGCAGGATAAAACATATCGAGAGATCATCATCTCGCGATGGTTTAACAAAAATATGCCAGCCCAATTCAGGGAAGAGAAGACCACTGATCTGACAAAATCACCATCCAAAATGTTCATGGACTCCCAGACACAAGAGTCAGAGATGCAGGATAGTGCACCGAGCCACCCAAGATACCTGTCAAATGCATTGAGCCACCCAAGATACCTGTCAAATGCATTGAGCCACCCAAGATACCTGTCAAATGCATTGAGCCACCCAAGATACCTGTCAAATGCACTGAGCCACCCAAGATACCTGTCAAATGCACTGAGCCACCCAAGATACATTGAGCCACCCAGTCAAATGCACTGAGCCTGTCAAATGCATTGAGCCACCCAAGATACCTGTCAAATGCATTGAGCCACCCAAGATACCTGTCAAATGCATTGAGCCACCCAAGATACCTGTCAAATGCACTGAGCCACCCAAGATACCTGTCAAACGCATTGAGCCACCCAAGATACCTGTCAAATGCATTGAGCCACCCAAGATACCTGTCAAATGCACTGAGCCACCCAAGATACCTGTCAAATGCATTGAGCCACCCAAGATACCTGTCAAATGCATTGAGCCACCCAAGATATCTGTCAAATGCATTGAGCCACCCAAGATACCTGTCAATGCACTGAGCCACCCAAGATACCTGTCAAATCTTTATAGAATAACAGCACAGTACTAAGAGCTCAGAACTGTAAACTTGCAGATTATCTTCTCCTGAACGAGTACCTTAGTCCTGTAACTTCCCTTCTCTTCATAAGGAAACGGTTGCAGATGTTTTTGCTGATGCCGATCCATTCTGGATCCACAGCAGACAAACCTCCTGTCTGTCCACTTGCTGTCTACTTTGCCTCATCAGTTATGCCCCCATCTGTGCCATTAGTCCAGTGGTTGCTTCACAAACTTCATTAACAAAAAAAAATAATCAGTACTGACCAATGTACACAGTGTTATCCTTATGGCCCAGCTCACGACAATCGGTAAGATAAGATAAGATAATGTTGCTTATAGCCCAGCCGACCGCAAAGGGCCATATCAGGGCTGTCACCACGTTAAAATCAACTCACCAGTCATTAAAAAAAAAAAAAAAAAAAAAAAAAAAAAACCCAACTTTCACACATCTCATTAAATGACCTCGTCTACAAACGCACCAGAAACTTTGTTAAAAATCTTTATGCCGTAAAATCTTAAAGCAGATGAAAAATGTTAATCTCTCTCAAAAACTCAAGGATCACGTCAGGCGGGACATCCCTGAACAGGATCTTCATGGACTCCGCTGTAAAATGTTTGTGTCTCAATCGTGCAAGTCCCAACACTCTAAAAGAACATGTTTCATTGTGAGTGGCGCATGACATGGAATGCACCACGGAGCTTCTTCACTCTTTAAAAGGTAAGCATGGGTAATAATACGAATGGCCGGTGTGCAGCCGGCACAGAACCGTTTCCTCTTTACGACCTCCCGACGTGGATGGGAGGAATTCCTTAAGGTTTGGACGGATCTGAAAGAGTTTGTTACTCGTCTGTGTGTTCCAATCCTCCTGCCAGAGGTCTCTCACATAATCATTAATTTTGGGTTTCACATCTGAGCAGGGGATATAAGTGTTGGACAGTTTCTCTCTTGTGGCGTTCTTGGCTAAACGATCAACCATTTCGTTCCCGCCGATGCCAACATGACCAGGAACCCAAGCAAGAGTAATGTTGTAACCGTCCGCCTTCAACTTGCTAAAAAGTTCAAAAAAAAGTAAAAGTTCTGGATGCTGAAGGTTGCGGCCAGCTATGGCCTCCAAAGCTGACAGCGAATCCGACAGAACCAGAAAGTCCCTCTTTGAAGAATGTGAGATTATCTTCAAAGCCAAAACCAGAGCAGTAAGTTCAGCAGAATAGACAGAAGCATCTGAATGGATATGTTCCAACAGTATCTGAGAAGGAGCCCCAGGGCAGTAGGCTGCACAGGCCACTCCATCTTCAGACTTGGAACCGTCAGTGAAAACGTTTTGACAGGATGGGAATTTGGAACAGAGGTCAGCATACAATGCCTTGTACGCCATGAGCTGGTAGACTCTTTGCGAAAAGCTGCAAGATCAAAACGAATCTCTGGTGTGAAAAAGGTCCACGGAGGTTGAATCCGGAAACTTGGAAAAATCGGACACAACTCCTAGGTCTACACCTGCATTCCGCACGTGAGGCTGCATACGAAGACCAAACGGCGGAATACATTTCGGGTTGTTTGCAAACTTACTTTGGAAACGGAGGGTCAAAGACACAGTCATAGGCAGGATTCTGTGGTTCTGAGAACAGTCGGATGTAATAATTTAAAGACAGTTTCAGCCTGCGGTTGGACAATGAAGGTTCACCCGCCTCTGCGTACAAGCTGTACACCAGGGGTGGTGCGAAACGCTCCAAGACAGAGACGAAGCCCTTGAGGTGGATAGGGTCCAAGAGTTTGAGGTAAGAGGGTCTTGCGGAGCCGTAGACAGCACAGCCGTAGTCCAGTTTGGAACGGACCAGGGCTCTGTAGAGGTGCAACAAGTTTTCTTATCAGCGCCCCAGTCGGTGTGTGCTACGACCCGCAGAATATTCAGTGCCTTCTGGCAAGCAGTTTTGAGGTTTTTAATATGGCTGAGAAAGTTAAGTTTTTGGTCAAAAATGACTCCCAGAAATTTGGCCTCTTTAACAGCTGGAATGGGAGATTTCCCTACTTGAAGTTCCGGATCTGGAAAAAACTGACGGAAATTATGGAAGTGAATACACTGGGTTTTTGTAGCAGAAAAGGTGAAACCGTTTTCATCCGCCCACCGATGGATTTTATCTACGCAAAGCTGGAGCCTGCGCTGGACACTCGGGTACAGGCTTCCAGTTGCGTAGACAGCGAAATCATCCACAAACAATGAGCAGTCTGAACCTGCTGAACTGATTTCACAATGTTGTTGATTTTAATACTAAAGAGGGCAGGAGACAGTATGCTCCCCTGGGGAACACCCAACTCCTGCTCGTGGACATCAGAGAGAGTGGTGCCAACCCGGACCTGAAACTGTCGTTCTGCAAAAAATTTTGAATAAAAAGCGGAGATGACCTCTAAAACCCAGATCGTGGAGATCATGAAGTATCCCCGACTTCAGGTGGTATCGTAGGCCTTCTCCAAGTCGAAGAAAATTGCTACTGCATGCTGTCTGTTTAAAAAAGCGTTCCTAAGTGTAGATTCCAGACGAATCAAATGGTTCAACTGTACTACGATGTTTGCGGAAACCACCACTGTTCTTTCGCCAAAAGGCATCGGTTTCGAGTTTCCACATGAGCCTAGCATTGACCATTTTTTCCATCAATTTACAGACACAGCTGGTCAAAGCTATGGGACGGTAGTTAGATGGATTAGAAAGATCTTTTCCAGGTTTGGGGATGGGAATAATGAGGGCTTTCCGCCAAGAGGGTGGAAAGCAACCTGTAGTCCACACGTGTTGTATACCTGTAACAGGATGTTCAGACCTTCTTGCGGAAGATGTTTCAATAGTTGATAATGAATGTCATCTATACCTGGAGAGGAATCGCTGCAAGAGAGTAAGGCAGATTTCAGCTCGTTTAATGTGAAAGGAAGATTGTAGTCTTCCATGTTGTCGGATGAAAAGTTGCAGGGTGATTTTTCTTTTAGGGCTTTGTTTTGACAAAAGTGACTGATTTATTAGAAGAGGAGGAATTCTTTTCAATGGTTGAAGCAAGCAGATTAGCAACTGCTTCTTCTCTGTTATTAAAGAATCCGAAAACTTGAGATGGTTCACAGTGGACAGGTGTTCTTCCCTTTGATTTTCTTAATGATGTTCCACACTTTTTTCTTAGAAGGTTTTTGATGTCAGCCTGGAGCAGAAGCTTCTCCAGACCGACGTTTACTGATTTTAAAAGTGTGTCTTGATTTAGCACGGAGTTTTTGATGGGCTCGAGCGTTGGGACCCGAAGGTCGATGGTATACCTGACGCTGAGCCCGTTTTCGGACTTTGGAAATTTTGGTTGGCAATCTGAATCAAACCAGGGTGTTTTTGGCATTTGAAGTTTGTCGGAAGACACTGGAATACAGGCTTTAGCACATTTAATCATAGTATTAGTCAGAGATTCTGCTGGGTCCGGACTCTGAAGAAAATCAGTGTCCTGGAACTCCTTGGAAATAGTGGCTGCAAATAGATCCCAGTTTGCTTTCTATAATTGAGATGCTGAGAGACAGAGACATGTGCAGTTAATACAGGTTGTAGAAGGACAGGGAAATGGTCACTTCCGTGCAGATCGTCATGGACAGACCACTCATAGTCCAGGACCAGCGAGGGTCACAAACCGACAAATCTAAACACGAAAGTGAACCTGAGGAAGAGTGGAGATAAGTTGCAGATCCGTCATTCAGACAACACAAATCCAAGTCTGAAAGGACATCCTCAATTAGCAGACCTCTGGGTGACGTACCGGCACTACCCCAAAAGGATTGTGACCGTTAAAGTCACCCAACAGCAAAAAAGGTCGAGGGAGTTCTTCTATCAGACTGACAAGGTCCTGACGAGAAACCGGGACAGAAGGTGAGAGATAAAGAGAACAGATTGTCACAGTCTTGTGGAGAGTGACCTCGCAGCTACAGCCTGAAGAGAGGTAGACAGAGTGACAGGACTATACAACAAAGTTTTGTGTAGGAGAAGGGCAACACCGCCCGACAGTCCCAACGTGGATGGTTGTGCAGGTTTCGAAAGAATATTAAAGCCAGAAAGAGTAAAGGTCTTCTGGCTTTGAATGTGAGTTTCTTGAAGAGCCACGACAGGTTTTAGAGACTGACACAGAAGCTGCAGCTCCTCGAAGTTGGAATTTAGACCACGGATATTCCAATGGAATATTGTATTATCCATGGTGCAGAGGGCGAAAAGGAGAGAGATCAGGTCATCTCCTCCTCAACATCTGCTTCCAAGGAGTGAACTTGTTAGTTAGTTTCACAGGAGAGTGTTGGTCTACAGACCTGCTGGCAGACTTGCCAACAGGCGAAGAAGGTCTGGATTTGGGAGATGGTGGAGGTTTCTTCTTCATCTCCACCATCTCCACACTGGGTTGTTGAAACTCCCTTGCCCGCACGGGCACTGGACATGGGAGTTCGAGGTGCGGGTGCTGGTTTTTTCATCTGCCCAGCAGAGATGTGTAGACTGCTGGACAGTCTGAGGGGTGGCGGATTTTTTGCCTCCACCAGGGGCAGTCTTTTGGGTTGGAAGGTGGTGGGACTTGCTACCACCAGAACTGACAGATCTTACTTGCAATGTCTTCGAGAACATGAATTCATCAGTCTGGCAGCAGACTGACCGAGTAGGAACTATGGGAGCTTTGACAGCCGAAGCATAGGAAGAAGCTGTCGGCGTCTGACTGCCCACAACCTGTTTCCGGGCTTCAAAAATGAGATCTTTTCCGTTTTAACTCGTTGTATAGCAGACTCTTGAATCCAAAGGGGACAGTTTCGTGAAGAGGAGGGATGGTCGCCACCGCAGTTAGACAATGTGCCGGATCATGACACGGCCCATCATGGGTTGCCTTGCAGCAAACACCACATACCTCCTGCCCAGAACAGCGGTCCCCGACATGGCCAAACTTCTGGCACCTAGAAGCACCTCAATGGGGACGGCACATATAGCTGAACATGAACATTTAGGTAACCAACTTTGATGACCGGAGGCAGCACAGGGCTGCAGAAGGTCAGAAAGAGGGTGTGGTGGCACTCTCTCTGAACCCTTCCTGACCGTCACCCTGCGCACTCCGTCACACCCTGGGACCCAGCTCCGTTTTATTTCTGCCTCTGAAACACCGTTAGATCTCTGCATCGAATCACACCTTTGGATGAATTTAATTGTTTGTGGGGAGTTACCCTGATCTCCCTGTCCACAAGTTTTGTGCTTTCTGCAGCTGTTCAGATTGTTTTTGTGATTTGCTTTGAATGAGAAATGAGCCATTCCTCAACCTCTTGATGGACCGAGGGTCGCCTGCTATTCCTTGAAAACCCTTTTGAATGGCAAACGGGCTCAGAGCTGAAAGGGGTCTTTCCTGCTCCGTCCCCTCCATCACGAGCCAGGAAGCCCAAAAACCTGTCTTCTGTCGAACTTCGGTATCAGAGTCACTATCTGTTTGACAATCCCCTGAAATAGGGGACGCTGCCTTCCTCTTCCTTTTGGGGGGGTAGTTTTTGAAAAAAGCCATGTGTATTTTATTATATTTCATCCCTCCCTTACCACCCACCTTGGAGTCCAACTAAGGGGCCAGGGCCAAGACTCACTGTCTTGACCCTTCCAGGCTTCAGGAGAGATATACAACAGACAAAAACCTACCAACCCTATCCCCCTGATCATGCCCAACTCCCGGGAACAGAGAGCTGAGCACTACAGGGGTTATCTTGGCCGCCGGAGAAATGCCTGTTTTGACCCAGCCCCAAGAAGGGGAGCCGATTAGTACACCCGGCCAAGGTGTACTCCCTGTCTAGGGGAGGTCCGAGCCAAAGTGATTGTTGAGAGCGCTGGCCCTCTCAATCACCAGGATCTCATCCCCTCCGACACAGGTCGCACCGCACGGCAAACGCGGCGGATCTTAAGGAGACCACAGAGAGAAAAGGATTGTGTAAAGAAGACTTGAAGGGGAGACGAAGATAGAAAGGGCCAAATAAGGGAGGCAGAAAACAAGAAAAGGAGAAAGGCGGGTTACTGTTAGTCAGGATCCTCACCCTTAGCCTATCTGACATGGGAAGCCCTACCAGGGGCATCAACTCCTTACCACGTTACGCTTAGGCCAAACAGCATCTGCACCTCTCAGGCCTAGAAGCAGTATGAAAAAAACAGCCTATCTCCAAGTATTGATGCCCCCGCCAGCAGAGCCTAAGGGATCACTGGACCACGCAATACCCTCCGACCACGACAAGGTCGTAACCCCCCGGAGGGTCACGACAATCGGCGTCATCGGGGCTCTCAATAGCAAGGAAAACAAGTGCTGTTACATAGGACAACAAAAAAATATACACAAATGACATGTACTGAATTTACAACAGGTAAGGAATCTACTGACTGATCCTTCAGACTGACAAAGCTAGGTCAAGCCCAGGGCCTCAGGCATTCAGGACAGCACAGCACCATTTGTTTGATCAATATTCAGCCAGGTGTTTGATCAATATTCAGGTGTTTGATCAACATTCAGCCAGGTGTTTGATCAACATTCAGCCAGGTGTTTGATCAACATTCAGCCAGGTGTTTGATCAACATTCAGCCAGGTGTTTGATCAACATTCAGCCAGGTGTTTGATCAATATTCAGCCAGGTGTTTGATCAATATTCAGCAGGTGTTTGATCAATATTCAGCCAGGTGTTTGATCAACATTCAGCCAGGTGTTTGATCAATATTCAGCTAGGTGAATGATGGGAGAAACAAGCCGTCCACACTCACCAGCATGCAGGACTTTCCCATGGTGTTTGTCGGCCCATCCAGCATAGTACCTGAAACAGTTGTCAGGCAAAAGGCATTTTTAAGGAAAACAACAACAGCTCACAAGACGACACAAAATAAAAAGTAAAAGATATAGTACTTGTGCCCTACAGCATCATTTCATCTCCAATTCTAAAGAGACTGGCCATGCCGTTTGTTCAACTGTTTTGGGGGGGGGGGGAGACCCTGCCACCATAAGCCACCTAACTGAATCGTTTTCATTCTTCCAACCACCACGACTGTTTACTGTCAGTTACATTTTGTTTTCCCTTGCCAGACTGTAACAAAGGCTTTCCATTTATTGTGTGCAACGTGACATTTCACCCTTGTGAGGAGTGACCTGAACACCAGGTCACACCATTCTCCCATGCCCGACACAACTGTCACATCATAAGTTCGTTTGATCAGACAGCAGATCAGTCTGCTTCTTGTCTGGGACCCCTGTTCACCAGATGGATTTCATGATGCAGTCCTGTGGTTCCATCAATTTTTGCTGCTGTTGAATTCCCCATGAAATGTGTGAATGAACAGATAAAGTGGATGTTTTTCTATGTGGTACAGAGGTTTGCTCTTGTCAAATTTCCCATATTGTGTGTGAATGAACAGATAAAGGTGGATGGTTTTTATGTGGTACAGAGGTTTGCTCTTGTCAAATTTCCCCATATAGTATGTGAATGAACAGATAAAGGTGGATGTTTTCTATGTGGTACAGAGGTTTGCTCTGGTCAAATTTCCCCATATTGTGTGTGAATGAACAGATAAAGGTGGATGTTTTCTATGTGGTACAGAGGTTTGCTCTGGTCAAATTTCCCCATATTGTGTGTGAATGAACAGATAAAGGTGGATGTTTTCTATGTGGTACAGAGGTTTGCTCTGGTCAAATTTCCCCATATTGTGTGTGAATGAACAGATAAAGGGTGGATGTTTTCTATGTGGTACAGAGGTTTGCTCTTGTCAAATTTCCCCATATTGTGTGTGAATGAACAGATAAGGTGGATGTTTTCTATGTGGTACAGAGGTTGCTCTTGTCAATTTCCCCAATTTGTGTGTGGACGAACAGATAAAGGTGGATGTTTTCTATGTGGTACAGAGGTTTGCTCTTGTCAAATTTCCCCAAGTTGTGTGTGAATGAACAGATAAAGGTGGATGTTTTCTATGTGGTACAGAGGTTTGCTCTTGTCAAATTTCCCCAAGTTGTGTGTGGACGAACAGGGAACGGTGGATGTTTTCTATGTGGTACAGAGGTATGCTCTGGTCAAATTTCCCCAGGTTGTGTGGACGAACAGGGAACGGTGGATGTTTTCTATGTGGTACAGAGGTATGCTCTGGTCAAATTTCCCCAGGTTGTGTGTGGACGAACAGGGAACGGTGGACGAACAGGGAACAGTGGATGTTTTCTATGTGGTACAGAGGTATGCTCTGGTCAATATTTCCCCAGGTTGTGTGTGGACGAACAGGGAACGGTGGATGTTTTCTATGTGGTACAGAGGTCTGCTCTGGTCAAATTTCCCCAGGTTGTGTGTGGACGAACAGGGAACGGTGGACGAACAGGGAACGGTGGATGTTTTCTATGTGGTACAGAGGTATGCTCTGGTCAAATTTCCCCAGGTTGTGTGTGGACGAACAGGGAACGATGGACGAAACAGGGAACGGTGGGCGAACAGGGAACGGTGGATGTTTTCTATGTGGTACAGAGGTTTGCTTTGCCCTGTGGGTTGGGCATAGAATAGACACCCACTGTGCCCTGCCATGCATGTCGTAAGAGGCGACTAAGGCAGGACCACCTCGCCCGAGGATAAAGGGGTTTGCGTAGGGCTACAACCTACCTGTAAAAAAGACAGTTACAGAAGCATTGACGACAATGAACCAAGCATTCACCTGGGCAATGAAGGGTCTCCATCCCGGAGACTTACGACGCAGTGCAGTGAAAGCCGAAAGGAAGCTGCAAGGCCGACTCCCCTTCTAACACCCAGGACAACAACGAAAGTAGCCACATGGAACATCAGGACGATGTTTGAAACAGGAAAAACCATCCAAGTTGCGAGAGAGATGAAAAACTACAAGATCGGAGTGCTAGGACTGAGTGAGACAAGGTGGCTACAATCAGGACAGCTGAGACTTTCATCTGGAGAACAGCTGCTGTACTCAGGACACACAGAGGATGGAGCCCCCCACACTGAGGGTGTGGCCCTGATGCTGGCACCGGAGGCACAAGGGGCACTCATCGGATGGGAAACCTGTCAACTCCGCATCATCACAGCCAAGTTTACCACGAAGAAGAATGACATCAGGCTGAACATCATCCAGTGCTATGCTCCCACCAATGATGCGGAAGAAGAGAAGAAAGATGACTTCTACCATGCAACTAAAGACAGTGATAGACAAAAGAGCAAAGGACATAACCATACTGATGGGAGATTTTAACGCCAAGATCGGAAGGGACAACACAGGCTACGAGGACATCATGGGGACACATGGACTGGGACAGATGAACGAGAATGGTGAGCGTTTTGCAGACCTGTGCGCCCTGAACCAGCTGGTGATAGGAGGAAGCATCTTCCCACACAAGCGCATCCACAAGGCCACATGGAGATCCCCGAACCATGTCACGGAGAACCAGATTGACCACATCTGCATTAGCCGCAAATTCAGGAGATCATGGCGGGATGTACGAGTGATGAGAGGTGCTGATGTGTCATCAGACCACCACCTTCTTTTAACAACAGTGAGACTTCGCCTCAAGAGATTCACCAACACCAACAACACACGTACAAGGTACAATGTCGGACTGCTCCGGAACAGGGACACACAAGCAGCATTCCAGATCAGCCTTTCCACAGGTTCCAGCCGCTACAAGAGCTGATAGAAGACAGTGAGACGGACATCGAGACACAGTGGGAACACTGCAAGAAGCTCTGGCATGACACATGTGAATAGATCCTTGGCAAGAAGAAGGCCAGCACAAAGAATGGATCCTGCCGACACCATCCACAAGTTGGAAACAAGGAGAGAGAAGAAAGCTACACTGAACACGAGCCGAACAAGAGCAGCTAGGGCAAAGGCACAGGAAGAGCACACAGCAGCGAACGGAGAAGTAAAGAAGGCATCAAGAAGGACAAGAGGACTACTTTGACGACCTGGCCAGCCAGCAGAGGCAGCAGCCGGAACAGGGAAACTGAAGGACCTGTACCGGGGACCAAGAAGCTGACGGGTAAGTTCCAGCAGACAGACAAGCCAGTGAAGGACAAGAACGGAAACCCACTGACAACAACCGAGGAACAGTGAAACGATGGGCAGACACTTCAGGGAGCTGCTGAACCGCCCCGCCCCTGACGCACCACCAGACATCCCACCTGCAGGAGACGACCTGCCCATCAGCTGTGACAAACCCTCAAAGGCAGAGATCAAGAAGGCCATCATGACTCTGAAAAATGGGGGAAGGCTGCAGGGCGGACGAGATACCAACAGAAGCCATCAAAGCAGACATAGAGACAGCTGTTCAACATGCTATACAGCCTCTTCAGCAAGATCTGGGAGAAGGAGGAGGTAACCGGCTCAGTGGAAAGAAGGAATCGTCATCAAGCTGCCGAAGAAAGACCTCGGGGACTGCAGCAACTACCGAGGGATCATGCCTGTCAACGCCAGGCAAGGTTCTCAACAGGGTTCTACTGGGAGAGAATGAAAGAGGCCGTCGACCCAAGTCCGAGACCAGCAGGCAGGCTTCCGGCAGAACAATCATGTGCCGACCAGATCGCCAGCCTGCGCATCATCGTGGAGCAGTCGCTGGAGTGGAACTCCCCCCTTTACATCAACTTCTAGATTATGAAAAGGCTTTCGACAGTGTGGACAGAGAGATGCTGTGGAAGCTGCCGAGGCATTACGGAGTCCCGAGAAGATCATCTCCCTCATCCGGTGCACCTCCAGGACATGAACTGCAGGATTGCCCACGCCGGCCACTGTCCGAAAGTTTCGAGGTGAAGACCGGAGTTCGCAGGGATGCCTGCTGTCCGCCGTTCCTCTTCCTCCTGGTCATTGACGGATCATGAAGACCACTACAACAGGCAGAAAACAACGGTATACAGTGGACACTATGGACGCAGCTCGACGACCTTGGACTTCGCTGACGACCTGGCGCTCCTGTCACACAGCCACAGCCAGATGCAGGAACAAGACCACTCGCTTGGAGACCACATCAGCCGGGACAGGGCTCAAGATTAACAGGAAGAAGATAAGATAAGATAATGTTGCTTATAGCCCAGCCGACCGCAGAGGCCACATCAGGGCTGTCACCACGTTAAAATCAACTCACCAGTCATTTTAAAAAAAAAAAAAAAAAAAAAAAAAAAAAAACACTTTCACACACCTCGTTAAATGACATCGTCTACAAACGAACCAGAAACTTTGTTAAAATCCTTCTTCGTTAAAATCTCAAATCAGATGAAAAATGTTAATTTGTCTCAAAAACCCAAGGTCACGTCAGGCGGGACATCCCTGAACAGGATCTTCATGGACTCCGCTGTAAAATGTTTGTGTCTCACATCGTGCAAGTCCCAACACTCTAAAAGAACATGTTTCATTGTGAGTGGTGCATGACATGGAATGCACCACGGAGCTTAGATAAGATAAGATAATGTTGCTTATAGCCCAGCCGACCGCAGAGGGCCACATCAGGGCTGTCCACCACGTTAAAATCAACTCACCAGTCAAAAAAAAAAAAAAAAAAAAAAAAAAAAAAAAAAAAAAAAAAAAAAAAACTTTCACACATCTCGTTAAATGACATCGTCTACAAACGAACCAGAAACTTTGTTAAAAATCCTTCTTCCGTAAAATCTCAAATCAGATGAAAAAATGTTAATTTCTCTCAAAAACCAAGGATCACGTCAGGCGGGACATCCCTGAAACAGGATCTTCATGGACTCTGCTGTAAAATGTTTGTGTCTCACATGTGCAAGTCCCAACACTCTAAAAGAACATGTTTCATTGTGAGTGGGTGCATGACATGGAATGCACCACGGAGCTTCTTCACTCTTTAAAAGGCAAGAATGGGTAAAATACGAATGGCCGGTGTGCAGCCGGCACAGAACCGTTTCCTCTTTACGACCACCCGACGTAGATGGGAGGAAGTCTTTAAGGTTTGGACGGATCTGAAAGAGTTTGTTATTCGTCTGTGTGTTCCAATCCTCCTGCCAGAGGTCTCTCACATAATCGTTAATTTTCGGTTTCACATCTGAGCAGGGGATTAAGTGTTGGACAGTTTCTCTCTTGTGGCGTTCTTGGCTAAACGATCAACCATTTCGTTCCCGCCGATGCCAACATGGCCAGGAACCCAAGCAAGAGTAATGTTGTAACCGTCCGCCTTCAACTTGCTAAAAAGTTCAAAAAAAAGTAAAAGTTCTGGATGCTGAAGGTTGCGGCCAGCTATGGCCTCCAAAGCTGACAGCGAATCCGACAGAACCAGAAAGTCTCTCTGTGAAGACTGTGAGATTATCTTCAAAGCCAGTACCAGAGCAGTAAGTTCAGCAGAATAGACAGAAGCATCTGAATGAATATGTTCCAACAATATCTGAGAAGGAGCCCAGGGCAGTAGGCTGCACAGGCCACTCCATCCTCAGACTTGGAACCGTCAGTGAAAACTTTTTGATAGGATGGGAATTTGGAACAGAGCTCGGCATACAAAGCTTGTACGCAGAGAGCTGGTAGACTCCTTACGGAAAGCTGCGAGATCGAAACGAATCTCTGGTGTGAAAAGTCCATGGAGGTTGATCCGGAAACTGGAAAATCGGAACTACTCCCAGGTCTATACCTGCATTCCGCACGTGAGGCTGCATACGAAGCCCAAACGGCGGAAACTTTCGGGTTTTTTCAAACTTACTTGGAACGGAGGGTCAAAACACAGTCATAGGCAGGATTCTGTGGTTCTGAGAACAGTCGGATATAATAATTCAAAGACAGTTTCAGCCTGCGATTGAACAGTGAAGGTTCACCTGCCTCTGCGTACAGGCTGTACACAGGGGTGGTGCGGAACGCTCCAAGACAGAGACGAAAGCCCTTGATGGTGGATAGGGTCCAAGAGTTTGAGGTAAGATGATCTTGCGGAGCCGTTACACAGCACAACCGTAGTCCAGTTTAGAACGGACCAGGGCTCTGTAGAGGTGCAACAAAGTTTTCTTATCAGCGCCCAGTCGGTGTGTGCTACGACCCGCAGAATATTCAGTGCCTTTTGGCAAGCAGTTTTGAGGTTTTTAATATGGCTGAGAAAGTTAAGTTTTTGGTCAAAAATGACTCCCAGAAATTTGGGCCTCTTTTAACAGCTGGAATGGGAGATTTCCCTACTTGAAGTTCCGGATCTGCAAAAACTGACGGAAATTATGGAAGTGATACACTGGGTTTTTGTAGCAGAAAAGGTGAAACCGTTTTCATCCGCCCACCGATGGATTTTATCTACGCAAAGCTGGAGCCTGCGCTGGACACTCGGGTACAGGCTTCCAGTTGCGTAGACAGCAAAATCATCCACAAACAATGAGCAGTCTGAACCCTGCTGAACTGATTTCACAATATTGTTGATTTAATACTAAAGAGGGCAGGAGACGTATGCTCCCTGTGGAAACACCAACTCCTGCTCGTGGACCTCAGAGAGAGTGGTGCCAACCCGGACCTGAAACTGTCGTTCTGCCAAAAAATTTTGAATAAAAAGCGGAAGATGACCTCGAAAACCCAGGATCGTGGAGATCATGAAGTATCCCCGACTTCCAGGTGGTATCGTAGGCCTTCTCCAAGTCGAAGAAAATTGCCACTGCATGCTGTCTGTTTAAAAAAGCGTTCCTAAGTGTAGATTCAGACGAATCAAATGGTCAACTGTACTACGATGTTTTGCGGAAACCACACTGTTCTTTCGCCAAAAGGCCGTCGGTTTCGAGTTTCCACATGAGCCTAGCATTGACCATTTTTTCCATCAGTTTACAGACACAGCTGGTCAAAGCTATGGGACGGTAGTTTGAAGGGTTAGAAAGATCTTTTCCAGTTTGGGGATGGGAATAATGAGGGCTTTCGCCAAGAGGGTGGAAAGCAACCTGTAGTCCACACGTGGTTGTATACCTGTAACAGGATGTTCAGACCTTCTTGCGGAAGATGTTTCAATAGTTGATAATGAATGTCATCTATACCTGGAGAGGAATCGCTGCAAGAGAGTAAGGCAGATTTCAGCTCGTTTATGTGAAAGGAAGATTGTAGTCTTCCATGTTGTCGGATGAAAAGTTGCAGGGTGATTTTTCTTTTAGGGCTTTGTTTTTGACAAAAGTGACTGATTTATTAGAAGAGGAGGAATTCTTTTCAATGGTTGAAGCAAGCAGATTAGCAACTGCTTTCTTCTCTGTTATTAAAGAATCCGAAAACTTGAGATGGTTCACAGTGGGACAGGTGTTCTTCCCTTTGATTTTCTTAATGATGTTCCACACTTTTTTCTTGGAAGTTTTTGATGTCAGCCTGGAGCAGAAGCTTCTCCAGGACCGACGTTTACTGATTTTAAAAGTGTGTCTTGATTTGGCACGGAGTTTTTGATGGGCTCGAGCGTTGGGACCCGAAGGTCGATGGTATACCTGACGCTGAGCCGTTTTCGAACTTTGGAAATTTGTTGGCAGTCTGAATTGAACCAGGGTGTTTTTGGCATTTGGAGTTTATCGGAAGACACTGGGATACAGGCCTTAGCACATTTGATTATAGTGTTAGTCAGAGATTCTGCTGGATCCGGACTCTGAAGAAAAGCAGTGTCCTGGAATTCTTTAGAAATAGAGGCTGCAAATAGATCCCAGTTTGCTTCTTAAATTTAGATGCTGAGAGACAGAGACGTGTTCAGTTATTACAGGTTGTAGAAGGACAGGAAATGGTCACTTCCGTGCAGATCGTCATGGACAGACCACTCATAGTCCAGGACCAGCGAGGGGTCACAACCGACAAATCTAAACACGAAAGTGAACCTGTGGAAGATGGAGGTAAGTTGCAGATCCGTCGTTCAGACAACACAAATCCAAATCGAAAGGACATCCTCAATCAGCAGACCTCTGGATGACGAACCGGTACTACCCCAAAGAGGGTTGTGACCGTTAAAGTCACCCAACAGCAAAAAAGGTCGAGGAAGTTCCCCTAACAGACTGACAAGGTCCTGACGACAAACCGGGACAGATGGAGGTAGATACAGAGAACAGATTGTCACAGTCTTGTGGAGAGTGACTCTCGCAGCTACAGCCTGAAGGGAGTAGACAGAGCGACAGGACTATACAACAAAGTTTTGTGAAGGAGAAGGCAACACCGCCCGACAGTCCCAACGTGGAAGGTTGTGCAGGCTTTGAAAGATATTAAAGCCAGAAAGAGTAAGGTCTTCTGGCTTTGAATTTGGGTTTCTTGAAGAGCCACGACAGAAGGTTTCTAGATTGACATAGAAGCTGCAGCTCCTCGAAGTTGGAATTTAGACCACGGATATTCCAATGGATTAGTATGTTATCCATGGTGCAGAGGCGAAAAGGAGAGAGATCAGGTCATCTCCTCATCAGCTCTGCGGCCAATGGAGTGAACTTATTTTGTAGTTTCACTGGACTGTGTTGGTCTTTGGTCCCGCTGGCAGACGTTGCCCGCAGGTGACAAAGGCCTGGATTTTGGAGATGGTGGAGGTCTGGATTTGGGAGATGGTGGAGGTTGTTTTCTCATCTCCACCGTCTCCACATTGGGTGGAACTCCCTTGCCCGCACGGGCACTGACAGGGAGTTCGAGGGGAACTGCTGGTTTTTTAATCTGCCCAGCAGCAGGATGTTATAGACTGCTGGGCAGTCTGAGGGGTGCGGATTTTTGCCTCCACAGGGGCAATCATTTTGGGTTGAGAGGTGGTGGGACCTACTTTCACCAGAGTTGACAGTTCGGACTTGCAGTGTCTTCGAGAACGTAAAGTCATCAGTCTGACAGCAGACTGATCGAGTGGAAACTGTGGGAACTTTCCGTACAGCCGAAGCATAAGAAGAGGCTGTCGGCGTCTGACTGCCCACAACCTGCTTGCGGCTTCAAAAAAGGAAATTTTCTTTTCAGTCTTTAGTCTTTGAATTGCGGACTCCTGAATCCAAAGAGGACAGTTTCTGGAAGAGGAGGGATGGTCGCCACCGCAGTTAGCACAATGTGCCGATCTTGACCACGGCCCAATCATGGGTTGCCTGCTGCAACACCGCATACCTCTTGCCCTGAACAGCGGTCCCTGACATGGCCAAACTTCTGGCACCTGAAGCACCTCAATGGGGACGCACATAGAGCTGAAATGAACATTTAGGTAACCAACCTTGATGACCGGAGGCAGCACAGGGTTGCAGAAGGTCAGAAAGAGGGTGTTGGTGGCCACTCTCTCTGAACCCTTCTTTACCGTCACCCTGCGCACCTCCGTCACACCCTGGGAACGCCAGCTCCGTTTTTATTTCGCCTCTGAAACACACCGCCAGATCTCTGCATCTAATCACACCTTTGGATGAATTTAATTGCTTATGGGGAGTCACCCTGATCTCCTATCCACAAGCTTTTTTTGCCTTCTGCAACTGTTCGGATTGCTTCTGTGATCGACATTGAAGAAGAAACGAACCATTCCATCATCGTTTTATGGACCTAGGTTCACCTGCTATACCAAGAAAGCCTTTTGTACAGCAAAAGGGCTCAGAGCTGAAAGAGGTCTTTCCGCTTGTCCCTTCACCACGAGCCAGGAAGCCCAGAATCCTGTCCTCTGTCTTACCTCACTGTCAGAATCACTATCTGTTTCAAATTCCCCTGAAATAGGGGAGACTGCCACTTCCTCTTCCTTTTGGGGGGTAGTTTTTTGAAGAAGTCATATTTAATTTATTGTATTCATCCCTCCCTTACCCACCCACTGGAGTCCAACTAAGGGCCAGGGCCAAAAACCAATGTCTTGACCCCTTCCAGGCTTCGGGAGAGACATACGACAAGCAGAAGCAACCACATATCCCCCCCGATCATGCTCAACTCCCGGGAACAGAGAGCTGAGCAATGCAGGGTTTACTTGGCCAGCTGGGGAACTGCCCGTCTGACCCAACCCCAAGAAGGGGAGCCGATTAGTACACCCGGGCCAAAGTGTACTCCCTGTCTAGGAGAGGTCCGAGCCAAGTGATGTGTTTGAGAGCGCTGGCCCTCTCAATCACAGGATCTCATTCCCCTCCGACACAGGTCGCACCGCACGGCAAACGCGGCGGATCTTAAGGAGACCACAGAGAATAAGGAGTGTGGAAAAGAAGATTTGAAGGGGAGCGAAGATAGAAAAGGGCCAAATAGGGAGGCAGAAAACAAGAAAAGGAGAAAGGCGGTGTTACTGTTAGTCAGGATCTCACACTTAGCCTCGACATGGGAAGCCCACCAGGGCATCAACTCCTTACCACGTTACGCTTAGGCCAAACAGCATCTGCACCTCTCAGGCCTAGAAGCAGTGTGAAAAAAACAACAGCTAATCTCCAAGTATTGATGCCCCGCCAGCAAAGCTAAAGGGATCACTGGACCACGCAAACCCTCCGACACGACAAGGTCGCAACCCCCCGGAGGGCACCACGGAGCTTCTTCACTCTTTAAAAGGTTAAGAATGGGTAAAATACAATGGCCGGTGTGCAGCCGGCACAGAACGTTTCCTCTTTACGACCCCCGACGTAGATGGGAGGAAGTCCTTAAGGTTTGGACGGATCTGAAGAGTTTGTTACTCGTCTGTGTGTTCCAATCCTCCTGCAGAGGTCTCTCACATAATCGTTATTTTGGGTTTCACATCTGAACAGGGGATATAAATGTTGGACAGTTTTCTCTCTTGTGGCGTTCTTGGCTAACGATCAACATTTCGTTCCCGCCGATGCCAACCTGGCCAGGAACCAAGCAAGAGTCAATGTTGGAACCGTCCGCTTCAACTTGCTAAAAAGTTCCCAAACAGTAAAGTTTGGATGCTGTAGGTTGCGGCCAGCTATGGCCTCAAACGCTGTCAGCGAATCCGACAGAACCATAAAGTCCCTCCTCGAAGATGGAGTTATCTTGCAAAGCCGATACCAGAGCAGTAAGTTCAGCACGATTCGACATAGCATCGGAATGGATAATGTTGCCACAAGTATCTGAGAGGAGCCCCCATGGCAGTAGGGCTGCACGGCCACTCCATCCTCAGACTTGGACCGTCCGTGAAAACTTTTTGATAGGATGGAATTTGACGAGGGCAGCATACAATGCCTTGATACGCACAGTGAGCTGGTAGACTCTTTGCGAAAAGCTGCAGATCGAAACGAATCTCTGGTGTGAAAAAGGTCCACGGGGTTGATCCGGGAAACTTGCAAATCGAAACTACTCCCAGTTTGTAGACCTCGATTCCGCACGTGGGCTGCATCGAAGACCAAACGGCGACTACATTTAGGGTTGTTGTCCAAACTTATTTGGAATGGAGGGTCAAAGACACAGTCATAGGCAGGATCTGCGGTTCTGAGAACAGTCGGATATAAATAATCTTAAAGACAGTTTCAGCTGCGGTTGGACAATGAAGGTTGCCCGCCTCTGCGTACAGGCTGTACACAGGGGTGGTGCGAACGCTCCAATACAGAGAAGAAGCCCTGATGGTGGATAGGGTCCCAAGAGTTTGAGGTTAAGAGGGTCTTGCGGTCGCCGTAGCAGCACAACCGTACTGTCCAGTTTGGCAAACGGACCAAGCTCGGTAGGGTGCAGCACAGTTTTCTTTCAGCGGCCCCGTCGAGTTGTGCGCTACGACACCCCGGCAGAATATTCAGACGCTTTCTGGCAAGAAGTTTTGAGAGTTTTTGATGTGACTGAGACAGTTCGATACTGGTCTCACAAATGACTCCCAGAAATTTGGCCTCTTTAACAGCTGGAATGGAAGCTTTCCCTACTTGAAGTTCAGGTTGGGAAAAACTGACGGAAAATATGGAAGTGACTACACTGCGTCTTTGTGGAGACAGGTGTGAACCGTTTTTTCATCTGCCATCGATGGATTTTATCTACGCAAAGCTGGCGCCGCGTGGGACCCCGGGGACAGGGCTTCAGATGCGTAGACAGCAAAATCATCCCACAAACAATGAGCAGTCTGAACCCTGCCTGAATTGATTTCACAAAGTTGTGGTGATTATAATTACTAAAGAGGGCAGCGAGGACAGTATGCTCCCTGGGGAACACCACCTCCTGCTCGTGGACATCAGAGAGAGTGTACCAACCCGGACCTTGAAACTGTTCGTTCTGCCAAAACATTTTGATACAGCGGAAGATGACTCGAAAAACCCAGATCGTGGAGATCATGAGTATCCCTCGATTCCAGTGTGGTATCGATAGGCCTGCTCCATAATCAAAGAAAATTGCCACTGCATGTCTGTATGTTCAGGAAAGGCGTTCCTAAGTGTAGATCTCTGACGAAATCAAATGGTAACTGTACTCCGATGTTTGCGGAACCACCGTTTCTTTCGCCAAAAGGGCCATCGGGTTTCAAGTTTCACAAACATGCGCCTAGCATTGACCATTTTTTCCATCAATATACAAACACAAGCTGGTCAAAGCTATGGGACGGTAGTTGGATGATGGATTCGACAAGATCTTTTCCAGGTTTGGAATTGGAATAATGATGGCTTTCCGCCAGATGGTGGAAAGAAACCTGGTAGTCCACCCTGGTTATATACTTTCGTAGCAGTATGTGCTCAGACCTTCTGCGGAGATGTTTCACCAGGTTGGAACATGGATTCATCGTATACCTGGAGAGGAAATCGCTGCCAGAGAGAGTCAGATTTCCGCTCGTTTTAACGTGAAAGGAAGATTGTGTCTTTCAGGTGACGGATGAAAAGTTGCAGGGCGATTATTTCTTTTTAGGGCTTTGTTTTTGACCAAAAGTGGCCTGATTTTATTAGACGAGGAGGAATACTTTCAATGGTTTGAAGCAGCAGCTTAGCAACACTGCTTTCTTCTCTGATATTAAAGAATCCGAAAACTTGAGATGGTTCACAGTGGGACAGGTGTTCTTCCCTTAGATTTTCTTCTATGATTGTTCAACTTTTTTCCTTGGAAGTTTTTGATGTCAGCCTGCGAGCAGAAGCTTTCTACGGACCGACGTTTTACTGATTTTAAAAGTGTGTCTTGATTTAGCACGGAGTTTCTGATGGGCTCGAGCGTTGGGACCCGAAGGTCGTTGGAATACCTGACGCTGGCCCCGGTTTCTAACTTTGGGTAATTTGTTGGCATTCTGCATCGAACCCGGGATGTTTTTTGGCATTTGAAGTTTATCGGAACGACACTGGAATACAGCCTTTGCACATTTAATCATCGTGTTGCAGTGATTCGCTGGTCAGGACTCTCGAAAAAAATCGTGTCCTGGAACTCCTTAGAAACAGTGGCCTGCAAAGAGATCCCGTTTGCTTTCTGATAATTTAAATGCTGAGAGACCGAGACGTGGTTCAGTTATTACAGGTTGTAGGAAGGACAGGGAAATGGACACTTCGTGCAGCATCGTCATGGACAGACCACTCATAGTCCAGGCCAGGAGGGGTCACAAACCGACAACTCTAACCACGAAGTGAACCTGTGGAGAATGGAAGGTAAGTAGCAGATCCGCGTACAGCCCCCCCCCCCCCCCCCACCCAAATCCGAAAGGCCATCCTCAATCAGCAGACCTCTGGATTACGAAACGGTCTACCCCAAAGAGGGTTGTGACCGTTTCCGTCCCCCCAACCAGCAAAAAAAGGTCGAGGAAGTTCCCCTCAACAGACTGACCAGGTTCTGCCGACAACGGGACAGATGGAGGTAGATAACGAGCACAGATTTGTGACAGTCTTGTGGAGAGTGACTCTCGCAGCTACAGCCTGAAGGGAGGTAGACAGAGCGACAGGATTAAAACAAAGTTTTGTGAAGGAGAAGGGCAACACCGCCCGGACAACGTCCACGTGGATGGTTGTGCAGGTTTTTCAACGAAACTATTAAAGCCAGAAGAGTAAAGGTTTCTGGCTTTGAATTTGGTTTCTGAAGAGCCCCGGCCAGCCGGTTCCTAGATTGACACAGAAGCTGCAGCTCCTCGAAGTTGGAATTTTGACCACGGATATTCAATGGATTTTGTATTTTCATGGTGTGCATAGGGCGACACCGGGCGAGCGGGATCAGGGTCATCTCCTCCTCAAACATCTGCTGCTAAAGCTGTAAATTTGTTGCGTAATTTCACTGGACTATCTGCAGACCTGCTTGCAGACTTGCCAACAGGTGAAGTAGGTCTGGGTTTTGGGAGACGGTGGTGGTTTCTTCCTTATTCTCCACCATCTCCCACACTGGGTTGGAACTCCCTTGCCCGCCATGGGCACTGGGACGGAGGAGTTCGAGGTCGGTGGTGCGGGTTTTTTATTGCCCAGCAGCGATGTTGTAGGACTGCTGGGCAGTCTGAGGGGTGGCGGAATTTTTGGCCTCCACCCGGGGCACTCAATTTGGGATGGAGGTGGTGGACCTGCTTCACAGAGGCTGACAGTTTTTCCATGCATGTCTTCGAAAAACGTAAGTTATCAGTCTGAACAGCAGACTGGACCGCGTTGCACTGTTGGCACTTTCTTTACGGCCCGAAGCATAATGAGAAGCTGTCGGCGACGGACTGCCCAACAACCTGCTTGCGGGCTTCAAAAAGCGAGATCTTCTTTTCTGTCTGTTAACCCCTTTGTATTGCAGCTTCCTGACTCCACAGAGGACCAATTCCGTGAAGGAGGAGGGATGGTCGCCACCGCAGTTTGCACAATGTGCCGGATCTGCGACAGGCCCATCATGGTTGCCTTGCAGCAAATACCACTCACCTCCTGCAGAAACAACGTCTTGACATGGCCCAAACTTCTGGCATCGGAAGCACCTCAACGGCGGACGGAAGTACTCTGAACCCGGACAATCAGGTAGCCGACTTTGTGGACCGGAGGCAGCACAGGGTTGCAGAAGGTCAGAAAGAGGGTGTTGGTGGCCACTCTCTCTGCCACCTTTCTTGACTGGTCACCCTGCGCACCTCCGTTCACAACCTGGGACGGCCAGTCCGTTTTTATTTCTGCTCTGAGACACCGCTAGATCTCTGCAGCGAATCACACCTTTGGATATGAATTTAATGTGTATGGGGTGTCACCCTGGATCTCCCTATCCACGAGTTTTATTGCATTCAACAGCTGTTCACGAACTGTTCTGTGATCGACATTGAACAAGAACCGACCCATTCCTCAACTTTTTATGGACCTAAGGTTCACCTGCTATACCATGCAAGCCTTTTGGGACAGCAAAAGGGCTCAGAGTCTGAAAGGGGTCTTTCCTGATCTGTCCCTTCACACGAGCCAGGAAGCAGAAACCTGTCCTCTGACTTACCTCACTGTCAGAAATCACGTCTGTTTCAAATTTTTTTTTCCCCTGAAATAGGGGCGACTGCCTTCCTCTTCCTTTGGGTGGGGTAGTTTATGAAGAAGTCATTTTAATTTATTGTAATTCATCCCTCCTTACCCACCCACCTTGGAGGTCCAACTAAGGGGGCCAGGGCCAAGGCACCAATGTCTTGACCCCTTCCAGCTTCGGGAGAGACATACGACAACGAAGCCACCAACCAATCCCCTGATCCACTGCTCAACTCCCCGGGACAGAGGCTGGCCTGCGGGGTTTACTTGGCCAGTAGGGGGACTGTCTGTCTTGACCTGCCCCAGAAAGGGGAGCCGATTAGTACACCGGCCAAGTGTACTCCCTGTTTCTAGGAGAGGTCCGAGCCAAATGATGTGTTGAGAGCGCTGGCCCTTCAATCCAGGATCTCATTCCCCTCCGGACTCAGGTCGACCGCACGGCACACGGCGGATTCTTAGGAGACCCATAGAGAGAAAAGGGTGTGGAAGAAGACTTGTTAGGGGAGACGAAGATAGAAAGGGCCAAATATGCAACGGCAGAAACTAAGAAAAAGGAGAAAGGGGGATACTCATAGTCGAATCCTCACCTTCGCCTCGCACCTGGGAAGCCCTACCAGGGGCATCAATTCCTTACCACGTTATGCTTAGGACCAGGCAGCATCACAACTTCACAGGCCTAGAAGCATTTGGAAAAAAACCAGCCTATCTTAAAGTATTGATGCCCCGCCAGCAAAGCCTAAGGGATCACTGGACACACAAGCCCTCCGACCACGACAAGGTTGCAACCCCGGAGGGATGTGGAGAGGACAGAGGCAGGTTCAGTTAATATGGGCTGTAAAGAACAGGGAAATGGTCATTTCCCGTGCAGATCGTCATGGACAGACCACTCATAGTCCAGGACCAGCGAGGGGTCACAAACCGACAAATCTAAACACGAAAGTGAACCAGTGGAAGAGTGGAGGTAAGTTGCAGATCCGTCATTCAGACAACACAATCCAAGTCTGAAAGGACTTCTTCAATCAGCAGACTCTGGGTGACGTACCGGCACTACCCAAAGAGGGTTGTGACCGTTAAAGTCACCCAACAGCAAAAAGGTCGAGGAAGTTCTCCTATCAAAACTGACAAGGTCCTGACGACAAACCGGGACAGACGGTGGAGATAAAGGGAACAGATTGTCACAGTCTTGTGGAGAGTGACTCTCGCAGCTACAGCTTGAAGGGAGGTAGACAGAGCGACAGGACTATACAACAAAGTTTTATGTATGAGAAGGGCAACACCGCCCGACAGTCCCAACGTGGATGGTTGTGCAGGTTTTGAAAGAATGTTAAAGCCAGAAAGATTAAAGGTCTTCTGGCTTTGAATTTGAGTTTCCTGAAGAGCCACGAGGGAAGGTTTTATGGATTGACACAGAAGCTGCAGCTCCTCGAAGTTGGAATTTAGACCACGGATATTCCAATGGAATATTGTACTATCCATGGTGCAGAGGGCGAAAAGGAGAGAGATCAGGTCATCTCCTCAACATCTGCTTCCAATGGAGTGAACTTGTTAGTTAGTTTCACAGGAGAGCGTTGGTCTACAGACCTGCTGGCAGACTTGCCAACAGGCGAAGAACAGGGTTCCCACAGATATCAGAAAAAAAAGTTCAAGGGGTTTTCAAGGGAATTTCCAGGGGTTAGCAGCTTCATTCAAGGGGTGTAATTAACAACTTTTTGCAAAGTTATGTTTATTAAACGCTATGAGCAGCCTGTTACTATCAATCATTAATTAACATCATTTCTTTCCTCGTATTCATGCTAGCACAACTGGTCAGGTCCAAAGTAGATGGACTCTGTACTCTATGTCCCATTCAGCTGCTGCAACCCCACACTTGAAGGCGTTGTGAACCACATGCAAACCACAACTACCTACATTAAACATCTCCTTGCTGGTATCTCTCTCTATGTCTTCAGCAGTTTATCATATGTGGCCCAGTTCACATTGGGACCATCCATGGACTACTGTAGAATTCCTGATTTGCCCACAGAGGCACAGCAGTCAGCAAGTTCAGAGTACAAATGGTCTGATGTGGCATGCCCAAGAAACCGAGATGTGAGGTATCACGTTGTCACCTCTTTTTCGTCCCCAAAACGAATGAACACATCCAACTCATAGCTGCCAACCTCCCAGAGTGAAAAAGAGTAACACCTCACGGGGGGTGGGTTCGGGAGGGGGGCTGGCCCCCCTCCTGATTAGCGGGGGTCAGGGGGCGCAGCCCCTGAAGCTGAAGCCTTTTTTACACTCTGACAGGCCTATTTTTCATCTCCTGATAGGAAAACTAATCAAAAGCAAGCCTATTATTTAAACCATATCAAAGCATGCATATTAGTATGTTGCATACAATGCAATATTTTGTGTAAAAAGCCTCTTATGTAGGTAGCCACCATATTTTTTTCTATAGATTAATATACAAAACACACCAAATAAGACTTACCAAACAGCTTTTTATCTTCCATATTGATGTAGGTTGAACATAAAAGATGCTCTGCCCTCCCAATCAACAGCACTCACAGTCCTGGGCTTCCATCAGCTACACCCACATTCTTCAGTTCAAGTTCCATCAACTTCACCTTCTGCCCTTATGATCTCACAACTACACCCATAGGACTTAGGATCCATCAACTTACCCACAGTCATGTTTCATCAACTGTACCCACAGTCATATTTCATCAACTATACCCCAAGTCATCTTTCATCAACTACACCCCACAGTCTGTTTCATTAACAACACAACACAGTTATGTTTCATCAACTGTACCCCACAATCTTGCTCAAACAACTTCATCCCCAGTTCTCGGCTCCATTTAATTACCATTGCCCCCCACCCCAGTTCTAAGGCTCCATCAAGCTACTCCCCACTCCCCAGTCGTCATGATCCAACCACTACTCCCACACCCTGAGTTGACAGCCTGTGTTCAAAGATCTAGGGGTTTTTTTTTTCACTATTTGTGCAGTCGAGGACTTGGCCTTCTTTAGAAACTCCTGGCTGAACTTTTGCTCATAGCAAGAGCCATGAAGATTGGCCTTTGCCACCATCATGTTTTTTTTACGGCTGCCGATTCCTCAGCTTCGTTGTTTTTTGTGCTTCGTGGTCTTCTCGTGATCGGCCAGATCATTTCTTCTTCTTCTTCCAGATGGGGATGTTTAACCTGCCCCGTGCCCACAGTCTTAAAGTAGACTATTCTGGCACACAGGTTGCATGCATTGTGTATTTTCGTGTAGCCGGTACTCACCCGTCTTAGGACATGAGCATCGGGATCTTTAGAGTCCGTGTATGGTCTTTAGTGCATGTGACACAGACTAGACCTCGGTTTATAGTCCCATCCGAACGACTATAGGGGGAATGGAGTCAGAACCAATGTTAACTCCGAGGGAAAAATCCCCTAGACCGAAATTCGAACCCGCAACCCCAGGATCACGAGTCCGGCGCTCTACCTCCCCCATGTGAAATATTCACCGGACATCGACACATGGTGCAGAAAGCAAACTTTTCACCCTTTGAAGGGCAAGAAGTGACCATGGAAACTTGTCTTTATAAGCTGGGAGATACCGCTGGAATCGTTTAGGTTTTGTGGTTTTCTCCGTGCTACCACTTGAAGACGCCATGTTGACTATTTGAACAGCAGCTATGCGCATGCGCGGAATGGGCCTAGTTATGCCCCTTTCCTGCTGACTTCCGAGTTTACGATTTCTGTTCAGTCGGACCAGTTGCCAAACGTTCTTTTATTTAATTTTAGGCTTTTTTTTTTTTTTTTTGAAAACTCGTAAACCGGAATTTTTTCAGCAAACAACGAAAATAGGGACAAATTAAAAAAAACGATATGTCCCGGTTTTCCCGTAACAGTTGGCAGCTATGCCAACTGTTTTTGCTTCAGTTCATGATTTAAACTTTCATCGAAAAGCAAAACATAGCCATCAGAAGACTTCACTTTGCGAGTCAGCAAATCCAGAAAGTGGGGTGCTAATCCAAATGTGCTCAAATACCTGGCCTTCGTTTCACTGCAGGCAAACTTGTCAGCAACAGAACACGATGGAAACATTTTTTGAATATCTCCCCAACACCAGTGAAACTGTGATAAGAGTAATGCTTCTCCATGGCAAACAAAGTCCAATACACCTCAGCAGTTAGGACATCGTTCTTGGTACACGATTCGTCGATCGTTTTCTGTTTAGAAAAGCTGCTTGAAGACCCTGCAGCTGCTGATGTGGAAGGTGCATCTTGAGACCCCCTGTCACTGCAGTAAAACTTGAAGTTGAAGGCAGTTGACTGCCAGTCTCCTGCCTTGCACCGGTGGTTCAGATCTTGGTGAGGAGTTTCGGTTTCCAAGAGTGAATCCATGCATGGTCAGCTGTGTGGCACCACTGGCATTTCTCTTATTCTCATGTTCATGTTCCACCAACCGTTTGTGTTTCACTCCATCAGCATGACTCTTCACAGCACTGATGCCCATACCCGAGATACTAAAAACTCTTCTTGCACAATGTGCACCTTGCTGAGTGTTCGTTTTCCCCACGAGCTAACCAACCTTTGAAAGCATCTTTTTCTGCCCACATATCATTGAAACGCAGTCTCCTTTCCCCATCTTGCAGGCTCAGTAGCACTATTTGGCGCAAAACATCGACCGTCGACACAACCCCGATGGTAACCAAAGGGAAAGAACTCTGTTGGCTTCTACACTTACGTCTATAGTAAGTCAAACACTAGTCACTGACGAGTTACTTCCCTTCTGCTTCAGCTAGGCTGTTGTCGGTTGCTACGGGATCGGCGATCACGAAGCCACATGGAGTGACAGAGATTGTGATTTATTTCGTATAAAAAACATTTTCTTGAGTGACAGTCACTTCCTTGCTTTGAGAGGACAGATTGTGACCGATTTTGAAATTTCAAGGACTTTCCAGGGGGGTTAGGCCTTCAGCTTATTTTTAAGTACTTTTCCAGGCCTTGAAATGGTCATGTCAAATCTCAAGCACTTTTCAAGAAAATAAGGGGGCGTACGAACCCTGGAAGAAGGTCTGGATTTTGGGGGATGGTGGAGGTTTCTTCTTCATCTCCACCATCTCCACACTGGGTTGTTGAACTCCCTTGCCCGCACGGGCACTGGACATGGGAGTTCGAGGTGCGGGTGCTGGTTTTTTTCATCTGCCCAGCAGCAGATGTTGTGACTGCTGGGCAGTCTGAGGGGTGGCGGATTTTTTGCCTCCACCAGGGGCAGTCATTTTGGGTTGGAAGGTGGTGGACTTGCTACCACCAGAACTGACAGATCTTACTTGCAATGTCTTCGAAAACATGAATTCATCAGTCTGGCAGCAGACTGACCGAGTAGGAACTATGGGAGCTTTCTTGACAGCCGAGCATAGGAAGAGACTGTCGGCGTCTGACTGCCCACAACCTGTTTCCGGGCTTCAAAAAATGAGATCTTCTTTTCCGTTTTAACTCGTTGTATAGCAGATTCTTGAATCCAAAGGGGACAGTTTCGTGAAGAGGAGGGATGGTCGCCACCGCAGTTAGCACAATGTGCCGGATCATGACACGGCCATCATGGGTTGCCTTGCAGCAAATACCACACACCTCCTGCCCGAACAGCGGTCCCTGACATGGCCAAACCTCTGGCACCTGAAGCACCTCAATGGGGACGGCACATATAGCTGAACATGAACATTTAGGTAACCAACTTTGATGACCGGAGCAGCACAGGGCTGCAGAAGGTCAGAAAGAGGGTGTTGGTGGCCACTCTCTCTGAACCCTTCTTTACCGTCACCCTGCGCACCTCCGTCACACCCTGGGACGCCAGCTCCGTTTTTATTTCTGCCTCTGAAACACCCGTTAATCTCTGCATCGAATCACACACTTTGGATGAATTTAATGCTTATGGGAGTCACCCTGATCTCCCTATCCACAAGTTTTGTTGCCTTCTGCAGCTGTTCAGATTGCTTTTGGGATTTACATTGAATGAGAAATGAGCCATTTCTCAACCTCTTGATGGACGAGGGTCACTGCTATACCTTTAAAACCCTTTGAATGGCAAACGGGCTCAGAGCTGAAAGGGGTCTTTCCTGCTCTGTCCCTTCCATGACGAGCCAGGAAGCCCAGAAACCTGTCCTTCTGTCGAATTTCTGTATCAGAATCACTGTCTGTTTGACAATCCCCTGAAATAGGGGATGCTGCCTTCCTCTTCCTTTTGGGGGGAATTGATTTTGATAAAGCCATATTTAGTTTATTGTGTTTCATCCCTCCTACCCACCCACCTTGGAGTCCAACTAAGGGGCCAGGCCAAGAAACCAATGTCTTGACCCCTTCCAGGCTTCGGGAGAGATATACAACAGACAAAAACCTACCAACCCTATCCCCTGATCATGCTCAACTCCCGGGAACAGAGAGCTGAGCACTGCAGGGGTTACCTTGGCCAGCCGGAGAAATGCCTGTTTTGACCCAGCCCCAAGAAGGGAGCCGATTAGTACACCCGGGCCAAAGTGTACTTCCTGTCTAGGAGAGGTCCGAGCCAAAGTGATGTGTTGAGAGCGCTGGCCCTCTCAATCACCAGGATCTCATCCCCCTCCGACACAGGTCGCACCGCACGGCAAACGCGGCGGATCTTAAGGAGACCACAGAGAGAAAAGGAGTGTGTAAAAGAAGACTTGAAGGGGAGACGAAGATAGAAAAGGGCCAAATAAGGAAGGCAGAAAACAAGAAGACAGAATAGGAAAAAGGTGGGTTACTATTTGTCTGGGCCCTCACTCCTAACCTTTCTGACATGGGAGACCCTACCAGGGGCCATCAATTTCTACCACGTAATGCTTGGCCAGTCAGCAACTTGGCTATACAGCCTAGAAGCGTTCATAACAAATTACTAACCATCTAGCTGAGTATTGATGCCCCCGTCAGCAAGCCTAAAAGATCACTGGACCACGCAAGCCTCGACCACGGCAAGGTTGCAACCCCCGGAGGGTAAAAATTACAAATTGATACCTGTTTTCGAAAACAAAATACTTCTGGAAAAATACATTCCTTGTGTTTCATATCTACCTTGTTTTAGTAAGCCGTTTTCTGTTTATACCGGAAATTGAATTCTTTATTTGTATATATTATAATTACGTTTTGTGAAAACATACTCATCTATATTCGCCTTATTTTATTCCTACTTAGAAATTGTTTTGTGTTTATATCTGTTGACGGTTCATTATGGATGATTTTGATAAATATGTTCAACAAGCGGAACGCTTGGGTTTTGATGGAGAAAAACTTACCAACTATGTGCAACAATGCATAGATAGGGCAGACAGGCTAAGCGAGAGAGAAGAAAATCAAAGAAACTAGAAAGTGAAGAAAATCAAGGAAACTAGAAAGTGAAGAAAATCAAAGGAAACTAGAGTTTGAGAAAGAAGACTACAGAGGAAGCTGAAGAAAAAGATTACAGAGGAAGCTGAAGTGAAGAAAAAAGATTACAGAGGGAAGCTGAAGTTGAAGAAAAAAGATTACAGAGGGAAGCTGAAGATAAAGAACGTCAATTTAAGTTGAGGCAGTTAGAACTAGAGACCGATGAGATTAGAAGCTTACAGCATCGAGAGAACCTCCACCAGTTCCACCGTCGGTTCTGCAAGCGCGCCTCAATCAAAATCAGCATATATTCCAATACCGCCTTTCGGGAAAAACGGAGACGTCGATAGTTTCTTTCCGTTGAAAGTACGCAGTCTGTGGTTGCCAAGGAAAAGTGAATTGTAATTGCGGTTAG
>CM031608.1:11089493-11137821 GCA_018398815.1 Conus ventricosus
GTTAAAAGGATGCGGGGGGGCAAATTAAAGACTATAAAAGGATGCAGGTGTGTATGGGAGGGTTGTGTTAGCAGATTGTTGAAGATTCTTCACAGATTGCTGATCTCAAAGAGATTTGCATCAATGGACACAGTTTGAGAGTGCAGAAACAAACAAAACATGGGGATTTGGCGTTTCAGTTTGATTTTCATTTAGAACGCACAAGATTACAGGAATACTCGGTCTGCATTGAGCTTTGTCCTAAGCTCCTTGCCTTAGCAAGTTACCGCACAAATTCGGAGTATGTGGACAAGTGGACGCTTGAGTGCACTTGAGCCCAAATCAGGTCAGAATGAGGTCAAGGAATTTTTGGTTGGAAACTTGTCTGAAAGGCTATGGACGTATCGGGATTTTGTGCCTCTTCCTCCAGTCCATCAGGTTTAGTGTGTGTTTTGTGTGTATGTGTGTGTGCACAGAAACTGTGTGTAGATATGTGTGTGTTTGTGTATGGTGTGTGTGCATGCATGTGTGTTTGTTGTGTGTGCACAGAACTGTGTGTAGATATGTTGCGTGTAGATATGTGTGTGTGTTTGTGTATGGTGTGTGTGTTTGGGTGCTTGTTTTGTAAAGCTGTTGATAAGGTATCAGCTATATTTTGTTGATATTTAGTATCTTAACGGCCAAAGCAAGGGACTGTTAGGATGTGTAAGATGCCTGATGCCATGGACCTGCTAATGTTGGCTGCCATCTTGATTCCAGGCTGATGTGGATCTTGCTGTGAAGGCGGCAAGAGAAGCGTTCCGTCTGGGGTCGCCATGGCGAACCATTGATGCTTCCGACCGAGGGTTCTGCTCACAGGCTGGCGAACCTGATCGAAAGAGACCGCGTCTACCTCGCTGTCAGTATCTTTGTTTTTATTTCACGTTGGTATGTGCACGTGCAGAGGTAGAGGTGTGTGTGGGGGGGGGGGGGGGGGGGGGGGGGGGGATTTTATGTTTGTGTGTGTATACCTGAAACATCAGGCCTGTGTACAAGTTACTATGCATTCACTGAGTGGCACTTACAGTAACCAGCTGTGTGTGTGTGTGAGTGAGAGAGAGACTGTAAATAGGGATTTGAAAAGAAGACAATCTCATAGATGACATTTTCACTACAGAAAAAAAAAACTCCTGCTTTGTATTAGAACACTGAATCTCATTTCATAAAACAAAACTCCTGCATCATATTGACATTGAGATGCGAAGTGCATTGCTTGGCCTAGTTTTGGTCGGCTCCATCTTGGTGGACCAGTCTGGCTGTGATTGATACGATAACAGTACTGGGTGAAATAACACATTGTATGTAATAACAATACGGGGTGAAATAATAACTCATTGTGTGTAATAATACGGGGTGAAATAACACATTGTATGTAATAATACGGGGTGAAATAATAACCCATTGTATGTAATAACAATATGGGTGAAATAATAACAATGTATTTAATAAACAATATGGGGTGAAATAACACATTGTAAAACAATATGGGGTGAAATAATAACATTGTATGTAATAACAATAGAGGGTAAAATAATAACACTTTGTATGTAATAACAATAGAGGATGAAATAACACAATATGTATAACAATATGGGGTGAAATAACGCATTGTATGTAATGACAACACAGGGTGAAATAACACATTGTATGTAATAACAATACGGGGTGAAGTAATAACTCATTGTGTGTAATAATACGGGGTGAAATAACACATTGTATGTAATAACAATACGGGGTGAAATAATAAACACATTTATGTAATAACAATATGGGGTGAAATAATGTATTTAATAACAATATGGGTGAAATAATAACATTGCATGTAATAACAATATGGGGTGAAATAATAACACATTGTATGTAATAACAATATGGGGTGAAATAATAACACATTGTATGTAATAACAATAGAGGGTAAAATATCACTTTGTATGTAATAACAATAGAGGATGAAATAATAACACATTGTATGTAATAACACAGGGGAAATAATAACGCATTGTATGTAATGACAAAACAGGGTGAAATAATAACACATTGTATGTAATAACAATACGGGGTGAAATAATAACACATTGTATGTAATAACAATACGGGGTGAAATATAACACATTGTATGTAATAACAACACGGGGTGAAATGATATCACATTGTATGTAATAACAACACAGGGTGAAATGATAACACATTGTATGTAATAATACGGGTTGAAATAATAACACATTGTATGTAATAACAATACAGGGTGAAATGATATCACATTGTATGTAATAACAACACAGGGTGAAATATCACGTATGTAATAACACAGGGTGAAATAATAACACTTTGTATGTAATAACAATATACGGGGTGAAATGATATCACATTGTATGTAATAACAATACGGGGTGAAATAACACTTTGTATGTAATAACAATACGGGTGAAATAACACATTGTATGTAATAACAATACAGGGTGAAATGTTATCACATTGTATGTAATAACAATACGGGGGTGAACAGTAAAACATGTAGGGTAACTTTTGCTCCCATAAGAAAACCTAACACAGTAACTTTTATTCAAGACTGGCACAGCCTTTTAAACTTGAATAAAGTCAAATACAAAGACGAACATTCTAATAGTGGGGGGAAAAACAAGTGCAGGCCAACAACTCCTTTGTCATCACAGTAATGACTTGGCAAAGATTTGAACTTTCACTGTTGTAAAGCATTCAGTTATTTATAAATACTTTACACCATGTGGAAATTGGTCTGGCAAGACATAGAAAATTACGAATATTCAAACACATTTTTGATCTTTTGTAATGTACTCTTTTTAAGAGCGCAGACATTCAGTTCAGGTCATAGCAGATAGAAAGAATGGATGAATTGTTCCTTTATTTCAGATTTCAGAATTTCTCTTTTTTGGGGGAGGGGGGGGGGGGGGGGGGGGCGGGCGGGGGTCTCTGTAACACGGTCACTGGGTGCCTGGCCACACAGAATGATTGCACAGATGAATAGATGCTTTTGCTCGATGAAGATCCAGACAGGTACACAGGTACAGGGTATGACAGTGAAGATGAATTCAGGTGTGGCTCATTCAGTTAGTGTGTGTGCCACAGTGCTGACAGTGAAGATGAATTCAGGTGTGGCTCATTCAGTTAGTGTGTGTGCCACAGTGCTGACAGTGAAGATGAATTCAGGTGTGGCTCATTCAGTTAGTGTGTGTGCCACAGTGCTGACAGTGAAGATGAATTCAGGTGTGGCTCATTCAGTTAGTGTGTGTGCCACAGTGCTGACAGTGGAGATGAATTCAGGTGTGGCTCATTCAGTTAGTGTGTGTGCCACAGTGCTGACAGTGAAGATGAATTCAGGTGTGGCTCATTCAGTTAGTGTGTGTGCCACAGTGCTGACAGTGAAGATGAATTCAGGTGTGGCTCATTCAGTTAGTGTGTGTGCCACAGTGCTGACAGTGGAGATGAATTCAGGTGTGGCTCATTCAGTTAGTGTGTGTGCCACAGTGCTGACAGTGAAGATGAATTCAGGTGTGGCTCATTCAGTTAGTGTGTGTGCCACAGTGCTGACAGTGAAGATGAATTCAGGTGTGGCTCATTCAGTTAGTGTGTGTGCCACAGTGCTGACAGTGAAGATGAATTCAGGTGTGGCTCATTCAGTTAGTGTGTGTGCCACAGTGCTGACAGTGAAGATGAATTCAGGTGTGGCTCATTCAGTTAGTGTGTGTGCGCCACAGTGCTGACAGTGAAGATGAATTCAGGTGTGGCTCATTCAGTTAGTGTGTGTGCCACAGTGCTGACAGTGAAGATGAATTCAGGTGTGGCTCATTCAGTTAGTGTGTGTGCCACAGTGCAGGGACACGGGGTCATTAGAGCAGATGTTCCTCTCACGCTTCAGATGCAGATTTTGCACACTAACACGTGATACCTGTGCTCACATCAACGCATGTACTCGGCATGTATGCCCACATGCACAGGCAAGTGTATTCACAATCGTGCGCCCACATGTAAGCATGTAGACACACACCCCACACACACACACACACACACACACACACACACACACACATAATTCATAAGGTCAGGCATCTGCTAGGTCTCTTCATGAAACCTTCCCAATTTTTTTTTTTAAAGTTATTTTACTGATCTGTAAATCCTGCACATTGTGGTCTCATGGTCCAGTGAACTGATGTAGTGCATATGGACAGGTCGGCACAACGATGCCACCTTGATGGAACAGAAACTGACAGGTGGTTGGTATGTTTTTCTGTTGCCGGGCAACATCCGTGCCTCCTCACTGGCACTGCCCCCATGCTGTTCATTGCGGCTTCCTGTCCACAGCCGCACTGCGGCCAGTCCCACCCCAGCCCTGGCATTAGCAGGGCTTAAAATCCTCCTCGGATCCGAGAAATTCCTCGGGAAGCCAAAAAATTCCTCGGGGAAAAAAAAATCGATTTCCTCGGGGAAAGAAACCCGATCTAAAACGCCCCAAACGCGTCCGCATTCGCATATGGTTCTGATTCGTATTCGGTTCAAAGTCGCAAACAGCATTTCGCACCGGTAGCTTTAGGCGCCTAATCTATCAAGATGGCGACTGTGAGAATCATCGAACGTGGAGAGAAGTTTGACAAAAGCGGGATCAAAAACAAATGGAGGTGGGAGTGGACTTTAAAGTCCGTGAAAGTGAGGTCAGATCCCGATGAATTCGAGCGGATCGGTCAACATATTCGAAAGGTTGACGTGCCAGGCAGTGCAAGATGTGTACTGTGCACCACAGACATCGTCTACACTTTCCGCGGGATCGTCGCACTGAAAGAGCATCTTGTCACAAAGAGACACCGCGATCGCAGCTTTCCCCTGCAGACAAGGGGAAGGGAAAGAATATTTCTGCAGCTTGGCTGTGCTTGTCGTAAGAGGCGACAGAACCAGCCCCTCTCAGATTGCTTAGCTCCACATTCCAAACGTGAGTTTTGAATTTTGATAACTGTGTCTCCACCAATAACCATTTTGTTTTGTCTTGATAACCTGTTGGTCTTTTTTTATGCTCTTTTCACATGAAATGTGTTGATATAAATATCATTTTAGATTTAGATGTTTAAGACCTTTGTCTTGTCTTTGACAGTGGATTGAATATCTGTATGGATGTACCTTTCCTGCATTAAATCTTGCACTTTTTCTGTGCAATTTTTTCCCCAAAAATAGGGCTCAGAATGAGCCAGAGTGCACAGATTTTGTTCTAGATTTTCAAAATTTTCTGGGGGGCATGCCCCCAGATCCCCCTAGCAGGGCGTGCCTGCGAAGCAGGCACGCATTCGTGGCTTCGCCACTTCAGAAATTTTCCTCTGATTTTGGATAGACCTTTTAAGCCCTGATTAGCAATGTTCAGGGAGCAGTCGGTGACCAGTCCCTGAGGCAACCTACTTGGAGAGACGATGCACTCGTGCTGAGTCACTTCGATGGTGTGCAGTGGTTCCTGTTCTGATCCGGCTCACGCAGGAAACCACCCACCAAGCCCCCTGCTGACAACAGTAATTGCAAAGTCACGGAGCTAGCGTTAGTGAGCGTCCCCCTACAGACGGCTTTAACCAAGGTCGTCGTAAGGACAGCCCCCACAAACTCCCAGATATCGGTGACCTCCACACAGAGTCACCAAGGGTATGTAGGTGTACAGGAAATTGGTTTTGAGATCACCATGAGAGCAGAGCATGAAGGGACAGAATTTGATACTTTTTTTTTTTTCAAATGCTGATGGATGGGTCATGAGGATGGTGAAGGTGATGCTATGGAGTTCCATTTTCACTCCAGTCTGAGACGGTGTGACACAGTTGCACTCATGTTTACTTTCATAACATAGCCCAGGGTCAACCAGGCTTGGGGGCTACAGACACTTGCAGTCTTAGTCAGAAAATTCGAGCAACACTTGGAGATGCATCCATGTTCAGGTGTGTCTCGATGTTGATAATGGTTGTGTGGAAGGTTAGCATTTCCGTAGATGTAAATCATGTGATGTTTTGATTTGCGGATCAATTGTAAGGTTGATGCTTGCTGCTTTTTCATTTGAATGGTCAATGTGTGTTGATGTTCTGTGTTTGTATTGATGTTTTATTGGTAGTGTGTTCATATTGAAAATCATGGTGTTTTTGGTCTTTTGTTATCAGCGTATTCATATGGATAATCATGTTTATGCGGATGTTTTGTGTTGACTTTTTAGTGTGTTCATGTTTATGTACGGTGTTTTATGGTGATCAGTGTGTTTGCATTCTTGTTGAATATGTCTGTGGTGATATTTAAATTAATGTGTTCATGTTAATGAGTACTGTTGGAGTTAATCTTTTTGTTCACGTTGACCCTTCTTTGGTCATGTTTATGATCAGTATGGTGTTGGCGATTGGTTTGTCACACAGTTGATCCATGTTGGTGATTGGTTTGTCACACAGTTGATCCATGTTAGTGATTGGTTTGTCACACAGTTGATCCATGTTAGTGGATGGCATGCAAACAAACAGGGTGCCAAGCTTTGGACCAGCTTCAGAAAGTGGTGGCAGTTTCTATGGCAACAGCTTGCAGATGGCCACTACAGTCAGCTGGGCTGTCAGCAACATGGCTGTTTTTTTCATTGTTCTATTTTCAGTTGCATGTGGTGGTGTTTGTGGTGTGTGCAGTCTCTGGAGACGCTGGACAATGGAAGACCTACCAGCAGAGCTTCACTGCCGACCTGGGCCTCACCATCAGGTGCTACAGGTACACAGCAGTTGGACAACAGTTACAGAAACGCCCACCGTTCCTGTTCGCCCACCGTTCCCTGTTCGTCCACCGTTCCCTGTTCGTCCACCGTTCCCTGTTCGTCCACCGTTCCCTGTTCGTCCACACACCTGGGGAAATTTGACAAGAGCAAACCTCTGTACCACATAGAAAACATCCACCGTTCCCTGTTCGTCCACACACCTGGGAAATTTGACAAGAGCAAACCTCTGTACCACATAGAAAACATCCACCGTTCCCCGTTCGTCCACACACCTGGGCAAATTTGACAAGAGCAAACCTCTGTACCACATAGAAAACATCCACCGTTCCCTGTTCGTCCACACACCTGGGGAAATTTGACAAGAGCATACCTCTGTACCACATAGAAAACATCCACCGTTCCCTGTTCGTCCACACAACCTGGGGAAATTTGACAAGAGCAAACCTCTTTACCACATAGAAAACATCCACCGTTCCCTGTTCGTCCACACCCTGGGGAAATTTGACAAGAGCAAACCTCTGTACCACATAGAAAACATCCACCGTTCCCTGTTCGTCCACACAACTTGGGGAAATTTGACAAGAGCAAACCTCTGTCATTTTCATTTATGCCTGTCGCTCCCGGTGGAGCATAGGCCATCAACGACTCTTCGCCATCGCACTCTGTTCTGGGCTGTTCTGGTCATTCCAGTCCAGTTTGTCCCTTGTTGTTTCAACTCCGCCTCAGTGTCTCGTCTCCAGCTGTTGCGAGGCCGGCCTCTCTTTCTCTTTTCCTGCGGGTTCCAGGTCAGGGCTTGGCGTGTGGTGCTGGATGCTGGCTTCCTGAGGGTGTGTCCGATCCAGCCCCACTTCCTTCGCAGTATCTGCTTGGCCACTGGTTCCTGTCCCGCACGCTCCCACAGATCTTCGTTTCGGACCTTGTCCTGCCATCGGATTTTGTAGATCCGCCTCAGACAGGTGTTGAAGAATGTCTGAATCTTTTGCATCGTCTGTTGTTCGCCACGTCTCGCATCCGTAGAGCAGAACTGATTTCACATTGGAGTTGAAGATGCGGAGTTTGGTTCTTATGCTGATTCTCCAGATGCCCAGATGTTCTTGAGCATGACGAAAGCTGCTCTTGCCTTGCCGATTCTGGCTGTGACGTCTCGGTCCGTGCCTCCCTGTTGGTCAACCACGCTTCCCAGGTAGACGGACTCCACTCCCTGATGGGCTCTCCATCGACTGTGACTGGTGTGTTGGCAGTGGTGTTGATTTTCATCAGCTCGGTCTTCTTCCTGTTACCCTCCGGGGGTTGCGACCTTGTCGTGGTCGGAGGGTTTGCGTGGTCCAGTGATCCCTTAGGCTTTGCTGGCGGGGGCATCAATACTTGGAGATGGGCTGTTTTTTTTTCACACTGCTTCTAGGCCTGAGAGGTGCAGATGCTGTTTGGCCTAAGCGTAACGTGTAAGGAGTTGATGCCCCTGGTAGGGCTTTCCCATGTCAGATAGGCTAAGGGTGAGGATCCTGACTAACAGTAACCCGCCTTTCTCCTTTTCTTGTTTTCTGCCTCCTTATTGGCCCTTTTCTATCTTCGTCTCCCCTTCAAGTCTTCTTTCCACACTCCTTTTCTCTCTGTGGTCTCCTTAAGATCCGCCGCGTTTGCCGTGCGGTGCGACCTGTGTCGGAGGGGAATGAGATCCTGGTGATTGAGAGGGCCAGCGCTCTCAACACATCACTTTGGCTCGGACCTCTCCTAGACAGGGAGTACACTTTGGCCCGGGTGTACTAATCGGCTCCCCTTCTTGGGGTTGGGTCAAGACGGGCAGTTCCCCAGCTGGCCAAGTAAACCCCTGCAGTGCTCAGCTCTCTGTTCCCGGGAGTTGAGCTTGATCAGGGGGATAGGGTTGGTTGCTTCTGCTTGTCGATGTCTCTCCCGAAGCCTGGAAGGGGTCAAGACATTGGTTTCTTGGCCCTGGCCCCTTAGTTGGACTCCAAGGTGGGTGGGTAAGGGAGATATGAATCACAATAAACTAAATATGACTTCATTAAAAAACTACCCCCCCAAAAGGAAGAGGAAGGCAGTATCCCTATTTCAGGGAATTAGAAACAGACAGTGATTCTGACAGTGAGGTAAGACAGAGGACAGGTTTCTGGCTTCCTGGTTCGTGGAAGGGACAGAGCAGGAAAGACCCCTTTCAGCTCTGAGCCCTTTTGCTGTCCAAAAGGCTTTCATGGTATAGCAGGTGAACCTAGGTCCATAAAACGGTTGAGGAATGTTCGTTTCTTCTTCAATGTCGATCACAGAAGCAATCCGAACAGCTGCAGAAGGCAAAAAAGCTTGTGGATAGGGATCAGGGTGACTCCCCATAAGCAATTAAATTCATCCAAAGGTGTGATTAGATGCAGAGATCTGGCGGGTGTTTCAGAGGCGGAATAAAAACGGAGCTGGCGTCCCAGGGTGTGACGGAGGTGCGCATGGTGACGATAAAGAAGGGTTCAGAGAGAGTGGCCACCAACACCCTCTTTCTGACCTTCTGCAACCCTGTGCTGCCTCCGGTCATCAAGGTTGGTTACCTAAATGTTCATGTTCAGCTATATGGCCGTCCCCATTGAGGTGCTTCAGGTGCCAGAAGTTTGGCCATGTCAGGGACCGCTGTTCAGGGCAAGAGGTATGCGGTGTTTGCTGCAAGGCAACCCATGATGGGCCGTGTCAAGATCCGGCACATTGTGCTAACTGCGGTGGCGACCATCCCTCCTCTTCAAGAAACTGTCCTCTTTGGATTCAGGAATCCGCAATTCAAAGACTAAAGACTGAAAAGAAAATTTCCTTTTTTGAAGCCCGCAAGCAGGTTGTGGGCAGTCGGACGCCGACAGCCTCTTCCTATGCTTCGGCTGTACGGAAAGTTCCCACAGTTTCCACTCGATCATCTGCGTCAGACTGATGACTTTACGTTCTCGAAGACACTGCAAGTCCGAACTGTCAACTCTGGTGGAAGCAGGTCCACCACCTCTCAACCCAAAATGATTGCCCCTGTGGAGGCAAAAAATCCGCCACCCCTCAGACTGCCCAGCAGTCTACAACATCTGCTGCTGGCAGATTAAAAAACCAGCTGTTCCCCTCGAACTCCTCTGTCCAGTGCCCGTGCGGGCAGGGAGTTCCACCCAGTGTGGAGATGGTGGAGATAAGGAAAAACCCTCCACTCTCCAAATCTAGACCTCCACCTTCTCCAAACTTTCAGGCCTTTGTCACCTGCGGGCACGTCTGCCAGCAGGTCCAAAGACCAACACAGTCCAGTGAAACTACAAATAAATTCACTCCATTGGCGGCAGATGTCGATGAGGAGATGACCTGATCTCTTTCCTTTTCGCCCTCTGCACCATGATAGTCAATATTACATTGAATATCCGTGGATTAAATTCCAACTTTGAGGAGCTGCAGCTTCTGTGTCAGTCTATAAAACCCTCCGTCGTGGCTCTTCAGGAAACTCAAATTCAAAGCCAGAAGACCTTTACTCTTTCTGGCTTTAATATTCTTTCAATACCTGCACAACCATCCATGTTGGGACTGTCGGGCGGTGTTGCCCTTCTCCTACACAAAACTTTGCTGTATAGTCCTGTCGCTCGTCTACCTCGCTTCAGGCTGTAGCTGCGAGAGTCGCTCTCCACAAGACTGTGACCATCTGTTCTCTTTATCTACCTCCTTCTGTCCCGGTTTGTCGTCAGGACCCTTGTCAGTCTGATAGAACTTCCTCGACCTTTTTTGCTGTTGGGTGACTTTAACGGTCACAATCCTCTTTGGGTAGTGCCGTACGTCACCCAGAGGTCTGCTGATTGAGGATGTCCTTTCAGACTTGGATTTGTGTTGTCTGAACGACGGATCTGCAACTTACCTCCACTCTTCCACAGGTTCACTTTCGTGTTTAGATTTGTCGGTTTGTGACCCCTCGCTGGTCCTGGACTATGAGTGGTCTGTCCATGACGATCTGACACGGAAGTGACCATTTCCCTGTCCTTCTACAACCTGTATTAAACTGAACACGTCTCTGTCTCTCAACATCTCAATTATAAAAAAGCAAACTGGGATCTATTTGCAGCCACTATTTCAAAAGAATTCCAGGACACTGATTTTTTTCAGAGTCCAGACCAGCAGAATCTCTGACTAACACTATGATCAAATGTGCTAAAGCCTGTATTCCAGTGTCTTCCGATAAATTCAAATGCCCAAAACACCCTGGTTCGATTCAGAATGCCAACAAATTTCCAAAGTTAGAAACGGGCTCAGCGTCAGGTTTACCAACGACCTTCGGGTCCCAACGCTCGAGCCCATCAGAAACTCCGTGCTAAATCAAGACACACTTTTAAAATCGGTAAACGTCGGTCCTGGAGAAGCTTCTGCTCCAGGCTGACATCAAAAACTTCTAAGAAAAAGTGTGGACATCATTAAGAAAATCAAAGGGAAGAACACCTGTCCCACTGTGAACCATCTCAAGTTTTCGGATTCTTTAATAACAGAAAAGAAAGCAGTTGCTAATCTGCTTGCTTCAACCATTGAAAAGAATTCTCCTCTTCTAATAAATCAGTCACTTTTGTCAACACAAAGCCCTAAAAGAAAATCTCCCTGCAACTTTTCATCCGACAACATGGAAGACTACAATCTTCCTTTTACATTAAACGAGCTGAAATCTGCCTTACTCTCTTGCAGCGATTCCTCTCCAGGTATAGATGACATACATTATCAACTATTGAAACATCTTCCGCAAGAAGGTCTGAACATCCTGTTGCAGGTATACAACCACGTGTGGACTACAGGTTGCTTTCCACCCTCTTGGCGGACAGCCCTCATTATTTCCCCATCCCCAAACCTGAAAAGATCTTTCTAATCCATCTAACTACCGTCCATAGCTTGACCAGCTGTGTCTGTAATTGATGGAAAAAATGGTCAATGCTAGCTCATGTGGAAACTCGAAACCGATGCCTTTTGGCGAAAGAACAGTGTGGTTTCCGCAAACATCGTAGTACGGTTGACCATTTGATTCGTCTGGAATCTACACTTAGGAACGCTTTTTTAACAGACAGCATGCAGTGGCAATTTTCTTTGACTTGGAGAAGCCTACGATACCACCTGGAAGTCGGGATACTTCATGATCTCCACGATCTGGGTTTTCGAGGTCATCTTCCGCTTTTTATTCAAAATTTTTTGGCAGAACGACAGTTTCAGGTCCGGGTTGGCACCACTCTCTCTGATGTCCACGAGCAGGAGTTGGGTGTTCCACAGGGGATGCATACTATCTCCTGCCCTCTTTAGTATTAAGATCAACAACATTGTTCAATCAGTTCAGCAGGGTTCAGACTGCTCATTGTTTGTGGATGATTTTGCTGTGTACGCAACTGGAAGCCTGTACCTGAGTGTCCAGCGCAGGCTCCAGCTTTGCGTAGATAAAAATCCATCGGGGGCGGATGAAAACGTTTCACCTTTTCTGCTACAAAAACCAGTGTATTCACTTCCATAATTCCGTCAGTTTTTTCCAGATCCGGAACTTCAAGTAGGGAAATCTCCCATTCCAGCTGTTAAGAGGCCAAATTTCTGGGAGTCATTTTTGACCAAAAACTTAACTTTCTCAGCCATATTAAAAACCTTAAAACGCTTGCCAAAAGGCACTGAATATTCTGCGGGTCGTAGCACACACCGACTGGGCGCTGATAAGAAAACTTTGTTGCACCTCTACAGAGCCTGGTCCGTCCAAACTGGACTACGGTTGTGCTGTGTACGGCTCCGCAAGATCATCTTACCTCAAACTCTTGACCCTATCCACCATCAAGGGCTTCGTCTCTGTTTTGGAGCGTTCCGCACCACCCCTGTGTACAGCCTGTACGCAGAGGCAGGTGAACCTTCACTGTCCAACCGCAGGCTGAAACTGTCTTTGAATTATTACATCCGACTGTTCTCAGAACCGCAGAATCCTGCCTATGACGTTTTTGACCCTCCGTTCCAAAGTAAGTTTGAAACAAACCCGAAATGTATTCCGCCGTTTGGGCTTCGTATGCAGCCTCGCGTGCGGAATGCAGGTATAGACCTGGGAGTAGTTTCCGATTTTTCCAAGTTTCCGGATCAACCTCCATGGACCTTTTCACACCAGAGATTCGTTTTGATCTCGCAGCTTTCCGTAAGGAGTCTACCAGCTCTCTGGCGTACAAGGCTTTGTATGCTGAGCTCTGTTCCAAATTCCCATCCTATCAAAAGTTTTCACTGACGGTTCCAAGTCTGAGATGGAGTGGCCTGTGCAGCCTACTGCCCTGGGGCTCCTTCTCAGATATTGTTGGAACATATACATTCAGATGCTTCTGTCTATTCTGCTGAACTTACTGCTCTAGTACTGGCTTTGAAGATAATCTCCCATTCTTTGAGGAGGGACTTTCTGGTTCTGTCGGATTCGCTGTCAGCTTTGGAGGCCATAGCTGGCCGCAACCTTCAGCATCCAGAACTTTTACTTTTTTTTGAACTTTTTAGCAAGTTGAAGGCGGACGGTTACAACATTACTCTTGCTTGGGTTCCTGGCCATGTTGGCATCGGCGGGAACGAAAGGGTTTTGATCGTTTAGCCAAGAACGCCACAAGAGAGAAACTGCCCAAAACATTTATATCCCCTGTTCAGATGTGAAACCCAAATTAACGATTATGTGAGAGACCTCTGGCAGGAGGATTGGAACACACAGACGAGTAACAAACTCTTTCAGATCCGTCCAAACCTTTAAGGATTTCCCTCCCATCTACGTCGGGGGGTCGTAAAGAGGAAACGGTTCTGTGCGGCTGCACACCGGCCATTCGTATTTTACCCATTCTTACCTTTTAAAGAGTGAAGAAAGCCCGTGGTGCCCCTCCGGGGGGTTGCGACCTTGTCGTGGTCGGAGGGTTTGCGTGGTCCAGTGATCCCTTAGGCTTTGCTGGCGGGGGCATCAATACTTGGAGATGGCTGTTTTTTTTCACACTGCTTCTAGGCCTGAGAGGTGCAGAGCTGTTTGGCCTAAGCGTAAGTGGTAAGGAGTTGATGCCCCTGGTAGGGCTTCCCATGTCTGATAGGCTAAGTGTGAGGATCCTGACTAACAGTAACCCGCCTTTCTCCTTTTCTTGTTTTCTGCCTCCCTTATTTGGCCCTTTTCTATCTTCGTCTCCCCCTTCAAATCTTCTTTTCCACACTCCTTTTCTCTCTGTGGTCTCCTTAAGATCCGCCGCGTTTGCCGTGCGGTGCGACCTTGTCGGAGGGGAATGAGATCCTGGTGATTGAGAGGGCCAGCGCTCTCAACACATCACTTTGGCTCGGACCTCTCCTAGACAGGAGTACACTTTGGCCCGGGTGTACTAATCGGCTCCCCTTCTTGGGTTGGGTCAAGACGGCAGTTCCCCAGCTGGCCAAGTAAACCCCTGCAGTGCTCAGCTCTCTGTTCCCGGGAGTTGACATGATCGGGGGGGATAGGGTTGGTTGCTTCTGCTTGTCGTATGTCTCTCCCGAAGCCTGGAAGGGGTCAAGACATTGGTTTCTTGGCCCTGGCCCCTTAGTTGGACTCCAGGTGGGTGGGTAAGGGAGGGATGAATTACAATAAATTAAATATGACTTCTTCAAAAAACTACCCCCCCAAAAGGAAGAGGAAGGCAGTCTCCCCTATTTCGGGGGAATTTGAAACAGATAGTGATTCTGACAGTGAGGTAAGACAGAGGACAGGATTCTGGGCTTCCTGGCTCGTGGTGGAAGGGGACAGAGCAGGAAAGACCTCTTTCAGCTCTGAGCCCTTTTGCTGTACAAAAGGGCTTTCTTGGTATAGCAGGTGAACCTAGGTCCATAAAACGATTGAGGAATGGTTCGTTTCTTCTTCAATGTCGATCACAGAAGCAATCCGAACAGTTGCAAAGGCAAAAAAGCTTGTGGATAGGAGATCAGGGTGACTCCCCATAAGCAATTAAATTCATCCAAAGGTGTGATTAGATGCAGAGATCTGGCGGGTGTTTCAGAGGCGGAAATAAAAACGGAGCTGGCGTCCCAGGGTGTGACGGAGGTGCGCAGGTGACGGTAAAGAAGGGTTCAGAGAGAGTGGCCACCAACACCCTCTTTCTGACCTTCTGCAACCCTGTGCTGCCTCCGGTCATCAAGGTTGGTTACCTAAATGTTCATGTTCAGCTCTATGTGCCGTCCCCATTGAGGTGCTTCAGGTGCCAGAAGTTTGGCCATGTCAGGGACGCTGTTCAGGGCAAGAGGTATGCGGTGTTTGCTGCAAGGCAACCCATGATGGGCCGTGTCAAGATCCGGCACATTGTGCTAACTGCGGTGGCGACCATCCCTCCTCTTCCAGAAACTGTCCTCTTTGGATTCAGGAGTCCGCATTCAAAGACTAAAGACTGAAAAAAAAATTTTCCTTTTTGAAGCCCGCAAGCAGGTTGTGGGCAGTCAGACGCCGACAGCCTCTTCTTATGCTTCGGCTGTACGGAAAGTTCCCACAGTTTCCACTCGATCAGTCTGCTGTCAGACTGATGACTTTACGTTCTCGAAGACACTGCAAGTCCGAACTGTCAACTCTGGTGAAAGTAGGTCCACCACCTCTCAACCCAAAATGATTGCCCCTGGTGGAGGCAAAAAATTCCGCCACCCCTCAGACTGCCCAGCAGTCTATAACATCTGCTGCTGGGCAGATTAAAAAACCAGCAGTTCCCCCTCGAACTCCTCTGTCCAGTGCCCGTGCGGGCAAGGGAGTTCCACCCAATGGGGAGACGGTGGAGAGAGAAAAAACCTCCACCATCTCCCAAATCAGACCTCCACCATCTCCAAAATCCAGGCCTTTGTCACCTGCGGGCAAGTCTGCCAGCGGGACCAAAGACCAACACAGTCCAGTGAAACTACAAAATAAGTTCACTCCATTGGCCGCAGATGCTGATGAGGAGATGACCTGATCTCTCTCCTTTTCGCCCTCTGCACCATGGATAACATACTAATCCATTGGAATATCCGTGGTCTAAATTCCAACTTCGAGGAGCTGCAGCTTCTATGTCAATCTATGAAACCTTCTGTCGTGGCTCTTCAAGAAACCCAAATTCAAAGCCAGAAGACCTTTACTCTTTCTGGCTTTAATATTCTTTCAAAGCCTGCACAACCTCCACGTTGGGACTGTCGGGCGGTGTTGCCCTTCTCCTTCACAAAACTTTGTTGTATAGTCCTGTCGCTCTGTCTACCTCCCTTCAGGCTGTAGCTGCGAGAGTCACTCTCCACAAGACTGTGACAATCTGTTCTCTGTATCTACCTCCATCTGTCCCGGTTTGTCGTCAGGACCTTGTCAGTCTGTTAGGGGAACTTCCTCGACCTTTTTTGCTGTTGGGTGACTTTAACGGTCACAACCCTCTTTGGGGTAGTACCGGTTCGTCATCCAGAGGTCTGCTGATTGAGGATGTCTTTCGGATTTGGATTTGTGTTGTCTGAACGACGATCTGCAACTTACCTCCATTCTTCCACAGGTTCACTTTCGTGTTTGATTTGTCGGTTTGTGACCCCTCGCTGGTCCTGGACTATGAGTGTCTGTCCATGACGATCTGCACGGAAAGTGACCATTTCCCTGTCCTTCTACAACCTGTAATAACTGAACACGTCTCTGTCTCTCAGCATCTAAATTTTAAGAAAGCAAACTGGGATCTATTTGCAGCCTCTATTTCTAAAGAATTCCAGGACACTGCTTTTCTTCCAGAGTCCGGATCCAGCAGAATCTCTGACTAACACTATAATCAAATGTGCTAAGCCTGTATCCCAGTGTCTTCCGATAAACTCCAAATGCCAAAAACACCCTGGTTCAATTCAGACTGCCAACAAATTTCCAAAGTTCGAAAACGGGCTCAGCGTCAGGTATACCATCGACCTTGGGGTCCCAACGCTCGAGCCCATCAAAAACTCCGTGCCAAATCAAGACACACTTTTAAAATCAGTAAACGTCGGTCCTGGAGAAGCTTCTGCTCCAGGCTGACATCAAAAACTTCCAAGAAAAAAGTGTGGAACATCATTAAGAAAATCAAAGGGAAGAACACCTGTCCCACTGTGAACCATCTCAAGTTTTCGGATTCTTTAATAACAGAGAAGAAAGCAGTTGCTAATCTGCTTGCTTCAACCATTGAAAAGAATTCCTCCTCTTCTAATAAATCAGTCACTTTTGTCAAAAACAAAGCCCTAAAAGAAAAATCACCCTGCAACTTTTCATCCGACAACATGGAAGACTACAATCTTCCTTTCACATTAAACGAGCTGAAATCTGCCTTACTCTCTTGCAGCGATTCCTCTCCAGGTATAGATGACATTCATTATCAACTATTGAAACATCTTCCGCAAGAAGGTCTGAACATCCTGTTACAGGTATACAACCACGTGTGGACTACAGGTTGCTTTCCACCCTCTTGGCGGAAAGCCCTCATTATTCCCATCCCCAAACCTGGAAAAGATCTTTCTAACCCTTCAAACTACCGTCCCATAGCTTTGACCAGCTGTGTCTGTAAAATGATGGAAAAAATGGTCAATGCTAGGCTCATGTGGAAACTCGAAACCGACGGCCTTTTGGCGAAAGAACAGTGTGGTTTCCGCAAACATCGTAGTACAGTTGACCATTTGATTCGTCTGGAATCTACACTTAGGAACGCTTTTTTAAACAGACAGCATGCAGTGGCAATTTTCTTCGACTTGGAGAAGGCCTACGATACCACCTGGAAGTCGGGGATACTTCATGATCTCCACGATCTGGTTTTTCGAGGTCATCTTCCGCTTTTTATTCAAAATTTTTTGGCAGAACGACAGTTTCAGGTCCGGGGTTTGGGACCACTCTCTCTGATGTCCACGAGCAGGAGTTGGGTGTTCCACAGGGGAGCATACTGTCTCCTGCCCTCTTTAGTATTAAAATCAACAATATTGTGAAATCAGTTCAGCAGGGTTCAGACTGCTCATTGTTGTGGATGATTTTGCTGTCTACGCAACTGGAAGCCTGTACCCGAGTGTCCAGCGCAGGCTCCAGCTTTGCGTAGATAAAATCCATCGGTGGGGCGGATGAAAACGGTTTCCACCTTTTCTGCTACAAAAACCCAGTGTATTCACTTCCATAATTTTTCCCTCAGTTTTTTGCAGATCCGGAACTTCAAGTAGGGAAATCTCCCATTCCAGCTGTTAAAGAGGCCAAATTTCTGGGAGTCATTTTTGACCAAAAACTTAACTTTCTCAGCCATATTAAAAACCTCAAAACTGCTTGCCAAAAGGCACTGAATATTCTGGCGGGTCGTAGCACACACCGACTGGGGCGCTGATAAGAAAACTTTGTTGCACCTCTACAGAGCCCTGGTCCGTTCTAAACTGGACTACGGTTGTGCTGTGTACGGCTCCGCAAGATCATCTTACCTCAAACTCTTGGACCCTATCCACCATCAAGGGCTTCGTCTCTGTCTGGAGCGTTCCGCACCACCCCTGTGTACAGCCTGTACGCAGAGGCAGGTGAACCTTCACTGTTCAATCGCAGGCTGAAACTGTCTTTGAATTATTATATCCGACTGTTCTCAGAACCACAGAATCCTGCCTATGACTGTGTTTTTGACCCTCCGTTCCAAAGTAAGTTTGAAACAAACCCGAAATGTATTCCTCCGTTTTGGGCTTCGTATGCAGCCTCACGTGCGGAATGCAGGTAAGACCTGGGAGTAGTTTCCGATTTTTCCAAGTTTCCGGATCAACCTCCATGGACCTTTTTCACACCAGAGATTCGTTTCGATCTCGCAGCTTTCCGTAAGGAGTCTACCAGCTCTCTGACGTACAAGGCTTTGTATGCCGAGCTCTGTTCCAAATTCCCATCCTATCAAAAAGTTTTCACTGACGGTTCCAAGTCTGAGGATGGAGTGGCCTGTGCAGCCTACTGCCCCGGGGCTCCTTCTCAGATATTGTTGGAACATATTCATTCAGATGCTTCTGTCTATTCTGCTGAACTTACTGCTCTGGTACTGGCTTTGAAGATAATCTCACATTCTTCAAAGAGAGACTTTCTGGTTTCTGTTCGGATTCGCTGTCAGCTTTGGAGGCCATAGCTGGCCGCAACCTTCAGCATCCAGAACTTTACTTTTTTTGAACTTTTTAGCAAGTTGAAGGGGGACGGTTACAACATTACTCTTGCTTGGGTTCCTGGCCATGTTGGCATCGGCGGGAACGAAATGGTTGATCGTTTAGCCAAGAACGCCACAAGAGAGAAACTGTCCAACACTTATATCCCCTGCTCAGATGTGAAACCGAAAATTAACGATTATGTGAGAGACCTCTGGCAGGAGGATGGAACACACAACGAATAACAAACTCTTTCAGATCCGTCCAAACCTTAAAGACTTCCTCCCATCTACGTCGGGTGGTCGTAAAGAGGAAACGGTTCTGTGCCGGCTGCACACCGGCCATTCGTATTTTACCCATTCTTGCCTTTTAAAGAGTGAAGAAGCTCCGTGGTGCATTCCATGTCATGCACCACTCACAATGAAACATTTCTTTTAGAGTGTTGGGACTTGCACGATGTGAGACACAAACATTTTACAGCAGAGTCCATGAAGATCCTGTTCAGGGATGTCCCGCCTGACGTGATCCTTGGGTTTTTGAGAGAAATTAACATTTTTCATCTGATTGAGATTTTACGGAAGAAGGATTTTTAACAAAGTTTCTGGTTCGTTTGTAGACGATGTCATTTAACGAGATGTGTGAAAGTTTTTTTTTTTTTTTTTTTTTTTTTTTTTTTTTTTTTTTTTTTTTTTGACTGGTGAGTTGATTTTAACGTGGTGACAGCCCTGATGTGGCCCCTCTGCGGTCGGCTGGGGTATAAGCAACATTATCTTATCTTATCTAAGCTCCGGTGCATTCCATGTCATGCACCACTCACAATGAAACATGTTCTTTTAGAGTGTTGGGACTTGCACGATGTGAGACACAAACATTTTACAGCGGAGTCCATGAAGATCCTGTTCAGGATGTCCCGCCTGACGTGATCCTTGGGTTTTTGAGACAAATTAACATTTTTCATCTGATTTGAGATTTTACGGAAGAAGGATTTTTTAACAAAGTTTCTGGTTCGTTTGTAGACGATGTCATTTAACGAGGTGTGTGAAAGTGTTTTTTTTTTTTTTTTTTTTTTTTTTTTTAAAATGACTGGTGAGTTGATTTTAACGTGGTGACAGCCCTGATGTGGCCCTCTGCGGTCGGCTGGGCTATAAGCAACATTATCTTATCTTATCTTCTTCCTGTTATCTTGAGCCCTGTCCCGGCTGATGTGGTCTCCAAGCGAGTGGTCTTGTCCTGCATCTGGCTGTGGCTGTGTGACAGGAGCGCCAGGTCGTCAGCGAAGTCAAGGTCGTCGAGCTGCGTCCAGAGTGTCCACTGTATACCGTTGTTTCTGCCTGTTGTAGTGGTCTTCATGATCCAGTCAATGACCAGGAGGAAGAGGAACGGCGACAGCAGGCATCCCTGCCGAACTCCGGTCTTCACCTCGAAACTTTCGGACAGGTGGCCGGCGTGGGCAATCCTGCAGTCATGTCCTGGTAGGTGCACCGGATGAGGGAGATGATCTTCTCGGGGACTCCGTAATGCCTCGGCAGCTTCCACAGCATCTCTCTGTCCACACTGTCGAAAGCCTTCTCATAATCTATGAAGTTGATGTAAAGGGGGAGTTCCACTCCAGCGACTGCTCCACGATGATGCGCAGGCTGGCGATCTGGTCGGCAACATGATTTGTTCTGCCGGAAGCCTGCCTGCTGGTCTCGGAGCTTGGGGTCGACGGCCTCTTTCATTCTCTCCAGTAGAACCCTGTTGAGAACCTTGCCTGGCGTTGACAGGAGCATGATCCCTCGGTAGTTGCTGCAGTCCCCGAGGTCTTTCTTCGGCAGCTTGATGACGATTCCTTCTTTCCACTGAGCCGGTACCTCCTCCTTCTCCCAGATCTTGCTGAAGAGGCTGTATAGCATGTTGACAGCTGTCTCTATGTCTGCTTTGATGGCTTCTGTTGGTATCTCGTCCGGCCCTGCAGCCTTCCCATTTTTCAGAGTCATGATGGCCTTCTTGATCTCTGCCTTTGAGGGTTTGTCACAGCTGATGGGCAGGTCAGTCTCTGCAGGTGGGATGTCTGGTGGTGCGTCAGGGGCGGGGCGGTTCAGCAGCTCCCTGAAGTGTTCTGCCCATCGTTTCAGCTGTTCCTCGGTTGTTGTCAGTGGGTTTCCGTTCTTGTCCTTCACTGGCTTGTCTGTCTGCTGGAACTTACCCGTCAGCTTCTTGGTCACCAGGTACAGGTCCTTCAGATTCCCCTGTCCGGCTGCTGCCTGCTTGGCTGGCCAGGTCGTCAAAGTAGTCCCTCTTGTCCTTCTTGATGCTCTTCTTTACTTCTCCGTTCGCTGCTGTGTGCTCTTCCTGTGCCTTTGCCCTAGCTGCTCTTGTTCGGCTCGTGTTCAGTGTAGCTTTCTTCTTCTCCTTGTTTCCAACTTGTGGATGGTGTCGGCAGAGATCCATTCTTTGTGCTGGGCCTTCTTCTTGCCAAGGATCTATTCACATGTGTCATGCCAGAGGCTTCTTGCAGTGTTTCCCACTGTGTCTCGATGTCCGTCTCACTGTCTTCTATCAGCTCTTGTAGCGGCTTGAACCTGTTGGAAAGGCTGATCTGGAATGCTGCTTGTGTGTCCCTGTTCCGGAGCAGTCCGACATTGTACCTTGTACGTGTGTTGTTGGTGTTGGTGAATCTCTTGAGGCGAAGTCTCACTGTTGTTAAAAGAAGGTGGTGGTCTGATGACACATCAGCACCTCTCATCACTCGTACATCCCGCCATGATCTCCTGAATTTGCGGCTAATGCAGATGTGGTCAATCTGGTTCTCCGTGACATGGTTCGGGGATCTCCATGTGGCCTTGTGGATGCGCTTGTGTGGGAAGATGCTCCTCCTATCATCCAGCTGGTTCAGGGCGCACAGGTCTGCAAAACGCTCACCATTCTCGTTCATCTGTCCCAGTCCATGTGTCCCCATGATGTCCTCGTAGCCTGTGTTGTCCCTTCCGATCTTGGCGTTAAATTCTCCCATCAGTATGGGTTATGTCCTTTGCTCTTTTGTCTATCACTGTCTTTAGTTGCTGGTAGAAGTCATCTTTCTTCTCTTCTTCCGCTCATTGGTGGGAGCATAGCACTGGATGATGTTCAGCCTGATGTCATCTTCTTCGTGGTAAACTTGGCTGTGATGATGCGGAGTTGACAGGTTCCCATCCGATGAGTGCCCCTTGTGCCTCCGGTGCCAGCATCAGGGCCACACCCTCAGTGTGGGGGGCCCATCCTCTGTGTGTCCTGAGTACAGCAGCTGTTCTCCAGATGAAAGTCTCAGCTGTCCTGATTGTAGCCACCTTGTCTCACTCAGTCCTAGCACTCCGATCTTGTAGTTTTTTCATCTCTCTCGCAATCTGGATGGTTTTTCCTGTTTCAAACATCGTCCTGATGTTCCATGTGGCTACTTTCGTTGTTGTCCTGGGTGTTAGAAGGGGAGTCGGCCTTGCAGCTTCCTTTCGGCTTTCACTGCACTGCGTCGTAAGTCTCCGGGATGGAGACCCTTCATTGCCCAGGTGAATGCTTTGGTTCATTGTCGTCAATGCTTCTGTAACTCGTCTTTTTTTACAGGTAGGGTTGTTAGCCCTACGCAAACCCTTTATCCTCGGGGCGAGGTGGTCCTGCCTTTGTCGCCTCTTACGACATGCATGGCAGGGCAGTGGGTCTATTCTATGCCCAACCCACAGGGCAAAGCAAACCTCTGTACCACATAGAAAACATCCACCGTTCCCTGTTCGCCCACCGTTCCCTGTGTCGTCCATCGTTCCCTGTTCGTCCACACACAACCTGGGGAAATTTGACCAGAGCATACCTCTGTACCACATAGAAAACATCCACCGTTCCCTGTTCGTCCACCGTTCCCTGTTCGTCCAACAACAACCTGGGGAAATTTGACCAGAGCATACCTCTGTACCACATAGAAAACATCCACCGTTCCCTGTTCGTCCACACACAACCTGGGGAAATTTGACCAGAGCATACCTCTGTACCACATAGAAAACATCCACTGTTCCCTGTTCGTCCACCGTTCCCTGTTCGTCCACACACAACCTGGGGAAATTTGACCAGAGCATACCTCTGTACCACATAGAAAACATCCACCGTTCCCTGTTCGTCCACACAACCTGGGGAAATTTGACCAGAGCATACCTCTGTACCACATAGAAAACATCCACCGTTCCCTGTTCGTCCACACACAACTTGGGGAAATTTGACAAGAGCAAACCTCTGTACCACATAGAAAACATCCACCTTTATCTGTTCATTCACACACAACTTGGGGAAATTTGACAAGAGCAAACTCTGTACCACATAGAAAACATCCACCTTTATCTGTTCGTCCACACACAATTGGGGAATTTGACAAGAGCAAACCTCTGTACCACATAGAAAACATCCACCTTTATCTGTTCATTCACACACATATGGGGAAATTTGACAAGAGCAAACCTCTGTACCACATAGAAAACATCCACCTTTATCTGTTCATTCACACACAATATGGGGAAATTTGACCAGAGCAAACCTCTGTACCACATAGAAAACATCCACCTTTATCTGTTCATTCACACACAATATGGGGAAATTTGACCAGAGCAAACCTCTGTACCACATAGAAAACATCCACCTTTATCTGTTCATTCACACACAATATGGGGAAATTTGACCAGAGCAAACCTCTGTACCACATAGAAAACATCCACCTTTATCTGTTCATTCACATACTATATGGGGAAATTTGACAAGAGCAAACCTCTGTACCACATAAAAACCATCCACCTTTATCTGTTCATTCACACACAATATGGGGAAATTTGACAAGAGCAAACCTCTGTACCACATAGAAAAACATCCACTTTTATCTGTTCATTCACACATTTCATGGGGGAATTCAACAGCAGCAAAAATTGATGGAACCATGGACTGCATCATGAAGATCCAGTCTGGTGAACAGGGGTCTAGACAAGGAAGCAGACTGATCTGCTGTCTGATCAAACGAACTTATGATGTGACAGTTGTGTCGGTGCATGGGAGAATGGTGTGACCTGGTGTTCAGGTCACTCCTCACAAGGGTGAAATGTCACGTTGCACACAATAAATGGAAAGCCTTTGTTACAGTCTGGCAAGGGAAAACAAAAATGTAACTGACAGTAAACAGTCGTGGTGGTTGGAAGAATGAAAACGATTCAGTTAGGTGGCTTATGGTGGCAGGGTCTCCCCCCCCCCCCAAAACAGTTGAACAAACGGCATGGCCAGTCTCTTTAGAATTGGGAGTGAAATGATGCTGTAGGGCACAAGTACTATATCTTTTACTTTTTATTTTGTGTCGTCTTGTGAGCTGTTGTTGTTTATCCTTAAAAAATGCCTTTTGCCTGACAACTGTTTCAGGTACTATGCTGGATGGCCGACAAACACCATGGAAAGTCCTGCATGCTGGTGAGTGTGGACGGCTTGTTTCTCCCATCATTCACCTAGCTGAATATTGATCAAACACCTGGCTGAATGTTGATCAAACACCTGGCTGATATTGATCAAACACCTGGCTGAATATTGATCAAACACCTGGCTGAATATTGATCAAACACCTGGCTGAATGTTGATCAAACACCTGGCTGAATGTTGATCAAACACCTGGCTGAATGTTGATCAAACACCTGGCTGAATGTTGATCAAACACTGGCTGAATGTTGATCAAACACCTGAATATTGATCAAACACCTGGCTGAATATTGATCAAACAAATGGTGCTGTGCTGTCCTGAATGCCTGAGGCCCTGGGCTTGACCTAGCTTTGTCAGTCTGAAGGATCAGTCAGTAGATTCCTTACCTGTTGTAAATTCAGTACTGTCATTTGTGTATATTTCTTTGTTGTCCTATGTAACAGCACTTGTTTTCCTTGCTATTGAGAGCCCCGATGACGCCGATTGTCGTGACCCTCCGGGGGGTTACGACCTTGTCGTGGTCGGAGGGTTTGCGTGGTCCAGTGATCCCTTAGGCTCTGCTGGCGGGGGCATCAATACTTGGAGATAGGCTGTTTTTTTCATACTGCTTCTAGGCCTGAGAGGTGCAGATGCTGTTTGGCCTAAGCGTAACGTGGTAAGGAGTTGATGCCCCTGGTAGGGCTTCCCATGTCAGATAGGCTAAGGGTGAGGATCCTGACTAACAGTAACCCGCCTTTCTCCTTTTCTTGTTTTCTGCCTCCCTTATTTGGCCCTTTTCTATCTTCGTCTCCCTTCAAGTCTTCTTTTACACAATCCTTTTCTCTCTGTGGTCTCCTTAAGATCGCGCGTTTGCCGTGCGGTGCGACCTGTGTCGGAGGGGGATGAGATCCTGGTGATTGAGAGGGCCAGCGCTCTCAACACATCACTTTGGCTCGGACCTCCCCTAGACAGGGAGTACACCTTGGCCCGGGTGTACTAATCGGCTCCCCTTCTTGGGGCTGGGTCAAAACAGGCATTTCTCCGGCTGGCCAAGATAACCCCTGTAGTGCTCAGCTCTCTGTTCCCGGGAGTTGGGCATGATCAGGGGGGATAGGGTTGGTAGGTTTTTGTCTGTTGTATATCTCTCCTGAAGCCTGGAAGGGGTCAAGACAGTGAGTCTTGGCCCTGGCCCCTTAGTTGGACTCCAAGGTGGGTGGGTAAGGGAGGGATGAAAATATAATAAAATACACATGGCTTTTCAAAAAACTACCCCCCCCAAAAGGAAGAGGAAGGCAGCGTCCCCTATTTCAGGGGATTGTCAAACAGATAGTGACTCTGATACCGAAGTTCGACAGAGACAGGTTTTTGGGCTTCCTGGCTCGTGATGGAGGGGACGGAGCAGGAAAGACCCCTTTCAGCTCTGAGCCCGTTTGCCATTCAAAAGGGTTTTCAAGGAATAGCAGGCGACCCTCGGTCCATCAAGAGGTTGAGGAATGGCTCATTTCTCATTCAAAGCAAATCACAAAAACAATCTGAACAGCTGCAGAAAGCAACAAAACTTGTGGACAGGGAGATCAGGGTAACTCCCCACAAACAATTAAATTCATCCAAAGGTGTGATTCGATGCAGAGATCTAACGGGTGTTTCAGAGGCAGAAATAAAAACGGAGCTGGCGTCCCAGGGTGTGACGGAGGTGCGCAGGGTGACGGTCAGGAAGGGTTCAGAGAGAGTGGCCACCAACACCCTTTTCTGACCTTCTGCAGCCCTGTGCTGCCTCCGGTCATCAAAGTTGGTTACCTAAATGTTCATGTTCAGCTATATGTGCCGTCCCCATTGAGGTGCTTCAGGTGCCAGAAGTTTGGCCATGTCAGGGACCGCTGTTCTGGGCAGGAGGTATGTGGTGTTTGCTGCAAGGCAACCCATGATGGGCCGTGTCATGATCCGGCACATTGTGCTAACTGCGGTGGCGACCATCCCTCCTCTTCACGAAACTGTCCCCTTTGGATTCAGAGTCTGCTATACAACGAGTTAAAAACGGAAAAGATCTCATTTTTTGAAGCCCGGAAACAGGTTGTGGGCAGTCAGACGCCGACCAGCTTCTTCCTATGCTTCGGCTGTCAAAGCTCCCATAGTTCCTACTCGGTCAGTCTGCTGCCAGACTGATGAATTCATGTTCTCGAAGACATTGCAAGTAAGATCTGTCAGTTCTGGTGGTAGCAAGTCCACCACCTTCCAACCCAAAAAAGACTGCCCCTGGTGGAGGCAAAAATCCGCCACCCCTCAGACTGTCCAGCAGTCTACAACATCTGCTGCTGGGCAGATGAAAAAACCAGCACCCGCACCTCGAACTCCCATGTCCAGTGCCCGTGCGGGAAGGGAGTTCAACAACCCAGTGTGGAGATGGTGGAGATGAAGAAGAAACCTCCACCATCTCCCAAATCCAGACCTTCTTCGCCTGTTGGCAAGTCTGCCAGCAGGTCTGTAGACCAACACTCTCCTGTGAAACTAACTAACAAGTTCACTCCATTGGAAGCAGATGTTGAGGAGGAGATGACCTGATCTCTCTCCTTTTCGCCCTCTGCACCATGGATAATACAATATCCATTGGAATATCCGTGGTCTAAATTCCAACTTCGAGGAGCTGCAGCTTCTGTGTCAGTCTCTAAAACCTGTCGTGGCTCTTCAAGAAACTCAAATTCAAAAGCCAGAAGACCTTTACTCTTTCTGGCTTTAATATTCTTTCGAAACCTGCACAACCATCCACGTTGGGACTGTCGGGCGGTGTTGCCCTTCTCCTAACACAAAACTTTGTTGTATAGTCCTGTCACTCTGTCTACCTCTCTTCAGGCTGTAGCTGCGAGAGTCACTCTCCACAAGACTGTGACAATCGTCTCTATTTTTCTCACCTTCTGTCCCGGTTTCGTCAGGACCTTGTCAGTCTGATAGAAGAACTCCCTCGACCTTTTTTGCTGTTGGGTGACTTAACGGTCACAATCTCTTTGGGGTAGGCCGGTACGTCACCCAGAGGTTGCTAATGAGGATGTCCTTTCAGACTTGGATTTGTGTTGTCTGAATGACGGATCTGCAATTATCTCCACTCTTCCTCAGGTTCACTTTGTGTTTAGATTTGTCGGTTTGTGACCCTCGCTGGTCCTGGACTATGAGTGGTCTGTCCATGACGATCTGCACGGAAGTGACCATTTCCCTGTCCTTCTACAACCCGTATTAACTGCACATGTCTCTGTTTTCAGCATCTCAATTATAAGAAAGCAAACTGGGATCTATTTGCAGCCACTATTTCAAGGAGTTCCAGGACACTGATTTTCTTCGAGTCCCCGGGCCCAGCAGAATCTCTGACTATTTCTATGATTAAATGTGCTAAAGCCTGTATTCCAGTGTCTTCGACAAACTTCAATGCCAAAAAACCCTGGTTTGATTCGATTGCCAACAAATTTCCAAAGTCCGAAAACGGGCTCAGGTCAGGTTACCATCGACCTTTGGGTACCAAGCTCGGCCCTTTAAAACTCCGTGCTAATCAAAACTTTTAAATCAGTAACTCGGTCTGGAGAAGCTTCTGCCAGGCTGACTCAAAAACTTTTAAGAAAAAAGTGTGGAACATCATTAAGAAAATCAAGGAGAAACCTGTCCCACTGTGAACCATTATGTTTTCGGATTCTTTAAAAACAGAGAGAAAGCAGTTGCTAATCTGCTTGCTCAACCCGAAAGAATTCCCTCTTCATAAATCAGGTCCCCCGAAAAAGCATTTGTCCCGGGGGGGTTTTGGGGGGGTTTGGGGCCAGGACCCCTTAGGCTTGGCGGGGGCATCAATATTTGGGAAAAGGCTGTTTTTTTCACACTGCTTCTAGGCCTGAGAGGCATTTGGCTTTTTGGGCCTAACGTAACGTGGAAAGGGAATTAAATGCCCCTGGGGGGCTTCCCAATTTCGATGGGCTAAGGTGAGGATCCGACTAACAGTAACCCCCCTTTCTCCTTTTCTTGTTTTCTGCCCCTTTTTTGGGGCCCTTTTCTATTTTCGCCCCCCTTCAAGTCTTTTTTTTCACACTCCTTTTTCTCTCTGTGGTCCCTTTAAAATCCGCCGCGTTTGCCGGGGGGGTGCGACCTGGTCGGAGGGGAATGAACCTGTGATTGAGAGGGCCGCGCCTAAACACTAAATTTTGGTCGGACCCCCGACAGGGAGTACACTTGGGCCCGGTGACTAATCGCCCCCCCTTCTTGGGGGGGGTCAAGAGGGGGCAGTTCCCCAGCGGGCCCAAGTAAACCCCTCATGCCACTCTCTTTTCCCGGGGAGTTGAGCATGAGGGGGGGGATGGGGTTGGGTTTTTGCTTCTGCTTTCGAGCCCCTCTCCCGAACCCGGGAAGGGGCAAGACATTTGGTTTTCTTGGCCCGGGCCCCTTAGTTGGCCCAAGGTGGGTGGGTAAGGGGGGGATAAATTTTAAAAAAAATTTAAAATATGATTCTTCAAAAACTCCCCCCAAAAAAAAGGGAAAGAGGAAGGCGTCCCCCTATTTCAGGAAATTTGAAACAGTATGTTTCTGACAGTGGGGAAAGACAGGGGCGGATTTGGGGTTTCCGGGTCGGGGGGAAGGGGACGAGCAGGAAAGCCCCTTTTTCAGCCTGACCCTTTTGCTGTAAAAAAGGGGCTTTTTTGGGTATAGCAGGTGAACCAGGTCGATAAAACGATGGGGAATGGTTTCGTTCTTCTTAAATGTCGTCACAGAAGCAATCAACATTGCAGAAGGAAAAAAAGCTTGTGATAGGGAACGGGGTGACCCCCATAACAATTAAATTCACCAAAAGGTGTGATAGATCAGAGTTTTCGCGGGTTTCAGAGGCGGAAAAAAAAAAAAAAAAACGGAGCTGGCGTCCCAGGGTGTGCCCGGGTGCGCGGGGGAACGGTAAAAAGGTTTCAGAAAGGGCCCCCAAAAAACCCTCTTTCTGCCCTTTCTGAACCCTGGCCCCCTCCGTCATCGGGTTTGGGTTACCAAAAGTTCATTTTCAGCTCTATTCCGTCCCCATTAGGTCTTCGGGTGCCAGAAGTTTTCCCATGCGGGGACCGCTGTTCAGGCAAGAGGAGGGTTTTGCTGAAAGGGGCAACCCAGAGGGGCCGGTCAAATCCGGCACATTGTGCAAAACTGCGGTGGCGACCACCCCTCCTTTTCCAAAACTGCCCCCTTTTGGTTCGGGATCCGCATTCAAAGCAAAGACTGAAAAAAAAATTTTCCCTTTTTAAGCCCGCAAGCATTGTGGCATAAAACCGCCGACAGCCTTTTTTACTTCGGCTTAGGGAAAATTTCCCACAGTTTCCACTCGACACTGCTGTCAACTGATGACTTTCTTTCTCGAAACACTGCAAGTCCGAACGTAAACTTTTGGGGGAAGTAGGTCCACCACCCTCAACCCAAAAGAGTGCCCCGGGTGGAGGAAAAAAAATCCCCACCCCCAGACTCCCCAGCATCTACAACATCTGCTGCGGGGCAGTTTAAAAAAACCAGCAGTTTCCCCCTCGAACCCCTTGTCCATCCCCCGTGCGGGAAAGGGATTCCACCCCAATGTGGAGACGGGGGGAGATGAGAAAAAAACCTCCACCATCTCCCGAATCCAGACCTCCACCCTCCAAAACCAGGCCTTTGTCACCTGGGGGGCAAGTCTCCCAGGGGGCCCAAAAGACCAACACAGTCCATGAAACACAAAAAAATTCACTCCTTGGCCGCAGATGCTGATGAGGAGATGACCTGATCTCTCTCCTTTTCGCCCCTCCCCAGGGATAACATAATAATCCATTGGAATATCCGGGGTCTAAATCCAACTTCGAGGAGCTCCCCGTTCTAGTCAATCTATGAAACCTTTTCGTGGCTCTTCAAAAAACCCCAAAATTCAAAGCCAAAGACCTTTTACCTTTCGGCTTAATATTCTTTCAAAGCCTGCACAACCCCACGTTGGACTGTCGGCGGTTTTTCCCCTTCCCCTTCAAAAAACTTTGTTGTATATCCGTCGCTCGCCCTACCTCCCTTCGGGCTGAGCTGCAAAGATCACTCTCCACAAGACTTTGAAACGTTCTCTGTATCTACCTCCACTGTCCCGGGTTTGCCCGTCAGGACCTTGTCAGTCGTTGGGGGAACTTCCTCGATTTTTTTTGCTGTGGGGTTTAAAAACGGTACAACCCTCTTTGGGTAGTACCGTTCGCATCCAGAGGTCTGCTGATTGAGGATTCCTTTCGATTTGGATTTGTTTGTCTGAACGACGGATCAAAAATTACCTCCTTTTTTCCCATTTCACTTTCGTGTTTAGATTTGTCGTTTGTGCCCCCCTCGCGGGTCCTGGACTAGAGGGGGCTGTCCATGACACTGCAGGGAAGGACCATTCCCTGCCTTCTACAACCTGATAACTGAACACTCTCTGCCCTCCAGCATCTAAATTTAAGAAGCAAACGGGATCTATTTCAGCCTCTTTTTTAAAAAGAACCCCGGGACCTATTTTCTTCAGAGCCCCGGATCCGCAAATCTCTGACTAACACTATAACAAATGTGCAAAGGGCCTGATCCCAGTTCTTCCAAAAAACCCAAAGCCAAAAAACCCTGGTTCAATTCAGACGCCAAAAATTTTTCCAAAGTTCGAAAACGGCCAGCGTCAGGTAAACCATCGCCTTGGGGCCCCAACCTCCCCCATCAAAAACCCCGTCCAAATCAAACACACTTTAAAATCAGAAAAACTGGGTCCTGGAACTCGGGCCCAGCTGAATAAAAAAATTTCCCAAGAAAAAAGTGTGGAACACATTAAGAAAATAAAAGGGAAGAACACCGTCCCACTGTGAACCATCTCAATTTTTGGGATTCTTAATACAAGAAAAAGCTTTGCTAATCTGCTTCTTCAACCAGAAAAAAATTTTCCCCCTCTTCAATAAATCATCATTTTTGTCAAAACAAAGCCTAAAAAAAAATCACCCTGCAACTTTTCATCCGACAACATGGAAGACACAATCTTCCTTTCACTTTAAACGACGAAATCTCCCTACCCTTTTCAGCGTTCCTCTCCAGGAAGATGACATTCATTATCAACTATTGAAACATTTTCCCCAAAGAAGGTCTGAACATCCTTTACAGGAACAACCACTGTGGACTACGGGTTCTTTCCACCCTCTTGGGGGAAAGCCCCTTTATTCCCACCCCAAACCGGAAAAGATCTTTCAACCCTTAAAACTACCGTCCCATAGCTTTGACCACGGTCTTAAAACGATGGAAAAAAGGGTCAACGGGCTCATGTGGAAACCAAAACCGTGGCCTTTGGCAAAAGAACAGGGGTTTCCGCAAACAGGGTCTACAGTTGACCTTTTGATTCGTGGAATCTACCTTCGAATCCCTTTCTGAACAAACAGCATGCTTGGGCAATTTTTTTCGACTTGGAGAAGGCCTACGATACTACCTGAAGTGGGGGAAAACTTCATGACTCCACGATCGGGGTTTTTCGGTAAATTTTCCACTTTTATTCAAAATTTTTGGCAAAACGACAGTTCAGGCCGGTTGGACCACTCTCTCTGATCCACAGCGGGATTGGGTGTTTCCCGGGGAGCATCTACTCCTGCCCCCTTTAGCACAAGATCAATAACATTGTTCAATCAGTTCAGCAGGGCAACGCCATTTTTTTGGGGATATTTGCTGCTACCAACTGAACCTGTACCCATGCCGCGCAGGCTCCACTTGCGTAGATAAAACCATCGGTGGGCAAGAAAAAGGGTTTCACCTTTTCTGCTAAAAAAACCCCAATTATTACTTCCATAACTTCCTTTTTTTTTTCCGCCGGAAACCCAAAGAGGGAATCTCCCTTTCCACGTTAAGACCAAATTCGGGAGTCATTTTTGACCAAAAATTTAAACTTTCTCACCATATAAAAACCTCAAAACTGCTTCCCAAAGGGCACTGAATATTCTGGGGGTCGTAGCACACACCGACGGGGGCGCTGATAAAAAATTTTGTTGCACCCTACAACCCCTGGTCCGTTCTAAAACAAAAGGGTTTGTGCTTGTGGCCCCGCAAGATCATTTCCCTTTCAAAACTTTTGGACCCATCCACCATCAAGGGGCTTCGCTCGCCCTTGGACGTTCCGCACCACCCCTGTGTGGGCCTGTCGCAGGGGGCAAGTGCCCACGTCCAATCGCAGGCGAAACGTTTTTAAATTTTATTAAAACCGACTGTTCCAAAACCACAAAATCCCCCTTTTGCTGTTTTTTTGACCCTCCGTTCCAATAAGTTTGAAAATAACCCAAATGTTTCCGCCGTTTGGCCGAAGCAGCCTCACTGGGGAATGCAGGTAAACCCGGGAGATTTTTTCCGATTTTTCCAATTTCCGACAACCTCCATGGACCTTTTTCACACCAAGATTCTTTTTGATCTCGCGCTTTCCGTGGAGCAACCGCCCGGCGTACAAGGTTTTGTATGCCGAGCCGTTCCAAATTTCCCACCATAAAAAAATTTTCACTGAGGGTTCCAACCCTGAGGATGGGGGCCTTGCACCTAGCCCTGGGGCCCCTAAATTTTTTTTTGGGGAACATTACATTCAAGCTTCTTCTATCTGCTGACTTACTCTCAGACGGGTTTTTGAAGAAACTCCCATTCTTCGAGAGGGTTTTTCGGTTGGGGTCGGTTTCGCTGCCCTTTTGGAGGCCATACCCCGAAACCCTTTCGCATCCAAACTTTTTTTTTTTGAACTTTTTAGCAAGTTGAAGGGGGGACGGTTACAACTTTACTCTTGCGGGGTTCCGGCCTGTTGGCATGGGCGGGAACGAAATGGTTGATCGTTTGCCAAAACGCCACAAGAGAGAAACGTCCAACCTTATTCCCCCTCAATGGAAACCCAAAAAATTAACGTTTAGTGAGAGACCTCTGGAGGAGGATTGGAACACACAGACAATAAAAACTCTTTCAGATCCGTCCAAACCCTTCAAGATTTCCCCCCACTACGTCGGGGGTCGAAAGGGAAACGTTCTTGCCGGCGCACCCCGGGGCCATTCGATTTTACCCATTCATTTTTTAAAGAGTGAAGAGCTCCGTGGTGCTTTCCAGTCATGCCCACTCACATAAACATTTCTTTAAGTGTTGGGACTTGCACGATTGAACACAAAACATTTTACAGGGGAGTCCAGAAGATCCCTGTTCAGGGATGTCCCGCCTGACGGTCCGGGGGTTTTTGAGAGAAATTAACATTTTTCATCTGATTTGAGATTTTACGAAAAAGGGGATTTTTAACAAAGTTCTGGTTCGTTTGTAACGTTTCATTTAAAACGAGATGGTGAAAGTTTTTTTTTTTTTTTTTTTTTTTTTTTTTTTTTTTTTTTTTTTTAAAGTGACGGTGATTTTTTAACGTGGGACAGCCCTGAGGGCCCTCTGGGGGTCGGCGGCTATAAGCACATTACCTCCTCTTTTCCAAACCGAACTTCAAGTAGGGAAATCCCCCCCTTCCAGCTTTAAGGGGCCAAATTTCTGGGATTTTTTTTTTGACCAAAAAACTTAACTTTCTCACCCATATAAAAACCCAAAACGTTCCCAAAAAGGCACGAATATTCTGCGGGCGTAGCACACACCGACTGGGGGCTGATAAGAAAACTTTGGTGCACCTCTACAACCCTGGCCCGTTCAAAAACGGACTACGGTGTCTGTGTACGGCCCGCAAGAAAACTTACTCAAACTTTTGGACCCTACCCCCAAAAGGGCTTCGTCTCTGTTTTGGAGCTTTCCCCCGCCCACCCCTTTTACAGCCGTACCAGAGGCAGTGCCCTTTCACTGTCCAATTCGCAGCTGAAACTGCCTTTGAATAACATCCGACTGTTCCAAACCTCAAAAACCTGCCTATGACTGTTTTTTTGACCCTCCGTTCCAAAAATTTGAAAAAAACCCCAAATGTTTTCCCCCCGTTTGGCTTCGATGCAGCCTCACGTCGGAATGCAGGTAAAACCGGGGAGTCGTTTCCGATTTTTTCCAATTTTCCGGAAAACCCTCCAGGCCCTTTTTTTCACACCAAGACGTTTCGATCTCGCACTTTCCGTAAGGATCACCAGCTCCTGGCTACAAGGCTTTTATGCCAGCTCTTTCCAAAAATTCCCATTTTTCAAAAATTTTTTCAGGGGACGGTTCCAAGTCGAGGAGGGAGGGGGCCTGTGCAGCCTACTCCCGGGGGCCCTTCCAGATATTTTGGAACAAAAACATTCAGATGCTTCTGCTTTTCTGCTGAACTTACGCTCTATACGGCTTTGAAGATAATCTCCCATTCTTCGAGGGGGGATTTTCTGTTCTGTCGGATCGCTGCAGCTTTGAGGCCATGCGGCCGAAACCCTTCACATCCGAATTTTTATTTTTTTTTGAACTTTTTAGCAAGTTGAAGGCGGACGGTTACAACATTACTCTTGCTTTTTTTCCTGGCCATTTGGCACGGCGGAACGAAAGGGTTGATCTTTAGCCAAGAACCCACAAGAGAGAAACTGTCCAACACTTATACCCCTGCCTTTTGGAAACCCCAAAATTAACGTTTATGGAAGCCCTCTGAGGGGATTGGAAACACAGACGAATAACAAACTCTTTCAGATCCCCCAAAACCCTTCAGGAGTTCCTCCCACCACGGGGGGGGTCGAAAGGGGAAACGGTTCGTGCCGGCTGACCCCGGGCCATTCTATTTTACCCTGCTTCCTTTAAAGGTGAAGAACCCGTGTGATTCCATGTCATGCCCCACTCACAATAAACATTTCTTTTAGAGTGTTTGGGACTTGAAACGATGTGGACACAAACTTTTACCGGCCATAAGATCCTTTCAGGGATGTCCCCCTGATGTGACCCTTTGAGTTTTTGGGAGAGTTTAAATTTTTCATCTGATTTAATTTAAAGGGCGAAGATTTTTAAAAAATTTCTGGTGCTTTTCTAGACGATGTCATTTAACGAGATGTATGAAAAGGTTTTTTTTTTTTTTTTTTTTTTTTTTTTTTTTTTTTTTAATGACTGGGATTTGATTTTAACGGGGGTACAGCCCTGATTGGCCCTTGCGTGGGCGGGGCTTAAGAAAACATTATCTTATCTTACCAACCCTCTTGGGTATACCGGTTCGCATCCAGAGGCGCGTTTGGGGATGTCCTTTGGGTTTGGATTGTTTGCCCTAACGCATCTGCAACTTACCTCCACTCTTCCACAGGTTCACTTTGGGTTTTTAGATTTGTCTTTTTGTAAACCCCCGCGGGTCCTGGACTATGAGGTTTTCCCATGACGATCTGCAGGGAAAGTGACCATTCCCTTCCTTTACAACCTGTTTTAACAAACACTCTCGTCTCTCAACATCTCAATATAAAAAAGCAAACTGGGATCTTTTTGCAGCCACTTTTTAAAAAGAACCCGGGACACTGACTTTTTCAGAGTCCGACCCACAGAATCTCTCACAACACTATGATCAAAGGGTTAAACCTGTATTCCAGGTCTTCCGATAAACTCAAATCCCAAAAAACACCCTGGTTTCGATTCAGAATGCCAACAAATTTCCAAATTTTAGAAAAGGGGCTCAGCGTCGTATACCAACGCCCTTTGGGGCCCCAACGCCGAGCCCATCAAAACTCCGTGCAAATCGAACCAACTTTAAAACATAAACGTCGTCCGGGAGAACTCGCCCAGGCGACATAAAAAACTTCTAAGAAAAAAATTGGGGAAAATCTTAAAAAAATCAAAGGGAAGAACACCGTCCCATGTGACCACTCATTTTCGGATCTTTTAAAAACAGAAAAAAAAGCAGTTGCAATCTGCTTTCTTCAACCATTGAAAAGAATTTCCCCCTTCTAATAAATCAGTCACTTTTGTCAAAAACAAAACCCTAAAAGAAAAATCCCCGCAACTTTTTATCCGACAACAGGAAGACTACAATCTTTCCTTTTTAATTAAAAGAGCTGAAATCTGCCTACTCTCTTGCAGCGATTCTTCCCAGGGATAGATACAACATACAACATTGAAAAAATCTTCCCCAAGAAGGCTGCATCCTTTACAGGGATACAACCACGTGTGGGCACAGGGTTTCTTTTCCCCCCCCTTGGGGGAAAAACCCTCTTATTCCCATCCCCAAACTGGAAAAAAATCTTCTAAAACCCCTAACTAAACCCCCCAACTTTGACCGCGGTCGTAAATTGTGGGAAAAAAAAGGTCAAAGCTAGGGTCATGTGGAAACTCAAACCGATGGGCCTTTTGGCGAAAGAAAGTGGTTTCCGAAACATCGTAGTACAGTTGACCATTTGATTCGTTGGAATCACCTTAGAAAAAGCTTTTTAAACAGACAGGATGCAGGGGAATTTTCTTTGACTTGGGAAGGGCCCACATACCACCCGGAAGCGGGGGACTTCATATCTCCCGATCTGGGGTTTTCGAGGGCATCTTCCGCTTTTTATTCAAAATTTTTTGGCAGAACGACAGTTTCAGGCCCGGGGGGGCACCCCTCCCTATGTCCACGAGCAGGAGTTGGTGTCCCCAGGGGGGCATACTACTCCGCCCTTTTGTATTAAAATAACAACATTGGAAATCATTCAGCAGGGTTCAGACGCTCATTGTTTTTTGGAGATTTTGCCTCACGCAAAGGGAAACCCGTACCCAGTTCCAGCGCAGGCTCCCGCTTTGCGTAAAAAAAACCCCCCGTGGCGGTGAAAACGGTTTCACCTTTTCTGCTACAAAAACCAGTTATTCACTTCCCTAATTTTTTGTCATTTTTTCCGATCCGGCTTTAAGTAGGGAAATCTCCCCCCTTCCACCGTTAAAGAGGCCAAATTTCTGGAGCATTTTTGACCAAAAAAATTTAAATTTCTCAGCCCTATTAAAAACCTCAAAACGCTTGCCAAAAGGCACTGAATATTTTGCGGTCACACCCCGACTGGGGCTGATAAGAAAACTTTGTTCACCTCACGAGCCCTGGGCCGTTTTAAACTGGGCAAAGGTTGTGCTGTTACGGCTCCCCAAGATCATCTTCCTCAAACTCTTTGGCCCTATCCACCATCAAGGGGTCGTCTCTGTCTTGGAGCTTCCCCACCACCCCTGGTAAGCCTGTACGAGAGGCAGGTAACCTTTACTGGCCAATCGCAGGCTGAAACGTCTTTGAATTTTTATATCCGACGTTCCAGAACCACAGAACCCCATGACGTGTTTTTTTTTCCCTCCGTTCCAAAGTAATTTGAAAATAACCCAAATGTATTTCCGCCGTTTGGACTTCGTATGCAGCCCACGTGCGGAAAGCAGGTAAACCTGGGGTATTTCCATTTTTCCAAGTTCCCCCGGGTCAACCTCCAGGGCCTTTTTCACACCAAGTTCTTTTGACTCGCACTTTCCTAAGAGTCTACCCCTCTGGGGACAAGGCTTGAGCCGAGCTCTGCCAAATTCCCATCCTATCAAAAAGTTTCACTGACGGTTCCCAAACTGAGGATGGAGGGCCTGTGCAGCCTACTGCCCTGGGGGGTCCTTTTCAATTTGTTGGGAAAAATACATCAGATGCTTCGTCTATTCGCTGAACTTACCCCTATATGGCTTTGAAAAATAATCTCCCATTCTTTGAGGAGGGGCTTTCTGGTTTTGTCGGGTTCGCTGCACTTTGGGGGGCCATAGCGGCCGAACCTTCAGCATCCAAAATTTTAAATTTTTTTTAACTTTTTAGCAAGTTTAAAGGGGGACGGTCAACAATTCCTTGCTTGGTTCCTGGCATGTTGGGATTGGGGGGAACGAAATGGTTGATCGTTTTGCCAAGAAACGCCACAAAGGGGAAAAAGTCCAACATTTTTAAACCCCTGTTCAGAGGAAACCCAAAAATTTCGATTAGTAGAGACCCCTGGGAGGAGGTTTGGGAAAACACGACGAGTAACAAACTTTTCAGACCGTCCAAACCTTAAGGGCTTCCCCCATCTACGTCGGGGGGCGTAAAGAGGAAACGGTTCTGTGCCGGGTGCACACCGGGCCCTTTCGTATTTTTTCCCCTTTTACCTTTAAAAGGAAAAGCCCGTGGGGCTTCCCTGTCATGCCCACTCACCATGAAACATGTTCTTTTTGAGGTTGGGGCTTTCACGATGTGAGACACAAACATTTTACAGCGGAGTCCATGAAGATCCGTTCAGGGATGTCCCCCCCGGACGTATCCTTGGGTTTTTTTGAGAAATTAACATTTTTTACTGAAATTTTTAAATTTTACGGAAAAGGATTTTTAACAAAGTTTTTTGGTTCGTTTTTTAGCATTCATTTTAAAGAGTGTGTGAAAGTTTTTTTTTTTTTTTTTAAATGACTGGGGATTATTTTTAAAGTGGTACAGCCCGTGTGGCCCCTTGCGGGCGGGTGGGGTAAAGCAACATTTTATCTTATCTAAACTTCTTTGAATTATTTTATCCATGTTCTCAAACCACAAATCCTGCCAGCTGTTTTTTGACCCCCGTTCCAAAGTAAATTTAAAAAAACCCAAAAGTATTTCCCCCGTTTGGGCTTCGTATGCAGCCCACGTGCGAATGCAGGTATAGACCTGGGAGTTTCTGATTTTTCCCAATTTCCGGGTCAACCTCCATGGACCTTTTTCCCCCAAGATTCGTTTGATCTCGCAGCTTTCCGTAAAGGAGTACCAGCTCCTGGGGTACAAGGCTTTGTATCCGAGCTCTGTTCCAAAATTCCCCCCTATCAAAAATTTTCACTGACGGGTTTCCCGTCTGAGGGTGAGTGGCCTGTGCACCACTGCCCGGGGGGCCCCTTTTCAGATATTTTTTGGAACATAACATTCAGAGCTTCTGTCTATTTTGCTAAATTTCGCTCAGTACTGGGTTTTAAAATAATCCCCATTCTCGAGAGGGGCTTTCGGTTTTTGCGGATTCGCTTTACTTGAGGCCCCTAGCGGCCCCAACCTTCGCACCAGAACTTTTACTTTTTTTGAACTTTTTAGCAATTTTAAGGGGACGGTTTTTAACTTTACCTTGCTTGGGTTTTTTGGCCATGGGCTCGGCGGGCGGAAATGGTTTATCTTTAGCCAAGAAAGCCACAAGAGAAAACGTCAAAAACTTTTGCCCCTGCTCAGACTAAACCCAAAAAAACGAATTTTGTGAGAGACCTCTGGGAGGGGGGATTGGAACACACAGAGGGGAAACAAACCTTTTAGATCCGTCCAAACCTAAGGGCCCCTTTCCCCCATCCACGCGGGAGGTCAAAGAGGAAACGGTTCTGTGCCGGCGCACACCGGGCCCTTCATTTTACCCATGCTTACCTTTTAAAAGTGAAAAAACCCGTGGGGCAACCTGTCAAGGGGCCACTCAAATGAACAGTACTTTTAGAGTGTTGGGACTTTCACATGTGAACACAAACATTTTACGGGGGATCCATGAAGACCTGTTTCAGGGAGTCCCCCCTGACGTGATCCTTTATTTTGAAGAGATTAACCTTTTTTTATCTGATTTAAGATTTTTACGCAGAAAAAATTTTTAACAAAATTCTGGGCGTTTGTAACGATGCATTTAACAAGTTTTTGAAATTTTTTTTTTTTTTTTTTTTTTTTTTTTTTTTTAAATGACGGTGAGTTGATTTTAACGGGGGCGCCCGAGTGGCCCTTTGCGGTCGGCGGGCTAAAGCAACATTTCTTAATCTTACTCCCATCCCCCAAAACCCGGGAAAAAAAACTTTCTAATCCACTAACACCGTCCCATAGCTTTGACCACTGTGTCGAAAAAGATGGGAAAAAAGGGCAAACAGCTCATTGGGGAAAACCCAAAACCAGGCCTTTTGGCAAAAAACATGTGGTTTTCCGCAAACATCGTATACAGTTACCATTTGATTTGTCTGGAACTACCAAAAGGGAAACCTTTTTTAAACAGACAGCACAGTGGCAATTTCTTTCCCACTTGGGGAAAGGGCCTACGAAACCACCGGGAAATCGGGATACTTCATGATCCCACGATCTGGGTTTTCGAGGTCATCTCCGCTTTTTTTCAAAATTTTTGGCAGAACCATTTCAGGCCGGGTTTTTGGGACCACCCTCTGATTCCCCGGCAGGAGTTGGGGGCCCACAGGGAGCATAAATATTTCCCGCCCCTTTATATTAAAACAACAACTTTTGGAAAACATTCAGCAGGGTTCAGACTGTCATTTTTTTGTGGATGATTTCGCGTCTACGCAACTGGAAGCCTGTACCCATGCCAGGCGCAGGCTCCAGCTTTGCGTAATAAAATCCATCATGGGCGATGAAAACGGTTTTTCCCCTTTTCTGCTACAAAAAACCCGTGTATTCACTTCCATAATTTCCCCAGTTTTTTTCCGATCCTGAACTTCACGTCGGGAAACCCCTTCCGCTGTTAAAAAGGCCAAATTTTTGGGGGTCATTTTTGACCAAAAACTTTAAATTTCTCACCCAAAAAAAAACCTCAAAACTGCTTCCAAAAGGCACTGAAATTCTGCGGCGACACACACCGACGGGGGGCTGATAAGAAAAATTTTGTTGCACCTCAAAGAGCCCGGCCGTTTTAAAATGGACACGGGTTTGCTTTTACGGCTCCGCAAGATCAAACTTAAACCCCAAACCTTGGACCCACCCCATCAAGGGGTTCGTCGCTGTCTTGGGGCGTTCCGCACCACCCCTTTACAGCCTGTACGCAGAGGCAGGGAACCTTTTACCCAAAACGAGCGAAACGCTTTGAAAAAAATTTCACCGACGGGGTTTTCAGAACCGCAGAATCCTGCCTATGACTGGTTTTTTGACCCCCCCGGTCCAAAGTAAGTTTGAAAATAACCCAAATGTATTTCCCCGTTGGGGGTTTCGAGCACCTCACGTGCGGAATGCGTATAGACCGGGGGGAGTTTCCGATTTTTTTTCCCAATTTCCGGATCAACCTCCATGGACCTTTTTTACACCAATTCCCTTTCGATCTCCATCTTTCCGTAAGGTTTTACCAGCTCTTTTGGCACAAGGCTTTGGGCCGAGCCTTTTTAAATTTCCCCTCCATCAAAAGTTTTTTACTGACGGGGTTTCCCAATCGAGTGGAGTGGGCCCTTCGCCACTGCCCTGGGGCCCTTCTCAATATTTTGGAACATATACATTCAGATGCTTCGTCTATTTGCTGAACTTACTGCCAGTACGGCTTTGAAGATAACTCCCCCTTCTTGAGGGGGGCTTTCTGGGCTGTCGGGTTTGCTGTCAGCTTTGGGGGCCCAAACTGGCCGCAACCTCGCACCAGAACTTTTTATTTTTTTGAACTTTTTAGCAATTGAAGGCGGACGGTTACAACATTACCTTGCTTTGGGTCCTGGCCCCTGTTGCATCGCGGGGAAAGAAATGGGTTTAAAAGTCTAGCCCGACCCACAAGAGGAAACTGCCAACACTTAACCCCTCTCGATGTGAAAAACCCAAAATTTAAAGTTTTGAAGACCTCGGCAGGGGATTTGAACCACAGACAAAAAAAACTCTTTTAGTCCTCCAAACCCTTTAAAAACTTCCTCCCCATCTACTCGGTGGTCGAAAGAGGAAACGGTTTCTGCCGGCCGCACACCGCCCATCGAATTTTACCCATTCTTTAACCCTTTTAAAGAGTGAAAAGCCTGTGGTGCATCCATTCAGCACCCCCAATGAAACATGTTTTTTAGAGTGTTGGGACTTGCACATGTAACACAAACATTTACAGCGGAGTCCATGAAGAACCGTTTAGGGATGCCCCCCCTGACGTGATCCCTTGGGGTTTTTTAGAGAAATTAACATTTTCACGATTGAGATTTTACGGAAAAGATTTTTAAAAAAAGTTTCTGTTCGTTTGTAGACGAAGTCATTTAACGAGATGTGTGAAAGTTTTTTTTTTTTTTTTTTTTTTAAAGACTGGTTGATTTTAAAGTGGACAGCCCGATTTTGGGCCCCCTTTTCGGTCGCTGGGCTAAACAAAAATTTTCTTTTCTTTCTGATGATGCGTTTCAAAAAAACGCTCTTTCTCGCTCTCCACTCCCCACACACACACCACACCACACGCGCCGCGCAACGCCACACACACAAACACCCCCCAAACCCGCGCGTGCGCACGACGCACTCGCACACACAAGGGTTGAGGCAGGAAAGAGTTATCTTTAAATTTTCATGCTGAGCAACAAAACAAAAAGTGCAAAAGCAGCGACCTGTCCATAGCAAACCTTTAGCGGTAAAAAAAAAGATAGGAAAATGCGAAAGGGAAGGTAATTTGCTTATGCCCAGCCCACCGCAGAGGGCCACACGGGGGTGGAGGAAAGCTAAATGTCCGGCACGGAAAATAGTTAGAGTTTTTATGTAGTTCTCACATACTCGGTTTTGCAGGGGCAAAAAAAAAACTTTTAAAGTCTGCTAAAACTTAGTGGATCCGAATTATTAACACAAAAAATCGATATGTTCAGGTAGTTATTTTTCATCAACAAAACAAAGGACTCCAACAATGAACCCGTGAAAAACGGAACCACCGCTAGGAACTTGGAAATGCAGCGAAAGACGGAGAGTGGAGTTTTTTTCATTTTTTTCACTCTTTTCTTCTTTTCCCCGCCTTCTAAGTATATTTCTACCTTTGTATTAAGTGTCTGTCATTTAGTGAACTGTTTTTCTTTTTCAGATGGGTTAAGGATTTGGTGTCTTTTTTCACAAAAACAGTAAATTTTTTCCCGGTTTAAACTCTCTTTCACGAGGGGTTTTACTGTGTTGTTTCCATCGAATAATCCCCTTCATTCAAAGGTTTTTGCGACTTCCTCAGGGGTTTTTCGTCCTTTCAAACAATTTTTGTCTTCGGTGACAACAACTACTGCTCTGGTTTCCTAACAGCGGTCGTGGAACAAGGGTACCAAAAAGGGGGTACCGAGGAAACTTCCGGGGAAAGGGGGACCCTGCCTGTAGCAGGGGCTCAAACTAGGGGTCTGAAACATGGGCGCATGTTTTCAGACACTAAGACCCAGCTGGGAGAGCTCGAGGCCCCCTTAAACCTCCCCGAAAAAATTTCCCAGTGGCGCACCTGGACCCCGTGTCGATGTCCTTTGATCTATAGATAGCCAAAAGGAAAAACCCAAACAACGTGGACCCGTAGGGTTTTTTCCGCCCTCGTTTATAAGATTTTAAAACATCTTTTTCTATGTCCCTGTTGATGGGGTTTTAGGTCCATTCTCATTGCTGGAGCCAACTTTTTTCCCCTTTCAGATCGAAGAAAAAGAACTTTAGTGGGTTCGTTTGGTCTTTTCATGCATAGGGTTTTTTTTAACTTTATATTTCTTTTTCCCAAATTGATGTCGTATCATAGTTTCATACCTCGGGGGTGAACCCCGGGGTTTGCTGCGGCGCTGTGGTGAGGCCCCTGGTGTGAGGTGCGCGCGCATGGTGAGCGCGCAGTGGAGTGTGGGGCGCGCGTGTGGCATCCCTGTGTAACTTTTTTCCCTAGGGGGTGTGTTTTTCACAACATGTTTTTTTTTCATATGGTTTAATGACATCTTCGGCAAATTTAATTGGAGGCTTTGTGTTTGGCAGGTCACCTTGACCACTCCCACCATCCTTCCATTCACCCGCGGGGCCACCATGTAGTGCCCCGGCGACCAATATCCTCACCAAGGACGTACGACGTGTCAACGAGTTCACCCCGGGTTTCATTGACATATTTGATACTTTCTTTTCCCGAGGTGTGACCCTCCGGGGGGTTGCGACCTTGTCGTGGTCGGAGGGTTTGCGTGGTCCAGTGATCCCTTAGGCTTTGCTGGCGGGGGCATCAATACTTGGAGATAGGCTGTTTTTTTCACACTGCTTCTAGGCCTGAGAGGTGCAGTTGCTGTTTGGCCTAAGCGTAACGTGGTAAAGAGTTGATGCCCCTGGTAGGGCTTCCCATGTCAGATCCCTCCGGGGGGTTGCGACCTTGTCGTGGTCGAGGGTTTGCGTGGTCCAGTGATCCCTTAGGCTTTGCTGGCGGGGCATCAATACTTGGCGATAGGCTGTTTTTTTCACACTGCTTCTAGGCCTGAGAGGTGCAGATGCTGTTTGGCCTAAGCGTAACGTGGTAAGGAGTTGATGCCCCTGGTAGGGCTTCCCATGTCAGATAGGCTAAGGGTGAGGATCCTGACTAAGAGTAACCCACCTTTCTCCTTTTCTTGTTTTCTGCCTCCCTTATTTGGCCCTTTTCTATCTTCGTCTCCCCTTCAAGTCTTCTTTTCCACACTCCTTTTCTCTCTGTGGTCTCCTTCAGATCCGCCGCGTTTGCCGTGCGGTGCGACCTGTGTCGGAGGGGAATGAGATCCTGGTGATTGAGAGGGCCAGCGCTCTCAACACATCACTTTGGCTCGGACCTCTCCTAGACAGGGAGTACACTTTGGCCCGGGTGTACTAATCGGCTCCCCTTCTTGGGGCTGGGTCAAGACGGACAGTTCCCCTACTGGCCAAGTTAACCCCTGCAGTGCTCAGCTCTCTGTCCCCGGGAGTTGAGCATGATCAGGGGGATAGGGTTGGTAGTTTCTGTTTGTCGTATATCTCTCCCGAAGCCTGGAAGGGGTCAAGACATTGGTTTCTTGGCCCTGGCCCCTTAGTTGGACTCCAAGGTGGGTGGTAAGGGAGAGATGAAATAAAATAAAATACATCATGGCTTTTTCAAAAACAATCCCCCCAAAAAAGAGGAAGGCTGCATCCCCTATTTCAGGGAATTTTGATTCAGATAGTGATTCCGATATGGAGGTACGACAGAGGACAGGATTCTGGGCTTCCTGGCTCGTGATGGAAGGGACGGAGCAGGAAAGACCCCTTTCAGCTCTGAGCCCTTTTGCCATACAGAAGGGCTTTCAAGCTTTAGCAGGTGACCCTCGGTCCATCAAGAGGTTGAGGAATGGTTCATTTCTTATTCAGTGTAAATCACCAAAACAATCTGAACAGCTGCTGAAGGCAAAGAAACTTGTGGACAGGGAGATCAGGGTAACTCCCCACAAACAGTTAAACTCATCAAAAGGCGTGATTCGCTGCAGGGATTTATCTGGTGTATCAGAGGCAGAAATTAAGACGGAGCTGGCATCCAGGGTGTGACGGAGGTGCGCAGGGTGACAGTAAAGAAAGGTTCAGAGAGAGTGGCCACCACACACCTCTTTCTGACCTTCTGCAACCCGTGCTGCCTCCGGTCATCAAAGTTGGTTACTTGAATGTTCATGTTCAGTTATATGTTCCGTCCCCGTTGAGGTGCTTCAGGTGCCAGAAGTTTGGCCATGTCAGGGACCGCTGTTCAGGCAAGAGGTATGCGGTGTTTGCTGCAAGGCAACCCATGATGGGCCGTGTCATGATCCGGCACATTGTGCTAACTGCGGTGGCAACCATCCCTCCCTTCACGAAACTGCCCTCTTTGGATTCAGGAATCCGCTATTCAAAGAATCAAAACTGAAAAGAAGATCTCCTTTTTCGAAGCCCGCAAGCAGGTTGTGGCCCTCCGGGGGTTACGACCTTGTCGTGGTCGGAGGTTTGCGTGGTCCAGTGATCCCTTAGGCTCTGCTGGCGGGGGCATCAATACTTGAAGATAGGCTGTTTTTTTCATACTGCTTCTAGGCCTGAGAGGTGCAGATGCTGTTTGGCCTAAGCGTAACGTGGTAAGGAGTTGATGCCCCTGGTAGGGCTTCCCATGTCAGATAGCTAAGGGTGAGGATCCTGACTAAGAGTAACCCGCCTTTCTCCTTTTCTGTTTTCTGCCTCCCTTATTTGGCCCTTTTCTATCTTCGTCTCCCCTTCAAGTCTTCTTTTCACACTCCTTTTCTCTCTGTGTCTCCTAAGATCCGCCGTGTTTGCCGTGCGGTGCGACCTGTGTCGGAGGGAATGAGGTCCTGGTGATTGAGAGGGCCATGGCTGAGAGCTGTGCTCCAACACATCACTTTGGCTCGGACCTCTCCTAGACAGGGAGTACACTTTGGCCCGGGTGTACTAATCGGCTCCCCTTCTTGGGGCTGGGTCAAGACAAGCAGTTCCCCTGCTGGCCATGTGAACCCCTGCAGTGCTCAGCTCTCTGTCCCCGGGAGTTGAGCATGATCAGGGGGATGGGGTAGTTGCTTCTGTTTGTCGTTGTCTCTCCCGAAGCCTGGAAGGGGTCAAGACATTGGTTTCTGGCCCTGGCCCCTTAGTTGGACTCCAAGGTGGGTGGGTAAGGGAGAGATGAATCATACTAAAACTAAATATGGCTTTTTCCAAAAACATTCCCCCAAAAGGAAGAGGAAGTCAGCATCCCCTATTTCAGGGGATGGTCAAACAGATTAGTGATTCTGATACAGAAGTGAGACAGAAGACAGGTTTTTGGCTTCCTGGCTCGTGATGGAGGGGACGGAGCAGGAACGACCCCTTTCAGCTCTGAGCCCTTTTGCCATACAAAAGGGCTTTCAAGGTTTGGCAGGTGACCCTGGGTCCATCAAGAGGTTACGAAATGGCTCGTTCCTTATTGAGTGTAAATCACAGAAACAATCAGACCAGCTGCTGAAGGCAACAAAATTAGTGGACAGGGAGATCAGAGTAACTCCCCACAAACAATTAAATTCATCAAAAGGCGTGATTCGCTGCAGGGATTTATCTGGTGTCCGGAGGCAGAAATTAAATCGGAGCTGGCGTCCCAGGGTGTGACGGAGGTGCGCAGGTGACAGTAAAGAAGGGTGCAGAAAGAGTGGCCACCAACACCCTCTTTCTGACATTCTGCAACCCTGTGCTGCCTCCGGTCATCAAAGTCGGCTACCTGAATGTCCGGGTTGAGTTATATGTTCCGTCCCCGTTGAGGTGCTTCAGGTGCCAGAAGTTTGGCCATGTCAGGGACCGCTGTTCTGGGCAGGAGGTGTGTGGTATTTGCTGCAAGGCAACCCATGATGGGCCGTGTCATGATCCGGCACATTGTGCTAACTGCGGTGGCGACCATCCCTCCTCTTCCCGAAATTGTCCTTCTTGGATTCAGGAATCTGCTATACAACGAGTCAAAACGGAAAAGAAGATCCTTTTTTTGAAGCCCGGAAACAGGTTGTGGGCAGTCAAACGCCGACAGCTTCTTCCTACGCTTCGGCTGTTAAGAAGGTTCCCACAGTTTCTACTCGGTCAGTCTGCTGCCCGACTGATGAATTCATGTTTTCGAAAACATTGCAAGTAAGATCTGTCAGTTCTGGTGGTAGCAGGTCCACCACCTTCCAAACCAAAGTGACTGCCCCTGGTGGAGGCAAAAAATCCGCCACCCCTCAGACTGCCCAGCAGTCTACAACATCTGCTGCTGGGCAGATTAAAAAACCAGCACCTCGAACTCCTCTGTCCAGTGCCCGTGCGGGCAAGGGAGTTCCACCCAGTGTGGAGATGGTGGAGATTAGGACAAAACCTCCACCATCTCCCAAATCCAGACCTCCACCATCTCCAAAATCCAGGCCTTTGTCACCTGCGGGCAAGTCTGCCAGCGGGTCCAAAGACCAACACAGTCCAGTGAAACTAAAAAATAAGTTCACTCCATTGGCCGCAGATGCTGATGAGGAGATGACCTGATCTCTCTCCTTTTCGCCCTCTGCACCATGGATAGTACAATATTCCATTGGATATCCGTGGACTAAATTCCAACTTTGAGGAGCTGCAGCTTCTGTGTCGATCTATAAAACCTTCCGTCGTGGCTACTTCAGGAAACCCAAATTCAAAGCCAGAAGACCTTTACTCTTTCTGGCTTTAATATACTTTCAAAACCTGCACAACCATCCACGTTGGGATTGTCGGGGGGTGTTGCCCTTCTCCTACACAAAACTTTGTTGTACCCTCCGGGGGGTTACGACCTTTTCGTGGTCGGAGGGTTTGCGTGGTCCCAGTGATCCCTTAGGCTTTGCTGGCGGGGCATCAATACTTGGAGATAGGCTGTTTTTTTCACACTGCTTCTAGGCCTGAGAGGTGCAGATGCTGTTTGGCCTAAGCGTAACGTGGTAAGGAGTTGATGCCCCTGGTAGGGCTTCCCATGTCAGATAGGCTAAGGGTGAGGATCCTGACTAAGAGTACCCGCCTTTCTCCTTTTCTTGTTTTCTGCCTCCCTTATTTGGCCCTTTTCTATCTTCGTCTCCCCTTCAAGTCTTCTTTTCCACACTCCTTCCCTTGT
>CM031608.1:11137921-11142921 GCA_018398815.1 Conus ventricosus
TTTTTCTTGTTCCGAGGCCTGTGAATAGTTTTACGACATAACGGGTGGTCAAAACGATAGCCACACACAAACCATGTCATGCCCTTATTTCCCCTCCCCCCTCCCCCCGCCCCCAAACCCCCCAATCTCTATTCATTATGGCCTCCCGTCAAGCACTGGTGAACACAGATTCGATCACCCACCACTACTGTACCCTTTTATTCCTCTAGGCCAGCTGAACGCGAAAAACAACAATATCTGATGACGTATTCGCATCGTACAGGCTGTTCCAAATGACCCAGACAGACATCTCGTTTGACCTCAGCCGCCGTGGCGCAGTTGCTAGCGTCTCAGGTTGTGGGTTAGGAGTCAAGGGTTCGACTCCCATCAGAGCCATTTACAAGGGACAGCCTGCAGGTCTGCACATTCGGCATTTCTAGAGCATCAAGTGCAAGAGAAGTTAGTCCAATTTTTCAGTGCTACCTCCAACAGCGCGTATGCATATCGCTATTCTTTGAAAACACGGAATCATGACGTCACCCAGGTTACTTCCGGTATGTCGGAAAATACACCCTCCAAACACTCTCTGGCATTGTCATCGCCCTTATCACCGTTCCTTGAGGCTGCTTCTTTGCAAATGGAAGAATGGACTAACTAGAAGCCAGGACAGGAGAACAATTGGAGTGGGAACCGGCTGGACTTTGTTCCCATGCAGAAACTCTGGTAGTTTGAGCAGCAGCAGCCTTGTCATGGGGCATCAACATATCGCGGGTTCCACTATGTGTGTGTGCGTCTGCGACAAACTTCCATCGCTTTTGGCATGCACCGATTCATACACCAGTTCGAAATACCTGTTTTGCTTTCAACAAGTGGTACTGTTCCAAAAAAAAGTTTTTGAAAAGAAACAAGCAACCATTTGCTTTGCAGTGCTTCTTGAGCGTTTGAATCGTACAGTGGATTTCCATCTGGCAACAGCCGAACGGTAGATTGTTGCATTATATCTGGATCAGACATATATAAATTCACATGCCATCTTCTGTTCCAATGTTTTACAATGTCTTGATCTGCCTCCACCGAACCTGTGAAGCTTATATGGACACCATGACCCTTGCCCTCTTGGGAGACATGGACACCATGACCCTTGCCCTCTTGGGAGACATGGACACCATGACCCTTGCCCTCTTGGGAGACATGGACACCATGACCTTGCCCTCTTGGGAGACATGGACACATGACCCTTGCCCTCTTTTGGGAGACCTGAAGGGGACCTAATGGATGCAACGTCCCTGACTCGGAGGTTTTCGTGAAAAACATGAGTAACATTTCCTGGTGGATACTAATGTATCCTACAGCTACAGACAAGGAATATGTGGGTTTCTTTAATAAGTTGCTTCGGACTGAAAACGTTTCGTGACGTAATGGCTGCTGGTGGAGCCCAACAACAGTATTAATCGTTCAAGCTCTTCCTTCCAGAATGAAATTTAGAAAACTAAATGAGTTGTTACATTCAGCAGACACCACATCTCAAAAGAACACATAAAGCTTTCTGGGTACCGCAGAGGACATTTCCCATTGAGAAAATCAGTATACGAAAGTCGCGGGACTATGTCCAGTCACTGGAAAGGCTGGGTGGCCCTTACTTTACATCTCTCTTGCTCTTGAGACAGACTGGTCAGGCCAACGGTGACTGAAGTTTGTGTCGGAAATTCTACGTCATTGTCCTTCTACGACAAAGTCTTGCTTTGAGGATGACATGTAGTTTTCCGATTCTGTGGACTTGCGGATTAGCCGTCGGATTTGTGCGTTCAAATGGAAAGACTGGAACTACACTGTCAAGTTTCATGCATTTGATCAACACGTCTTTGCCAGCGTTGTCCAAATTTCCTAACACTTCAGGTGTCCGTATCTCTCGAATCTGGTCGATGTCTTGAATATATTATGAAAGTCAGTGTAGAGTAGTGTCTGGCCTTGTAGTCCCTAATCAGAATAGAACACCAAAGTATCATCAATATCGTCATCATCATCGTCATCATCGTCATCATCATCATCATCCTCATCCTCAACAACATCATCATCATCATCATCATCATCATCATCATCATCATCACCTATCTTCGTCATCATTAAGGAGCATCAAAAAGTACCCAGTCTTGTGGTCTTTCATGCGCTGCTCTTACGATGATCTGGGCTTCGATTTACCCTCCACTTCCATTCGCTTGGTAAGTTGTGTCAAGGTCTTCCCTTGGTAAGTTGTGTCAAGGTCTTCCCTTGGTAAGTTGTGTCAAGGTCTTCCCTCGGTAAGTTGTGTCAAGGTCTTCCCTTGGTAAGTTGTGTCAAGGTCTGCCCTTGGTAAGTTGTGTCAAGGTCTGCCCTTGGTAAGTTGGGTCAAGGTCTGCCCTTGGTAAGTTGTGTCAAGGTCTTCCCTTGGTAAGTTGTGTCAAGGTCTTCCCTCGGTAAGTTGTGTCAAGGTCTTCCCTTGGTAAGTTGTGTCAAGGTCTTCCCTTGGTAAGTTGTGTCAAGGTCTGCCCTTGGTAAGTTGTGTCAAGGTCTTCCCTCGGTAAGTTGTGTCAAGGTCTTCCCTTGGTAAGTTGTGTCAAGGTCTTCCCTTGGTAAGTTGTGTCCAGGTCTAGTCTTCCTTTGGTAAGTTGTGTCAAGGTCTTCGATTGGTATCGAAAGGTTCATGTGAACTATCCGTCGGATGGAGGAAGAAGAATCACATGACTTAGCAATCACTCTCATTAATAGGTAGTGTCCTGTGTATGTTGGATCAGGACATGCGCCCGTCAACGCCACCAAAGTGACTCAGCTAGTAACACGCAGAGTCTGCTCTGGCAAGCTGCCTCTAGACGACTTGATAGTGACTGCTGCCTACGGTAGACGACTTGATAGTGACTGCTGCCTATGGTAGACGACTTGATAGTGACTGCTGCCTACGGTAGACGACTTGATAGTGACTGCTGCCTACGGTAGACGACTTGATAGTGACTGCTGCCTACGGTAGACGACTTGATAGTGACTGCTGCCTACGGTAGATGACTTGATAGTGACTGCTGCCTACGGTAGACGACTTGATAGTGACTGCTGCCTATGGTAGACGACTTGATAGTGACTGCTGCCTATGGTAGACGACTTGATAGTGACTGCTGCCTACGGTAGACGACTTGATAGTGACTGCTGCCTACGGATTACTAGTTCCGTGGATGTGATGGGGTAACCTGGAGTGTGTCTGCAAAGGGACAGATGGAATGAGCAGCGTCAGAGTGGTGACTCTCACCTGGCAGTGAAGACTGGAGTGTGTCTGCAAAGGGGCAGATGGAATGAGCAGCGTGAGAGTGGTAACTCTCACCTGGCAGTGAAGATGAGACAGCCAAAACTAAATTCGACTGCAGGTTTGAAGACATAACAACACGAAACGCTGCGATTTAAAACACCAACAACCATCACTGACATTTCAATAAGGCGAAAAATCCAACACAGACCAGTTTCAGCATCTTACTGTGATGCTTAAACCACGAGCACAACCCAATACACTCCGTCATCGATCTCCTATGCTACACTGCCCGCCATTTTCTTTGTGACGTGTATTTCTCATAGGCTGATTTAAAATATATAAAAAAAGAGAGAGCTTAACAACACTGAAAGGTTTCCATGTCACTTTCTACCTTGGTAACACACGACATTATAACACGGGGGCAATGCATGTTGGAGTTGGCCATCACGTGGCTGCTGGACACAAAGTCAGTTACATTCCAAAACGACCAGCATGATGAGTTCGTATGCTGGCCCACTTGAAAAAGTGAGAGCATTTCATCAGCAGCTCAAACACTGAATGATTATTTTTCATCAGGATTAAGAGAGAGAAGAGAGAGAGAGAGAGAGAGAGAGAGAGAGAGAATGTGTGTGATTGTGTGTGTGTGTGTGTGTGTGTGTGTGTGTGTGTGTGTGTGTGTGTGTGTGTGTGTGTGTGTGTGTGTGTGTGTGTGTGTGTGTGCACGCGCGCGTGCACGCGCGCGCATGTGTGTGATTTCCTAATTTATGAGGCCATGAAGTGGCTTTATGAATTGATCACATTCTTGGAAAGTTGTCCTTTTTTTTTCTTTTCTTTGTAAACACAAATTTTCGTGAGACCATTTTCTATTTGCATATATTCGGGCATATTTTCACGGTTGCAAACACATTTTAAAGATAATCCAGAACCTCTAAATAGTTTAATTATAGCTTGAAAATCATCACTTTAGATGTTCGTATCTGAAAAAATTGAAATAATATGTTAAAAAACTGGAAAAAAAACTACTAATTCTTCCTAGAACATTCTAGTTTGGTAATATGAAGGATGTCTGAGTCCAAATAGCATATACAAAATGTTTCATCTTTCTGTGAATTATAAAGTTCTTAAAATGCATTTCAATTCTGATAAACCTAGTTTGAAGTAGGGTGTGTGCGCGCGCATGCGTGTGTGTGTGTGTGTGTGTGTGTGTGTGTGTGTGTGTGTGTGTGTGTGTGTGTCGGCCTGTTTGTCTGTGTTTGGAGGATAGGGAGTGTAGAAGAGGATCTGTGTAGGAGTCAGAGATGAGAAGTTTTGTTCGTTTTGTTTTGTTTTTGAGAGGCAGAGCACTTTAGATCAAAATGTTTCTTTTTGTGTTTGTCCAGTAATTACAGATTATGGTCAACCACTGAACAAGTAGTTTATAGACTTTGGATCCATATAGTGGCTTTACACCCCCCAGAGATATACGTAACACATAGACACATGCCAACTCAAAGAAAAAGTCAGAGAGGGAGGAACACACACACACACACACACACACACACACACACACACACACACACACACACACACACACACACACACGTGTGTTTGTGTGTGTGTGTGTGTGTGCGTGCATGCACGCATGCATGCATGCATGCACGCACACACACACACACACACACACACACACACACACACACACACACACACACACTGCACACACGCACACACATACACACGCGTGTCACGCGCGCACACACATGCACACACA
>CM031608.1:11147921-11150421 GCA_018398815.1 Conus ventricosus
CGCGCGCGCGCCTGCTCGCGTGTGTGTATGTGTGTTCGTGATAAATCAATCAATCAATCTTTCTGGTTGTGTGTGTGTGTGTGTGTGTGTGTGTGTGTGTGTGTGTGTGTGTGTGTGTGTGTGAGGAATACCAAAAGCTGTAGTACATGAATTGTTAATTTTGTGTCTGTGTAAACTTTTATTTTGAAAAAATAAACAATATACACTTATGTGCAAGTGTGTGATTGGATGCACACACACACACACACACACACACACACACACACACACACACACACACACACACACACACACACAAGGAGACAAGCAATCACATCTGCATACATGCACGCAGCACACACAATTCTATGGCGAGGCAAACAAGGGGTAGGCTAACATTCTCAGGGTAGTCAGAAAAGAGCGTTTCGAGGACGTGCTCAAGTGCTGAATGAAAAGCTGTCACACTGACCCACAGACCTGGAAAACACTAACGCTAGACCGCCCACACTAGCGCGCGCATACACACACACACACACACACACACACACACACACACACACACACACACATATATATATATATATATATATATATATATATATATATATATATATATATATATATATAGATCAGTATATTTAAAATGCCTAAAACAATTTTTTAAGTGCTCAACCCCTTGGGGAGCAACATTAGTTAAAACAAGTTAAAAGAGGAATCTTAAAACTATCTACAAATTTGTTTCAAGCGTGTTGCGCTGTCATCAGAAAATGAAAAAGAAACATACATAGGGATCACTGAAAACCACTTCAAAACCAGATATGCAAACCACAAACAGTCATTTAATAAAGAAAAATATAAAAACCAAACAGAACTGAGCAAATATATCTGGAAACTTAAAGACGCAAAAACAAGCTACAATATATCCTGGAAAATCATAAAAAGAGCATCACCATACAGCAATGTTTCAAAAAGGTGCAACCTATGTTTAACTAAAAAATGGTTAATACTATGCAAACCACACTTAGCAACTTTAAACACCAAAACAGAAATAGTAAACAACTGCAGGCATACATGAAAATCGTTGTTAGTGAACACACCCAAAACAAAAACCTGAAAGCCCCCCCAAAAAACACGTGCAGCCAACCCGCACGTGCAAACAACCGCAAACGGGAGCCCACACGCTATATAACATCGGCGGTGGGCAAACCAAAAACCATCCTGATGACAGCGCAACACGCTTGAAACAAATTTGTAGATAGTTTTAAGATTCCTCTTTTAACTTGTTTTAACTATATAATATATATATATATATATATATATATATATATATATATATATATATATATATATATATAACAAACTAATAAATTCCAAGGATAAGTACCGAGCACCGTTCCAGCAACTTACAGAGCAGCTTGGTGTTGCAATGACTGCAAGAAATATTGAATTATAAACAAAGCTTGCTCTTATGTCTCAGATTGAAGAAATAGGGGGAGATAAGCATTCATATCTGCAGTGGTAGATGATTCTGCCTAACTAACAGTATGTGCTTGAGTGGGTGAATAGGGAAAAAATATAAAATAAATGCTTCTCAAAATGAGCCTTCAGCAAGCTTATAGTCTCCAAGGGGGAGACATCCTCCAATAGGGAGGGAAACTCACTAACATATAACTCCTGGTCAGATACCGATATTTCGAAACTTAGTTGTTTCTCCTCAGTGACCGCGGAAAGTGGTAATTTGACTCCGCTGGCTTTTCGGTTTTAAGAAGAATGCACCAAAACATCACAACGAACCAAAACGCCCAATGTTTTGACATTTCAGATGAAGCTTCTAAATTTGAGCATTTCCGCTCTGCTGACGTCATCATCTTTTACCTTACCTTTACATCCTCCTCCATTCTCCAAAATCGTATAAGCACAGACACCCCAAAATGCCACCCACCCTCTCCATCCTATAACCTCCACCCACACCATCACAAATGTACAAATGTAAACGAACGCATGCATACATTCATGTAGGAGATTAAAGCCAGTTTGGGAGGCAGAACCACAAAATGAACTGCAAATGTCAAAGACTGCTTGAAAAGACTTGTCCTAAAACTTCAGAGATGAAATTGACAGTCTGTGACAGACATTGAGAGGTGAGGATCTTTGTCTTTAGTGCACAAGTGTATGATTTTCCACAATGTTTCTCTTTGAAGATTTTCTCTTTGGAGTGGGAGGAGGGGGGTGCGTAAGGATGAGGTGGGGGGGGGTACAAATATAAAGGAAATTCCTTCATCGACAGAGCAAGAGAGAGACCTTGATGGAAAGTCAATGTTCAAAATTATAGACAGATGTGCAGCTCCAGATGCCATGTATATGCAAAGACAGGAAGTTTGGTGTCCATTCTCTCCTCAGCAGGAAGCCAATGTGGTTCTTTGAAAAGAGCTGTACAGTGCTCAGATTTCCATGCTTTAAAAACAAGCTTGACAGTGGAATTTTGAACTTCCTGAAGAGCTCTGATGAAATACAATGGTCA
>CM031608.1:11155421-11165421 GCA_018398815.1 Conus ventricosus
TGAAGATTGCTACAGATCCAAATATCTGAATTGACAATGTTGGCATTGTGCTCTGATACATGTTAAGATCAATATGCACACAACCCACGTCTGTCCATTTGCACACACTCTCACATGCACGCATAGCATTGCAGAATGTAGAATGCAGCTGATGACTCACACACATGATAAAGAAGGAGAACTGCTCTTAATGTCCAGGGTGGGGTAAATCGTGATGGTACTGGTCAAGCGAACTAAGCAGTGACGTGTTTGTCAGGCTTAACACACCATAGTTATCTCTGCACTCAAACACGAATATGTGCACTCATGCACCTGGAAATAGGGTGTCACTCATTGGCTTCTCTACTAAGAACAAGAAATTCATTTTGTACTTTTTCATGACACACACGAAAGAAATCCAAATACACAAAAAGGGTAGAATAGAATACAAGACATTAATTCTTACTAATCCTGGGTTATGTGCTACGGCGGCTTCTTACCTGGCAACGCTTCCATACACACACACTTGCACAACATAGCGCCCCTACCCTCTGTGCCTTTTTACCACTATGTTCAAATCCACGCTGAATTCCTCTCTAACTGGAATCTTCCACACATCAGCATTTATACACATTCCCCTCGCGCCGGGGCTGTACAGCGTAGAGGCGCGTCCCCTGGTGGATGGATTGGGGATCCCTCAAGCTTTGGGCTTGGAGGGGGTGGGGGGTGGGGGTGTGCACTGGATAATAACGGAAGAAGGTGCCGCGAACCAACATAGTCTAAGAGAAGGAAAACGTGGGGAGTCCAAACCGGCACTGTCTGGTGCACGTTAGCGTCGTATTACCTGGGTAACCAGGCAACCATGATGTACGTTAGCCTCGTATTAACAGGGTAAGCAGACAACCATGGTGTACGTTAGCCTCGTATTAACAGGGTAAGCAGACAACCATGGTGTACGTTAGCCCCGTATTAACAGGGTAACCAGACAACCATGGTGTACGTTAGCCCCGTATTAACAGGGTAAGCAGACAACCATGGTGTACGTTAGCCCCGTATTAACAGGGTAACCAGACAGTCATGGTGTACGTTAGCCCCGTATTAGCAGGGTAAGCAGACAACCATGGTGTACGTTAGCCCCGTATTAACAGGGTAACCAGACAACCATGGTGTACGTTAGCCCCGTATTAACAGGGTAACCAGACAACCATGGTGTACGTTAGCCCCGTATTAACAGGGTAACCAGACAACCATGGTGTACGTTAGCCCCGTATTAACAGGGTAACCAGACAACCATGGTGTACGTTAGCCCAGTATTACCAGGGTAACCAGACAGCCATGGTGTATGTTAGCCCCGTATTACCAGGGTAACCAGACAACCATGAGCTGCTCTGAAGTGGGAATGTGTCGACTGAGGCCAGCGGGCAGACCTCCTGCAGAGTCCCAAGCACAGGAGAAGACCAGACACTACGCATCTCACCCATCATGGCCATGCAGACTGATAGTCTACGGTATGGTGCTTGTCCCGTGGTTCACCAGGCGGTGACAGCGCCGGGCCTCCAGCCTCGAAGGGGCCCAGACACAGCGACTGGAGGGTCCAGTCCAGTCGAGGTCCAGGAGAAGCTGTGGGAAGCTACGGCGGACTGTGGACTTTGCCTTACTAGCCGAATTGAGGGTATAGCATGGCCGGGGACGCCAAAGAAAGAAACACACGTTCCTACACCACAACCTAGCAATCAACCCTTTTTCGCCGACAAAACATAGACGACTCCAGCAATTTCTGAGGTCAGTTTCACACCGTAACTATCTCCTACACAGTTACGACCACGTCGTCCACACGCATTCAAACCAGCCTGATAACAACATCAGCACGGTTCCTAACAGCAATGCCATCTGAACAGGCAAAAGACACCTAATCTTCAAGTAATAGCCTTCGTCTGTTTAATGAACAACTTCAGCTGATTGCCTCCAAAGCACCACACTCGATGTTCCAAGGTCCCAGTGGATGATTAGTCTCTCTATCGCTATTAAACGAAGTTCGAACTTCGGAGAACTCACCGCATTCGATGATTACAGTCAACTGACATTAATTACCCGTCAGCTTCAACCTCCTTCACTCGGCTCGAAGATCTGCGCTAGGTGAGAGCTCCACTGCTGATCGACCAATTATCAACTTCTTCACCACGTTCTAGATCCGTGTCATTTAGAGCGCCAAGGAGCAAAATCTCTCACAGAGAGCGTTAGGCCCTCTAAGAGAGATTTTGCTCCCTTGACACTTAACACGTATCATTTCAAAGCTCAACGGGGAAAAGGACACACTCGAAAGCTCCAGTGGAACTAGAGAAGTACAGTGCTCATGACCAAACCAACCAGCTGGAAGCAATTCTACACCACGCGTGGAAACCTGCGCTTTATTAGCATCGGATGTAGCTATGCACAGTGCATGCCATTTAAGCATCAAGGGACATCACTGCTCCATGGCAGACGATGCGGTGTAAATGCCATTGAACACATTACAATCTAAGCTATACGGAAGCTTCTCCATGGGTGTATCCGCCCGTATTTCATGAGTGCAGAGCCCACCGGCAGAAGCCACAACCAACAAACACACTGCTGCCCGCATCTTGCGGCCCTAATCGCTGCTGTTGCTTTGACAGGTAAAACTGGCACAACTCCAGACATGGTCAAGCTTTCGCCACACTGTCTTACGTACCCTCTGAAGAGGATCACCGTTTGCGGGTTTCCATTCTCTCAACTACAATATATGCGTCAGGCACTCCAAAAATCATCAATGAATCCGCATCGTGATCCTCAATACTCAAAAGACTGGCACAGCATGAAAACTACGGGGTAAGGTGGAGGGGAGATGATGAGGAGACCCAATTATCAGGCCACTGCAATGTGTTTGCATAATACAAACGCGCGCGAGCGGTTGCCCGTGTTTTATATTCGCGAAATGTGTTCACATTTCTACCCAGTTATTATTTCTCTTGCTACCCCCACCCCCACCCCGCTGCCTTATGCATTTATGGCTGACTTAATGTTAAGAATTTTTAGAGAGCTCTATTACCTTTGTTAAAGAAAGTGCAAGGTAGAGTCTACAAAGTTTATAATCTCGATCTTTGTGCAAAAACATATGCTTCAATTTTGTCTGTAGTTTGGGTATGAGAACACCAAAAACACTGATATCGATCATACAAATTCACTTAAAAATCACTTACCTAATCTGTTAAAGAGTTCAATATGCTTCCATTTAGAAGATCAATACTCAGAATATCGCGAGATATCCACTAATGGATGCATTCTCAATTACGGCAATACTAAAGTACCTTAAAATTCCGTCATTAAGCCAGTGAAACAATATTACATAGGTAACTGATTTACTTCCATACTTATGTCCCTGCGCAACATGGCAGATATCCGAATGAATGCATAATGAAATATTGTTTTGAGTAGACCGGACCTCTGTATTGTATGGCATTAGCTCCCTAAGTTCAAAATACGACCCAAGATGACAATTGAAATAAAAGATGATTTCGGTTGTCTGTGAAAAGTACTGGTGTCATCATCAGGTGGTTAGCTTTTAACTCTGGAATAAGTTCCAGAGAGTGGTTAGTTCCAGCTGCTAGGAGAGCAGCAAACAACTTTTTAAGACTCAATCCCACCTCAATATCCAGTTAAATCTGCGAGAATATGAAAGACATGTAGTGAAAGTGTCCCAAGATAGGGCCAATAACTTGCTTAAAACTTCAAACGGTCATCACTTCCAGTTTTCTGTAAAACAAGAAAGAATGCTGTTAATCTTAAATCCTTTCCAATTAATTTGTCCGTCACTCATTCTGGACTTATTACAAATTTAATTTACGGACTTTGTCCAAGTGCGTTACGGCCAACATTTTCTAAAACAAAACAAAAAAGAAAAACGAAAAATACGTTCCACTTTTGCAAACTAGCTCGCTGTAAAGCACTCATTCGTTCACAGCTCAGGATTAATGCAGCTAATTCCTAAAGCATCAATTAATCAATTTTTCTGTCTGAGTACCATTTTCCTTTGGAAAACTAAGAATGTTCGTTCATTGCTTTGATTTTTTCTCTGAATTCTTTAATTCCAGCTCAGTTCGTGTATTTCTGATTCATTCCTGTTAATGTTGTTGGGTTTTTTTTAATGACATTGGTGTAAAATGTTCGAGACCTTTTGATACATACTTAATATTGCCTCTGTATTTGCACCCTGTTCTTAATCCATTTCCTGTATATGATTTTATTCCGGATATTTCAGTTTCCACAAATCGACACAGAGAACAGGCTTCAAGATAAAGAGCTATATCAATTACGAGTGAGTTCATAACCTTTGTGCTCTCTCCTCCTGCGCTGTCTCGCCTCCCTGCCCCTTACCCACCTTCCACGACAACGCACCTAAACTTTTTTTTTTGCAGCGTTTGATATCAGTTTTGGTGAACAGTCGTTGACGTTAAACACGAACACACACACACACACACACACACACACACACACACACACACACACACACATGCCCGCACGTTCGCACACATACACGTGGGCAGCTCTCTCTCTCTCTCTCTCTCTCTCTCTCTCTCTTCTCTCTCTCTCACACACACACACACACACACACACACACACACACACACACACACACACACACACACACACGTATACACGCACACACACTCACGCACTCACGCACGCTCTCACGCACAAATGGATTGACACACGCACCCACGCACGCACGCACGCACGCACGCACGCACGCACACACACACACACACACACACACATCTATATATGTATACACACACACACACACACACACACACACACACACACACACACACACACACATATATATATATATATATATATAGAGAGAGAGAGAGAGAGAGAGAGAGAGAGAGATTCCGATTCCGATTCCGATGAGTTTATTCACAATAGGCCACAGCCCCTTGTGAAGGGGTGTTGAACATAATATAAGCAATTTGTCAATAACCATAAGTGGGCACAGATTCATACATAAAACAAACCTCAACAAGTACCAATAACAATACATAGAAACAGAAACAGCGTAGGGACAAAACCAAAAGAATCATATTGCTAAGACGTTACTAATTCTCTAAACTTGAATGCCTTAGACAGAAATAGTGAAAAATTCCGCACGTCGTGAGGCTTTTGTGAGGACATTAGTAAACTGAGTTTGAACAAAGAGGGTTGTCGGTAATACTTAGGTTTTATATGGCTTTGTCGAATATGTGTAAGTGCTGGACAGCAAAAAACAAAATGTACCTCACTTTCCTCTGCTTCTTTGCACATTGGACAAGTTAAAAAAACTTCTGTTGATAGTTCTGTATCTAAAGCTATGTACCATTAACCCTGAGATTCCAAGCCTGAATCTTGTTGTTATATATTTCAAATGTGGATTTAAATCCAATAATAGGTAGGGCTTCAAAGAAGGCGTATCACAAAAATTTCTATACATGTCATATCTGCTGCTGGTCTGAATATGTTCATTCCATTTTTGCCAACTGCAGTCTAGTAACCGTTGGCGAAATGTACGAATAAAATCGTTAACGTTTCCAACCCCCTGATTGTACCAGACGAACCCAAAACCATATTCAAACAAACAGGTTCGCACTTGAGTCACCCAGTTTACTTTGCCTTTCAGATCTAAATCATATAACATATTATATGCTTTACGTGGAATTCTTTGCTGTTCCATTTGTAATAATTTAAACCAGTAGCGTACGCATTTCACAGCTGAGTTTATATATATAGGATACCTGTTAGTTTCACCATAGACAAGGTCATTTGGTGTCCTCATCTCTACTCTGAGGAATTTCTTTAAAGCGTAGCAATGCACAGTCTCACAATGAACAGCTGCCTTGTTTAATCCCCATAATTCTGCCCCATATTGAACCATAGGCTGAACTTGCGAGTCAAACAATTTCATAAACAAAACGAAAGAGTTATTATTAAGTGTATGCAATTTTTTCATAATACAGATCAGCGCATTTTTTGCCCGACTCGCGAGATCTTTACAAGCAAGAACAAAACTAAGACGGGTGGAAAAAAGTATTCCCAAATACTTATACACATTAACAACAGGTATTATACTACCATCATAAAACCATCTTTCTCTCACGCTTAAATAACCACCCTTTCGAAATGCTATGACATTACTTTTATTCATGTTAACTTTTAACTGAAGAGAAGCAGATGCTCTTTGTAAATTGTTTAACTGTGTTTGTAGTCCTGTTACCGTCTCAGATAGTAAGATTATATCATCAGCTAATAACAGAAGAGAGAGAGAGAGATGTATGTGTTTGTATGTAAAGACACACAAACACATGCACGCACGCTCGAACCCACACACATGCGCAGTTCTCTCTCTCTCTCTCTCTCTCTCTCTCTCTCTCTCTCTCTCTCACACACACACACACACACACACACACACACACACACACACACGCACGCACGCACGCACGCGCGCCCGCGCGCGAGCCCTTGTACACAAGTGTATCTATATGCGTCGGTGCGTGCGGGTGTACGTTTTGCTTGTGAGCCCATGTGAATGTGCAGACGTTTATCAGTCAAGCGTCCATAGTTTGCCCGGTACCTCAAAGTACAGATCATCCCAGCGGAGTCAGGCGCTAGCAGGTGGTAAAAAAAGAAACCATCTTCGAGTCTACAAGAACAGTTCAGCACACGATAAGCAACAGCGATTATCAGCTGTTCCCAACATATGTTACACTAATCAAACTCGCCAAGTTTGTTTGCCGGCCGAACAGGTGTATTCCCGCACGTGCAACACGTCGCTCAGCAAACTAACAAACTAAAAGTGTCCTTTTCTCTCGCACAGGAACCATATTCGCTGGCTCAGAATCCTGCCTGCTACCGCTCGGAAAAGGTTTTGAGAGTCTATATGAAAAAAAAAACAATTGAAGATTTTTGGTAAATTCGATTCTGTTATTATTGATCATTCATTTGAATTAGAAGAATAAGAAAGTTACGGGGAGAAATTGTCTGTCTGTTGCTTTGCAGGAAACAAAAATTGGTTCCAAACCGAATTTGAGTGAAGGCGGAAATTGAAGCGATTTTTAAAAGGAAAGTTATTCGTTTCGCTAGACAATCCAGACAAACAGATAACAGGACAAAACACGACGCGGTTCGACCTATTTGGTCTTCGTCAGACAAAACAAGAACCATGAAGGACAATGCTTTCTTTCCCACCATTAGTAGCACCAACATAACTGCATGTCACTACTTTCTGTATGATCACCGCCATATTTTGTTAGCTTTTCATGCATATTCATTTGTATTCCTTGCTACTTGCTAGTCATTATTATTGATCTACCATTATTACTATCATCACTGTTATCACCATACCATTACTGTCCTATCCAGCTCTCATGAACATCAGAGAAGAGTTTATTACAGACAAGCATCTGTGTTTCGACTGAGCCTACTCTGTTCATTTACTTCTGCTGAAGTTGTTTAGAAAAAAAAACATTCTTTTTGTTGAAAGCCTTGAAGTATAGAGAAATTGTTCACTTCTTTTGAATTGCTCGTGTTTCATTCAGTAATTTAATTGCATTGCTTATGTCTGTTGTGTTATGAATGTTCACACACCCCTTCATCAGGGGGCCTTGGCCTGTTATATGAATAAATAATCTCTCTCTCTCTCTCTCTCTCTCTCTCTCTCTCTCTCAGACGCATATATACAAAACACACACACACACACACGCACACACACACACACACACACACACACACACACACACACACACACACACACACACACACACACACACACACACACACACACAATGTTATGGCGAACCAGCGGAAGGCAAACATTCCCAGGGTAGTCAGAAAAGAGGCCTTCAAGGACGTGCTCAAGTGCTCAATGAAAAGCTTTGACATCGACCCCGAGATTTGGGAAACAGAAAGGCGACACCGCCCTGGCTGGCACACACACGCACTCTCTCTCTCTCTCTCTCTCTCTCTCTCTCTCTCTCTCTCTCTCTCTCTCTCTCCTCTCTCTCTCTCTCTCTCTCTCTCTCTCAGACGCACACGCACATACACACACAAAACACACACGCACACACACGTGCGCGCGCATGCATGCACGCATGCACGCATGCAAACAGGCACACCTTGCGCACACAAATCTTCCTCTGATTTTTTTTACCACTATCATCGTCATCATCATCATCATCATCAACACTGCCATCATCGTCTCAAAGTTCAATTGAATCACTTGTTTGGAAAAATAGGAATAAATTAAGCTTTCGAACTGGGCACATATTGCTGCCAACAACAATGATTTTATGCTGATGACAAATATACCACTCCTGACAATACGTGAGGAAGACAGGGCGTAGATTGTTACCACAATGATATATGATTATGCCCGACGGCAACACACACACAACAGAAATCCGCCATGTTATTAGCACCGTGTCAGTACGTTGGATGTCCGCACGATACGCTCACATTTTAGTTTTGATTGTGGTAAACAAATCTTAAATAAATGTTAGCGAACTGCCAAGAGAAACATGGACAAACGAGTCATAAACAAAACACGACGCGTTTCGACCTCTTAGGTCTTCTTCAGGCAAGACACAAACAAACAGGACAATGAAAATGAACGAGTTTGTCACTTAGCTTTGATCTCTTCAGCGCAAGGTAGGCGTTGATGATGGTGTATATGCAGCTATCATCCACATGATTTACAATCCATGTGCATGACAATCAGTGACTAAATGTGTCATGTACTGTGTGTTCTGCATGGTGCTGGTTTATGTACACAATTGAGACAATGAAAACGTCCTGCAAGCTCAGGATCACTATGCATAATTCTGTTCAATTCCGATCAATCAGCCTAGGGTTCAATGGCAAAAAAATCCTCTTCATTTCTCAGCTGTGATCATGTTAACATTCTTAACAGTTATACACCAACGTCCGGGTACCTAACCCAAAATTTTGTAAGAGTCAGTTCAGCCATTAAAGGTCTGTCCACCCATTTATCCAAGCCCATCCATTCGCCCATCTATTCCTTCATCTACTCCATCTACTCCTTCATCTAGTCATCCATCTACTCCTTCATCTACCCACTCCCCCACAGCTTTTCCTTATCGTTCATAACACCATGGACACGACAGGAAATCTGCAGGTTAAGAAAGAAAGTTTGGTTTCGTCCAGTGTGGTATCTGCACAGAGAATAGAATGTGTGTCAGTGAAATGTGTCGGAGGAGTCGTGTAAACTCTACACACGACAGGGTCATTCATTAACCCTTGAAGTACGCCGTATCATCCTGTGTACATGCGCCTGTTCCAGGTGTGTTACATTATTGTCACTCGATGCAGTAAAGAAAAAATGCTTGATGTAAATCATGAAGAAATTATATGCCTGCAAAAAGAAGAAGAAGAAGAAGAAGAAAAAGAAAAAGACGGGCTTGATACGCATGCAGAAATAAAAGATTAACTAAACATGAAAATAGAAGTGTTTTCAAAGGCTTTTAAGAATACCACTCATTTTTTGCTATGCTTTGCCCCCCTCTCACTCTCCCTTCCCCACCCTTTCCTCACCCCACTTCTTTCAACACCTTTCCGCACGCATCGCAGTCATCCCCAAACCACTCCACTCGCAGCACCTGTATACCTCCTCCTTTCCAGCTCAATGCACACACCATTTCCCCTTGCCAACACCAGACGATAATTCAGAGCGTGAGAACAGACGTCAGTCTTCACTACAGCCAGGCCATTGCCCTCAATATGGCAGCTGGTGCTCGTTAGGCTCAGCAATCTACATTAACAATCGACTCGTTAACTGCTGCATGGTGTTTTTTCTATCTCTCATTGAAGCTCGTTTTGTGATTGTTGCGCAAAATCTTTCACTACTGTGGGTTTGCTTTGTTACTTGGGGTTTCTTTTTTCGTTTCTTTTCCTTTGCTTAGTTTGATTCGGTTTTGGTTTTGTTTCTTTACTGATTTCTGGAATTCGTGGTGTG